>CAWUFW010003394.1:0-1200000 GCA_963921515.1 Calotriton arnoldi
TCCATTTCCATGCCACGCATCAGGTGCCTTTCCGCCCAAGGTGGCCGTTGTATTCCGTACAATAAAGACACAGGGCACAAACAGCAGTTAGTGAAAAAGGTGCATTTATTACAAACTGTGACATGTGATTGTGTGTAAGGTGATGACAAAAGTGGTGCGTGCAGTGACAATGAGCTGTCGGTCATGGCTGCGTGATGATCAGGGTGTACCCACTGGTTCTATGTCCATAGTCCAACACACACATGCCATCCAGATGGCTGTGTGGAGTGGGATCGTAGAGCAAGTCAATGCAGTGGCTGGTCAAGGAAGGCTGGCGGAAGGCTGGCTGGCTGCCTCACTTGCGACTGGAGCGTGCGAAGTCCTCCCGGGAGATCTGTTTCCTCTTCGGACGGCCCCTTCCACGTTTGGGAGGGGGTGTGTGGTGGCGACCTGCTGGTGGTGGGTGAGGTGTGCTCACTGGCTGTGGACGCAGGGGAAGTGGACACTGCTGCCCGAGCCTGCGCCCTAGCAGGTGGTGGCGGAGGTGGTGTTGCTGGCCTTGCCTGTGACCCCACCGCCACCACCAGCTGGCCCATGAGGTCCACGAGTTGGTCCATACGGGACACGAATTGGCCCATATGGGCGTCCATGGACCTCAGCACCCCCAGCACCTCCCGCGTGTCAGTAGCAGACCTGGCCCATTGTCCTTGGGCCTCTTCATAGGCCCCAAGGACTCTGGCCATTTGAGGCAGGGCATGGCTCCCAGGGGAGGCTGGCGTTTCCCTGACCCTGCTCCTCCTACCAGTCCTGCTGCCACCGGCCTGCCCACTAGCCACATTGCTCACCACGGTCCTCGCTGTGGCTCCCAGGGTGGATCCAGTCGGCCGGGCCACCACCTGCGCTGGGGCTGGTGCCAGCGAAGACGTGGTGGTGGTGGAGGCGGTGGTGGTCGGTGCGGCGATGGTGGCGGTTGCGGCAGTGGTAGTGGCCGCAATGACCGTGGGTGTGGCCGCAACGACAGTGGCAGCAGGGGACTGGGACTGTTCAGCATCCCTGGATGATGGGTTGGTGGGTAGGAGGGGTCCTGGGAGCGGCTGGGCCCTGCCACGCCAGATGGGCCAGCTTGGTGGTCCGTGTCCGAAGAGGTGGACAGATCCTCCAGATCCGTGTGTCCTCGTTGGGGGCTTGTAGGCTGGCTGTGCTGGCTGCTGTCTCCATCCCCAGCGTCCAGCAGTTCGTCACCTGTGGAGAGAATGAGATTTGTTATTGTGTTGCACCTGGCGAAGTATGTATTAGTCGTCTGACATTGGCAGTTCGTGCAATCTCGTACATGGGTTTCCCGGAGGCGAGTGTGTGGCTGTGGCATCTGTAGGTGTGTGTGCTAGGCAATGGGACTGTGTGCTGTGCACATGTGGCATGGGACGGATTGGCCATGCCGATGGGTGTGTTGCTTTGCCCCTACTCATTGTGACTCTGGTGTATGCGGGCTCCTGGCCCATCCTGGGTCTGGTTTGTACTTTGCTTTTGGAGTTCAAATGGAACGCTTAGGAACGCATATGGCAACATGGGGGCCATGCCCCAGATTCGCATTTGGGATGGAATATGCTTTTGGGGTTCAAATGGAACGCTTAGGAACGCATATGGCAACATGGGGGCCATGCCCCAGATTCGCATTTGGGATGGAATATGCTTTTGGGGTTCAAATGGAACGCTTAGGAACGCATATGGCAACATGGGGGCCATGCCCCAGATTCGCATTTGGGATGGAATATGCTTTTGGGGTTCAAATGGAACGCTTAGGAACGCATATGGCAACATGGGGGCCATGCCCCAGATTCGCATTTGGGATGGAATATGCTTTTGGGGTTCAAATGGAACGCTTAGGAACGCATATGGCAACATGGGGGCTATGCCCCAGATTCGCATTTGGGAGGGTATATGCTTTTGGGGTACATGCTGTGAGCCATGGGTGCCGAACGTGACATGTGTTGTGGCAGCATGACAGTGCATGGTCTGAGGTGTGTGCATGCCTGACATGCCCTGCATATTTGCTGTCTGTTGTGGTTACTGGACATGGCATTGGACGCATCGTTATGAGTGAGTGATAGTTGTGTGCCAGCCAACGTATTGCAGTTGTCCCATCTCCTTGGTGTGCGTGCTGCCCTGTGCATCACTGCAGTGCTCGGGGGGTGTGGCCCATGTTGTGTGTTGTTGCTCACAGTGTGTCGTGCGCTTAATTGACTTCTGGCACATGGTTGGTCATGGGCATGTGTCTTAGCGTGACTGCTGTATGTGTGGCAGCTGTGCGGATGACATGCCTTTCATGAGACTGGGGCTGACGGATGGGATGGATGGTATGTTGTATGTGCATGGTGTGTCTGTGTGTTTGATGGGTTCAGTGGTGTTCGTGTGCATTTCTGTTGTTCCGCTCTGTTGCGTCTAGTGTTGTTTGTCTTACATAGGCGTAGTTGTGGGGTGTGTGGTTGACAGGCAGTAGGGGCTACATGGACAGGACTTCAATGGTGTTTCGGTTGTGTGTGATGAGTTGCACAGTGGCTGCCGTGTGGGACTATATTCAGTGTGGCTTGTGCATGCAGACGTGGCTCCTTGGGTGTTGCTATGTCTGTGATGGGTCATGTGGGGTGTGAGTCTGCTGTTCATGTCCGTGTGCACATTGTTCACTTGTTCGTGACGGTGGGCGGTGCTGCGTGTTCGTGTGCTACGTGACATGTCCCATGTGTTGGTGGTGTTATGGTCCTCATGCCTCCAGTAATCCAGCCCTGTCCAGTTTCCCACCTGCAAGTTGTTCGTGCGTGCACTGTACTGGATGCCACATGGCTCTTAGCGGGGGTGCTCCATGTTGCAGGTCTGTGGGGGTGGGGGGTGTAGTGGGTCGTGGGGTGGCTGTACACCCACTGACACCGATTGCTGTGGACCGTGATGTCTGCCTTTCGGCTGTCGTTGTGCACTGCGGTGGCTGACACGTGGGTGTGGGGTGTGGGGGATGCTCCTCCTTGCTGTGCTGTGGGACTGGGGCCTGGTGTGTGTTGTACTTGGGCTGTCCCCTCCGACCCACTGCACTTTGTGTTCCTGCCACTTACCTGTTACTTGTCGGTTGGTGCAGCTGTGCCTGACACATGGGTGTGGGGAGTGCTCCACCTTGCTGGTCTGTGGGAGTGGGGGCCTGGTGGGTGTTGTACTTCAGCTGTCCCCCTCCGACCCACTGCACTTTGTGTTCCTGCCACTTACCTGTTACTTGTCGGTTGGTGCAGCTGTGCCTGACACATGGGTGTGGGGAGTGCTCCACCTTGCTGGTCTGTGGGAGTGGGGGCCTGGTGGGTGTTGTACTTCAGCTGTCCCCCTCCGACCCACTGCACTTTGTGTTCCTGCCACTTACCTGTTACTTGTCGGTTGGTGCAGCTGTGCCTGACACATGGGTGTGGGGAGTGCTCCACCTTGCTGGTCTGTGGGAGTGGGGGCCTGGTGGGTGTTGTACTTCAGCTGTCCCCCTCCGACCCACTGCACTTTGTGTTCCTGCCACTTACCTGTTACTTGTCGGTTGGTGCAGCTGTGCCTGACACATGGGTGTGGGGAGTGCTCCACCTTGCTGGTCTGTGGGAGTGGGGGCCTGGTGGGTGTTGTACTTCAGCTGTCCCCCTCCGACCCACTGCACTTTGTGTTCCTGCCACTTACCTGTTACTTGTCAGTTGGTGCAGCTGTGGCGGACACATGGGTGTGGTGGGTGCTCGTTGTGGCGCTTCTGGCATATTTGGGGACCTGTTGGTGGTTACGTGGCTGGCTTAGTGTACACATGTCCCCACGCATCTTACAGTTGTTCGGTTTGGCCTGTGTGTGGTAGTGTCTGTTGCATGTGCGTGTGATGTGTTGTGTATTGTGTGCTGGACATGGGGGTGTTTGTCCCTGGGAGCTGTGGCATGGTGGTTGCGCATGTGTGTACATAGCGGTGTGCTGGTATACATTAGTTTGTACTTACCAGCCTCCACTCCCCTGCTAATCCGGCGAGGATCTCCGGATGGATTACGACTCGCACCTTCTCCTCCCACGCTTTGAAGGTCTTAAAGAGCGCGGGATTCCCTCCGCCAGTGACGGCAGCCAGCTCTCTGTTTTTGCCCTCCTTCTTCTTGACCAGGCTCTTTACGTCATTCCAACGTTTGTTTATCTCGGTTCTGTTCCTGGGCAGGGTCCCGACTGCATTGACCTGGTCTACGATCCGGGTCCACATTCTGTTTCTGGTGGCTAGTGGTGTGTGCTGGACCATGTTCCCATAGATTTGTGGGTACACCTTGATGATCTCGTCGACCATGACCGTCAGCTCCATGGGCGTGAACTTGGGCATCCTTTGTGGTGCCATGGTGTTTGTGGTGGTGGTGCGGTGTGTGTTGTGTAATGTGCAGGGGGTTTGTGGTGCCGGTGTTTGGTGGTGGTGGTGGTGGTGGTGGTTGTGATGTGTGCGTTTCTGTGGTGTGCTGCTGTCCTTGCTGTGTCACTGTGTCCTCTCCTCTCCTCTCTGGTTTGCAATGTAGCAAGGGGTTGTGGTCTGTGGGAGTGCTGCTTTTGTACTCACCTATGTGGGTGTGTCCTCATGGTCTGTTGTTTTCAGGTGTGTTGTGTCTGGGGTTCTGGCCTTTGTATTTTTTGTTTGTCCGGGGGTGTTTTCGGGATGTGTACTGTGCTTGTGTATTTGTGCGTGCCTTGCTGTGTGGACTTGTTGGCCATGTTGTGTGCTATTGGTTTTGTGTGCGGATGGTTTCTGTGCAGGTACGTGGGCGCCATGGCTTCTGCCGTGTCGATTCTCATCGGCGTTGTTTGCGCTGGCGGGCGGTATATTTGTGGTTTTCCCGCGCTCATGGCGGTGCGATCGTAATTTCACGTGCGGTGTGTCGGCCGTGAGGGCGGGCGGTTTTGTGTTGTCGTGCGTGTTTCCGTCCGTGGCGGGCGGTTTGACTCCGACTCGGACGATGGCGGGCGGTATTTTGTATGATTTTTCCGCCGATGGCGGTTTTCAGTTTGTGTACTCATAATGGCGTGGTCGGTGTTCAGGCGGTGTGTGCGGGCGGATTTTTGCCGCTTTCATGCCTGGCGGATTTTTTTACGCCGGGTATCGTAATGTGCCCCTAAATGTGTTAATATGAAAATATATGTGTATATATATTCATACTAAATTAAAATATGAATACAATGAATATAATATAAAATAAATAATTTCATTAATTATGTTACACAATAATTGTTACACTAATTTTTATTAATTATGTTGCACACACAGTAAAGCCTTAAAAAATACACAAATTCGAATAGGAAAAAAATTATTAATTAATGTAGGCAATAAATAAAATATTACAAATTGAAAAATCTCAAAAACATATTTACAAAAAATACTATAAACATTAAAATACACGTAAAAATAAAAACAAATAATAAAAAATATAAAAAATAAAACAGTCAATGCTATAAAATCTATTAAAACTGATATTATGAAAACTATTGGAGTCTAAGAATATTAAATATACTATCCATTTCTAGTTTATGCAACAGTAGGGAAAGAGATGGACTTCGGCGATGTTAGATTTACTATTCCTACTTTGGTCATCGCAATAATAGGGAAAGTGTTGGACTTCGGAGGAGTTAGATTTACTATTCCCACCCCAAACAATGCAACAGTAGGTAAACTGTTAGACTTTGGAGGGGTCTGGGCAGGGAAGCAACCCAGACTGTCTTGGGAGGTGCTAACGCTGCCTCAGGCGCAAGGGGGTCTGGCAGCCCCGGATTTCACCCTATATGCATATAGCGCCCAGGCTCAATTCCTGCATTTTTGGGTGCACCCCACCCCTTTCCAGCCACACGTGGCGATAGAAACTGACAGGGCAGCGCCTCTTCCCCTAAACACAGCACTCTATCAAACTCATAAACGCCCACGCGACGAAGTGGACACAGTCGAGACCCTGCGTTGGGCTTGGTATGGTCTCTGTCAAAGAGCGTGCATAGACGTACTTTACGCGCCCTCCATGCCACTACCTAATAACCCACTGCTCCCCCCGCTAATGGATGCCAAGGCTCAAGAGCGCGCATACACTCACAACCTTAAGGTAGGCAAATGATCTATATACAGGAGATAGTTTCTTAACGCTACAACAAATGTGTGGCCCTGCACTAGACACGTTATTTTATTATCAGATACGTGCCTCTTGCAAGAGCACATTTAAAACGTTCCCCAACCCACCCCCAACATTGCTGGCTCTCGAAAACATATTGTCACTGGACTTGGGCCGTAAACTCATTTCCCGGATCTATACCATAACACAGCGGGATTTTCCGGTAACTGTTCCAACATCTCGCAGTGCCTGGGAAGAGGACCTTGGTGAGAGTATAACAGATGAGCAATGGGAGTTCGGGTGTAGACAGCTGGAGTGACTGTCTCCCAACTACCGCCTCAGGCTCATTCACTTCAAATACCATCACCGCCTTTACCGCACTCCCACACAACTGCATAGAATGGGGCTGCGTTCTGACACTAATTGTTGGCGATGCGGGTCCTCCCAAGCAACCTTCTACATTTAGCCTGGCAGTGCAGGCCCATAGCAAACTACTGGCTGACAATATTACACCACATCAAGAATACAACCGGGCAGGAGCTGCCTTGTACTCCATTGGTGGCACTGCTGGGGGTAATTTCAAGTGTACCGCCAAAGTCCAGGCAGTTGCCGGCAATGTTATTACTTTTAGCCAAAAGACAGGTGGCTTTGCATTGGGGTGCTGTCTCCTCCCCGTCTATAAAAGAGTGGGTCCGGGATATGACTTACTGTAGGACGCAGCTAGCATGCTATTGGGAACTTATGCCCACCAAATCTCGCCCAGGTGACATCTAGGATCCAGTCGTGGGATGGCTGAGCTCTGCCGCTGCCGATGACCCGTGATGTGATTGTAACAAGATGGGTCACATGTCTGACACTGTGATGTTGATTATGAGCTATAATGTTGTAAATTGTGTACTGCCATAGTAGTGATTTATTGTCCTTATGCTTCTGGAATAACTGTTCAATGATTCTCTTCCCATGGAGTGGTGCCTGCCTGTGCGGCATGCTGGATTACTGTATCTCACTGCCCGCCTGGGCCGGCTGGCCCATCCGCCTGTATTGTACTGCATTTTATGTTGTTGTTTGTAATTATATTAAAATCAATAATAAAAAAAAGACTTTGGAGGGGTAAAATTTGCTTTTCCCACTCCAGTCTGTATTGCAGTAGGGACAGCGTTGGATTTCGGAGGGATCAAATTTACTATTCCCACTCCAGTCAGCGTAACAGTAGGGAAAGTGTTGGACTTTGGAGCTGTAAAATTTACTATTCCCACTCCAGTCTCTGCAACAAGTAGGGAAAACATTGGATTTCAGAATTATGAAATTTACTATTCTCACTCCAAACAGCATAAGAGTGGGGAAACTGCTGAACACAGAAGAGGCTAATTTTACTATTCCTACTGCAGTCTAAACAAGAGTAGGGAAAATACTTCTCTTCAAACACATCACATATATGAGTAATAACCCCATGAGTTTAGAAAAAATATTAAACTGTTAATAATAAAAAAATTAACAAAAAAGTATATATATATGTGTGTGTCTGCATCAAAAAACTAAAAACAATTAATCAATTTACATAATTATTAATCAATAAAACGTTAGCTATCAATTAATAAATAATTGTTATTCAAGTATTAATTAGTTACCTTCCCAACCTGTACCACTAAAAACCGAGCAGCCCGCACCTAAAAAATAATTAAAAAGAACTATTCTATAACGTATATTATTAAAATATATTAAATCATTAATTAACAATAAAAATTGTTAATTAATTATTACTTAATTAACTTCCCACTTTACACCCCTACAAAACTAGCATCCTGCAACTAAAGTAAAATGAAAAAAATAAGTATTCGACAATTTACGTATTCAAACTTCAATTGAATATTTATTTTACAATAATAGTTAATTATTACTTAATTACCTTCCAACTCTGTATCCTTACAAACCTAACATCCTGAAACTAAAATATCAGTAAAATAAATCAGTATTCCATATTTTACATAATTAAAAATCAACTGAATATTTAATTAATAATTAATTGCCAATTAATTATTTATTGCGTAACTCCCCACCCTGTATCCCTAAAAATCTAACTGCCCACAAATAACATAACGAAAGTAAATCAGTTACATAAATTACATAATAAATATCAATCATATAATTAAATTGATTAAGTAATACCTAATTAAATATTACTTAACTTCTCACCCTATCCACCTACAAACCCAACAACCCACTACAACACTAAATCATAATTAAATATTAATTAATATCCTAAATCACTTAAAATTACAAGCTTTTTTTAAAAACACTTAATAAAATTCATAGAAACAATAGTAACATAAAATTAGTATAGCAACTAAAACACATTAGAATAATTTTAAAAAAATATTTTAACCAGTATATAAGTGAAAACGATACTAAAACTTTGATGTTATATACAATGATATTACTTACCTCAAAAAACGATATTCTTGTCAACGATAATTTTACATCATGATATTTGTGTGTCACGATATTTATTTTCTGATATTTCTTTCTCCCAATATTTTGAATTTGCTATTTTCTCCAAACACCAAATTCACAAGAGGTAATAGCGGTATTACCTGCAAACATTCTATTGGTTACAATCCGGAGGACAGCATCATGAAGATCATTGAAAGTCTTTTGCCTCTGCTAAAGTCTTCACAGCTATGTCAGGATTACCACTTAAGTGGGACAAGTTGTCCTGAAAATGTGTTCAGATAATAAAAATCCCTTAGACCAGGCCCCATGACGTTTTGCAACTGCATGAAAAAATATGCACATTAAAAAAGAGATCCAGTGCTGGAGAAAAATAAGGTAAGTTACCTGTAAATGTAGTTCTCTAGCATTGAATTATGCAACTCATGCTACCTTTCATGAGACATTGCATAGGATTGCACATTGTAACTAAAATGATGGATAGGGGTGGGGCTACTGGGTCAGCAAGGTAAGGGCTGGTGAAAGCAAACAAGCCCTCCAAGCTTTAGAAAGATACCTTAATGTAGGCGTTTACCGACTGAATGTTTTATCAAGGATTCCTATGCTGCTATCACAGGATTTTACTTAGGGGGTCATTAGGATGGCGTAACGTTCGCCACCGCCGAGCCGGCGACGGCGCGCCATTGTAGCGAGTAATACCCCTGCCATATTATAATGGCGGGTGGTATTGCGGCGGACGCAAAGTGCGTCTGCCGCTTTTCCGCCGGTCGGTTATCGTTCTGATTGCTGGCTGGGCGGACTTGGCCCCTAATATGGTGGCGGTGCCTAGCAGGCACCGCCATCCATATTAGTATGCGTGTGGTGTTAGGCCTTTCCATGGTGGCGATGCCGCCATGGAAAGGCTGGCGGGGAATTGCTCTGGGGGCCCGTTGCGGGCCCCCGGGAGGGTGGGGGGTGCACTTGGGGGGTACCCATGGTACCCCCCTCCATTTCCATGCACAAGGTGGCAGGCACCGCGCGGTGCTTGCCACGTTGTGCATGGAAATGCACAACATGTCATTTTGACATTGCGGCAGGTGCTGCTGTAAGCAGCACCCACCGCAATATTACAATGCGGAATGCGACCGCCAGGGTGACGGTCGCATCCTAATCAGGGCTGCGGGACCGCCGCATGTCTGGCGGCCTGTCCCGTTACCACTGGGATGGCGGGCGGACTAAAGTCCGCCCGCCATCCTAATCGGCCCCCAAGTGTCACATGCATTGAATGATTCCCCATTATCAGGAAGTAAGTCAAAGCATGCATATGAGTCTATGAATGATACAGATGATAGAAAACTGTAGTTAGACGAAAGTAAGATTTTCTTTCTTGCCTTAAGGTTGATCTTTTTAATTACTAGATTTTATATCAACATTTTGTTACTCGTTCCAATTACGCATGTTCACACATGGTTGGAGCATGTTTCTGTCTATTCGTCTTCGGAGTGATGGCACAGCAGAAGAATGGTAAGCCATTAGAAAGAGATAATGCCATGTTTTTCCAATGAAGGTTTTCAACAATGGAATGAAAGTTTGTGTCCTTTACCTATTTTTCCCTTCGTGGAAACCTCAGGTGAAGTCATGAGTTGACCACCAGGGCCCCTGGCTATCTTCCATGTTGTGATTTCGGCTGCGGCTATGCTGCATGACTTTACTTGCATGTCATATTTAAAATGTGCCTATATTTATGTCACACTTAGCCATTGAGGGCCACATTATTTAAAGGTCCAAACCTCTGAAAACTGACATTGGTTTTAACTTAGCTAATTTTCAGCATATTTGAGGAGGGAGTTCAAATTGTTTTTGATCAGGCCAGCATAGCAACAAGAAGCCTAGTAGGTGGCACTCGCTATATTCTGAAACAAAACCCATAGACTGGTTTCATGATTTCAGGAAATATCCTGGAGGAGGTTGTGGTGGAAAAGAATCAGAGATTAGTCCTCTTTGACTTCAAATAACTTTAGTAGATGGCCCATATTGGTGTAACCCATTGATGTTATATATTACACTAACGCGGCCTACTCTCACAATTTTTGGATAGGTGCCAGTGTTTCGAGGATCTTGTGTAAACCTCTTCTTTGCCTGCACTGGGAAGCACCTTATGCTTATGTGCGTGGATCTAGCCTGGAGCACAAAGTTAACTAACTATCCAGGCAGCTAAGCAGTTCACAAACCAAACAGGCTTGATGGTTGAAAAAATTGTTGGCAAACCCCAAGAGGGAAAAAAATGAGACACATCACTATGTTTTCTTGCACAAATTCTTGATTACTTACTCTGCTGCCCCCATTTTCCAGTTGTGTTGACAATGTCTCTGAGATATTCAGAGAGTTTCCTTCGGTGCAGGTTAGGTTCCTGACTCATCAGCCATCTACCACTACAGAATGTTATGGCTTCTGCAGCCAGCAGGGTCGCTTTTTACTGATCAATATGTCATAATTATAAGATTTCTCTGTGTATACATCCTTCCCCGATGCATCTGCAGTTCATGACCGAGGGATTGGTGCAGAACACATGCAAAATCACCAGACAACCATCACAGAAGGATCATCGCCAGCAAAAGCAGGGATTGATGAACGACAGTACATCGTTTCCTGTCAGCCTCCTCACACCACTAAAGGTTACAGGCTGCCCTGTCCCGGTTCGAGGAGTTCTGTCGCGACCAAGAGTTGGAGGTCAATGTAGACAAGTCAAAGTTCATGGTTCTTCATAAGTATAAAGATATAAAGGGCAAAGTGACCATGAACAGTGTCCTCTTAGAACAGACCGAAGTATTTACTTACTTGGGGATAACCCTAAATAGGAAGTTAAATTGGAAGCCACAGATTGACATGCTAGCTTTAAAACACGCCCAGTTGGCAGGGGCGCTTACAAAGAGCACAGGCTTTCCTTCACCAAGCCAATTGCCCCAGCCCTCCAGATATATCATTCCAAAGTCGCTAGTGCAATTCTGTATGGCGCCGAACTTTGGGGTAACGAGGATATTTCCCCTTGGTGATTGCCCAGAATAAATTTGTCAGGGCCTTAACGGGTCTGCCACAATCCACTCCATTGCTGCCCTTATTCCTGGACCTAGGCTGCCTTTGCATAGAGGATTTGGCTCGATTTAGGCCTATAGCTCTTTGGAGAAGACTCTGGGTTACTCCCGAGCTCTCCCTGTATGCCAAAGCCCTGCTGGATTTCAGGAGGGTAGGGTGCCTAGGTAAGATTAAATGGCTTCAGCACATAAAACACACCTTGACCGAAATGGGGATGTGCACCCTGTGGGATAATCCAGAAGTCAACCCCTTTCCGTCAAAAAAGAAGTTTAAGGCAGTTTATCTGGACCTGGTGAAAATGAAGCGTTTTTCTTCTATTACAAGGCCTACCCTGTCTAGGAACTTCCTGACGATTAAACACGAGAGTGGTTTTGAACCCTATTGGGATATCATTTCGAAACCACTTGACAGGAAGTTATACCATCAGTTTAGGGTAGGATCCCTCCCGATCAAAACCTTTACTAGTAGATGGCATTCGCCAACGTCAGAAATGTGTCCCCTATGTTTAGCACAGTCTGAATCAATCGCTCATATTTTATTTGTATGCCCGGCCTATAGGTCACCTAGGAAGAAATGGCTAAAGCCAATCAGTGCAAATTTGGGTACAAAATCGGCCATGGTGGCCCTAAGGATTCTGCAGACATGCACTCAGGATTACATTGTTGTTGCTATGGCAAAATTCTTGAGCTGGGCAAGGGCCATTCAGGCTAAAAAATTAAGGGAACTTTAATCTGAGCCAACCCTATTTTTTACCAACTTGAGGGATGTGTGTGAGGCGATTCTGCCCCTTCGCTGATGTTTGACCTAGGGTCTAGCGATTTTGTTGTAGACCAGGGCAGTTGTATGCCCAAAACACTGGTTAGGTGTTTTGATACCCTAAATCTTATTGTATCCACAAACCACTGCTGGGTCGACTGATGTATCAGTGTATAATTTCCTGTACCTTCCCTTGTGGTCTTTTTATATCATTGTAGCGTTCTGTTGATCTTAGTCTTTTTTAAATTTGCATTTTTATATTGTTTTAATTTTTAACTGACTGTACTGTCTTTTATGATTTTATAATCGAAATAAAGACTAACTGAATTGAACTGAAAGGTGTAGCCTGATTCTAGGGCTTCCCAGTTCGTGGAGTGGTCCAAGTCCAGGTCTCTTTATATTCTGACCAATTCCCAGGCATGTCACTCCCACTTCAATCTGTCAGGATCCTAGACCAAGGAGCAGGTGCTGTAATGTCTGAGGTACTAGCATGGAACATATTACATTTGGCTGAGGGTGGTTTGAAGGTAGGGAAACTAAATATCATATGAGAAAGGCGCAATGCATATTTCATGGGTGACCTTTATCCTTTGATCTAATTGGCCAGCTCTCCTGTAGATGTCAGAGCAGTTTTGTTAGCGGAGTGATTCCAATGCCTGTAAGTCTTTTGTCAATCTGATGCCATGTTTATCTGTTTATGTGCACCGGTTGGAGCGACTGCCTTTTGTAAATAAATGTGTTAACCATTTTAACGTTTTTCCTGGTTCGGTGCATATGAAATATTATGCGTATCACAGTGTGGGTCAGCATTTCTCCACCCCTGCAACATGGGCCTTCTGGTTCTCTACTCTCACCAATTTATACAGTTCAAAGCACAGATTTATGGCAGCTTCCTCTTTATGCGTTTGTTGTTGCTTCTACCAGCCCTGGTAATGTTGAAAAAGGATAAAAACTGTTCTTGCTTTGATTTATTGAACTGATATCTTCCCTGTTCCCAAGCTTCTGTTGTTTTCATAACGTTTAATTGTCATGGTATTCACTTACCGCATCTTTTGGTTCACATGGCTCATTGTTTTGTTGTCATACTGTGTTCTTAGTATTTCATTTAGCGGGTTCCAAAGGTGCACCCTGCTTTGGTTAGTTTGGCCATCACAGGTTTCAATTCAGTTCCTAGATGGGAGAGATTTTGGTGGCTTCCAGGAATCACTGGGTGTGTTGCTTGATGCCACCGCTAAAGGATGCCCTGAAAACTAGCACAACCACGCTAGGTCAGAGCCAACATGTTGCAGCGTTTCCGGGTTTCCGGGAATCGTGTCGTATGCAACACGCACAGCCCAGTACACGTCGGACGTCACTCAACTGGCGTGCGTCAGCATTGCAGTCTCCGTTGAATTTGGACAGAGCAGTTTGGCTGGTATTTTCCTGAAGAGTGGAAGCGGGTGTATATAACAGCAGCAGGTGTCTGGAGATGTTTTCTTGTGTTTGCTGGCCGGTTTTTAGTACATGCGGTTGTTTGCTGGTTGTTTTGAGGGTACGAAGAGATTGCGCCGCGCATCCATGGGCCTGTGAGTTTGCCAGAATTGTGGGATCTGTTCGATTATTACTATTACTGCTACCACAAGCACGAGTAACAATACAATAATAATTATCCCTGTCATTGGCCCAATGAGCTTGTGTGACTTATAAAACTTAAACGTATTGCACCGTCTTTGCATATTATTTTCAGTTATTCCAATGAAAGGTATAAAAAGTGAGAACATAGGGTTGGGGGTACAGCTCTGTGAAACCCTACGTGTCACCTAAACAACAGAATGTTATCTTATTTCTATTGTTCTTTGCATGTTCTATGACATGGAATTCGATGACAGAAGAGAAGTTAAAACATTGACTTGGGAACATGGATGGCAAAAACTAAGGATGTAAAGTAGACGGATATCAAATTTAGCAAAGTGTGGATTGATAGGAAAATGACCACTGGATTGCTGGGTTCTATGGTTATGGTACAGCACTGTCCTTGAGGTTTGTGGACAAAGTTTACAAACTTGATTTTGAAAATGATTGTGTGTGTGTATAGAAGGTGTTTGGGCCTCATTCCAAGATGCAAGATGGTCGGGAGACTGGAATTACCGAATCTGGGTGGCATCTCCCCAACTAAATCCGGTCATTACAAGCTTAAATCACCAGAATGGAGAATAACCTTAGGAGATATGGAATTACTATGTCCTTTCCCACAGGGTTTGCCCCATTCTTGGGTTGCTTCTGCTCAAATTTACCACCTGCTCACAGCAGTGCTAATAGCGAGGGATCCAGAGGTCATCAGGGCAGGTCTGGGGGGCTTCGGGGGAAAGTGTTGCATACTCCACTGTGCTGCTGAGTGAGGTGGTGGCCAGGTTGAGCTTTCTTTGGCTCCAGGTCTTTGCCCAATGGTGATACCGGATTATTATTTGCATCCAGTAAAGCTGGGCCCCGTGTTCTGGCATACAGTATTCTAGATGACCCAAACATGAGTTAATATAGGATAAACTTGATTTCTAGTTTTCTGAGATAACAAAAAATGCACCTGGCAATGCTTTGCCAATTTGTTTAGGTACAATCAATACAAAATCCTCCTAACATTTAAAACACTGCAGTTCCTTCTGTAGGCTAGACGTCCCCTCCCCCACCAGAAATTAACAGCCTCATTTAAAGTATGGGCTAACATTTAACCTTCTGGGCTTCTTCTGTTACTCTGCTTTTTCTGTTCAGGAGCATTTAGCCTGTTATTAGCAGCTGTAGCGTTCTTTTCACATTCACAAGATCCTGCAACTCTAGTGCATGCATTACATTTGTCTCTATATCTGGGGGAGAATTCGAACTGTGAGGTACAGGAAAATACACCCAAACTGTGAACTGTCGCCGACACGTTCTGTAGGTGTTTGTTGAAGCCACAGAAACTTCCAAAATCACAGAGATGGCACATACCATCTAAATCAATTAGTCTGAAAATCAAGCCTTGGTGTACCCAAAGGGGCTGGATTTTTGTTAGAGGAAGTGTTTGATAATAGTTGGGTGGCTTCATGTGTCCTGCTTCCCTTGTCCTGAAAACAAATCTCATATTGTTAGATACTCTTGAAAAAGAGCAAGTATTTTCATTGCATTTTTAAGAAATCCGACATGCGCACATGCCTTTACTTTGTGAAGTGAAAACGATGCAAATCCAACAATATGTTATCATGACTATAATTTAAGACAAATGACAGCTCAAAGGCAATTAATTAATAGACTTGCAATTTTATGACAGGCTGAGACATCCCAACAGAATGCCCTTCCTAAACAAAAAAACATAAATCAACAATTCAAGAGCCATTATCTCAGCCAATAAATACATCAAAGAACAAACATTAGCTCTCATGTAGACGCTACATGTCACATCACAATTGCACTCCAAAAATATACTACTTGATACCTATTGCCAAAACCCTAATGGGAAATCAAATAGGACTATGTAACTATTCTAAAAACGGCTTGTGCTTTATAGACAACTTAACCAAGCAATGCAAAAGCAAGAAAAAAACATAAAATCCAATGGCTTAAAGGGGTTGACACATCACACAATCTCCGTAGTTCTTCCAATTGTAGTTTTTTAAATATTGAATTAAAAAGGATCATCCATACATAGCTGGTTGTAGCCACACCTAAAACACACAGAAGCAAATGTTTTATACCAGTGTGAGAATCTTGGGACTGGATATTACTTCTTATAGCATGACTTTAGGGACACCAAACCAGAACAATGTAAATAGGAGTGCAAACAGAAGGGGCAGATTTATTATTTTTTGGTGCAACACAGTACAGCAACCAAAGTTGCAGCACTACATTGCACAAAGAAAAGAAAGCAGCGTAGAGCTAATTGCATCAAAAATGGTCTGCTGCAGCTCGTTTCCCCTGCAGTGTAGCATAAACTGCAGAGACTGCTACTTAACCATTTGGACATTTGTCGAAATCTCCCTGCAACTGAACTTTCTAGGTGCCTGAAGAATAAAGAGGCGGTAGCATCATCCGCAAATTCAAGTTACAGTGTAACCTATTAGGCCACACAGTGAGGACTCAAAGTTGGTAGATGGAATTAAGTATAGATTTAATACAAATTCAGAGCTAAGCTGATAATAAATACAGAATCACTACTACAGATTAATCCGTCTAACAAAATTAAGCTGTAACAACATGAAACAAACAAGAAATTCAGTAATGGCAATGCAGAAGATTAAAAACAGAATTTGATGATAAGAATATGATTTACATTTCTCTTGCCTATGCATGAGTAGAGTCAGATTACCTAACTAAGCCTAACCTAATTAGTACGACTATGGAAACCCTAATTTGATCCAATAAAGCAGAAAGGTGTCAGCATTGTGGAGAGCTTATGTAGAAGTTCTCTCAAATCAACGGTATTGTATAGCATAAAGCCACATATCAGAGAAAAAGCAAAGAGGTCTGTACCCCTCAAAGTTTTTAAAGCTAAGGTGTGATCATCAATTAAACCCACAAAAAAACATTCAAGAATCTCATATCATGTGTCTCATGGCTCGTCCACCTTCTCACAGTAAAAAACTGGCAACTACACTTGAAACTCCCTTCTGATCTGCACATTAGAAAGTCCTTAGATTCCTTCCGTCTCCAGACACAGCACAGACCGTGGTCCTCCCTTTGTTCGTTAGCACGTCTCGTCCTTGCCAATGATTCTCCTTTCAAGCCTCACTATCTCTCATATATAATGCGTGTTTCACTAACCATGAGATCATACGAATGCACCTGCAGAGGAGAGAAAAACATTGCAACCTAAGCAAGCTTTCGCATTGACGGTTAAACAATAAAATCCAAATGCTTAAGGCCTTTGGTCAAACAATAACGCAGTACATGTTTAAATGCATGGTTATGGATACATATACAGTCATAAGGTAAATGCTGATTACCATTTAAATGAATAAATGATTACTCAAGAATTAGCAATATTATTCAAACCACAAAAATGCATATACTTATGAGAACTGCAATTCGGTGACACTGTAAGGAAAACGTTAGAATGCACACTCGTATAAATGTTGAGATTATACTGTAAATGCATTTTCTGTATCTGTTCGAGTGCACTACATTATGCTAGTGATATTAAATCACATAAATACATGAGACCTTGTGTATGTATATATGGCATGGTCAAAACCTAAATGGGTGGAGCCAAAATTACGCTGCTCCACTGTCTAGCTTCTAGAGTAGACCTAGACAAACCATAAGACATTTCACATGTTGGAAGTGTGCTGTGCAGTTCAGCACAAATACAATGTGTGAAAGGTTAGGAGAGATAAAAAGAAAAGGTTTATCCAACAATGTGCCTGCCACAAGGAGTCTTTTTTTAAGCAAAGCCCTGTCTAACAACTTTAGTAGATCAGGCTTTGTTTCAAAAACCATGTGTGGCTACGATGGAACTCCGTAGTATCAACCAGGACACATCCCCTTGACGTAAAGTAATGTAACACAAAGCACTATTTGCGCTAAAGAAGGACACTTTTACAGTGCAAAAAAGTTTCACCTTGGAAAGTAACTATCCTATTAAGGTGAATGCCATTATTAGTGTGAGGCAGCGGATGTAAAAACAATAGCAGGAACTCAAACACTGGATGTGTGACATCATGGAAATACACAGGCTGTGTGCCAGGTTTGATGCAAATCCAACCAGCAGCGGGTTCTCGAGCCTTTCTCTCATCTCCCCACTCCCCCTTGGCTCATTGCCATAAATATGCCCAGTGATATCTAGAAGAACCTCTAGCCAGGATAGTTCCCTCAATTCGGGGAAGCAGGAGAAGACATGGACCTATGAGAGCTGTTGGAACCCTTACTGGACCGATAACATTTTAGATCCGGGTATCCTGTTGATCTTATTGGCACCCCCAACATTTATACCTGATAGTAAGCCAACCATATTGCTCATCATAAATGTACTGATTACAGTGTACCAAAGGATAGGCTATGTGATGTCCGGCCATCTAGTTCCACTAGAGACTTCCCAAGAGCAAGAAGTGGTCACATGACTCTGCAATGATTGAATGAAGAGGCCGAAAGGATTTGAAGGGGTCCAAATGCCAAAGAAGTGGGTTTTGTCACTGCATGAACATTGTGGCTAACTTGACCATCACTTGGCAGATTTCTGAAATGAATGACCTAATTGCATGGTCGCTGGATATACTGACCAAACATCATGCATCGAGTGACAGGACATGATAGTGTCACAAATGTCTGGGTACCCCATTAGGGGTACCACTATCCTCTCTGTAGTCTCCTCTACCTCCCAATTACATTCACGCCAAATGTCCCTACCCTATTTTAGGAGGCACTCAGCCCTAATAGTACTACTCTACTACAAACAGTAAAGGTGAACCACCCAACAAAAATATTTTTGTGGTGGCATTTAAGTGGTTCTGGGGCTATGTAGGGCAGGATCAGGCTGTCTGGGATTATTTTCTGTGGTGTTCTGGGGATAAAGAAGCTCTAGGGTCGAGAGGGAGTGTAGGCAGTGCTTAATTTGAGCCGGGGCTTTACGGTGCTAAACACCGGCACTTAATTGCTTTCCGGTGCTCGGCACCGCCACCAAATTGTCAACACCATACCTAGAACAGTCTACCACATGGTGGCGCTGCTCATCTAATTTAGAGATGAGCAGAACAATGGTTGTTTAGGAATACAATATACATTAAAATTGCAAGTACCTGCCTCCCCAGCCAGTTCTTTAGCTTTGGGGACCTGAAATAATCTGAACTGTCGCATTTACATGCAAGAGATGGTTAGTAGTTGTTTTGGCATAGATGACAAGGGCGATGGGTGGTGCAAGCTGCAGTGGCCTCCCGGTCAGAGCCTTGGCACTTAATATTTAACAAATTAAGCACCGAGTGTAGGGTGTATTAGGTTAGAAGGATTAGGATCAAGTTACTTGGCAACGCTCTCTTCTGTACTTTGTGATTAGAAGAGGTAGGATTGTGCACTTGATAGAGAAAACAGATTGTGCTGAGGTTAAGGAGGTAACAGTGCTTCCATGTTTACAATAAGACAATGTTCTAGTGGTTTTTTAGCCAAAGTAGACAAGCTTGTTTCATATTTGAAATGATAATGTGTACCTAGAAGTATTAAAGCTTGGCCTGCGTTATTGCAAGTGCAACACATTAGTCAAGTAATGTCTATCCGCCCTGACCTTGGGCTGCCAAAACGGACCGCAGTGTTACAATGTTGCAAGAGTCCACGCTAAGAACAAAACGATAACTGCCAATAGCAACACGCGTTCTTTGATCTAGCGCGAGCTCCGCATGAAATATAAATAACATCTAGTGTCGAGTCTCAATTATAACATTATAACGATGCGAACATCATTTCATCTATTGTTGCAGATAATGAAAGCATGAAAACGGGCGCTGAAACTCATAGACACACGAGAATTCATTTCAGAAATACAAGGGTGAAAACAACATGTTTTCAAGCACATAGTGATGTCCTTCAAATAAAAGCACAGGAGGTCCAAACGTTTTAACCTGATAACGCTGCATCCCGCCTGGATAAACGCTTTGCGAACATTCAACCGCCCAAGTACTCGAAAACCCAAGGCTTCTTTGAAGAAAAGGCCAGTCAAATCGATTGGATAACCTCTTCTAAAGTACAGATTACACCGTGGTTCAGCCCTGACGAGAATCCCCAAAGTCACATGGGGATTGGAAACGCGTCGGCATTTTCCCTTTTCACCTATGAGGGATTGTAATTAAATAGGTCTCTCGAGAGGGTTGCTAGTACAAATATACCCCCGGAGAGACCCCTAAACTCCTTTTCCCCATAGACAGCTCGTCTCTAATTAGCAGCAAAGTACAAGGACTTTAGTTAGAGAGAGCGTATGTATAACAAATATCGACTGGTGTAATTGTACACAAGATTTGTAATGTTATGTACACAATTTTCTACATTATTTGTTGTTATTTTTATCTGTAAAATGAAGAATGTATCTTTTGAATGCTCCATTGAAAAGTAAAATGGTTACATAAAATGTTTAAAATAATTCCAAGTGATGAAGTAAGGTACAGTGACTAAATGCGTTGCACCTTAGTCTGCTGAAATAAACAGCAGCCTTGTAAATTGGTGGCCAGGTTTCATTTTTTGTAAACTGACCTTAGTTAACAGCAGCATGAATCTCATTCTGGTAGGGGGAGATAAGTAGTGATTGGCAGTCTGGCTCTCTAATTTAATTTGGAAGTGTTTTGTGAGAGTGGTGAGGTTTTGGAGGGGTAGGAGTGTGCGGCAGGCAGTGTACACAGCATAAGTTGTGATTGAGGACAGGGTTAGATCGTGCTGTTACAGAATGTATTCTTCTGTTTGCTGAATTCCTAATCAGATCCTCCCTTCGGCTGTGGGGTAAGTCTAGTGTCTGCTGCTTCATCATCAACTCTTACTGCCATGTTGTATAATGTGCAACAAATGACAACAGTGAGGCACACCTCGGCGCGGGCAGCAGAAATGTCTTCAGTGGGCCATGCAACTATTCTGTATCCGTGGCTCTGGTCTCTGGTGGATGCTATCAGTGGCCTGGGGGCAGAGGGCTCTCAGTTTTTCCCGCAGATATGTAAAATGCATAATCTTTATGTTGAAAAAAACACTAAGGAAGCAAAAGGGAATGTAAGGAACGCATATCCTCAATGAGTATACAGCAGACATTTACAATACGATTCAAGTATTTAAGGGTGTTACTTGTGGAGTGGGCCCCCGTTGCCAACTAGATGCGCACAAGACTCACAGCAGTGAGCAAAAATTCACATCACAGACCTGGTTGCACACCTAAAACAGCAAGATTATGCCACTTATTCACATTAACAGATTTTAAACAATGTCTGTTAACTCAGTACACCCTTCCTTTATTTCCTCTTTTTCATGTATTCAGAAGTCCATGGATATAACAGGTGCCATAAGGCCCCACTCTTCCTGTACATAGTGCCCAGTCTTGTGATTCACAGTGTGAAAATAAGATTTAACCCATTAATGTAACAAATACATCCATTCTTGCTCAAGAGATTGCAACTTTCTGTAATTCTTAATTTAAAACAGAGAATTAGCCAATATGTGCTTTGTTCGCCGGATGTACAGTCAACCAGGACACCCTTAAATTTGGGCTTGGTATATTTGCACTATTCAATTGAAACTGAATAATAAGTGGGTGTTATTCTCTGTTAATACGACGCCTCCCCTGAACTAAAGCTTTTCAGATTTGTATTAGAAAGCTTAAAGGCAGTCTTTGCAGAATCCTCACTTGCACCTTTAGGAGGGTGATCTGGACATGCAGCCTTCAGGGGAGGGGGGAGGACCCATCCTCTGAGTTGGAACTCCCTGCCGGAGCAGGAAGCGGTGCCTCCTCACATGGTCTATCCCCAGAGATACTGGCGGACAGAAAGGCAGAGAGGGATTTCAGGCTACAGATGGCCAAACAAAATGGAGGAGAAGCTGGCTTGGAGGAGAAAAGATTGACTTATGAAAGCAGCCACAGAGAGCTGGACCTTAAATCTAGACAAGCAGAGTCCAGCAGCACTGGGGGCAGCATGCCCTCGGTGTATGAAGGAGAGGAGAAGGTCCGTATACCCAAAGATCTGGTACTCAGTTATGTGGTGGGGGATGGTATTGATAAATGGTTAGCAGCTTATGAGGTCACCAGGAGAGTACACAAGATCTCAGAGGAGTACTGGGGGTTACGGTCTGTGGAAGCATATGCTTCCAGTGGGGAGGGACAGTCTTCTGACCATAGAAATAGAGGACCGAACCAGGTACACTCCCATAAAAGCCGTTCTAGCTAAATTTGGGCTGGTCCCTGAAAAGTGTTGCCAGAGGATCGGGGATAGCCACAAACTCTCTAATCAGTCTTCGGTGTATTTCTTGGATTAATCTAAGAAGACTGGGTGAGGGGCAGCACAGTTAATGATTACAATGGGCTGTACAACTTGACTCTAAGGGGGCACATGCTCAATATTTGTTTTACAGAGCTGAGCCAGCAACTAGTGGACAGAAAGCTGACTTACCCCAGAAAGCATGGTGAGGAGGGGGACCTCTGGGTCAGCACCAGGGTGTCCAAATAGGCATCTAGGGGGTACTCCCAAAAGAGTGGTCAGGGGTCCCACCAGGAGAAAGATGGGGGGAGAAAAACTTAAAAGTAAGGAGTTCTCAAAAAGTCCCCAAAATAATTCCCAAGGGAACAGTGGTAACCAGCAGTCCCAGTCTGAACCAAATAAGAAGGGATTATTTGATAAACAGACTGGGAGGTTTGCCCCCCAATATACTGAGTGTTAAAGATATGAGCACCCCAAGGGAAACACCAAATGTCCCAAGAGGGCATAGCCCCCCCACTGGTGGGCAGGCACCTGGGTTGTCGAGTGTAGTGCTTGGGGAGGAGATGGTCCCAGTTAGCTTTGGGGAAGGCAAATGTTACCCTAATGTCCGTGGGAGAAAAGGAGATGGTGCCAAAAGCGAATATGCCTGGAAATACTTTTTAGGTCGAGCCTCGAGTAGCGCGCAAGCGCTGCTCTGCGAGACTTATAGTTAGGGAGTTTGAAAAGCTGACCAGACGCTCGTGCGTCATGGCCTTTTCCCTGCGGTTACGTGCGCGGCAGACATGTGTTTCCAATTATCGTGCCCAGACGCGGGCGCGATAATTGGAAACACATGCCGGCCGTGCGGGGGAAAAGGCCATGACGCACGAGCGTCTGGTCAGCTCAGCAGGCTGCCGCGCTCGCTCGCCCCCGCTGCCGACGTCTCTGCTGTCCAGCGCTTCACTTATTTGCTTGTTTTTGTTGCCACGTTCGCGCCGTTTGACTTTGCTCTTCTTGTTTTAGGAGGATTGGTGCGACATCGAGGCGCACCCCGATTTCCCCTTTCTAATGTAGTGCGTGTTTTGTTTTATGTACGTGCAGTTTGAAGGGACTGTAATGGCCAAGTTGAGGGCGGAGAAAACGGCACCGCTGAGCAAACTCTTCTTGGTGGGGGCAATGTTTTCACTGTCACCGCAGAGCGCCAGTCTCTTACGACACAGAACCACACCGACCCTCCCTCGCACAGCCCTACTTAGGTAATAAGGGCGTAAACTTGTGCTTAATAAGGGTCTTACAGAAAGAAAAGGCCCTGTTCGTTGGACTTTTTTATTTTATTACTTTGTGCAGACGCTCAGCTAAACGTAATGGGACCGGGGTTAGGGGTGTTGAAACAGTTGCGACTTAAGTTTGTTTTATGAAGGCAATTGTTTATAAGCCATGCCGGAAATTAACTTTATTCTGGATCTACCGGCGACGTGCACATTTTTTTGGGCCAAGTGGGCCGAAGTATGCCTAGCAGAAACACATGGGGGAAATCCAGACAAACATTTTGTATATAGTGGTAGTTTTCCCCCAGGCAGATCTAGTGTTAAAAAAACAAACTTCCTTTATGCTTACTGTACGGAAAGCGCTACAAAAATGCTCATAAAAAGTCTAGTGAAGTGTTTTGTTTTTTTCAACCCTGCACTACACTTCAGTGGATTGTAAACAGAGTAGTGATTGCAGAATCAGTTTACGTTGACTATTTTCCTGAAGGCTGAACCCACTCCAAGCACCTGCGATCGTTTCCTCTGATCCCTTGGCACAGGTAGTGTTATTGTTGCACAACCCCCAGCGAGAGTCACTTACTGAATTTTTTCATGTACACTTTTAATTTGAGAAATGACTCGCAAGGCATAGTTTAAATAAAATGTGATGGCAGCCCGAGACCCTGCAGTATACGCACACGCTTTTGGATTCGGACATCTGGTACCGTTTTACTGATTATGCAGTTTAACGTTGTTTAAAACATCCTACATAAATAAGTCTTCAAAAAAAGCCAAGCAAGGCCTCCCAGTGACAGTGCTGCCGGAGAGGTGTTTATATCTGCGTGGTGGCAGGCATGTGAACTGGTGCTTGCGCTGGCCTTTCGTGATTTGCTGATGAGTAAATTCTCCCATGCTTGCCACATCTTTGCTCTGATGTAAATCCTGTTAGGAGTTGGAGCCACAGATATAACCATTTCAAAATCCTCCCACGTAGTTTTGTAATTCAAAACGGCCTCTATGCTCAGCGTTGAACCATATGCAAACTGCTGAGAGTTCTTTCTAGCTGTTGCAGAGCAGTTACAGAGGCCTCTCAGTAGTACATGGCCTGTATTAAGGTTACCTGACCAGTCTTTCACAAGGATGCGGCGCTGAATCAGTTCTGGATTTTGATTTAACATCCCAATGCGTTCTGCTGGGAGATGCTGTCCTGGTACACTGCAGTTGATTCATTGGAACTCCAACTCTATCTTGGAGAGGATAATTGGAACAGTGTACATGTAGGATTAAGAGGCAAAAGCTGTAAATTATGTGGGTGTCCACTTCTAGATATATTGTATATTTTTGTCATGTTTGGAAGTTCTTGTTTAAGATCAATTTTGGTTAAAAGGAATATTTTTTTAAATAACTGATGCTTTCAGTTTATTACATGCACCACCTATGTTTAAACTATTTAGTTTAAAAAAGTATCTTTAGCAGTGATATGATTATCGTGTATTGTATTGGTCAGTTGAACTTTATTAATTTGTTAAAATCAAAGCTCGGACACCTATAAACAATGGCTTGTTACCAAAACGCCCAGGACTGGAGCGTTGTACTCTTGGCCACCTCTCTCCGATCCTACCTCTAGATCTCTAGCTCTCGGTCAGCTCTCTGCCCCTCTCTTCTCCTCAAGTGCCTCTCTCTCTCTCTCTCTCTCTCTCTCTCTCTCTCTCTCTCTCTCTCTCTCTACTTTCTCTTCTTTCTGCATCTTGCTGCTCTGTTTGCATCTCATCCCCCTTCATTTCTCTTCCATTTACTTCCCTCCCTCTTAATTTCATCTCTTTATCTTACCCTTTCTATCATTTTTGGCATCTATACCTTACCTTTCTCTACCTCTCGCATGCCTCTTTCTACCTCACCATTCTCTCTTTCATTTCTCTCTCTGCCTCACAACTCACTGCCTCATCTCTCTCTTCCCCACCTCTCATACACTATCTAGACTCTCAATTTACATCACCTATTGGCCTTCTATGTCTCTTTTTATTGATGTCCTCTTTCCCTTGCCTTTCCCATTATTTTATTTCTTTCTCTCTACAATGCTCTCCCTACCTCTTCCACTCCATCTATCACTCCCTTTGCTTTCATCTCTCTTTCTATCTCCTTCACTGTTTCCGTTCACTCTCTCTGCTTCCAATGTCTCGCTCGTTTAATACATCTGTCTTACCTCTGTCTCTCTCTCTCCCTATTTCACCATTCTCTACTTCTCCCTCGCACTTACTCTGTATTAGCCTCATCTCTCTACCTCATCGGCACCTCTTTTTCGCTACTTCTCATATCTTTCTATTTTTCATCCCACCGGCTTTACCTGCCTCGCTACTTTGTTTACCTGACCTGTCATTCTGTGCTTCACCTTTCTATTTGTGCTATCTCATTATAACTCACCTCTCTTCCTATCTTATTTCTCTCTAGACCTTGCCCCTCGGGTTGGCACCTTTCTTACCAGCCTACGTTTACAACTGCATGCCAGGCCTCTAAAAACAAGCATTGGCATAGTCAATAGGTCTCGCCTTTCGGACCTTATAAGTTTTTAGACATGCAACAGTTGATGTTATTGCACCAAGGATATTGTGCTGCATAACTAAATACTTATAAGGTCTCAAAAGCGAGACCTATTGGCTATGCCAATGCTTGTTAAGTATAGACAGTGGGTCACTATCAATGGGCAATGGATGGAGGCTCTGAGGGACATAGGACCCAGCATGACTTCTGTAAGGTGTCAGCTGGTGTCCTCAGAGCTTGTCCATCAAGTCATAGTCGTAGACAACTGAGAGAGTCATCTACCGGTGGCTCTGGTTCCCTTTGAGTGTGTGGGGGGGTCGCAGGTTCTCTAAAAGCAGCTGTGAGTCCTGCCATGCCTGTCGATTGTCTGTTAGGCAATGACCTGGAGCACACTATCTGGGAGGAGGTGGAGCTTAGGTCGGATGTGGAGATGTTAGGATTGCCTGAAAGGGTCTGTATGACCACAAGGTCCATGTCTGCCTGGAAAGGGAGTCAAGGGCGCCTGGAGTCTGGAACAATGGCCCAGGCAGCTGTTAAGAAGAATAAGGGCAAGGGGCTCACAGTCCGGGTTGTCAGGGCACCTGAGGAGGATGCTCCTGAGCCTCCTGGAGAGGATATTGCCAGCCTGGGTGATTTGCCTGAACTTGCTGGATGGCAAGTTGAGGGTGGTTCCACCAGGGAGGAATTCTGCAAGGTGCAGAAAGAGTGCCATACTCTAGAGGACTTGAGATGGCAAGCTGAGGCCCAGGCAGCAGGTGATACCTCTGGAGATCACCTTATCTATTAGGAGAATTGCCTCCTATACAGTGAGCCTAAGCTTCCTGGACCTGGGGTAGCCTGTGTGCTGGTGGTCCCCCAGTGTTACAAGACCTTCCTACTGATATCACCCTGGCAGGACTTCTGGGGCATGACAAGACCTTCGTCAGGCTTGTTTCCCACTTCCATTGGCCCTGGATGAAGACAGCCTCAGCAGCATTCTGTAGGTCCTGTCCCACCTGCCAGGCCAATGGGAAGTCAGGGAAAAAGCTCAAGGCTCCCCTGACCCCATTACTTGTCGTTGACACTCCCTTTGAGAGGGTGGGCATCAACATTGTTGATCTCTTGGACCCCAAGACAGCTTTAGGCAACGTGTTCATCCTGGTCTTGGTGGACCACACTGCTCGCAACAGAGAGGCCATCCTTCTGAGGTCGGTGACTGCACTTGCGTTGGCCAGGGCCCTGATGGGGATTTTTACCCATGTGGGGTTCCCCAAAGAGGTAGTATGTGGCAGAGGCACTAACTTCATGTCAGCGTACATGAAGTCCGTGTGGAAGAGTGTGGAGTGACATATAAGTTCTCCACACCCTATCACCCCCAAACAAACGTGCTTTTGGAGAGACTCAACTAGACCCTCATAGGCATGATAATTGGCCTACCTGAGCCCATAAGGCACAAGTGGGTCCTCCTCCTGCCATGCCTTCTAGTTGCCTACAGGGAAGTGCCAGAGAAGGGAGTTAGGTTTAGCCCCTTCGAAGTCCTCTCTGGCCACCCTGTTAGGGCACCTCATAGAACTGTAGAGAAGGGTGGGAGCAAGCCCCCAGGAAACCCCCTCAGGATGTGGTCAGCTACATGCTGGCCCTCCACAACCAGATGCATCACTTCTGGAAAAGGCGAAAAACTATCTTGTGGCCAGTCAGAAGGCCACTCAGGTAGAGTTTCAAGCTGGCCAGAAGGTGTGGGTTATGAAGTATGTGGAGCCCAGAGCCTGGAGCTCTTCATAATCGCTGGATAGGCGCATATGAGGTGAAGGAGCGGAAGGGGGTGCCCACCTACCGCCTCAAACCACACTTACAGACTTCTGAAGTAAACTTGCTCCTGGTGACAGATTAGGGTGTGGAAGAGGAGCACAAGACTATCCCTGACCTCCTGATGCTGAAGAGCATGATTGGTCAGTAGAGGGTGTCAGCCTTTCCTATACTCTGACCCCAGAGCAGCAAAGTGACTGTCACCAATTGCTGGGGCACTTCTGTGCCGCCTAACTGGACAACATAGCTGTCTACAGCTCCAGCTGGGAGGAAACCTACATCCAGGAGGTGCTTCAGGCCCTACAGCAGACGGGTCTGACTATCAAGGCCAGTAAATGCCAAATAGGGCAGGGTTCTGTTACATATGTGGGTGACATGGTGGGTGGGGGCAAGGTGCACCCCCTCCAGGCCAAGATTGAGACTATCCTGGACTGGCAACCCCCTAAAACACAGACGGAAGTGAGGGTCTTTCTTGGCTTCACAGGATACTATAGGAGGTTTGTAAAGTGGTATGGCCCCATTGTTGCCTCCTTAACAGAGTTGACTTCAAATAAGCAGCCCAGAAAGGTGCTTTGGACAGAGGCCTGCCAGAAAGCCCTTGACACCCTCAAGGGTGCCAAGTGTACAGCACCTGTACTCAAGGCTCCTGACTTCTCTAAGGAGTTTATTGTGCAGGCAGAAGTGTCAGAGCATGGCATAGGGGCTTTTTTAGCACAGTTAAATGAGGAGGGTCTAGACCAACCAGTAGTGTTCATTATCAGGCTGTTACTTCCCCAAGAACAGAGGTAGAGTGTGATTGAAAGGGAGGCTTTTGCTGTGGTCTGGGCAATGAAGAAACTGTGACCGTAGCTGGTTGGAACTCACTTCCTTGTTCCGATAGACCACAGGGCCCCTAATATGACTTATGTAAATGAGGGGTGAAAATCCCAAACTGTTGAGGTAGTCCATCTCCCTAAAGGGAATGGCCTTTACGGTGGATCACGAACCTGGGTTAGCCAGTGCTGATGGTCTATCCAGGTTCTTCTACCTTAGTGATGAGAACTCCAAAAGGTTGGATAACTCTCCCCACTTTTACCTGGGGGACACATGTTAGACCTGTCAGCCCTAAGGTGGTCTTCCCCCAAGTTTTTTGCCTTCTTCTCCATTTTTGTTGATCTCGCTATTGCTGTCTTAGGACTCTGTACACTTTACCACTGCTAACCAATGCTAAAGTGCATGTGCTCACTCCTTAAAATATGGTAACATTGGCTTACTCCCAATTAGCATATTTAATTTACTTGAAAGTCCCTAGTAAAGTGGTACTACATGTGCCCAGGGCTGTAAATGAAATGCTACAAATGGGTCTGCAGCACTTATTGTGGCACCCACTTCGGTAGCCCTGTAAACATGTCTCAGCCTTGCCATTGACGTCTGTGTGTGCAGTTTTCAACTGACATTTCGACTTGGAAAAATAAGCCTTTTGCCAGGCCCAACCCTTCCATTTTAATACATGTAAGTCACTGCTAGGCTATGCCCTGGACAGCCCAGAAGGCAGGGTCTAGTGTATTTCAAAAATAGGACAAGTCATTTTTAGTTTTACATTTCCTTGTTGTGAAAAGCTTCAAATTCGTTTTTCACTATTGCAAGGCCTACCTCTCCCATAGGATAACATTGGTGTTACCTTATTACATTACTTCCAAATGGAAACAGGTGAACAATTCATGTTTGGTGTCGATGGAATTGTAATGAAAAAACCTCTCTTACGATTGCAATTTTGAAAATGTCACTTTTAGAAAGTTGGCATTTTCCTGTCTTAGCCATTTAGTGTCTGCAGCCTGTCTCTGGGTCACATGGCTGAGTATAGCTGACAGTTGGACTTTGTGTATTCCTCCTAGACAGCCACACACAATAGAGAGCTTAGGTGTGCCTGGATGGGCCATCACTGGCAGGATGGGAAGGGGGAGCTGTACACAGCCTACTTACGCTTGAATATGCTGTGTCCTGCCTGCACACAAAGGGCTGCCTACCCCCTGTAGTTAGTCTGGAGCCAGGAGAGGGAAGGCAGGATGTCTGGGGACTTCAAAAGGAAACCTCTACAAGCTTCTCCTACTTCAAAGGCAGATCTGGGTATAAATATGGACCTCAAACCCAACTCTGCAGTACACTTCTGGACCTAAGGATACTCTACCAGGAAGAAGGACTGCTGTGCTACTGAAAGGACTGCCCCTTTGCTGGACTGCTGCTCTGAAGGACTGCTGCCCTGCTGTGCTGGCCTGCTGCCTGCTGCCCTCTTGCCTGGGTGAGAAAGAGTGGCCCTGCATCTGTTGAGCCCAGGACCCCAGAGTGACTCCAGGGGCTAGTTGGCTGGCCTCCTGACTTGAGCCTCAGGGACAGAAGGCTTCAACCATCTTGACCCAGCACATACACATTTGTGAGTCTACCCTACCAAGTGGTGCCACCCCAGTCTGGACCCTTGGAAGTGGGCCTAAGGAACTCTGCCAGCCTCTGTGGATCCAGTTGAACCAACACATCTCCTCTGCTACACAGCGCATCCCCAAGCAGAACTGACACATCACCACTGCTGTGTTGATCAACTCCGTTGCAAATACCTGCATCACATCGCAGCCTGTTGCCTCATCAGAAAATGCTGTGATGCATCCTTGGCTAAGGCCCTCACATCCCTTCCCGGCGGCAGCCTCGACAATGGCGAGGGACTCCGAATCTCAGGCCAGATGGAACCGATGCATTGCCTCAACTGCATGACGCATCCTTGATGTGCATCCTCCACTAGGTGCCTGATGTAACACATGTATGTAGTTGATGGCCTCTAGCGCATGGAAGACATGGGTGATTGTACAGAGGTCCACTGTCACCGATATCCTACAGTGACTGTGGCATGGTGCTGTACTGGTGCACTTGACTCATGATACAGGTCAATATCTGGTGCAACCGCTAGGATTTGCATACCTGTGAAATAATAGCTATGCCCCACAGTCCCTATGGAATAATCCAATGGCTAAACAGCAGACAACAGCCAGTATGTTGACATGACCAGTGGTGGCATGTAAGTGAGCTCTTGGAGAAGATAGCTCCTGCTCTCATTTTGCAGCCATGTTCAGGATCACATCTGGAGAGAAAGAGTTTCCCTACAGTATGTCTTGCTCTGACATACCAAATTGAGTGATCTTTTGTTGGTATAGCCTTTTGTCTGATCCTGAAGTACTTGATTCTCAGGATGAGGGGCAGTGCAACAAAGACTAGTGCCAACGTCATGGGATATTTGGTCTGCATATGTTTGTCTTGCTTATGTTACTGACCTGTTTGATTGGTTGGTAGTTTGATAAATCACAGCTGGAAAGTGGTCAAATGTTGTAAACGAGACCCACCATCTAGATTAACAAGTGAATATACTAATGACATGTTATTCTGATGAATGTATGTTTAATATGTATTCATTAACAGTGTATTTATGTGCCTGGTTGTAATTGTGTTTTCATGTGGCTAACTACGTGCTTATCTGTTTGTTGATGGTGATGCATTTGACAAGTATACAATGACAGATTTGAATTTGTCACAACGTGTTTTTCAAACCCTTTTGTGTGTGTGGTTGTTGTTATGGTACCACAGGTGTGTATGTGAAAATTTGTACCAATTGTTTCTATATTTTAATCTTCTTTGTTCTATTTTCCTTTGGCCTGGTAGTGATCTGATAGTGTTATTCCCTGCTTCGAAGGGCTTTGATGTGATGTTGCTGCAGTTCTTATGAGCATCCTGGTGTGGTGGCTGGGTGCACATAACCTTGAACCTGGTTGACCTGTAGCATTACTTCAGTAGTTTTTGGATCAACCTCAGTGAATTGGGCCCGACATAAACTTTTGTAGATGCATCTGTGGATTGTCATGGTCCTCCATGTACTACTCCTTGTTTCCACCCTTGTCTCTCCTATTTTGTAGTGGATACTCCCTACTGTTGGTCCTCCCACTGTCCTTGTCCAAATGTATACCTGCAGAATAATTTGTGGTGTGTGGAGGTTTCTGACACACCAAAGTTTGGCTTCTAAATTACATTTGGTTTTAACCCATTCCATGCGCACTACGGCTGGGAGCTGTCGTGCGCATCAGTCCTCAGAGAAATTTGAGAAAAATGTGATTTTTCCAGCTAAATTTGAGGTTTGCAAGGGATTCTGGGTAGGAAAACGTTGGGGGGTCCATACAAGCTATACCTCGCTGGACTCCCCCGAGTATCTAGTTTTCAAAATGTGTGGGTTTGGTAGGTTTCCCAAGATGGCCGTCGAGCATGGGGCCAAAAAGCCAGGTGACCCCCCCTTGCATAACCAGGTTGTTTTGTGATAGGTAATTTTGATGTCTCCTCAATACGTTTGGGCCCTTGCCTGTCGCGGGTACTTGACCCACCCACGCGAGTGAGGTACCATTTTTATCGGGAGACCCGGGGGAACGCTGGGTGGTAGGAAATTTGTGGATCCACGCAGATTCTAGAACTTTCCACCACAGAAATGTGAGGAAAATGCATTTTTTTTTTTTTACAAAGTTTGAGGTTTACAAGAGATTCTTGGTAACAGAACCTGGTGAGAGCCAGACTAGTCAGCCCATCCTGGATTCCCCTGGGTGTCTAGTTTTCAAAAATGTATAAGTTTGCTAGGTTTCCCTAGGTGCCGGCAGAGCTAGGGTTCAAAATCTACAGCTAGGCACTATGCAATAAAAGGGTCAGTTTTCTCTGTGAAAATGTAGAGTGTCCACGTTATGCTTTGGGCAGTTTCCTGTCGTGGGCACTAGGCCTACCCACACAAGTGAGGTAGCATTTTTCTCGGAATACTTTAGGGAATGCGGGGTGGGTGGAATTTTGTGGATCCATGCAGATTCCAGAACTTTCCACCACAAAAATGTGAGGAAAATGTGGTTTTTTTAAACCAAGTTTGAGGTTTGCAAGGGATTCTGGGTAACAGAACCTGGTGAGAGCCAGACAAGTCACCCCATCCTGGATTCCCCTGGGTGTCTAGTTTTCAAAAATGTATAGGTTTGTTAGGTTTCCCTATGTGCCGGCAGAGCTAGTGTTCAAAATCTACAGCTAGGCACTTTGCAAAAAAAGGGTCAGTTTTCATTGTGAAAATGTGGTGTGTCCACGTTGCGTTTTGGGCCGTTTCCTGTCGCGGGCACTAGGCCTACCCACACAAGTGAGGTGCCATTTTTCTCGAAGGACTTTGGGGAATGCGGGGTGGGTGGAATTTTGTGGATTCACGCAGATTCCAAAACTTTCCACCACAGAAATGTGAGGAAAATGTGTTTTTTTAAAAATAAAGTTTGAGGTTTGCAAGGGATTCTGGGTAACAGAACCTGGTGAGAGCCAGACAGTCACCCCATCCTGTATTACCTTGGGTGTCTAGTTTTCAAAAATGTAAAGGTTTGCTAGGTTTCCCTAGGTGCCGGCAGAGCTACGGTTCAAAATCTATAGCTAGGCACTTTGCAAAAAAAGGGTCAGTTTTAACTGTGAAAATGTGGTGTGTCCACGTTGCGTTTTGGGCTGTTTCCTGTCGCGGCCACTAGGCCTACCCACACAAGTGAGGTACCATTTTTCTCGGAAGACTTTGGGGAATGCTGGGTGGTTGGAATTTTGTGGATCCACGCAGATTCCAGAACTTTCTACCACAGAAACGTGAGGAAAATGTGGGGTTTGTTTTTCAAAGTTTGAGGTTTGCAAGGGATTCTGGGTAACAGAACCTGGTGGGAGCCAGACAAGTCACCCCATCCTGGATTCCCTTGGGTGTCTAGTTTTCAAAAATGTATAGGTTTGCTAGGTTTCCCTAGGTGCCGGCAGAGCTAGGGTTCAAAATCTAGGCACTTTGCAAAAAAAGGGTCAGTATTCACTGTAAAAATGAAGTGTGTCCACGTTGCGTTTTGAGCCGGTTCCTGTCACGGGCACTAGGCCTACCCACACAAGTGAGGTACCATTTTTATCGGGAGACTTAGGGTAACACAGAATTGTAGAGCAACTATTATTACCTATTGACTTTCGATGCATTTCTGCCTTCCAAATGAAAGACAATGTGTAAAAAGGAAGTCACTTTGAAAAATGTCCTATAATTCTCATGCTAGTATGGGTACTCACAATTTTGGAAATGTGCAAATAGCTACTGTTTCTAAACTCTATATTTTGTTCCAATTTCAGAAATACATAGGTGTCTTTCATCCCGATTTTTCACTGTATATATTTTCCCAAATTAATTGCTATATACCCAGTACATAATTAAAAAACCATTACAAGACGCTGCTCAGTTATTGGCTCTGGGTTCGTCGGGTTCTTGGTGAACCTACAAGTCCTATATATCCCCACAACCAGAATGGTCCAGCCGATGTAACGGTATATTGCTTTCAAACATCTGTCATAATTCGAAGAAGTTACAGGTGAAAACGTTGGCACAAATGGCTGTTTTTTTCGACTCATTTTCAATTTTTCCTATTTTCAACTGTTAGTTTCTGTAAAGAAACCTTGAAGGATCTACACAAATGATCCCTTGCTGAATTCAGAATTTTGTCTACTGTTCTAAAATGCATAGATTTCTAGGATCCATTATTGCTTTCATACCCATTTCTACCATTAACTGGAAAAAGGTTGAAAGCACAAAAAACAGCAAAAATAGGCTATGTCCCAGTAAAATGCCAAAACTATGTAAAAAATGTTGGCTTTCTGACAAAAGTCTGTCAGTCCCTGAAAGCTGGGAAAATGGTGATTTCAGCCCCACAAACCCTTTGTTGATACCATTTGCAGGGAAAAGACCAGACGCTTTCATTTGCAGCACTTTTTTCCCATTTTTCCCCCAAAAAACAAAATTTAGTTGTATTTTGGCTAATTTCTGGGTTCCCTCCTGGGGAATCCACAAACCCTGGGTACCTTTAGAATCCCCATGATGTTGGAAGAAAAAGACGCAAATTTGGCCTGGATACCTTATATGGTCAAATAGTTACAAGGGCCTAAGCTCGAACTACCCCAAATAGCCAAAAAAAGGCTTAGCACAGGGGGCAAAAGGCCTAGCAGCGAAGGGGTTAAAAGGCCTTTTGTGAATTTGAATTGCCTTTACACACGTCACGGCCATTTACCCTTAGCATACTGTTTCACATGTATGCAAATGGACACGTCAATCTGGCCCACAGTCTTTTACTTTTACAGCAATTCAAATTCTACTGATGAACTTCCATCAAAACCCAAATAGCAAATGGCTTCTTCTACTGTCTTACAAGCATCAGTTTAGTTTGTGTAATGGAAACACAGGGCGCCATCTCCTCCCACTCAACCTCTCTCTAATCCGAGTATTGACAGGCTCTTACGGGTGCGAATACAACACCAGAAATACTTCTGCAAGCACTACCTCCAGCATACCTCTACTTGCAACTGATTACTGTTGGGGAGGTAATCTCATTGTCGGATGCAAAGTGTAGTTTGTGCCCGAAACGGGATTACAAATTAGATGCAACGGGTTTGCCAACTCAATTTACAGCAAATACCACCTGCCACAAATGAGGTGGAAAATTAGCACAATATGTTCTTTTTACCTCTGTTTTTCCCATTGCAAACTGAACTTTGAACGCTTCCGGTATCATTGGTCTGAGATGGAAACAATTCAGAAATGTAGATATTTTTCAAAGATGTATAAGAATTATGTTGGGCGTTTACCCAAATTCTAGTTAAGTGCTACATTCATACTTAATCGCATGAACCGTTTATTGCTCACAAAATACTCACAAATGTTAAAGGTGCTTCCTGTGATGTTACAGATGCCAAAATGTCAGTAAAATTAACAAAGAACTATTTACACTTCAATTGCTTCATTATGAAAGCAAAGTAGGTGCAAAATATCACCCTGGCACTCATAGTGCCAATTTACAACATCACTGAACACTATTCAATTTTTGTGCCCTTACACCGGTTCCTTACATGTCTGTAGTACACAACAATTGCCTTAACACAAGTCAGCTGATGTTGCAAGAGTCTACAATGTCGGTACCCTTGTGATTTAATAGTAGAGTATTGCAGCGTTCCACTGGACCCCCAAATACAGTCCTCTCCGTATTTTTTAAAATATACAGTGAAATGTAGAGTTAGGTGCTAAGCAAGTATTTGAGACACCAATCAAGTTCTACAATGCCCTACTCTGTACCAGCCATTTGTTCTGTCTGATAATCAGTTCAAAATGTATTTTGCTGGAGAGATACCTGCCCTTTAATGGTGTCCTATTACCCAGTGGTGTATAATAGCCTGCCTAGACCCCGCGGTGTGGGAGGAGCCCCCAAGCTCCAGGGGGCAGTCTCTGGCATTGAGCATGGGTGGTGGCCCCCTGGATTAGAGCTGATGACTGGGTCTGAAGCGTGGAGCCCCCCTTCCATGTACTTTGCAGCCCCCCGCCCCCTACAAGTTTCATTACGCCACTGCTATTACCAACCCACCATTGCCCCTAGCAGGGATTGTGGTTGACTTCCAGATCTCACATCTGTAGTCACCCTCATCTTCCCGAAATTGTGCCTGATACTAGACTTACTCTGGCTAAGGATACCAGACAATCAGCCCTCACCCTTCTCCCTGTAGAGCTTTGCCCTACATTGGTCTGATAATTCTGGCCATTACATGCCAAGTAGTACAGGTATTACACAGTAAACCTAAATGTGAATACCATCCTTGTCACCCTGTTAGACCATATGCTTTACTGCCTTAGTGCTTTATTTAGAGTTAGGTGGATGAGATTCTGCATCACAAATGTGTGGACGTCCTGTTTGCTGTATTACAGTGCATTATAGCCTATGGCACGTGCAATAGGGCAAACGTGAAATCCTGCCACTTATTGATGTGCTCCACCTCGAATAAAGCATTGAGGTGCTTATTTATGAGAGCCCTGCGTCACTTTTGCACCACATAAAATGAAACCTGCATGACGCAGGGCTTCCATAAAGATTTATGTCCCTGCGTGGATTTAAGTGGCTTCATAATTCATGAGTAAGGCGACGCAGCGATGCGTATCATGGGCGTTGCGGTGGGTTTTCCCACATAACACCCATTAGAATTTGCCCCAGATTTACAAAGTGATGTAAACCTGGAGAAGCGTCAAATCTGTACGCCTCCTGAGTTGAGGCGTAATGAGGAGAAATATGTTTATTTCTCCTCATTTTTTCCTCTTTCCCTGTGTGCTGCAGCACACAGGGAAAGAGGAAAACACCTCATAGGATTGTTTTTGTGTAGGAAGGTGGCCCTTCCTGCACAAAAACAATCCTGCCTGCAATGGAGGCACCCTTGCACCACGGTGCAAGAGTGCCTACTGTGGCACTAGGCTGCTAAAACGGCGCTAGCGCAGGCAGAAAGGATAGGAATGCATGGTATTGCTTAAATACGGTGCATTTCTGCCTTTTCAGTTTGGCGCAGGGCAGCATAGAAAGGTGCCTTGCTGCGCTGCCCTACGCCAAAATGGCATAAATGAGGGCCTTAGTTTATTGGATATTTTTCAATTGCAACCACTGCAAAAAACAAATATTTACTGGCACCCTGCTGCTGTTCTCCATGAACAACTTCCACACCTTTGTTACCAATTCTTGTAGCTGCAAAATTCTCCCTATTAGTCTGTTACATAGGTAGAGACAGATCTCAGTGTTCCACATAACATAAAATTGTAAAGGACTGACATGAAATAAATTGCCCATGCAGCACAAGGGGCTGATTCACATAGAAGAGCAGTAAATCTGCAGCCAACAAATGTGCTGGTTCACTGCTTTGGGGAATTCACAAACATTCCGAGTGGTAATCCAGCAAAGCTTCTCCAGATGGAACAATCTCTAGTCAAGCATAATGCAATTCACCGCTGTGGGTGAAACATGTAAAAGATTTGACTGTTTATGCTCAAAGGTAGGCCAGGAGAAAGAGATAAAAGATTATGCATCTAAGAAACAGTCCTGAGCATATCATAAACATATAGATGACAGCTTCATAGAGGTTACATAGTATTATTGCATCATCATATAGTCCATAAGTGTAAACGGAAAAAGGCATACTCATTGCATGAAATATGTATTTTGAATTTTTTTGCTCCAATTATATATATAATATAGATCACATTTGAGCAGTGCTTAATTTTAACGGGTGGTTGCCGGTGGCGGGCTCCGGCACTCATTTTTGGGGGCCAGAACTTATTTTTCTGCATCAGATGTTTACCGAGACAGGAGAGGGAAAAACACATAAGACAGAAGGACGCAGGAAGACAAAAGACGGCAAAAAGTCACAAAGAGAGAAAGCAGGGGCCGGTAAGAGAGAGACAAGGTGTAAGGGGGTGCCTGGTAGTGAATTAAAAGGCAGCCTTGGTATTCAGCGCGGCAACATTTAATTGCAAGGGTTGCGGCCTTCTAAGCAGTGTTTGGGGCACCAGCACTCATTCTTTTACAGATTAAGCGCTGCATTAGAGTGATTCCATGGGCAGCCACCGACTAATCAAAATAATCACCTAGAAACATCCAGAAGTTATCAATGTACGATCAAAAGAAAAGAGCATAGCAAATGCACTAGTCCTTACCTAAAGGCTGGCGACCGACACTGTCTCCTGCAAACTAGCAGGACAGAAGTGAAATATATGCATACACATAATACGAACGGAGGATTCGGAGTTATATATATATCTACAATAGAACAAAACAAAATGAAACAAAACAATGCCAAACACTAACCCATGTACTCAATCAGTAGATGATTCAAAGCACCCCGAATTGCATCTCAAAAACATCAGGTCAGGTCCAAAGGTCCATAAATCCACTTCAAAATGAATAAAGAAAAGTATTCACAGGGAAGGCAAACAGTACTGCAGAAAGACCAAACAGGACATGCAAAGGTAAAAAATAAATAGTTGAAACCAAATAAAATCAATGGTGTCGAAAGAGGTTAGTGTGACCGATATATAGTAACCATATCTATATCCGAAACATGAAAATGCAGAAAGGATAGCATGCTACTACAAGAGAGTCCAGATGGAAAAGAGAACAACAAGCGAAGTGAGTTTTAAATATTGGTATCAACCAATGTAAGCCGGTCAAGGCGTATGAACATGTGATGATGTCATACGAACAGGCCAGGGAGGAAAGAAAGGCTGGACTGCTAACCAGAGAGTCAGGCCAGCACAAGGGAATCGCTGCCTGTCCTTGACAAATAATTATAAATCTGAATCATTGGCACCAAAAGGGATTCTTCATCTTTGGGGTCAGTGGCAAACTTACTGCTAGCCGGTGTGGCAATATGTACAACACAGGCCAATTATACATCAAACTAATGTCTAAAGTTAAAGATGGAGGGATTGGTAGAGAGAAAACCCATATCAAGGCATATATGCAATAAAGTATAATTTGTATAACTGTGCTGTAGTCCAACAATTTCTACGCATTTCCTTGTACAAGATGAGACCTTAAACAACAAAATCTTGCACAACACCCATAGTTCAGCGGGTAGTGTCACATTTCTCATAGAAAGAACATTATAGAAATGTTTGAACTATGTTTTTCTCTTGCCTGTATTTACTAATGCTGTTCTTCTACTGCTATATCACTGACCTTTAATGTGAGTCACTCCTCGTTACTAGTTCACTACTCACTTTACTTCCGCACATCATTTTGATTTTCACTTCTCTGTTCACTCCTATCACCTTCAGCTCTGTTGCCTTCGGTGAACGTTTGGATATGTTATTTAGTTATTAATTTTTTATGGTTTATTGAATGTGTTGCCGACAATCTCCTTCATTTCGTGTTGTACAGCGTGCGTATACCATTGGGTGGAAGGCACTATATAAAAATGCAAAAATAAATAAATAAATGTGCGGTGTAATTGGTCTTGTCATACATGTCCTACTAAAGCTCAACGACGGTGACTTTAACACGAAAATCAGAAGATTCTGACTCATCTCTCTTCTTTGTAAGAAAAGAAGAAAAAAGAAGTGATTGAGAGCTCTTTGTAAATCGAAAACGGCGCGTTGTAGTAAAAGGCATTTTATCACTTGTGGGAGAACATGAACACTCCCAGTTTATAATACACTATCCGAAATACGAGGAAATGCAAAGTTCTTCAACTTTACAACCTATGTAAAGTGCAACCGGTTGTAATAAAATATTCGTTCTCTGACAAAAACACAATTTGTTCTTTAAGATCCTGTTGGCCTTAAATGACTCTTGAAAACCTTATCATATTTTGCGGTTTCTGCAGATCTTTGGTTCAATGGATAAGGTGGTGCAGGGGCCAATTCCACATATATCTAGGAACCTCAGCTAGTCTTTAAAAATCAAAAGAAACAATGGTTCCTTCCGATTCACACGCGGAAACAAAGCAAAAATAATTGAAATTTCGAAATAAATTGCATCATAAATAAAGTGAGGGTCTTTTTCATAGCAAAAGTTAGAAGAGTATTCAGCCTCACTCATCGTTCTACATGTCTGACTACAGCCCGATAACTGCCTGCTGTGCCTGTTCTGACGGGTCTAACATGCCAGGAAATCCAGCTCTTTGTTAATCCTCTTCCAGTTTGGTATCAGTGGCCCTGCCCTTGCTGCTGCTGGACTCACAGGGCAGAAAGGCAGTGGCAGGAACAGAAAGTAAACAGGACTATGTGAAAAACCCCAGTGTCCCCTCAGTTTTTGCCCCATTTTGAATACGAGATGCTGATTTTCTGACTCTGATTGTGCCCTGGGCTCTGCTAATCAGACCCAGGGACTGTGCTCTGATTAAAAGTACAAGGTAATTAGGTATAATTACAATTGGTACTGACAACCTATTTGTAAGTTCTTAGCATATGGTAGGGCATGTAGGTCTAGAGGCCCAGTAGACTTAATGCACTTAAGTGTGCACAACTCTGCTGCCTGCTGTCATTTTAAAGGCACCCTTGCTTTTCAGGCTGCCTTTACATAAAAATTAAATGCATATTTGAGTTTGGAATAAAAGGTACTTCCAAAGTCGCAAGACAACCTTATTTTTACATATAAGTCACCCCAAAGGTCTCCCCTAAGTGGTAGAGTGCCTTTCTAACTATAAGCAGGGACATGATAGATTTTTTTTTAATGCCCTGGTGAGGGAAAACTGCCAATTTCTTTTATCCTCATTGAAGCACAATGGCTGCATAGGCTAACATCGGAATACTTTATTAAAGTGTAACTATTGAAAGAAAGGAGCTAAAAATGTACTTCAAAGTAGCAAAATGATAGGAAAAATCCAGCAACTTGCCACTGTTAGTATAACTATCTGTTAGAAATGGGATTTCTGGTTGGCTAGGGCAACCGCCTAAGCCAGGCAGAAACCACCACTCTAGTCAGGGCAAGGGAGTTACACACTGAAGATAACCCCTGCTCACCCCCTTGGTGCTTGGCACGAGCAGTCAGGCTTATCCCAGAGGCAATGTGTAAAGCGTTTGCGCAACACACACACACACAGCAGCAACACACTAGGCGCACTACAAAAGAAACTCCACACAAGGTTATATCAAAAATAGCCTTTGTATTATCCATAAACACATTAGAATCATAATCACACAATATACACTGTGCCAACTGGCACTAGGTCACAATTTACAGGGGATTATATACACATGACAGGGCCAATCGGGCCACTGTCAGAACCTTTAGAAAGCACAAGTAGCACATATAAAACACAACCAGTCACCACTGGTACAATACTGTACTTAGTCGTATCACCTGCAACATAAATGCATTATGTCTGCATCACTTTGGCATAAAACACATTATGCATAAATCATCAGCATAAACATATTATGCATAAACACTATAGTAAAACATTAGGCATCAACACATGGTGCATAAGTCATCAGCATAAACACACTATGCATAAACACCAAGCATAACATTAGGCATCACATTAGGGCCTTGCACCCTACCAACATAACACTGACCCCAGGCCAACTGGCCTTTCACTGGGGCTCGAATGCCCGTTCTCCAAAATGTCAGGGCGTAACTCTGGGGCCTTCCAAGTGGCCCTCTGGCTGCCAAAAACAGCAAAACCAAGGTGTGCAATGTGCTGGGGGCGGGGGAGTGTATCTCACTCCTTCATTCTCAAGAAAAGCAAAATGCCCCCCGTCGTTGCAGCTGCCCGCGCTCTCGCGGTGCAGCTGAGAAAGACAACCCAAACACTGGTACTAACCGTGCCTTTTAAAGCCCCTACTCCGGAGCTAAGGGACCGAAGTTTCCCTTCAACGTTGCAGCTGCCCGCTCTCTCGCGGTGCAGCTGTGGAAATTAGGCCTGGCACCACTGTGCCTTTTGAGCCCCACTCCGGGACTCTAATAAGAATTCCCCCAGAGGAAAATAGGCACGGGCACCACGGTGCCTCAGGGAGCGCAAACTCGGCTCCGGTCTGCCCCCACTCACCGGGACAGATCGCGGCTGGCTCCAGGCACCGACAATGTGCCTCGGTCGGTCCTGCTTCACTGGACCCTCCTTTACCCCACTCGGTCTCCTTCGATCGCGGGGACCGATCGGCCGCGTCTCGCGGTCACGGAGTCGGGGTAGGCTCCCGTCCTCCTTCCGGCACCACTCTTCCGGCCGTAACTCCGCCCACAACCAGGCACGGGCGCCTGACTTCCGGGTCGTGCTCGGAGCGGCGGCTTCTCCTCTCCTTCGCAGCGTGCGGGGTGGGCTCCCGCCGTTAGGTAAAAACCCATGCGGGGTGGGCTCCCGCTCAGAGGGGCACACAACAGCGGGGTGGGCTCCCGCTCTTCAAGGACACAAATGCGGGGTGGGCTCCTGCTAACACGGCATAAAAGCGGAGTGGGCTCCCGCTCCTCAGAAGCACAAATGGGGGGTGGGCTCCCGCCTCCACGGCATCACTGCGGGGGAATCCCCACGTCGGGATTCCGTCCAAATGTGTCGCAGCTCAGCGCTGCAAAGTCCCCGCACTCTCCCCGTCCTGGGAGAGGTATATAGCACTCCCAAGGTGCCCAGGCAAAGTCTCAGGGGCACAAGGCTGGGCCCAGGCAGGCCAGCTCGAGGGCCCTCCAGCAGGGAGGCAGTCCCTCGTGGCGGTTCCTCCTGGGGCCCAGCAGCAGCAGTCCCCAAGTAGCAAGTAAGCACCCTTCATGGGGTCACAGCCCCAGTATATATACATCATTTTCCTTTGTTCTGCCCTTGGCACAGGGCTGGGGGAACCAGTCTCAACTGGTTCTGGGGGGTATTGGAGCACTCTGTTTATGGGGCTCCTCTTCCCCTTTGTCAGGTGGGGGCTCGGTCATCAGACCACCACAGTGGGGCGGAGCCAGCATTCACTCAGGCAGGCACAGACCTATTCAGGATCAGGGGACTACTCCTCCCACTACTCCAAATGCAGATTCCCTATTCAGCCTAGCGCTGACTCACCCTGCCCTCCCTGGAGCCACACCTCACCAGCCCCTGTCACTCCAGAGCCAGACATGCAATACACATCAGGCAGGCAGACACATAGCACACAGAAATGCCAACTTCTAAAAGTGGCATTTCTAAAATAGTGATAATAAATCTGCGCACATCATTGCGCAGCATTTATTATTACTATTCCAACCATACCACACTTGACCACGCTGCTCCTCTCATATCAGGAATTACCACTGAAACACTTATCAGGGAATCCCCAATGCATTCCTATGGGAGGGCAGCCTCACAGCAGTGAGAAACCAAAATGGCTGTTTGTCACTACCAGGACATGTCACACACTTAAGGTACATGTCCTACCTTTTACCTACAATGCACCCTGCCCATAGGGCTAGCTAGGGCCTACCTTAGGGGTTACTGACATGCAGTAAAAGGGGGGGTCACAGACGTGGCACACACTTTAGGTGCCACGTCACAGCGGCAGTAACACTGCGCGCACAGGCCCTGCGATGGCAGAGGCCTGAGACAGGTTTGAAAGGCTACTTTGGTGGGTGGCGCAATCAGCGCTGCAAGCCCACCAGTAGCATTTAATTTACTGGCCCTGGGTATCTGAGATACCACTGTACAAGGGACTGACAGGTAAGTTAAATATGCCAAACAGGTGTAGACCAATCTTACCATGTTTACCACAGAGAGCACACGCACTTTACACTGGACAGCAGTGCTAAAGTGCCCAGAGTCCTAGAACCACCAACACCATGTCAGAAAAAAGGCTAGGAGGAAGGCAAAAAGTTCAGGGATGACCCTGCAAAAAGGGCCAAGTCCAACACTATCACAGAAAAGAAGTTTAGAACTTTTTTCTGTAAACCAAAATCCAGCCTTCCAGCAGCCCTGCTCTGATTGGTCAGCCTCTGACAGGCTGAGCTAAACTGTCTTAATGAGGTGTGGAGTGGCTTGACTAGAGACAAAGGATTTCCTGTAGGAAGAGAACTGCAAGCTGCAGAGCAAAAGGCAAGATAGGGGTGGAGTAGCCGCACTGGTCTTCAAAGAGGGAATGGCAGTTTAGGGCAGCACAGGCGCACCCCAACATCCTGCACTCCCACCCAGACATGAGCCCCTGTAATTAGATTAGCAGAGGGGCTGAAAGGGGAGTGTTAGGGAAATTTAGCCACATCAGAGGGATGGCTTAGTCAGATCTTAACCTCCAGGAGAAAGTTTCTCCATTTTGGAAGAATAGTGCTTTCTGGGACCAGAATATGCCACACTTTGGAGGACGTTGTCATACCTGAGGGTGGCACCCTTCACCCCATTGGTCAGAAGTGTCCCCTTGCTTGTCACTCAGGAACACTAGATAAAAACTTTAGAGCTGCCTGGCAACTCAGATCCCTGTCTGAAACTACAAGAAGAAGGACTGCCCTGCTGCCACAGCCACATCACCCCCCACCTGAGGAACCTGCACTGGCTCCCCGTCGACAGGAGAATCTCCTTCAAACTCCTCATCCACGCACACAAGGCACTCCACCAGACTGGCCCAGCCTACCTCAACAGACGACTCCTCTTCTACGTCCCCAACCGCCAACTCCGCTCCGCCGACCTCTCCCTCGCCACCGTCCCTCGCATTCGAAGAACGACCACCGGCGGCAGATCCTTCTCCCACCTCTCCGCCAAGACCTGGAACACCCTTCCACTAAGCCTACGACAGACCCAAGACCTGCTGACCTTCAGGAGGCTACTCAAGACCTGGCTGTTCGACCAGTAGCAGCACCCCCCCCCTTTTTTTCCCCCCTAGCGCCTTGAGACCCTCGCGGGTAAGTAGTGCGCTTTACAAATTCTGTGATTGATTGATTGATTGGAACCCTTATCTGCACCCCAGGATTGCACTCTGAAGGACTGCACCTGCTGCACAATCTAGAACTACAGCCCTAAGGACGTTGCCTTGCTTCAGAAAATGGAAGGAGTGGACTCCCTGACAGCAACAGGTTAAAAGAGCTCACCTGCACCATCTCCACCAAGACGTACCCAGCCTGGAGTGTGTCTAGGGGACTTTTAAGAATTTAGCCAGGTGCGTTATGGGAATTGTAGTCCCGACATCCCAAGGACCATCTCAGAGATTCTAGACCCCTGGATTTGTGTAGTGGGCACGTTGAACCCTCGAGGAAACCGTCTGGAAGAAGTTCCAGAAGTTAGGAGAAGTTTGGAACAACTTGGGTAAAAAGCTCCATAACGTGACCAACCAGTCGGCGAGAGTCAAACCTCCATTGTCGAACCGCGACCTGGCCTGGATTTCAGGTTCTTCTCACTGAAAGCTTTGGAGCTCCAGTCATCGACGAGACTTCTAGGAGTTGACCGGGGCCTCGCGCTGAGCCAAGCCGATGATGTCGATGTGGATCCGGCCTGACGAAGGGCCTTGCTCGACGACAAGAGGAATAAGCTCTGGAAAAGCGACTACGTACGAAGGTAAAATTTGGCCCGAGGCCTCCCGCTTAGTGTATCCAGCAAGGGCTCCATCGTGGTTGCCCTCAAACTCTGACTTTGTCCCGGTCAAGCGCGTTGAGATGTCCCAAAGTGGCGATATGGGCTTTTAAGCACTAGAAAGTGTTTATTCTTTAAAAATTCCTATCTCTTGTTCCCTACACTGGATTTTTTTTGTTTTGGTGTCCATTTGTTCATAAAAATATAACCTATTTTTATAAATTGGTGTTGGATTTTTATTGTGTTTTGTGTCTTACTTATTTATTGTATTGGTGTTTTTAAATGCTTTACACACCTGTTTCTTAAGTTTAACCTGCCTGCTCGCTGCCAGCTACCAAGGGTTGAGCAGGGGAATAACTTATTGAGACTTTGACTGAACCTTTTATTGTGTTGTGGCCTTATTACTAGTCGTAGGTCCCTGCTTATCTCTACTAATAAACCACTTTGCAATGTAAGAGCCATATTTATCTGCCTTGGTCCTCAGAGCAGTTTCCAGGCAATTGGATTGGAACTGAGATGTCCTTGGATATTATTTCAAATTATTTAGAAAAAACTATCAGGGTCCTAATTTTTACAATATTTCCAATTAGGTCCACATATCAAATATATTTTCAGTGAAGAGAATAGAAGATTCTTCTCCACTTAACATGGTAATATTGGAGAAACATTTCTTTTTTATGTACAAGCCTGAAAATAGAAGACAGACTGTACCTCCAAAAGTCATAGAAGGTAAATAGCTCCACCAAGGACACAGATGGCTGGATCACCAGTCCCTAAACAGGAAGTGCAATTTCAATTGGAAATTACAGTATTTTTTTTTTAAATTAGATTTCATTGGTACCAAGTGTTGTTTATTCAGCTGCTTCAAAGTACATAGGGAATAAAAGAGGATAATGTTAAAGAGAAGGAAGGAGGTGGAAGCTAGTCAGGAAGTTCAAAACAAGTAACATTCACTATACCCAGAAGCTTGCATTCTAGTTCCTTTTGTAGGCAGTAAAGGTAGAGAAAAAGGTGCTATTGAGTCAAGGAAGAAACGAAGGACGCGAGAGATAAAGACTTAAAGGAGTCAGAAAATGCACAAAAGAGGAAGGAAGAAAGCAAGAGGAAGGCAAGGAAGGAGAGATAGAGAGAAGATTAAAGAAAAGTTATACAAGTAGGATGGAAAGAAGGGAGGAAAAAGAATGTGGAAATGAAAGAAGCAAGAAAAAAGAATGGTAAGAAGGAAGAAAAGGAGTAGACAAAGAAAGAGAAGTGATGATGAGATAAAAGAAAGAAGGACGGAAAGAAGAAAATAGGAAGACCGGAGAGAAGGAGACAATGAAGAAGGGAAGTAAAGAGAAGAAGGAGGGAGGGAAAGAGGAAGGAAGTAGGAAGGAAAGAACGGAAATAAGGATGGAACAAAGGAATTGGCAGAGGTAGGTACCTTTGTCCAAGTAGGGACCCTTGCTTCTAGTCAGGGTAATGGGGATGCACACTTTAGATACTGCTCACCCCCTTGGTAGCTTGGCACGAGCTGACAGGCTTATCCCAAAGGCAATGTGTAAAGTATTTGTACTCAAAACACACAGTAACACAGTGATAACACCACAAATGGACACCACACCAGTTTAGAAAAATAAAGTATCTTTATCTAAACTCAACAAGACCAAACCCAACACAAATCCACCATACATGTATTAAAATATGACTTAAAAACAATTATAGCAAAAATAGAACTTGTAGAAAATAAATAGCTCCACCTGGGGCTATTACGACATTGTGACAGCAATAAATCCAAAGTATGGCACCAACCGCATGTGCGCGGCGTCGGGCCCAGAGTCACACGGACCCCCAAACAAACAGTACCTTGGAAAACAAAGTCTTTGACAATGCATGGCGTCGTGGAAGAGAGGCGGCGGTGCCGAGGCCGACTCCCTGGCTTCCACAGGGGAGGCGAGGCATCGTGTCCGCGAGGAGGCAACATGTCGAATCCAGGCCAGGGGAAGTCAGTTGCATCGGTGATGAGGATGTGGTTCCGGTGAAGCGATGCGAAGTCGGCGAGTTCATGGAGTCACCCTCGGCGGTTATTGGCGCTGCAACTACGGGATGCAGGCCCTGGCAGTGACGGAATCGGTGCGAGTGCTGGCATTGGGGAAGGCCAATAACAACAGGCATCAGCAGGTGTCAAAGGGCGTCGGAGCTGCGGTGCAGGAAGGGCGGTGCGTCGTGCACTTCACGAACGGTGCCCCTGGCCTCGGTGCAGGTTGCAGTGTCACAGCGGCATCACTGACGGCATCGCAGATTGTTTTTCTTGTTTCTGTTTGGTTTCTTCCAGCTCCGAACAGCAGAAACAACCTCTAAAGACCCAAAACTGGAACAGCTACCTCCTGGCAGGTCAGGACTCTCAGCAGTAGAGTTCAGGGGAGCTGGGGATGAAGTCTTTGTGTCCCTGAGACTTCAGAACAGGAGGCCAGCACACACAAGCCCTTGGAGATTCTTCTTCAAGCAGGCTTCTCCTCAAAGTTCCAGTCTTTGTCCTTTCCTTGGCAGAAGCAGCAGCTGCAGGCCAAACCCACACAGCACACGGCAAAGAAGCAGTCATCCTCACAGCTCTCCAGGTCTTCTCCTTGGCAAAGGTTCCTCTTGAGTCCAGAAGTGGTCTAAAGTTCTGGGGTTTAAGGTCCACTACTTATACCCCATTTTGTCTTTGTTCTTCTTTGTGGCAGGGTCGCTGAGCCCAGTCCAAACCAGTTCTGTCCTCACTGGTGCAGTATAACCACCGGGACTGGACACAGTATTGTGCAAGAGAGACAGGCCCTATTCAGGTGCAAGGGAAACTCCTCCCACTACTCTAAATGCAGCCAGTGTCTATTCAGCTCATCTCTGAGTCAACCAGTGGCTGTCTACAGAGAATGCACATCCCCAGTCACTGTCACTCCAAAACCAGACAGTCAATCCACAAAGAGACAGAGGCACACAAAATGGTTAAACAAGAAAATACCTACTTTCTACAAGTGGCATTTTCAAACACACAACTTAAAAACCATCTTTACTAAAAGATGTGTTATTAAATTCGGAGTTCAGAGAGCCTAAACTTTATCCTTCAATCTTGTCTCAATGGGAAGTTATACTTGTAAGATGTTACAGAGTATCTCCCATGCTATCCTATGGGACAGATAGCATTTCAATAGTGAAAAAACTAAATTGGCAGTATTTCACTATCAGGACATGTCACACATACAGAAGCTTGCATTCTAGTTCCTTTTGTAGGCAGTAAAGGTAGAGAAAAAGGTGCTATTGAGTCAAGGAAGAAACGAAGGACGCGAGAGATAAAGACTGAAAGGAGTCAGAGAATGCACAAAAGAGGGAAGGAAGAAAGCAAGAGGAAGGCAAGGAAGGAGAGATAGAGAGAAGATTAAAGAAAAGTTATACAAGTAGGATGGAAAGAAGGAGGAAAAAGAATGTGGAAATGAAAGAAGCAAGAAAAAAGAATGGTAAGAAGGAAGAAAAGGAGTAGACAAAGAAGAGAGAAGTGATGATGAGATAAAAGAAAGAAGGACGGAAAGAAGAAAATAGGAAGACCGGAGAGAAGGAGACAATGAAGAAGGGAAGTAAAGAGAAGAAGGAAGGAGGGAAAGAGGAAGGAAGTAGGAAGGAAAGAACGGAAATAAGGATGGAACAAAGGAATTGGCAGAGGTAGGTACCTTTGTCCAAGTAGGGACCCTTGCTTCTAGTCAGGGTAATGGGGATGCACACTTTAGATACTGCTCACCCCCATGGTAGCTTGGCACGAGCTGACAGGCTTATCCCAAAGGCAATGTGTAAAGTATTTGTACTCAAAACACACAGTAACACAGTGATAACACCACAAATGGACACCACACCAGTTTAGAAAAATAAAGTATCTTTATCTAAACTCAACAAGACCAAACCCAACACAAATCCACCATACATGTATTAAAATATGACTTAAAAACAATTATAGCAAAAATAGAACTTGTAGAAAATAAATAGCTCCACCTGGGGCTATTACGACATTGTGACAGCAATAAATCCAAAGTATGGCACCAACCGCATGTGCGCGGCGTCGGGCCCAGAGTCACACGGACCCCCAAACAAACAGTACCTTGGAAAACAAAGTCTTTGACAATGCATGGCGTCGTGGAAGAGAGGCGTCGGTGCCGAGGCCGACTCCCTGGCTTCCACAGGGGAGGCGAGGCATCGTGTCCGCGAGGAGGCAACATGTCGAATCCAGGCCAGGGGAAGTCGGTTGCATCGGTGATGAGGATGTGGTTCCGGTGAAGCGATGCGAAGTCGGCGAGTTCATGGAGTCACCCTCGGCGGTTATTGGCGCTGCAACAACTGGATGCAGGCCCTGGCAGTGACGGAATCGGTGCGAGTGCTGGCATTGGGGAAGGCCGATAACAACAGGCATCAGCAGGTGTCAAAGGGCGTCGGAGCTGCGGTGCAGGAAGGGCGGTGCGTCGTGCACTTCACGAACGGTGCCCCTGGCCTCGGTGCAGGTTGCAGTGTCACAGCGGCATCACTGACGGCATCGCAGATTGTTTTTCTTGTTTCTGTTTGGTTTCTTCCAGCTCCCAACAGCAGAAACAACCTCCAAAGACCCAAAACTGGAACAGCTACCTCCTGGCAGGTCAGGACTCTCAGCAGTAGAGTTCAGGGGAGCTGGGGATGAAGTCTTTGTGTCCCTGAGACTTCAGAACAGGAGGCCAGCACACACATGCCCTTGGAGAGTCTTCTTCAAGCAGGCTTCTCCTCAAAGTTCCAGTCTTTGTCCTTTCCTTGGCAGAAGCAGCAGCTGCAGGCCAAACCCACACAGCACACGGCAAAGAAGCAGTCATCCTCTCAGCTCTCCAGGTCTTCTCCTTGGCAAAAGTTCCTCTTGAGTCCAGAAGTGGTCTAAAGTTCTGGGGTTTAAGGTCCACTACTTATACCCCATTTTGTCTTTGTTCTTCTTTGTGGCAGGGTCGCTGAGCCCAGTCCAAACCAGTTCTGTCCTCACTGGTGCAGTATAACCACAGGGGGTGGACACAGTATTGTGCAAGAGAGACAGGCCCTGTTCAGGTGCAAGGGAAACTCCTCCCACTACTCTAAATGCAGCCAGTGTCTATTCAGCTCATCTCTGAGTCAACCAGTGGCTGTCTACAGAGAATGCACATCCCCAGTCACTGTCACTCCAAAACCAGACAGTCAATCCACAAAGAGACAGAGGCACACAAAATGGTTAAACAAGAAAATGCCTACTTTCTACAAGTGGCATTTTCAAACACACAATTTAAAAACCATCTTTACTAAAAGATGTGTTATTAAATTCGGAGTTCAGAGAGCCTAAACTTTATCCTTCAATCTTGTCTCAATGGGAAGTTATACTTGTAAGATGTTACAGAGTATCTCCCATGCTATCCTATGGGACAGATAGCATTTCAATAGTGAAAAAACTAAATTGGCAGTATTTCACTTTCAGGACATGTCACACATACAGAAGCTTGCATTCTAGTTCCTTTTGTAGGCAGTAAAGGTAGAGAAAAAGGTGCTATTGAGTCAAGGAAGAAACGAAGGACGCGAGAGATAAAGACTGAAAGGAGTCAGAGAATGCACAAAAGAGGGAAGGAAGAAAGCAAGAGGAAGGCAAGGAAGGAGAGATAGAGAGAAGATTAAAGAAAAGTTATACAAGTAGGATGGAAAGAAGGGAGGAAAAAGAATGTGGAAATGAAAGAAGCAAGAAAAAAGAATGGTAAGAAGGAAGAAAAGGAGTAGACAAAGAAGAGAGAAGTGATGATGAGATAAAAGAAAGAAGGACGGAAAGAAGAAAATTGGAAGACCGGAGAGAAGGAGACAATGAAGAAGGGAAGTAAAGAGAAGAAGGAGGGAGGGAAAGAGGAAGGAAGTAGGAAGGAAAGAACGGAAATAAGGATGGAACAAAGGAATTGGCAGAGGTAGGTACCTTTGTCCAAGTAGGGACCCTTGCTTCTAGTCAGGGTAATGGGGATGCACACTTTAGATACTGCTCACCCCCTTGGTAGCTTGGCACGAGCTGACAGGCTTATCCCAAAGGCAATGTGTAAAGTATTTGTACTCAAAACACACAGTAACAGAGTGATAACACCACAAATGGACACCACACCAGTTTAGAAAAATAAAGTATCTTTATCTAAACTCAACAAGACCAAACCCAACACAAATCCACCATACATGTATTAAAATATGACTTAAAAACAATTATAGCAAAAATAGAACTTGTAGAAAATAAATAGCTCCACCTGGGGCTATATCGACATTGTGACAGCAATAAATCCAAAGTATGGCACCAACCGCATGTGCGCGGCGTCGGGCCCAGAGTCACACGGACCCCCAAACAAACAGTACCTTGGAAAACAAAGTCTTTGACAATGCATGGCGTCGTGGAAGAGAGGCGTCGGTGCCGAGGCCGACTCCCTGGCTTCCACAGGGGAGGCGAGGCATCGTGTCCGCGAGGAGGCAACATGTCGAATCCAGGCCAGGGGAAGTCGGTTGCATCGGTGATGAGGATGTGGTTCCGGTGAAGCGATGCGAAGTCGGCGAGTTCATGGAGTCACCCTCGGCGGTTATTGGCGCTGCAACAACTGGATGCAGGCCCTGGCAGTGACGGAATCGGTGCGAGTGCTGGCATTGGGGAAGGCCGATAACAACAGGCATCAGCAGGTGTCAAAGGGCGTCGGAGCTGCGGTGCAGGAAGGGCGGTGCGTCGTGCACTTCACGAACGGTGCCCCTGGCCTCGGTGCAGGTGGCAGTGTCACAGCGGCATCACTGACGGCATCGCAGATTGTTTTTCTTGTTTCTGTTTGGTTTCTTCCAGCTCCCAACAGCAGAAACAACCTCCAAAGACCCAAAACTGGAACAGCTACCTCCTGGCAGGTCAGGACTCTCAGCAGTAGAGTTCAGGGGAGCTGGGGATGAGTTCTTTGTGTCCCTGAGACTTCAGAACAGGAGGCCAGCACACACAAGCCCTTGGAGAGTCTTCTTCAAGCAGGCTTCTCCTCAAAGTTCCAGTCTTTGTCCTTTCCTTGGCAGAAGCAGCAGCTGCAGGCCAAACCCACACAGCACACGGCAAAGAAGCAGTCATCCTCACAGCTCTCCAGGTCTTCTCCTTGGCAAAAGTTCCTCTTGAGTCCAGAAGTGGTCTAAAGTTCTGGGGTTTAAGGTCCACTACTTATACCCCATTTTGTCTTTGTTCTTCTTTGTGGCAGGGTCGCTGAGCCCAGTCCAAACCAGTTCTGTCCTCACTGGTGCAGTATAACCACGGGGGGTGGACACAGTATTGTGCAAGAGAGACAGGCCCTATTCAGGTGCAAGGGAAACTCCTCCCACTACTCTAAATGCAGCCAGTGTCTATTCAGCTCATCTCTGAGTCAACCAGTGGCTGTCTACAGAGAATGCACATCCCCAGTCACTGTCACTCCAAAACCAGACAGTCAATCCACAAAGAGACAGAGGCACACAAAATAGTTAAACAAGAAAATACCTACTTTCTACAAGTGGCATTTTCAAACACACAATTTAAAAACCATCTTTACTAAAAGATGTGTTATTAAATTCGGAGTTCAGAGAGCCTAAACTTTATCCTTCAATCTTTTCTCAATGGGAAGTTATACTTGTAAGATGTTACAGAGTATCTCCCATGCTATCCTATGGGACAGATAACATTTCAATAGTGAAAAAACAAAATTGGCAGTATTTCACTATCAGGACATGTCACACATACCAGTACGTGTCCTACCTTTCATGTAGTCTGCACCCTGTCCATGGGGGTACCTTGGGTCTACCCGAGGGGTGTCTTACATGTAAGAAAATGGAAGGTTATGGCCTGGCAAGTGGGTGCACTTGTATTATCAATGGGAACTAGCCTCAAATTGATAATTCATATATTTCAGGGGAAGTGAACTAGCCCTGCTGTTCCTCCCTCTCCCCTTGATACCTAATAAGTGGGTGCACTTGCCAGGTTGACATGGCAGTTACAAACTGCGCGCACAGACACTACAGTGGTAGGTGTGAGACACATTTACAGAGCTTCTCAGATGGGTGGCACAACCAGTGCTGCAGGCCCACTAGTAGCATTTGATTTACAGACCCTGGCACATTTAGTGCACGTTACTAGGGACTGAACATTAAATCAAATAGGCCACTTATGGATAACCAATCATAATAATAATTTACACAGAGAGCATATGCACTTTAGCACTGATCTTCAGTGGTAAAGTGCCTTGAGTCCTAAAGCCAACAAAAACAGGTCAGGAAAAATTGGAGGAAGAAGCAAAAAGTTTGGGGATACCCCTCCAAAAAGGGCCATTTCCAACAGAAGAACATGAAGAAAAAAGGGAGAAAGTGAGTGACAGAGAGGACTAGGCAGAGAAAGGGCAAAACAAGAAGTAAGGTAGGCAAGTAAAAACTAAAGAAGGAGGGCAGAAAAGAAACAAAAAAGGCAGGAGAAAGGGAAGGAGACAGAGTTAGCCAGAGGGAAGAGAGAGTAAGGTGAAAGAAAGAGGGGACGGGAAGGAAGACATTTTTGGCAGGAAGGAAGTAAAGATGATTGAAATGTGAAGGAAGCTGAAATGACAAGATGGAACAAAAGAGAACGAATGAAGAGAGGGAGGAAGGAAGGAATGAAACAATGAAGGAAAGAAAAAAGACAACAGACCCGGTCCACAAAAGTAAATTTGGTCGTAAACGTAAATTGTTGACCGCATTTACCTGTTTTATGCATTCCAGGAATTCCTAAAGGGATTCCTGGCAAGCATAACCCCATTTACATGTGCAGCGATCTCTGCAGCAAAATCAAAGTTCTAAGTACTCATAGATCCCACTCAAAGTGTGGGTAAATGGGTTTTTCAAAAGTGTAACAGTGCCATATTAACATCACACTGTACATATGTTGTGCAGTGTGGAGGAGGGTGCTTGACATAACATGCAGACTTTTTATCACAACAAGCAATAGCCCATAAAATATTACCAGATGCTTTAGAAAGGAGCATTGCCTTCTTCATAGGGTGATAATAACACCTGTAGGCAACATTTTTGGCATGAAGTGACATCATTTACCTCAACTGCAGGGAGTGAATACGGACATAGATGGGCCCATGCTTGCTACGCAAGTGCTCCAAGTCTGTCCACCAGACACACAACTCATAGGCCAGGTGTAACTTAATGAAGATAGCACATTTCTACCCCCATGGTATTTGCTTTTTGATGCCACTGTAGTTTGATTGTACCGTCTGTTAAATAGGAAATACTAAATACTTTAATACTTTAAATAGGTGGGCTACTCATTTTTCAAATAGTCAACTGTTAATTAGAAAAAACATCATTCATAGATGGTACACTCTTGTGGGCAAGATTAAGAGTAAGACTTTATTGCATGATTAGTTAAAACCTTTGCAACCGAAGACGATGCCATCAAATCACAGTGCACATATTTCATAGTTTCTTTAAAATACAAGCTTAAAATTTTACAATTTAAGAAACCATTGTGTCATAAACTCTTGTAGAGAAGGGAAATGCATTACTTTGAATAGGTACTTCATTCAGATATATGCATGCATTAACTGGATTAATTCCTCGAGAGCTCAAGCTTCAGGTGTCAAGCTGCATTTGTGTGACATAATATTTTTTAATATATTTGTGGCGGGCTGAGAGGAAACAAGAGAACTTGTGACTGCCATGTAAGTTGTATTGCCTATATAAGGGAAAACAAGGACAACCCTGTATGCACACGAGAGCCAGGGTGAGAATACTATAATCCCATTGGACTCATTCATATTCTGCTTCAGTCTCACTTTCAAAACAATGCAGGTAAAACCAAATAAATTGATCAACAAAGGGAGTAAAGGACAACTACTCGATTACACATAAACAAACATGTTGTCTAGGGACAATATATAGTTTGTAGCATACAAACGCACAAAGGTTTTTAGTGCAGATGACGCAGTGCTCAAAGTGAAAACCAGACGTTTATACAGTATGGTACAATGCAAAACAAGACATTGAAAGATCCCTAGGTTACTCCGGTTTTTGGAAAAGTTGAGGTCCTATCTGTATTTATGGTATCTCGTCCCGTACATCACAAATGCTACATAAACCCTAGGGTACTGATGTTGATGTTTCGACCACGGAGCAATTTATTGGGTCTCATCAGGACATGTGTCATCTGACTAATGTTCCACCAATCGTGTAGACCAGGGTTCTCCACAGTCGGGCGTGGAGGGCCGGATCCATGCCAGACTTTAAGATAACTACATTTATCTAAATGGGGATATGCCAAAAATCTGGCATGGATCCGGCCCTCCAGGACCGACTTTGGAGAACCCTGGTGTAGACCAAGAACCAAACAATTGGGATCACTTCCTGGTCATGGACCGAGAGGCGAAGTTCGTGTCAAGTAAGTAAAAACGCCCTCTCGAAGAAAGCACATCAGTTGTGGTATAACAGCCGCAAACTGAAGCCTTCCGAGCAAAAATCTTTCAAGAAAGCCAGGTCGCTACTCTAATTAGCTGGTACCACGGTGCACCTCAAACTTATCGACACTCTCCCATCCTTCCTCACCAGGTAAGCACCATACTGCCAGTCAGTGACCGCGGGACCAGCTAATTAGACTAGCAATCCGGTTTTCCTGAAAGATTTTGGATTTTTGACAGACTCTATTTTTTTATGAATTTATTTAGTTTTCCCCACATTGTTTTGAAAGTAAGACTGACGCAGAACATGAATGAATCCCAGGGGGCTATTGTTCAATTGTATTGCCATCAGAGTGCCAGACAAGAGTCTCTGTTTCCGGGCTCTGGTTCCCCATCGGTTCTCAGCACTGACTTCTTCTAGTGCATCCTCTCAGCAGTGAAACGCGTCTTCGGCTCCGCTCGAGAGACTGCTGATGCGCACATTTGCAAAACTGTTCTGTCAGGTGCCGTCCTCAACTTGAAGCGCGCAGCAATTTTGCTTTCAATTACGATTTTGAATTCAGGCTTAATTGCCATTAGTGCCTTCCTGGTCCGAGCTGCAGAGGAGGCTCTCACTCTCTCCGTTCCCGTCCAATGAGCGCAGCGTGCGTGGCTGGCACCGTCAGGCCGCGAGCATTAGCAATTCTGCGCCACAAACACGCAGGCCTGGCGGCCCTCACAATTGGGCCGTTTGTCTCTGAACACAGACGCACTTCTGTGCCATGAATGCATACAAGACCGAGATAAAAGGGGGCCCTCAGTGTTATGGGCAGGTGCCTTCCTTCGTAGGAGGCTTGACAGAGATTCTTTATTAGACAGCTTGGCTAAGTGAGTGCTTTAGTGCGTCAAACGATGAACTATAGTTTCTTCTCCTTAAAAACTGCCCGTCAAAACGAGAGCTAGGGATCGGCCATCCGTACACATTGTGTTGTTCCGTTATAACACCAAAACGCATCTTTTTTGTGTGGTTTCTTTTTTTTTGGGGGGGGGTGGGGGCGGGAGATGTGTTATTTGTTGTATTCAGTAAAATAGGCCGTCTCAGTTTATCATTCCTTACAGTGATGGAATTTGAAAAACTTTACTCCTGGAACCCATAAATTGGGAGCCAAGGTGTGGCACCAAAAACAGGGCCGAGTCATGAAAAGCAGTTCAACAGTCAACTTATACACTTATTTTTTAAAACCTATGCCACATAGAAATTTGCAACAAAGAGAAACGTGACAGTAAATCTGTTCTGACTTAAATGTTGCAAAGGCTGCAGTTTAAAATAACTCATGGGGTTAAGGCACCTGTTACAGAGAGCATTGTGTGCTCAGTATATAGCAGGTAAAAATAATAATGGTAAAATAACTCGGGTGGATAATGCACTTACTGGAGAGATCTGTATTTTGTCTGGTCTCAAGTTTGACTCATAAAGTAACATAGTGGGTTAATGTGTCTCCTGAAAAGCACATGTGTAACATGCAGATGACATGTTTTTATTTTGGTAGATCAGTAGGTGGGTTACTGCTTTTGACACAGATCTTTTTTGCTGGGAACAGCTTTACAACTAAGGCTGAATCACGCATGCCTTTACAACGAAGACTTTATCACGAATATGTCTTTACGACGCAAGCCTTTATCACGCAGTATTTTGCAACGAATATGCATTCACCACCCATGCCTTTACAACGAAAATTCCATTGTAAAGACATGAATGGTAAAGGAATATGCCATTAAGTTATTAATACCATTAGTATTATCAGCAGTTAATAAAATTAGCTTACTTTGTGTAGCACACGCTGACTACCACTCTCAGGCAGCGTCAAGTTTGCTGTTGCCTCTCAGGAGCACTTGCATTACATTGCAACTTTTCCCACATTTGCTGGCCTTTCGGTTTATTGCTCCCAAAATCAGGAAGCCTTTCTTTCGAACTCCGATCAGTGCCTGCTTCTCTGACACCGAGGGGGATCTTCTCAAGAAGTGGCGATAGTTATCGCTAACGCCAGTTAGCGGCAGTATTCTTATCGCCGCCTAACCCTGAAAACTATCGCCATGTTAGCGGCGTATTACCAAGCCGTCGCTACATGGCGATAGTACCAGGGAACGGCGGTGAAAACTACCGCTAACGTCAGCGCGATGGCGATAGGGAAACCAGCGTTAGCGGGCGTTAACTAGCGATCGGCCCATTAGCGGCAGAAAAGTCCCTTCTTCCCTCCCGGCGATAAATCCCTGATAATATTCCCCTAGAACTTTTGACCCTCTTCATGGCTCCTTCAGAAACCGAAGGCTGCTAAACAGCATTCAGAGATGTGTGCCTCTCACTCCGCCTCACTCATTCCCACAAGTTCATGGCTTGTAGCATTTAAAAAACATAATAAACGAAATTAAGAATGCTTTCAGAAACACATCTCTGTTGCTTTTTACAGTGAATGGCGGCCTGTAGCAATTCCTAGCTAGGCCCTGCTGAAACATTTATTACACACACCTAATCTTACGTCATTCACGATTATACGATTTTGCTTATTTTAGGTAATACTTCATTTCTTTTTTAGCAGTTTTGCGTAATGGTCTCCTGCGGGCGGCTGGTTTGAATGGAAACTGACTCCCGGAAGTGTGAAGCTGATGTGTGCCTGTTGGTGCACAGCATTTTCTGTTCACACGAGTCTCCCACCGGCCTCTCGTGTGACTTTTGCATGAAAACGTACCTTTGTGTGCAGTTTCCATGCGAGATACAGACCACGTACATACATGTCTGATGAACAAATGAATACATCTCCATTGACAAGTGCACTTTTCATAATTCAAGTAATGTGGACTAATGTTCACGAAAAATACGTGTTTGTCACAAGGGAAATAATTACAGTTTTGTACACTTCTGCCCTGGCGAATCCTAGTGGCAGCAGAGCGCCTGGAGTAGGAGGGGTGAATTCATTTTGCATCCTTACTTCTGAGAGGATGTAGGCCAGCCTATGGCCTTTGGCAACAAGGCGCTGCTCTCTAATGAGGCCTTGAGACCATCAGCCCCACCTGCCCTTCCCTTGCCTTCTTGTGGTTTCCAAACTCCATCTGAAGCTAGTTGCATCTCCCACACAGCGCATCCCCCCACAATATTCTATTCTTTTATTTATGATGCGCAGACGTGCCAGACAAAGATCAGGCTTCAAGGCGCACTCAAACAATACATGTCATCACGGAAACATGCAACACACCAGCGAATCAATAAAAAATAAATAAATAAAATAACACACCCTGCTTCCATGTTTCCCTGCTTCCTCCCACAGAAGATAAATGTGTCACTTGAAGATCTCATGAACTCCTCAGACAGACCATCTGATTTTCTTTAGGTGAGGCGGCAGAAAATGTTAGATTTTCATCCCAACGTTCTGTTGCCTGCGACACTGAGGGGCATATTATCAAGGACTGGCGATACCTATCGCCAACGCCAGTTAGCGGCAGTTTATGTATCGCCGCCTTACCCTGAAAACCATCGCCATGTTAGCGGCGTATTAACAAGCCGTCGGTACATGGCGATAGTAACAGGGAACGGGGGTGAAAACTCACGCTAACATCAGCGCGATGGTGATCGGAATTCCGGCGTTAGCGGGTGATAACCAGCGAAAGGCCCATTAGCTGCAAGCAAACTCACGTTAGTCAGCCCAACTTTAGTTTTCTTGCCTCTAATGCAAAAAATTGCCTATCAGTCAACCTCCAATAGTAAATAGGCATAAAATACAATGACATGCAGAATGGAGCAGCCAGGGCCAAGTGCAGCACACATCAACAACCCCTGCAAGCCAGCCAACATCCAGGATGAGAGCCATGATGCCTCGCTGGACCTGCGTCTGGAGCCTGGACGCCTTGCTGGACCTGCGTCTGGAGCCTTGATGCCTTGCTGGACCTGCGTCTGGAGCCTGGATGCCTAGCTGGACCTGCGTCTGGAGCCTGGATGCCTTGCTGGACCTGCGTCTGGAGCCTGGAGTGGGATGTGGAGGAGCTGTGAAGTCGATGAGCCGTGGCGGTAGACATTGAGGCGCGACGATCGCCCGTACCTGGTGGTGAAGTCTGGCAGGTCGCATGGAGACAAGTTGCAGAGCTGTGTGAGAAGACCGCCTTGCACCCCTTGGAGCTGTTAATGGTAGAGGCGCTCCTGCGCACCAACGTAGTGAGGTCCGCATCGCATACTACGATCCACCACTACACCGGGGTGCACGGAGGGGATTACCAACGGTGAGTGCCGTCTCCCTGCATCACAGGCCGGATGATGTTGGGCTGGCCGAACGCTGTGGAGGGTGAGGCCCCTGTGCTACGCCGAACTTGTGTGGTGTGAGCACTGCAACTACACGCCTAAAGGGGCCCTGCTGCATCAACTGCATCGGGAGGTCCACCAGCGGACTAGGTGGTGACTGCTGTACCCAGCCTAGTGAAATCACACCTGGCTGAGGCTCCTGCTGGCTGATTCACAGATGTTGAGAGAGTGCAGTGGATTGCGCCACGGTGTAAATGTCCATCAATCGATCAATCAGGGGTTTATAGAGTGCGCTACTCACCTGTGAGGGTCTCAAGGCACTGGAGAGGGGGTGGGTGCAGCTCCGGATCATTAGAAGAGCCACGTCTTGAGGCTCTTCCTGAAGGTGTGCAGGGTGGGGGAGCATCTGATGTTGACTGTGAGCGCGTTCCAGGTCTTAGCTGCGAGGTAGGAGAAGGCCCTCCACCTGCTCTGGTTCTGCGGATGCGTGGGGTCTCTGCCAGGGCCAGGTCGGCGGAGCGGAGGTTCCTTTTGGGTACGTGGAAGGAGACTCTTCCGTTGAGGTATTTGGGTCCGAAGTTGTTGAGGGATTTGTAGGCATGGGTGAGTAGCTTGAATGTTACTCTCTTCTCGATGGGGAGCCAGTGTAGGTCTCGTAGGTGCTGGGTCATATGCTCGTGTCGTGGGGTTCCGAGGACGAGTCTGCCTGCGTTGTTCTGGATGGTTTGGAGCCTGTGTAGCAGGGTTTTGTTGATTCCTGCGTAGAGGGCATTACCGTAGTCCAGTCTGCTGGTCATGAGTGTGTGGGTGACGGTCTTTCTGAATTCAGGGGGGATCCACTTGAAGGTCTTGCGGAGGATGCGGAGGCAGTTGAAGCAGGTGGAGGCGGCGGCATTGGTCTTGCGGGTCATGGTGAGGGAGGAGTCTAGAATGATGCCGAGGTTCCGGCCGTGGTCCGTCGGGGTGGGTGGGTTTCCGAGCGCAGGGGGCCACCAGGAGCTGTCCCATGCAGTGGGGGAGGGTCCGAGGACGAGGACCTCAGTCTTCTCCGAGTTCAGTTTTAGGCAGCTGTCGTTCATCCATGCTGCGACGTCTTCCATTCCTCTTGGAAGCTGAGTCTGGTGTATTCGGGGTTCTCCGTGAGAGAGAGGATGAGCTGGGTGTCGTCAGCGTAAGACACTATGCTGAGCCCATGCTGTCTGACTATGGCGGCGAGGGGGGCCATGTAGATGTTGAAGAGCGTGTGGCTGAGCGAGGATCCTTGGGGTACTACACAGTTGATCTCTGTATGTTCGTAGAGGAAGGAGGGGAGTCTGATCCTTTGGGTTCTGCCGGAGATAAAGGAGCAGATCCAGTCGAGGGCGGTTCCTCGTATACCGGCGTCGTGGAGTCTGTCTGCTAGAGTGCGGTGTGAGACGGTGTCGTAGCCTGCGGAGAGGGCTAGTAGGATGAGGGCCACAGTGTGGCCCTGGTCGAGTAGCATGCAGATGTAATTGGTGGCGGAGAGGAGGGCGGTCTCGGTGCTGTGGTTGCTGCGAAATCCGGCCTGGGAGGAGTCGAGGATGGCGTTCTCTTCGATGAAGGATGTCAGCTGGGCGTTGATGAATCTCTCGGTGACTTTGGCTGCGAAGGGAAGGAGAGAGATGGGCCGGCAGTGTTTCAGGTCTGTCGTGTTGGCTGAGGCTTTCTTGAGGAGGGGCTTGACCTCTGCCCGCTTCCAGTCGTCGGGGAAGATGCCAGATTTGAGTGAGGCGTTGATGGTCCGGCCTAGTTAGGGTGCTATGGCGGTGGCGGCTCTGTGGTAGATGTGCGGCGGGCAGGGGTCCATGGGGGCTCCTGAGTGGGTGCTCTTCATGGTCGTGGAGGTGTCTTTGGTAGTTGCGGTTTTCCAGGTGGTGATGGTCGGTTGCTTGTTGGTGGTGGGGAGGGGGGTGTTTACCGGAGTCTGTTCGCTGTAGTTTTCGTAGTGGGCCCTGATTTTTAGGTGGAAGTAGGAGCTGAGCTTGTTGCAGAGGTACTGGGAAGGTGTGACGTCTGTCGCTTTGCTGGGTGGTTTGGTGAACTGCTGTATGATGTTGAAGAGTACCTTTGCGTTACTAGCATTGGTGTGGATTTTGGTCTTGATGAAGGTTCGCTTGGTGTCTCTAATGCGCTGGTGGCATTCATTCATGGCGTTCCTGTAGTTGTTCTGGTCTTCGGTAGTTTTCCTGTCCCGCCATAGTTCCTCGAGGCGTCTGCAGGAGCGCATGGCTTCTTGGAGTTCGGTGGTGAACTAGGCGACCTTCAGGGGGCGTTGTTAGATCGGGTGTTGGAGGGGTGCGAGCTTGTCAGCGCAGCTGGAGATCCAGCGGTGTAGTTCTTTGGCTGCGGAGTTGGCGTCGGTCGTGGTGGAGGGGGGATGGTGGAGGAGGGTGGTGTTGAGGTGTTCCCCTGTGATCTTGCTCCTGTTCCTTCGAGGTGGGCGCTGGGCGGGTTTGTGTGCGGTGGTGTTGTTGAAGGCAAAGTGTACGCAGTGGTGGTCTGTCCTGAGGGGCTCTGTGATGTGGCTGAAGTGGATGTTTGTCCCTCCTGCAAAGATGGGATCGAGGGTGTGTCCAGCTCTGTGGGTAGGGGTGGTGACGAGCTGCTTCAGTCCGAGGTTGGACGAGTTTGTCAAGGAGGGTGTTGTTCGGTGTAAATCTATGGCAGTTGTTGTTTCCTCCGGGGTTGAGTGCGAGGAGGGTAGTGGAGTTGTAATAGTGGAAGGTCGTAGATCCAGGGTTCCTGGCGCTGGCCGCGGTCGTGTCACAGAGGGGTGCAGACGAGCTTGCCTTTGGCGCGCCAGCGGTGTGCCCGCTGTGCACATCCGCTGCGCAGCCGCACAGTGGACGGCATTAAATAGGGGAGGGGGGAGGGAGGCACAGCTGGGAGGCGGGAGGCGGGAGCGGGAATTGCCGGGGGGCGAGTTGCTCAGGCATATCACACGTAGATGACGCACCCCCAGTGGCAGCTCATCCGCTATGGCGGAAGAGCGTTGCCCTCCTGCCTTCAAGCAGTGCAGAAGAGGGACAATCTTCACATGAAGATTATTTACTGATGTTATCATGCTATGTATCCTTAGGGGGTGGGAGGCTGGGTAGGACTGCTCCACTCACGGAGCAGGGCAGTCGCAGAGTGGCATGCCCACTCAAGTGCGCAATGACTGTTTGGTCGGCCCACTCAGGCCGCACAAAGCAGTCATGCGCACTTCCCTGTTCGCAATGCAGGCTGCATCACAGCCTGCATGGAGAACATGCCCACCCCTCCAGCCCCTGGCTGCATGCCTTGTCCCGTTGCCAATTACCAATTCCACCGCCGCATCGCAGCGTTGTGATTGGCTCAGGGGAGGGAGCCTGGCTTGTGACTTCCTGTTCCTGGAAGCAGACGCAGGAGAGCAGGAGATACGAAGACACGGGGTCCGGCTTCAAGGTAAGACTTCCCTCATTCAAATATTCACAACACCCGCTCACACACACATCCCCGCGTCCAAGCCCCATCCTGTATTCTTTCAGGCGTTTACCACCTCACAGCTGTCTTGCCCCCCCCCCAGCACTTCTCAATGGCGGTCGCTGTGTGCCCATGCACAGCTGGCGTACCACTCGTGTGCCAAAGGCACATACGTAGTTACGACGCATGCCATAACATCGCATTCCATTCCGATGCATACTAATACTAGGCACATTGCAACAGTAGGGTAGGTGTTGCATAGCGGGGACATAAATATCACTATTCACACTTCAGTGAGTGCAACCCTGAAGTTACCTTTGCACCCCAAACCCAACCGTGAACCCTGTAATTCCTTTTTGAGCCCCCAAAACACACCCAAAAATCACATTTGCCCCACAACACTCCCCAATTTTCATGTTTACCCCACAACACACCCCAATTTTCATATTTTACCCCATAACACCCCAATTTTCATATTTTACCCCATTACACACCCCAATTTTCATATTTCACCCCATCACACCTCCCAATTTTCATATTTTACCCCATTACACACCCCAATTTTCATATTTCACCCCATCACACATCCCAATTTTCATATTTTACCCCATTACACACCCCAATTTTCATATTTTACCCCATAACACACCCCAATTTCCTGATCCGACATCCAAAAGCCATACCCACCCCAAAAATTAAAATGACCCTATTACTGACCTCACAATGCATTGTAATCAGATGCGATGTAAAGGCACCTGCGTTGTCGGAGTTGCGTTGTTAATGATGTACTGCCAGCGTTGTAATGGACGTCTCCCGTGCCAAAGGCAACCCATAGGCTAGCCCGTGTGCGTCCGTCTGCCCTGGACCGCGCTCAGCACCAAGGAGCCTTCCTCTTGGACACTCCACTACTAAGACGCCAGCACCCTCCTCGCCATCAACTCAAGCCACCACCTCGCCTGCCAGGACCAACCTCTGCTCCGGAACGGACATCGCCATCGCCATCACTGACGAATGACATATCACCCATAAGGAGCACCCTGACCGTCAAGGAGGAGGCATTGCCATCACCTACTGTAGCACACGGCTGGCCACGCACTCTAATGACCCAAGGGTGACCATGGACTACCTCAACTCCCAGATCCGGACCAAGCCCAAGCACATCCTCTGTGGCACCCTCATGTGCAGGCCCCCCAGCCCTTGGCCCCCCATTCTCTAATACCATTGTAGACCTCATTGCACCCCAGGGTCTCCCATCCAACGACAACATCCTACTCGGTGAACTCAAGTTCCACCTGGACGACCCCAGTGACCAGAACACCACCGCCTTCTGGGGAAGGTCCCCAACATCAGACGCAAGCATCAAGTCACCTTAACAAGCCACATAGCAGGACACACGGTCGAGCACGTCACCTACGCCAGCGGGAACTTCAACTACAGCCACAACACCGGACTCTCCTGGACCGACCATCATTGGATACATCACGTCTTCACCTTGCCCACCGGACGCCACCGCCTTCATCGCACCCCCTCGCAGCTGGATCAAGGCCACCAGAGGACGTCTCGTTAACTCCCTCCGCTCCAACAGTCCGCCAATGCTTCCAAACGATGACACTGCAGTGCGCAACCACCACCGATGGATCTCCAACAGCGCCAACATTCGGGCACCCCTCATGAACGGCACTGCTTCAGTACCTTCCGCCTGCCTGATGGCAGGCGTGAGGGTGACGCAGTGCCACATGGATAGGCTGGCCCCATGCATTGATGGTTGTGACACGACCATGTTACAGAATGTTACAGTTACAGATATGCGTAACTTTAGCGCAGACAGATACGTCAGGATTCCAGACGTATCTGTCATTACTTGCGTCATGGAGCGCTGTACAGTGACTACAGGCATCCATGCTGTCGCAAGAAGGGCGTAGTGAGAAGTGTTGCAACGCTGTCTTGTCGCAGCGATGCAACACTTTTCATGACTAGGGCCCAGGTATGCGGACCATCTTGTTGATGGTGCGCATTCCTGCACTGTAGTTTTGTCGCAGGGCAGCGCTGCAACATTGCTTGCAGCGCTATCCAGCACCTAAACCTGCGGAGATGAGGCCCCAGGTGTTAGCTCCATTTTTAAGACCTGCTATTTTCTGGTCTTAACAAACTGGCTCTAACTGCAGTTAGAGCCAGTTTTTTGTGGCTTCAGATGTTCAAGGATCCCCTTGATAATATGGAGTAGTGGTGTTTGCGGGCGTTTTTGCCCGGGAACGCCTCTCCTGCATATGATTAGCACTAACAGTAGTGGCGATCTTTTAAGCAGACGTTTTCGCATTAAAACTGTCGCTAACGGCTGTTAGCGACAGCTTGTGAATAGGGAGATTAAATTATCGCCGCATTAGCGGCAGAAAAGTGCAGCTAACGCGGCGATAACTCATTGAGAATATCCCCCCCCCGAGTCTCGGAGAATTCCTCCCTCCCAAGGGCTTGGCCTTCCTTCATGCATCTTCATCAAAATTCAAAAAAGGATTCCTCAGCATGATCATGCCCAAGGGGAGGGGAAACTGTTCCTGGTCAAATCTTTCAATTTAACCCCTTACAGTCGCTGGGCAGAACCACGCGTCCAGCTACTGGGAAGAAGGTGAGGCAGAATACGGAGTAGAGGTACGCATCACAAAGATTTCAAAATACAATAAAAATTACACAAACCAATAAAATTTTACCGAGCATAAGTCTCTACCAAGCATGCCTTTACAACGAAAATGTTGTTGTAAAGGCATGCGTGGTAAAGGCATATGCATGGTAAAAGATTTAGGGGCATATTAGCAAGACCGGCGATAAAATTATCGCCGTTTTAGCGGCAGAAAACTGCCGCTAAAGCGGCGATAATGGGCTTGCTAATATGCGTTATAGAATTCCAATAGAAGCCCAGGTTAGATGTGCAGGACATCTAACCTGGGCTTCTATTGGAATTCTATAACGCATATTAGCAAGCTCATTATCGCCGTTTTAGCGGCAGTTTCCTGCCGCTAAAACGGCGATAATTTTATCGCCGGTCTTGCTAATATGACCCTTAGTTCTAAAGGGAAGCGTGCTAAAGATGCATGCGTAATATTGACAGCATTAAAAAAGCATTCGTTGTTTTGGCAAGCGCTATTCCTTCATACAATCTTTTTGCTACATGCAGTTCATAAATTATAATCCATATAATTTAGTACAGTGAGCTATGAACGGGCATCAAGGATTCAGAGCCTTATTGTTTTTTTCTCAATCTTTTGTTATTATAAGGCTGCAAAAAAAGGTTTATGTCGGTAGTAACATAAGATATAAAGTGTACCCTGCCGTACATTATAGGGTCACCGAGGAGTTCCATAATCGTATAGGGGAGCGAGGCCAAAGGCCGAGTTCCTTTAGAAGGTTATGGAACTCCAAGGTGATTTGCAATATCTTTATCATGTACGCCAGGGGGTGCTTTATCCCATATAATACATGGTATCACCATTCTCACAAACCACTTAAAACCTTGGTATGCAGCTCTTTTATATGAAAGATCGAGCATGTTTGCAAACATGAAGAATAAAAATAAAAACTATAGTGCGAAATTAAACACATCAAAAACCTGTTAGATATTTGTGGCAAACAGATATTAGAAACAGTTCAATGCAAGTCAATAATTTTTTTTTTTAAGTTGCAATAGCTCGAAATGTGTAGAAACATGTAGAAATATACTAGCTTTTCTCTATCTAAGGAGTGCAAAAACTAACATATTCTCTCTGCTTGTCATTGTTATTAAAATGTTATTGAAATAGAGCAGAAGAAAAAAAACAACTTCAATTTTTGTTGCTTTAAATAGCTGCTTCAACTATGCTCCATGACCTGACCAGAATTTCACCTCGGCTGCTGGCTCTGGCACAAGGCATTATGACATCAGAACTCGATTGTAATAACTTATAATAGTCGAATTCGGACGTCTTTTCTTCATAATTGGCGACTGGGTGCATCACAGGTGGCAGATTATAAAGAAATTAGAGATTGGCGTTTCTACAGGGATTACAGAATCCCACCTATTATAAAGTTTTATTAGTGCAGACAACCCCAAGCACTTCATACCAGTAAAGAAGACGTGTGACTCCTACACCTTGAAACTCTCATTGTCTTATGTAATATCCTGCACATTGATTTGCGCACTTGTATGATTTATTGTCAATGTATAATGTGTGTGTGATGATAAGCACTCAGACACTCTATGCAAGGATGTGTAGTGCTATAAAAGAAGTATATAAAAAATGTGTATAGTAAGTGCTATCTAAATTGTTATTCTTATAAATACTCGTACCGATGATACATTTGACATTCTTAAAGACCATGCATTTTTCATATATACAGGGATTGAACAAAGTAAACAACCTGCCTCCAAAGCGTAGTTTCTCTTAAGTACTTGTGAAGTGAAAACAAGCTGTGTGCCTTTGTTTCCCCTACAATACATATAGCTCTCAGCCATCATCATACGTAAACAAAAGAAGGGTTGATGTCCCTTTTTATTCAGCCTTTGTTTTGGGCCTAGCTGGAATCTAAATTTAAAAAAGTCCCTCGCCATCCTTGCATTGCTTCTCCAAACAGAAGGCAGACTGCGTGCGGAGCTGCTGAATCGTATTCTGGATTTGGCAAATTACACCAGGACAAACTCAGCCTATATCACTGGGGCTAGATGGATGCCAGACACAGTTCAATAATAGCTGCTAGATCCACCTTCATTCCAGCACAGATTCCTTTCAAATAGGCAAGAACTCTATTTCGAGTTTGGGGTAATCACAATTCAGTCCCTTGTGACTGTAAATAGCTGAAACATGTTTACAACTCCTGTGATAAAACTGAACTCTCTGTGTCCCTGCAGGACTTTTCAACTGTTAAAGCCTGGTGAAACCTCTAGTTGGGACATGGGCTGAAAATGGGGAATTACTGCAGGAATTGGGAAGAGAAATAGTAATTCCCTATTTCTCGAGGGACAGTTGGGGTCTCAAACAGAGTTCAAATATCATTCACCATCCCAAAGTAAATACTGTATGAGCAATTTTAAGTTCAAAATTACCAATGCACAAATATTTAGTGCTTGGCAACTTAGGGCCATATGTATGATCACATTTTCCCATAGACACAGAATGGCTAAAACCCTTTGATACATATGGCCCTTAGAGCCTTATTTTGAACAGCCTGCTAATCGCAATTTGGTTAGAATCAGGTATTTATATTTTGTTCCAGTTTATATAAAGCGCAACACTCTTCCCAAAGGGGATATCACAGTGCTGTAGCAAGCCCTGTAACATAAGCAGAAGTACTGAATAAGGCCGAAGCAGTGGCGGCTGCTCGGGGTCCGAAGTGATGGGGTGGGCAGGGAATACAAATAAGCACAGACAAAAAAAAAACTTTACCTACCAGTCGCCGCATTGCTCCTCTCCTGATCCTCAACTCCACGGCCAGCAGGTGCACACTGCGCAGGCTCCCAGATGCCAATCCCAGCGCTTGCCTCATGCTGGCCCGGTTTGCCGCTCTGACAGTGCCTGGGAACCTGTGGCTTTTCTCCACCTGACTGTACAACACAACCTGGTGGAGAAATGCTAAGTGCGCATAATGGTTTGGCTGGTCTAAGACGGACGACCAAACCGTCATGCGCACTTAGTAGTGCACTTCACCCCTCCTCCCCACTGTTGTCATGCATTGCATGGCCCTGCCCTATGGCCTCGCTGGCACCCTGCAGGTAAGAAGAAAAATAAAATGATAGTAAAAATGGTTTATCATCATTCTATATTTCATGTGTTTTAATCTGCTGCCACCTAGTGGGGTGACGCTTCTCTGCAATAGCGGAGGAGCCGCCCCTGGGCAGAAGTAGACTAAACATTATTTGGGAGAAAAAAACACTAGTTTTGAGCTTCTTTCTGAATACCAGATAATCATTGGTGTAGCGGAGATCTAGGGATAATAAATTCCAGTGCGCTGCGGCTAGATGTGTGAAAGTAGGTCAAGGGCAAGAGTGGCGGATCTCAGCCTTCTTGTAGGGGTATAAAACTCAAATTCAGATCGGAGGATCACAGGACCTGTGTTGTGGAGGGTCCTATGTACATGGCACAGACGTTTGAATTTAGCCCTCAAACGAATTGGTAGCCATTGCAGGGTTTTAAGGCAAGCAGAAGCTGAGCTGAACCTATCTTGATTGCATATAAATTTAGCAACCAAATTTTGGATCACCTGCAGGCGGGAAAAAAGATGGTCCGACATCCCAAAGTAGAGGGCATTACCATAGTCCAATCTGCTTACCACAAGGGCTTGGACTATGGTTCATCGCAAATCGAGTGGAATCCAGTGAAACAATTTCTTCAGAAGTTTCAACAGACCATAACATTTGTCACAGATAGCGATAACTTGCTCATATATTGTTAATGATTAATCAATCAGTAACCCCAAATTTCTTGCCACTTTTTGTGTTTGGTTTAGGGGCGGGTTCCAAGCACCCTGGCCACCATGATGGGCCCCAAATATCATGGGAACCTCCAAAAGGCAGAATCTTTGTTTTCACTGCGTTCAATTTCAGAAAATGAGTCCTCATCCAACTGGCTACCTCCTCAAGGCAGCCAGAAAGATTATGTGTGAGTTTTTCGTGTTGCTCACTTAAAGAGACGACCAATTGTGTGTCATCAGAGTATGCAAAAATTCCGCAATTTTCCCATGATAAATTCTCCAAGTCAGACCTGGAGAAATTAGTTTGTGAAAATGGCCCAAAGATAGAGAATGACAAGTGGAAATCAGTGGAGAAATGCCAATTTCTGATTTTTTAAAAATATCCTACAGGAGTAATTTAGAATACCATGTTAGCTGTACATTCTGGAATTACTAAACCTGCTACATTAGTTGTGCTTAATTTGTAAAAGGATGAGTGAGAGGGCCCAACGTTTTGCTCAAAAGCCTGCGGACAGTGCTATTGAATGTCAGCACACAGAATACTAAGGTGCGTTTTCTTGATTCCACCTCACGCCCCTTTTGATACACCATCAGACACTCTGTGTCCCTTTATCTTTCTCTTGAAGGTTCCTGCTTTCTCCATTGATCATGTTTTTTTCGTCTTTCTCTTCCCCCTTACAGGAAATTGGGTTACTGGTTGAGGGAGGTGAAACCCTGCTCAAGCAGCACCCACACTCTCTGTCAGGGTGAAACACAAGCAAACCCTGAATTAACCTGTGCTTAACCCTCTGGTAGGTTAGCACAAAAGTGGTCAGACATAACTTAGAGACAATGTGTAAAGTATTTATGCAGCACTTCAAACAGTAATAAAGTGAAAACACAACACAAGAAAAGTCCCACAGCAGCTTAGGAAAGTAGAGTCAAATTTAATAGATTGTTTGTGATCAAAACAACATAAATCCAATTCGTAGAACCGGAGATCTGCAATTTCAAAGTTTTAAGGAAACATAGTGCCTAGAAGCACTAAGCGGCAACTGTGCTTATCTGGTCACACTGGATTGGGACAAAGTCACAAGTTCAAGACGCCCACGATGGAGCATGGGTTGGATACAGGGACCAAGTTAGGCCCGCTGAACAAAGAACTTTAAATCCTGGCTCGAGAATGCGCCATTTGGGGCAGTTCCGAGGAGTTGCCAGACTGCAATGCGGAGTCCTGTGTCGTCGTTAAGAATGTGGTCGACCAGAGGCTTGCGATGTGAAGTCCTGCATCAAAGATTCGTTGCTCACCGGTGGTTCCGAAGAAGCAGCGGGGCTGCGATGCGGAGTCCTGCATCGTCATTGAGCAGGCGGGGTGGAGGCGGGGCAGGGTGGGGGGGGGTAAGTGGACAGACGACAGGATAGGGAAAGTAAAATAAAAAAGTTGGCGAGGCGGCGAATGCAAGGTAAGTGGTTTTATTTCTTTTTTTATTTTACATTCCCAATCCTTTTGTCTGTCCACTTCCCTCCCCACCCGCCCCGGCCCTGCCGCCCCACAGCTGTTATCTATGCCGTCCGCGTCTGTCATTGAGGATGCCGTCGACTAAAAGCTTGCAATGTGAAGGCCTGTGTCGAGTCGTGCTGCGTCAGTTCCAAAGTGGAGCTGTGAGAAGATGCGGTACACTGCATCAGTTCCGACCACAGCTGGGCTGGCAGAGCACATTCAGGCCCACTTCCAAGGGTCCAGTATTAGGGTGGCACCACTTGGGAGGGCTCACAGCAGACAGAGTCCAGGTGCTGGGCTCAAGGTGGTTAGAGCCTTTTCTGTCCCTGAGGCTCTAATCAGAAGGCCAGCCAGATAGCTGTTTGATTCACTCTGGTGGTCCTGGGTTCAAGATGCAGGTCCAGTCCTTTCAATCAGGCAGGAGGGCAACAGGGCACTAGGGTAGCAGTCCTTCTTGCAGAGCACACACCAGTCCTTATGAGTCTTCCACAGGTCCAGAGATGCACTGAAGAGTTTGGTTTGAGGGTCAACTATCTTTGGTGCCTGTTGTTGTTGTTTAAGATGAACAGATGATGGGAAATATTTGTTCACTTGTGGATTATTACTAACCTGTGCTGTACCATCTAAGAAAATTTCAATAAAAATACTTTAAAAAAACAAGAACAAAAAACCTATCTTTGGTGCCAGCTGGAATGTAAGCAAATGTTCTGGAGGTTTCCACCCCCAGAGGAATTTGGAATTTCCTTCTTCCCTGCCCTGGCTCCAGGTTGTCTGGGGCCACAAAAGACTAGTGTCAAACCCATTGTGAGTGTGCTGAGGCAGAGCCTTGTGATGTGCAAGTGTCATAAGTGACAGTTCTGCCACCCTATCAAGTTAGAGATGGCTCATCCTGCCAACACCTATTGCCCCTTTGTCTCACTGTCTGGGAGCAATACACAAAGAGCAACTGCCAGATACACCTAGTCATATGACCCAGGTTTCAGGAACCAAATGGTTAGGACAAGAAAATGGCAACTTTCTAAAGGCGGCGTATTTAGAATTGTGACTTAAAATCGGACTTTAAAATTAAAGAGGGTTTTAAATTGCAATTCTTTAGACACCAAACTTGACTTTCCAACTTGCTCCCAATTGAAAGTTATCTCTTATTAGAGGTAATATGTTAATCCAATGTAATCCCATAGTGCAGTAGGCCTTGCGGTAGTGAAAAACAAATTCAAAAGTTTTTCACTACCAGTACAGGTAAAAATTAAAAGGACATGTCCACCTTTTTAAATACACTGCACCCTACCCTCTAGGCTGTATAGGCCTCACCCTACAGGTGACTTATATGTACTAAAAAGGAAGGTTTTGGCCTGGCAAAAGGTTTATTTTGCCAGGTCGAAATGGCAGTTTAAATTTGCGCACACAGGTTACAATGGCAGGCCTAAGACATATTTAAAGGGCTACTTAAGCGGTCGGAACAATCAGGGCTGCAGGCCAACTAGTAGCATTTAATTTACAGACCCTGGGTACATGTAGTACCACTTTATTGGGGACTTACAAACAAATTAAATGTGGCAATTGGGTGTAAGCAAATTTTACCATGTTTAAAGGAGAGAGCACAAGCAGTTCAGCACTGGTTAGCAGTAGTAAAGTGTGCAGAGTCCTTAAAGCTAGTAAAAACGGGTACAGAAAACAGGCAGGTGAAGGCAAAATGTTTGGGGATGGACTTGCAGAAAGGGCCAAGTCCAACATGACCCTCTTCCAGCCAAAAGCCAGGATAGACTAAATAAATACCTTGATGGGCTTCCCTGCTTAGGCAAGAGAGCTTGGACAAAGGCCGTCTACTTCAGAGGCAGTTGTCCGTTCTATGCCCTTCTGAACCCACCTGGATCCCTTCGTCTTCACTCTCCTGAGCTGCTGGACTGACCCAGGGGGGATCCTTCTCCTCACTTATGGACCCCATCTTTAAATGCCTAACCTTAACTTGCTCACAGATGCATCCTAGTAGGCACACAGTACCACCTGGCCAGCAAAGTGATGTGGCCCATTCCGCCCTTGGATCAGACTTCTGCCCCCAACCCAAGAAAAATTCTGTCCATAAGGCCAGCAACTAACAGAAGTCACTGACAGCTGTAAGTGTCAAGAGCCAGGCCATCCACTGCAAGGGGGAAGCTCCTACCGGGCCATTGAGTAGGACTCACTTCCAGCAGGAGTTCCCTAAGGGCTACGAGGGATCTCTGACCTCTAAGGTGTCTCAGAGTGGGGGAAAACAGCCCTGGGTGTTTAGGCACCCTACTCCCACTCTACCTTCCACCAGTCGTGGAATGGTATCCTGAGACTGGCTTTTCAGCCCAGGGTCTGTACCCCAAGGCTTAACAGGGAACAGGAGTGAGTCCTCTCTCACTAGGCTGCCGTACCCTCCGCTTGGGAGCGGTATCCCCAGAAACCTGAACTGTCAGGGTGCCCTGGGTGGCTGCCCCTCCCAGCTCTCCTGACACCGGCGACAGCTCATTCCCCAGAATGCAGTCTATGTGCCCTGCTCTGGAGAAAACAGCCTTTTTCACTACCATGGTCTGACTGGCCCAGGTATCCCACAGAGCAGTGACAGGGATCCAGTTCACTATCACTTGGTGGAAATGATGAATCCCACCCTCATGGATCACCATCTCACCCTCTAAGTCCATCTCTCAGACAAGGAAGACCATGGCATGGTCTATGACCGGCCCCTGGGGGACTATTCACTCCTAAGGCCACATTGGCCACCCCTGTAGAGTTCCCACCAGTGGGTTGTTTCTTTGGACAGACAGAGTCCACCTGCTTGAACAATCAAAGCACCGGGGCTGGGAATGGGGTGTGCTGGGGTACCACCTACCAGACTCTCCTCCCTGTTTCTCAGAATGGGCCTGGGAATGATTTTCCACTGCATTATTCTGAGGCTTGTCTGGGTCACCTTTAACCTCCCCCTCACTCTTCTGGGGGCAACCTGAACCACTCTTCATGGGGTCACTCTCAGGTACCTTCTTTGACACTCTGGTTCTGATCCAGAGCTCCACCTCCTTTGAAAGCTCTCTGGGGTCAGTGAGCTTGCTGTCAACCAGGTGCTGACGCAGCTCCACAAAAGAATTACTGAGCATGTGCTCTCTCTCTATAAGATTAAACAACCCAGTAAAATCATCAACTTTGCTGTCCCGCACCAAACCATTCAGTGCTTTGTTGGCGTAATCAGGACAATCCACCCAAGACTTGTTCTGCATCTTTTGGCTAATTTGAATCTAATGCGGTACGTCTCTGGGGTGAATTCAAATTTGGTGACAAGGATGGTTTTCAATGGAGTGTACTTCATCTGGTCCCCCACCTCCAGTTTAAGTAAGGTATCCTTCCCCACTGTATGCATGTTTTTCCAGAGTGATGCCCCCCAAAACCCGTCTGGAACCCTGTGCATCTTAAGGGCCACCTCATGTCTATGCCACCTCCTACCACATAGCTGGGCACCAGATCTTTAGGTATGTGGACTTTCTTGTCTCCCTCAGACACTGTTTATATGCTGCCACCATTGCAACTGGAATCTGTCTGTCTGGCTCTGATATCCATCTCTCTGAGGCTCCTTTCCTGGGCCAGTCACTCTAAAACAAATTCCTTCTCCATGGCTGTTTGAACTTGGGTTTCTGGTTGGCAGACATATGTACCCTGTCCAAGCAGAAACCACAATCCTTGTCAGGGTAAGCTAGATAACCTGTGCTCACCCTCTGGTAGCTTGACACAGAGCAGTCAGGCTTATCTTAAGAGGCAATGGGTAAAGTATTTGTGCAACACACACACATACACAATAACAATAAAAACACGAGCATGTGCACCCATTTGCTAAGACCAAACCGTCCCTTTTACTACATGTAAGTCACCACTAAGGTAGGCCCAAGGTAGCCCCATGGGCAGGGTCTAGTGTATTTGAAAGGTAGGACATGTACTGGTGTGTTTTGCATGCCCTGATAGTGAAATACTGGTAATTTTGTTTTTCACTATTGCAAGAACTATCTTGCCCATAGGTTATCATTGGAGCTGCCTTGTAACATTTTACAAGTGTAACTTCCAATTGGGAAGAGATAGAGATTTGGAGTTTGGGGTCCCTGAACTCACTCACCATTTGAAAATTCATCTTTTGGTGAAGTTGGTTTTTAAATTGTGTGTTTAAAAATGCCACTGTTATAAAGTGGGCATTTTCTTGCTTTGCCATTCTGTGCCTCTGCCTGCCTGTGGAATCCACGTCTGAGGGAGAGTGACAGTTAAGCTGTTTATGCATTCACACTAAACAGTCACACAAAGGGAGCTGAGGTATGCTCTGCATATCCTGATGGCCATCACCAGGCTGATGGGTCTTCTTGAGCTAGTGTGGTGAGAGGAGTTGTCACTGGCACCTGATTAGGGCTGTGCCTGTCCTCACACAACGCTGTCTCCAGCCCCCTGTAGTGTGTCTGGAGCCAGGTCAGGGAAAGGACAGGTTGTGTGCACTACAGAGACTTTCCTTTGAAGTTTGCCTACTTCGAAGGCAGAAACAGGTATAAGTACTGTAACTGTAACACCATAACTTCAGAACACTTCTGGATGAAGAGGACATTCTGCCAAGAAGAAGAGCTGGATGCTGTAGGCGGGGGAACTGACACTGTGTCTCTTGCTTTGCTGTACTGGCCTACTGCTTTCTGCTTCTGTCTTAGGCAGTAAAAGGACTGGACTTTGCTTTCTACATCCTGCTTGCCAAAGTTCTCCAAGGGCTTGTGTGTGTTTGCCTCCTGTTAAGAAGTCTCAGGGCCATCAAAGACGCCATCTGCATCCCCTGCTGGGAGTTCTGACCGGCCAGGTGGTGTCAATTCCAGTTCTGGGCCCTTGGGAGGTGGCTTTTGCTGCAAAGAACCAACAAAATCCACGCATCGACCTCCGAAATCTGTTTTTCCTGACGCAGCACCGCCGGGCAATTGAAAAACGAATGCATCACCGCGGTGCGGCTGAAGAATCGACGCAGCACCTGCCATGCGGCTAAAAGATTGCTGCAGCCCGAATTCTGGGCACTGTGCCACTGACGTCCGTGGCACCCTCTCCAACTATGGTGCAGACCCTGCTGTGTGGCTGAAGAAATCGACACATCCCCTGCTTCACAGTTTGGAAATCAACGCAGCACCTGTTTCGCCGCCACCGCATCTGGATTTTCAACACATCGTACATGTGCGCTAATTTCTTCATCAACACTGCCCAGCAGTAAGGAACCGAGGACGCATGTCCAGAGATCAACGCATCACCTCCCCTCACAATAAGGACCCGACGCATCACCTCCCCCGACAGTAAGAAACTGAAGCATCTCCTCCCCTGGGAGTAAGGAACCGAAGCATTGCTTTGCTTTTCTGGTTCCTCACCTCCCCTGCGCCTGTTTTCATCCTTGATTTTAGCGCATCCCAGGTACTTCATGATAAAAGTGACACATCCATAGTTTCCTATGGACTGAGCTACTTTGAACCTTTTAAAAGTGATATCTTGATTTGTACATTTTGGATTTTTGTTGTTTTGATTTTGTTTGTTCAAATAAATATTAGTTATTTTTCTAAACTGGTGTGGTGCCATTTTGTAGTGTTTTCACTGTGTTACTGTGTGTGTATGTACAAATGCTTTACACATTGTCTCTGAGATAAGCCTGACTGCTTGTGCCAAGCTACCAAGGGGGTGAGCAGGGGTTATCTTAGCTGTGTAATCCCCTTACCCTGACTATAATAAGGGTCCATACTTTGACAGGGTCAAGCCACTGCCAACCAGAGACATCCATTTCTAACACTCGCACGTGTTTAGGCTATGTCCTGTCTCCACACGAAGGGCTGCATACCCCCTTGTAGTTAGTCTGGAGCTAGGGCCAGGAAGGCAGGGCACCTGTGCACTTCAAAGGTGTGCCTCAAGAAGCTTCTCCCCACTTGAATGGCACAACTGTGTATAAAAAAGGACCTTAGACACCAACTCTTGAGTACACTTCTGGGCCTGTGGATACTCTGCTGTACTGCTGAAAACTGCCGCTCTGCTGGACTGCTAATCTGAAGGAGCTACTGCCCTCCTGTGCTGACCTGCTGCTCTCATGCCTGTGGAGGAAGAACTAGATCTGCAACTTCATCTTGAACCCAGGACCCCACAGTGACTCCAAGGGCTAGTTTGCTGGCCTCCTGATCTGATCCTCAGGGATATAAAAGGCTCCCCAATAGCTCCTGGGCCCGTCTTCAGAGAGCTCCTGACCTCCAAGATGTGCCTCTCAGGTCCTGGACCCTTGGTGTGGCTCACAGGCTCTTTAAATCATGATTTTGAGCTCTTTGAGACCGTGAAAGGGCCAGTTCGCACTGAGACTGGCCTGCTCGCACTGTCTCTTTGCACAGAAAACATTGATTGCCTGCGGAGGACTGCCAACGCGAAGGCTGTCCTGCTCCTCGTGACATGGCGACCACCGCCTGCGACGCTCTCCTCGCGACCCTCTCCAATGTGAAGGGACTCTTGATGCAAAACCTGAAAAGGTAAACCTTCAGCTGGACTAATCTGAGACTGTACCAAAATGTCTCCATTGCGGTCGGCCTGAATCTTTGACTTTGACCCGGTCCGGCACAACCAGATAGCCACGGTTGGCGCTTTGTGCTTTTAGGTGCTATATTGCAGTTTATTCTTTAAAATTCATAGCTCCGTTTCTACTGATTGGATTTTTGTCATTCTGGGCTTGTGTTATTTATTAATTTCTGCTCTATTTTGCTAATATGGTGTGGGATACTTTTTGTGTGGTGTTTTCACTGTTTTACGGTTTGAAGTGTTAGACAAATACTATACACATTGCCTCCAAGTTAAGTCTGACTGCTCTGTGCCAAGCTACCATGGGGTTGAGCACAGTCTATTTGGGGTTTGCTTGTGTCTTACCCTGACAAGGATTGTGGTTGCTTCTTGAGTGACCAGGGCACACACCCCAATCAACCAGTAACCCAATTTCGTACACTGTGGTTATCTGATCACACCAGACCGGGACAAAGTCACAAGTTCAGGCTGATCATGATGGAGTATGGTTGGAAACAGGGACAGAGTTATACCTGCTGAACAAAGTACCTTAAATCCTGGTTGCGGAGCGTTGCCAGATACCCATCCTGCCGATGTGGTGTGCAGCGGCGGTTCCAAGGAGTTGCGAATCCTGCATTGTTGTTGAGGATGTCATCAACGAAGAGCTTGCGATACGAAGTCCTGCATCAAAGATGCATCACCACCGTTACTTCCAACGAAGTGGTGGGGCTGCGATGCAGAGTCTGCTGTCGTCATCAAGGGTGCCGTTGAGGAAGGGCTTGTGATGCAAAGGTCTGTGTTGAGGATGTAGCACGCTTGGCGGTTACGAGGAGAATGCGGTGAGATGCGAGATCTGGCATCAGGGATGTGTTGCGCTGCGTCAGTTCCGAGGTGAAGCTGTGATGAAATGCTTTGTGCTGCGTCGGTTCCATACACAGGACCACAGCTTGGCTGGTACAGCACCTTCAGGCCACCTTCCAAGGATCCAGGAAAGGGGTGTCACCACTTGGGCAGTAAGGCTTAGAGCAGATAGAGTCCAGGTGCTGGTCTGGGAGTGTTTTCTGTCCCTTAGGCTCTGATCAGGAGGCCAGCTACTAGCCCTGGGAGTCACTTAGTGGTCCTGGGCTTCAGATGCAGGTCCAATCCTTTCAGGCAGGGCATCAGAGTAGCAGTTCTTCTTGCAGAGCAGCACAGCAGTCCTGAGTCTTCCACCGGTTCAGCAGCACAGCAGTCCTTCTGAGTCTTCCACTGGTCCAGAGGTGCACTGAAGAGTTGGGTCTGAGAGTCCACTATTATCTTTGGTGCCAGCTTGGAAGTAGGCTAATGTTCTGGAGATTTCCTCCCCCATGGGTGTTTGGAATTTTCTGCCTCCCTGTCCTGAACCCAGCTAGTCTGGGGGCACTAAAGCCTAGTGTCAAACCTTTTGTGAGTGTGCTGAGGCAGAGCCTTTGTGGTGTGCAAGTGTTGTGAGTGACCGCTCTGCCCCACTATAAAGTCAGAGATGGCCCACCCTACCAACACCTATTACCCCTTTGTTCCACTGTTCAGGAGCAATACACAAAGACCATAGGCAAGCTACACTTCGTCATGTGAGCCAGGATACAGGCTGCAGGCACCAAATTGTTGGAGCAAGAAAATGCCAGCTTTCTAAAAGTGCCATTTTCAGAATTGTGACTTACAATCCAACTTTACCAATAAAGAGTGTTTTAAATTCCAAATTTTTATACACCAAACTCGATATTCTAAACTGCTCCCAATTGAAAGGTATCACTTATTAAATATAATAAGTTAACCCAATGTTGTCCTATGGGAGAGCTAGGCCTTGCAGTAGTGAAAAACGCATGTAAGAGTTTTTCACTAACATAATATGTAAAAGTTAAAGGTACATGTCCAACATTTTAAATACACTGCACCCTGCCCTATGGGCTGTGGAGGGCCTACCCTAGGGGTGGCTTATATGTATTAAAAAGGAAGGTTTAGTCCTGGCAAAAGGTTTTTTTTGCCAGGTCGAAATGACAGTTTAAAACTGCACAAACAAACTGCAATGGCAGGCCTGAGGCATGTTTAAAGGACTTCTTGGGTGGGTGGCACAATCAGTACTGCAGGCCCATTAGTAGTATTTAATTTACAGACCCTAGGTACATGTAGTACCACTTTACTGGGGACTTACAAGTAAATTAAATGCGCCAAATGGGTGTAAGCCAATTTCACTATGTTTAAAGGAGAAAGCACATGCCCTTTAGCACTAGTTAGTAGGGGAGTGTACAGAGTCATAAGGCCAACAAAAACGAGATCACCAAAAATGGAGGAGTAAGGCAAAAAGTTTGGGGGAAGAGCATCTTAAGGCTGGTAGGCCTAACAGGGGGCATTAGTGGATAAGAAATGTACTTGCTCATTGGAAGCGAGGGAAACACTTGAGAACTTATCTAGATCTACTCAAGATATGAAAAGTTATGTAAGATGAAGCTAAAGTGGATCATGATTAAAAGTGGCAAACATAGTGCAGATGAGGCAATAGTTTTCATTCTGCGAGACAAAAACTTCGAAATTACGGCATCAGTAGCTGCCTTTCTTAAAATTTATTGGGCAATATGAAAGAAGAAGTGTTAAAGCAGTGGATCTACGGGTAAAAGCAGACACCAGTGGCGTTGCCCCACTGCTCTTAGAGCAGTGAAAAGGGGAAAAATACAACTATAATAACATGGTTATTATTGTTTTATTTTTGGTTGTTGCGGGCTGGGCTAGGGCTTGGCAGGGCTAACGGCTCAGGGTGGGAGGAGGAGTGGACTGTGCACACCAAGTGCGCATGACTGCTTGGTCGGCTGTTTCGGCTGGCCAAGCAGTCATGTGCACTTTGCATATTCCCCACCAGGATGTAATAGACAGCCTGGGGGGAATATGCACACACTCCCTGTCCCGATCTGAGCATTGATCTACGGCGCTCAGACCAATCACAACGCTGCATTGCAGCATTGTGATTGGCTCAGGGAAAGCCTGTGTGCCGGGTGCTTCCTGCAGCTTCTTCTGGACTGGAGTCAGGAAGAGCAAAGGAGCGGAGAAGAAAGTCGGCCGTCGGAAAAGGTAAGTTGTTTTTTAAAAATATTTTCAACCCCCACTCACCCCCCCCCCCCCGTTTCCCTACCAGCCACCGCTGTCCCTAGGTACTCCATCGGCAGGCTCCTGTGGATGACCACCCTCGGCTTCAAATAGGTCAGCTTCTGCATTTTTATATTCTTTATAGTAGTACAGCTTTCAACATTTGCCAGTGTTTTTAAAGTGTTTTTTAATTATATTTTAAACTTATGTCTGTGTCATGACGCAAAGGTGTATTAGCAATAAATTAAACTTGAAAGATGAGACTGCTTGATCTTTAAGACAACAGGAAGATAGTTCAGGAGCGCTCTAGCGGGCAGCTGTGACTTTTGATAAAGACTGATTCCGGGCAGTCTTTGGAGCCCTAACCCTCGTGGCAGTGGAAGCCAGTGATCTTTGAGAGTCGTAAGGTATAAATACTTACCCCGAACAGCATCAAACGAGTAAGCCCGATTTTCCCCAGAGGAGGCTTCATGATTTCTCCTCAAGAATATTTTGGAAGAATGGGGCACTGCACAGCACAATTTTCATTGATTGCTTATTTAAACTGCCACTTGCTTTATTCAGAAGAGCCTTTCCCCTTTTAAACAACTAATGAACTTAACATATTTCAGAGGATTCTGCAGCTTACAACGAAGTCAAAACTGTCAGTTGCCTTCATAATAATTGCAGTGGTCTTTCCACTTGAGCTTCTCATACACAAGCCACCTGAACCATTTTTGGATTCAACTACTTTTTCCCCAAGTACTACCTGTAGGAGGTTTCAATATATAATTATAATGGTTTTAATGCATCAATACTTAAAACCATAGATAGAGGTTTTATCTTCTCTGAATTTCTGTAAACATTTAAATTCCAGTTATGTTCTATCCATGCCTCTGTTGAAGAAGCCCACATTATCTACTGCAGCTATGCTTCTTAGTAATCTAGCTAGATCACATTTTAGTTTGTATTTCTTTCCACCCTTAGAGAAAAAATTGGTTGCCAGTTTTTTCATTGTAAAAACTGTGTCTGTTTTGTATTTTAGTTACAGAGATTTGGATTTTGTACATTTATTCGATGAAAGGGCCTTGTTATATACAATTATTGTAGTTTTCTGCAAGTGAGGCTTTAAAGGATTCTGGCAACATCCATGAAGTTCTCTCAGGAGGCATTTTAGCATTTGGGAGCACTTTAGTCATAGATTTGATAACATTTTGACCTGTTATTTCTTTTATTAATACCCTTCCTTTTACTTCCGTTTTTGAAGCCATCAACAGCATCAGAAAAGTTCTTTCTTAGTTCTGGGGAAGCTTTGAGCTCATTAATCAGGTTTTCATATCACTTTCAATTTATAACCCATTTTCTTATCTTTAGGACACATTTTTCCAACAATACCCTTAATTGCTGTCATCCTTCTTATAAAGTCACTTTGTTTTGACAGGCATGCAGTTTGCTACATTTCATCAAGTCTTAGTTTCACCGAATCAGCCAAAACAGGGTAAATTATGCTACGTGAGTTTAGCATTTGTTTATTTAAAATGCTATTTATTCAATTACCGTTTTACTTATATATTTTTTTGTTAGAAGTGTACTCCATCTTTGATTATTTCAGTTCTTTTTTTATGACTCTGAAAGTTTGTCCTATGATTTTTCATTTCTTGATGAAATTTCTAATAGTATTGTCTTTAAGAATGCTGACAGGTAATTCTGACAGATATGTTTTTATGGAATCACTCTTCCATTGCAGCAAACATAAGAGTTTATCCTGTACCCTGGGTGACCATATTCTCCCAGATGTCTAAAAATGGTCTTTCTGTGACCACCAGGCTTGGCATAGCAGTCACAGGAAGGACATACAGTGCTGATTGGCTGTCTTTAAAAGGATGGGGCAACCGTCACTGTGTCCTGGTGGCAAAGTGGTGAACATTCCGTCAGGTCAAGGTTTTTGGTCAGTAGGGCTGGCTGCGACTCTGCCAATGGAAACTTAGCAGTTCCTCCACCCCGAGACGTTTTAAGGCATGGACAAAGTGGGCTCTGGGCCAGGGCCTAGCCTTTCAGGACCACCCCACCCTCCCCCCGATAGTGCCAGCTCTGTTTTGCAGAGAGTCTTGCCCTGATGACCTTGAGCAATTCTTAAACAGGTTGTTTTTATTATGAGTGATATGTGAGAGTCTTTTACAGACATTTTGCAGAGAAATGCTGTGTTTATGGATGCAACATCCATAAAAAGTTTATTTTAGATCAAAATAGGACCTCACATCTAAGAAATGGGAGGGTGTCACAGATATTATTTGCAGTAATATTAGTGAGCTGCTGCTGTGTTACAATATTGAAAATACACGTCACTATCGCAGAATATTAGATGTAACAACTTCAGAATTTGGACGAGTGCGCCTGTGCTCTGCCAGTGACCCGACCAAAGACGGCATGAGAGAGCTGAAATTAGATCATAAATTCAAAGCTGTTCCAAACAGGGACCCCAAAATACGTTCGGCCGGTGCCCCCAAAATCATTATGATGTCCCTGCCTCCACCTATAGATGAGATCGGAGAACTGTGAGTTTGGCAGGTGGGGCAGGAATACAGCCAGTTTATGCCACTCTGCTAAACTCTAAATGAGCACCTATATATTTACTCTTGCAGCTAGTAGTGATCTTCAGAATTTGCTTAAGTATGATAGAAGCATTTGTTCATATCTTAGCTGCTAAACCCAAAATATGTGCAATCCACTACAGTTTGAGGTAAAACAATAATTGTTATTTGATTCCTATCAAATGAGGCTGTTTCTAGTAGCAAGGTTCAAGGTTATACATTTTCATGCAAAACATCTGTTTGGGAACAAATGAGGATTTTCAGCAAACTCGTAGTAAGGACCTATGTCTATTAGCAAGGTGCAGTGGTGGGGGGAAGATCAGGATGCAAGTGGCAGATGCAGAGTACAAGGAAGAGTGCAGAATGCAAGGGGATGAAAGGTGCAAGACGGAACATGGTGTAGTAAAAAGAAGCGCTCAGGTTTCAAGAGCACGGCGGGGTGAAAGACGGAGTGTAAAATTCAAGAAAAAGGCATGATACTTGATGGAGTGCAGAGTTCAGAGTATGGTGGAGCAAAGGGTGCATGGTAGGAGTGGAGCATGCAAGTAGAGACAAAATGGCACAATTTGGGAGCATAGAGTGCACAATGGGAAGTATAGATTGGAAGGGGGAGCCTACATTGCATTTGGAAAGAGCAGGGTGTAAGCGGAGCACATGGTCAAAAGAGGAGCAAAGGGCGTCTCTGGATTACTATTAAACCCTATCACTTGTGGAGTCCCCAGGGCTCCCTACAGTCTCCTCTCATTTTCAGCCTACCCATGGAGATATTTGGTGCTCCACTCACAGATAACATTATCAAGATTCACCAATATGCCAAAGATACGCAATTCTATTTGAAAGTTTCCTCTGCTTCAGACATCCAACGCCTCAAACACTACTTGCACATCTTCCAGAGTTGGCTGCCTGGCGCCTACTTTAAGCTCAACCCAAACAAGACAAAATTCCTGTTTTTTGCTACGAACAATAAACAAGATACCGTTAAAACCTGGCTCAATGACATGAATCTTGACTGCTTCATTCCCTAACTTTTACCGAATGGCAAGTCACTTGGATTCACCCTGGGTACCAACTTCACCCTCAAAGAATATATTTGGCAAAAAAAACAAAGACAGTTAAGTAAAGAAACAAAGAAAGTCAAACTGTTCCTTCCAGGAAGTGATTTAAGAAGTTCTGTTCTAGCCCTCATACTCTTGCATCTGAATGGTGACAATGCCATACGTCATGGCCTCCCAGACTCCACACTCGCACCCCTTAGGGCATCCAACATACTGCATTACGTCTTATCCAGGGCGGAAAGAAGTACAATCATATCACCCCATACTGATGGAACTCCATTGGCTCTCTCTACCTGTCTGTACCATCTTCTCTAGCTGCTTCATTTACAGAGCTATCACAACCCACACGCTGACTTATCTTGCAGACAAGCTCACCATCTCTGGTGGATCCCATCACACCTGCAGCCAGGACAAGATCAGTCTGCAAGCTAAAAAGTGTAAAAAAAGAAAAAAACAAGACAGCAGGCCTTTTCCATCCATGCACCCAGGATCTGGCACAACATCCCCATATCCATCACGACTGCCCAACACTGCTCCAATTTAGGTTAGAGTTGAAGACTCCTCTTTAAAGAACACTATATCACAATGCATTAACTATCTCCTCTCACTCGCTGACTTTATGCTTCTCATTAAACACGTACAGCGTTCTGCTGCTTATTGCCTAGGTGCGTGCTATAGAAATACCACATACATACATACAATAATAGTGTACAAGGGAGGAGCCAGCACAGTGTGCAAATGTGTGGACAGCAGAGGATATGATGGGGTACATAGTATTGTGTGCAAATGGATAGAGATAGCAGAGAGGATGCAGGGTGCTATCGGAGAGTGTGGACAGCAGAGGATATTATGGGGTACATAGTACTGAGAGCATATCATACAGAATATAGGGTGCTATCAGAGAATGCAGAGCACAAAGCAGAGTGCAGGGTGCAAAGGGAAATGCAAAATGGAAGGGAAAGTATAGCATGAAACCCAAAGTGGAAAATGCAGAGAGGACTGTAGGATCCAATGGGTGAGTGAAGTGTATAAAGGGGAGTGCGCGGAGTATGGACGAGTGCTAGCAGAAGACGCTTTTTTTGAACATACAGGTTTCATATTGGAGTAAGTTATGTATGCGTAAACAATACACACACTCAGAATAGATACATTAGCAGCATCAGTGGAAGCTTCCCTCACACACACTTAACAAGTAGCAGATGCATATAAGAAGCACACATTTCTTTTTTTAAATGTAGGACAGGTACCACATAACCTTATGTACTACATGCTTCACTCATCCACACATAATAGGTACCAGATGGTCATCAGCAGTGCAAGCCTATCTCATGCACACACAAATGAGAGATACTACACAGGCACAAGTAGTACAAGCTATGCTCACACATCAAACCACACATCAAGAAATCTCCCACCACACACACATTGAACAGGTAGTACAGAGCAGGTTCATTGGCAACAAAGCTGGGGGAAAGAGAAGCCACAGCAGAGCAGCAGAGACAAAATAAATCACCTGGAATTAGTCAGAGAAAGCAAAAGACACACAAATGATGGATGGACATAGGTCCCTTGCTCGCTGTGCCACTGGATTCAAGCTAGCCTGGCTGATGAGGGGTGATACCCCAAAACCGGTCCCAGGATGCTTGTTTCAGGTCCGGGGAGGACCTGACTTGGCAGTTCAGGCTGGACTGTTCCCATGAGGAGCAGGGTCAAGACTGATTCGCATATGGCTGGGTCCAAACTGGGGTGGCAAAGTGAGCAAAAGAACAATGGATTACATCCAGATCTCTTGACCGGGGGTGAGTGGTTGAAAGGTTTCAGCACTTCGTCCATCATCTTGTTGTGTTTGCTATAGAATTAGTCTGGGTAGGAGCTCTTGGCAAGCAGTTATAGTTTTCAGAAAGCAATGCATTTGTGAGACTGGGACTAATCCATTTTCTGTCAACAGTTTCATAATAGAAGCTGCTGCAACATGGAGTCCAGTTAGACTAAACCCAACCAATCCCAATGTAACAGATCAATGAGACTTGCCTCAGATCAGGAATCAGCATCCAGAGATGGACTGAAGTAGGCATATCTGTCTACGGACCCATAACCTATAGCAAACATTTACTTAAAAAATCCCATGATGAGATCTCTCGATCTCTGAGAGCTGTGTCAGCATGGCCCAAAATTCCCGTCACCTGCAGGACTCTGCACAAGGGAAGATAGCCGCTGGCAGCGAAAGGATGCCATTCACGTTCCTTTGCCACCCCTGGGCATGAAGAGATGCAGAGATGAAAGAAGGCAGGTGAGACAAATGATCATCATCTTTGCTCAGGTCTCGAAAGGCTTGCGAACACCGGAGAATTGAACAATTCCCTTGGAGATGTGCAATGCAGCCAATAACCAGATTCATAAACCAGTAATCACTCTAGGAGACATACCTAACAATGTATTTTCGTAACAAACTGCTAAAGAGATTTTATAGAAAACAATAAGTGTTGTTGTAACAATTAACATTTCTTTACAAATTGTGACATCCAATCTGCATGACACTAATTTTGCAAGAGCCATCCACTTTCCTTGGGTGTGAACGACTGCCGATGCAGTGTTTAAAGAAAGATGCCTTTTCAATATGGGAGCTTAATCAATAGTAGTAAAGCAGCCAATCAGATAGAGGTAACATCCTCTTCCTCCAAGAATATCACTGTGTAATGTTCGCACCCATAGGCAAACTGGCATAATGCACTCTTCTGATATTGTAACGTAATGTAAAGCAACAATGCTCAGTCTATGCTGCTAAAGATGTTTTCAAAGTGCCACTATGCCACGCACTGCCCAATGTCTGCAGAGCAGACAGGGGGTTAGGGCTGTTGAGGGCTGCCTTTGGGGTGGTATTTTTCTGGGCATACGGGGTCAGCGAGCTGGAGTCCCCATCCATGTGCAATCCAGACACCTTATGCCTGCATCTGGAAGATGTTCGCATGTGGAATGGGCACATGGTGCTAAGACAGAGGTGGTCAAAAATAATCAGGAAGTAAAGGGCAAGTTCACACGCCTCGACTGCATCACATCCCCTGAGCTCTGCCCATTCTGCCTAACACAGAACTGCGTTCAGATAAGACCACAACGGGGCCAACCGTTATTCATGCACTAAGATGGTACATGTCTCAGCAACTTCCAGTGCATGTCAGAACTTTGTATAGTGCTAGAGCAAGCTGGTTTCCCCTCGCAGTGTTTTGGGTCTCACTCATTCTGCATAGGGACCGTGAAGACCGCGGCAGAACACGGTCTGGGGTAGGATAGCAACCAACGGCTCGGCAGGTGGAAATCCCAGGCCTTCAAGACCCAAATGCAATTACGTCAAGGCATTTTTGATCACTGCAGAGAGCCCTGCGGGGAGGAAGATGGTCTGCATGCTGGGCTACTTTTACATCACGAGGGTGCTGCACTGAGCAGTTTAATTGAAATACTACCAAGGCATCCGACTGCGCAACACCACAATGGTGTGAATGGGCAAGCCAGGCATGAAGTGGGCACACCTGTTGCCGAGAGTGCGCAAGACTGTGGACTTTGGGTAAGCCGGATGCAGTCCTGATACATTTAGGCAGAAATAATCTTACTGAGCTAGGGAGACGTAAACTCTTGGTAGCAATGAAGGCGGACCAACGACTGTCGCCAGACTAATCCGCTGACATTGTTTGGTCTGAAGTGATAGCTCGATTCGAATGGGGGGTGGGGGGGTGGGAAGTGTTGAACCATGGGGCAGTGAAGGGTACAGGAGGAAACTGAATATCTTGATGAGCAAGTTCTGCATGGGCATGGGCTAGGAATTCATCAGGCACAGCTTCATTAGTCTTAAGATCCCAAGCAACTAGGCGGAGGATAAGGTCCACTTATCTGGGGTCAGGTTGGACATGTTCTTCCTGAACATCATTTGAGCACTTGAACTGTTGGGACTTACCTAGGGATAGGACCAGTGGGAAAAGGGGGGAGATGACGGCGTTGGGTGAACCGTTGGCAACTTGGCAGAGCAGCACCAATACATGTCAATAATAACTCAGTAGCGCAGAAAAAAGAACCGCTCGAACAGGTTCTTTGGGATGCCTCACAGCAGGGACACTGGGAGACAAACGAAGGGCCAACAAAGGGTCAGTGCAAGGCGGACATGGCACTCACAGCCTAGACACAGACAGAAGGCAGCGAACACGAGACATTGGTAGCAAGGGAAGCCTAGAAGCCGCAGCACTTGACACCAGGGGGCCTTCGAGTAAAGTGCTGTCATCTTGATGATTTATGGTGTTTGACTAAAGTGGTTATGATGCACCAAGGAGTGATTTATGACCAACGATTGACCTGATTTATAATGTAATGATTGTTTTACGCACAAGTAATTCATGCTATTTGGGTCATTTAATGACCGATGTTTCGCGATGATTTATGACCCACCATGGTTTTTAAAGAACTGTTAATAAACTGCGACTATTTACACACCAAAGGTCGTCGATGGTCCTTTCCTGAAAGAGGTGGTGGGTTGAGGTAAATGGTGTTAGAGACCCTGAGGAGATGCTTATCCTTCTTGGGAGGTCAGCCTTCCTGAGAAAGAGTTCAGATAAAAATTGGTTATTCTTCTAAGCTGGCATGGACTCATTTTGTTGTGTTTTTACTGTGTTACTGTGTGTGTGTGTGTGTGTACAAATGCTTTACACATTGCCTCTGAGATAAGCCTGACTACTCGTTCCAAGCTACCAAGGGGGTGAGCAGGGGTTATCTTAGCTCTTTGACTTCCCTACCCTGACTAGAGTGAGGGTCCCTACTTTGACTTGGGTGTGAACCACTTCCAACTAGAGACCCCATTTTTCACACTATATAACAGTTACTATGAAGACATGATTTCTATTGTAACAATGCCACCTTTTAAAATAGCAGTTGTTACATTAGCAGATAGCAGCAGCTAAATTCCACTTCATGCATCACACTTGCATGTCTAGCACCATTCTTTAAACCAGATTTAAAAGGGACTAAACAAATAAATGTAGTCAGTAGACTCTGATTATAGCAAAGTAGGTAATCCATTCAATAGATGGGAGCCAAAAACAGACAACCTATTATTTACCAGTGTGGACCTGCATTTTTCAGGTTATCGCAGAGCTAGTGTCTTCAGTTCAAGTGAATTATATTCAGGTGTCTTTTATTTATAACAAACACACACACCTTGACCAAGTTTCACTCTGAGATCCTTTACATATTTGCAAAAAATAAATTTGAACAAGCATTAGCACAGATAATGGGTCTCACCTTTAAAATGAAGGTGCCGAGCAATAGGCTCTGTTAATAGTTTTTTCCTTTAGCGTTGCCAAAATGGGGAAAATTATATTTTTCAAAATGGCTGCTGGTGCATCACCCCACATGCAGCCATCTAGGAATGCTTTTACTTTATAAGAAAACTATTCCAGGGTGGCCATTGGTTTATCACCATGCAAGCACGCACATGGGTAGCTAAGTTGGAATTGATTCTTTTTTATTAAAAAAAAGCATTCCAAGTTCTCCACCCTGCATGCATCTGCATGCTCATGTGTTGTGATGCTCCAGCATCCGTTTTGGGATTTTTTTTATTTATTTAATTTATCGTTCTGAAAAGGTTGATGGGCATGAGGCCCATTTTTGATATTCGACTATGCAAGCCCCAACATGCCGTTCCATTTTGTGCCACATAGGGGCCTCTCTGTGGATGTGTGCATGCTCTTTTAAGACGATTGTGGTATAGGGTCTGACAGTCTTTGATTTCCCTGAGCTGCTTGTCTTTTGTGACAGAAGCCATAAAGACCAGGTATGCCACCAAGGTGCACCCAACCAATGGTGGCATTCATGGCTGGATTTCTGCATTCATATGACAGGTACAGTAGCCTTGATAGATGTGCACCAAGTGATAGGAGTACGTCGGGCAACAAGTAGACCCCAGATTTTGTGGTCGCAAACAGTTTTAAATGTTTAAACCCTAGTTTTCGGCTTGCATGAATAAAGTTCTTTTTTTGGCTGTGTATTATTCCTACTGTCAATGTTGGAACCAGGAGAGGTGGCATCTCCAGCAGGTAACTGTACCATGGAGCAACCACCATTTTGGTTATTTGCACTCTCTCACATAGAGGCGACACCGAGCACAGTCGTTGTCCCTTCTTAGCTATGAGTGGCTGTAGGTTGTCTAGCACCATGTTACCTAGCTGAGAAAGACTCCTAAGCATTGTAAGTTAGTTGTTAACCATTTAAGCCCATAGACATCTACAACCGTTCTAATGGTATCCCGGATAAATGGAGGATTTTACTCTTGTTCTAATTAATTTTGACCCTGAAAATGAGGAAAAGCATTCAATCAATGAGATCAAGCTGTGGATGGATGTGCTGGGCACTTGAGGGTGAAACAAGTGTCATCTGTATATGAAATTAATTTAGCCCTGCAACTGTGTTCCCTCACTTATAGTGTGGTTCCACAGCCTGGTTGTACATGACAGGGACTTGAATGCAAGGTGGAATAGAAGTGGTGAGAGTGGACAGCCCTGCCTCGTTCGCCTACATGTATGGAAAGACAATAGGTTTTCAACCACAGAAAACTAAAGCTATCTACATGTGAGACTTAAAAAGTTGTGTTCAGATTAAATGTATGTACTTACAGGTTTGAACAGCACTGTTATACCTGCACTGAATAAACAAATAGCACTGGCAGATTTGAATGGACCTCAGGACTGAAGGGCCAGGGGGTGAGAGGGCTTTGTGGAGTGCTCTACCATATATTTGAATATGATGGTGCAGTACCTCAATTGCACTCATTTGATTGACCTCAGAAGGATGAAAGGCTGAGTGGACCCACCTGAATTCAAACCTGTGATGATGGGGTGAAACTTAGATCTCTGAAGTGGATGGATTAGTGCACTGAGCAACCAGACATAGGCTATTAAATTATGATATATATATAATTGTGCTGCATGCAGGGAATAAATTGTCTTGAGCATTCCATGTCCATATATTGGAAACAGAAACAAATACTGAGAATTATTAACCTTATTTAGAGGGTGGTGTGTGCCCACACTGGCCCAGGGGATTGTCAAAGGCCCACACCACCATCCTAAAGGAAGCGGCTCACCTGTCCTTTCTAGAGATCCCCATTCTGTGCCTTAACTTGCGGCACAGTCGATTGTCAAGTGGCTTTTCCATGTTGACGCAACCCACTGGGCATTTTCTTTTCTATCTCAGAAACAAACCCCTAAAGCGGGTGAATTTTTACCTGACACTTGAAAAAATCAAATATCCTTGATATGTAGGGAGTTTTCTCAGGAATATTTTTCTACTTCTGTGCCCAGGTCCACCAAGCCTCGCATGGTGGTCCCATTCCCAATCCCCAAATCCGGTACTCTGTGGTGGATGGGTTGTCAGGTCAAGGGTTAAAGACGGCAGAGCCAGCTGTCGCAAGTGTGGCAGTTCCCCGGGCTTTAAATGGGGCTAAATGACCCTCTATGTGTTGAGTGGGCTTGATTGGAAATTTTAATGTTATTGACAGGCATTCCATATTGGACCAAATAGTAATATAAAACTTCTGGATTTCAGTTGAGTTTGGGCCAGATGTACTAAGATTTCATATGCAAAAAGTGATCACAAATTGCACTCCAACTTTTTGCAAATTAAATGCGATTTTGTGAACTGACCTAAGTTCTAATAGGTGAGTTCACAAAATCACCAGTCAGAATGGATCACAATTCAACCTCTCATCACAATTCATGACGTAGGTCACAAATTGTGACTTCACTCCAATTGGAAGCCATCAAAGTTATGGTGGCCTGCTATGGTCGACAGACCACCATGTCTAAGATCACAACAGAATAAAGTAACTTTTTTAATGCAGCCCATATTCCTTAATTCCTACCAAGCATTTCAAAGCCAAGAATATTTGATGGGAGGTATATAAGTACCAATGAATACATTTTTAAAATTCTATGTGTTATTGAGCTTGGGCACAAGGCACACCCGCACCAGACAGGTAGAGTTTTGTCTATTTTACTAACATCCTCTTCTACCAATACCATAAAAGTATTGTGTGCAGGTAAATGCTGCATGATTAGGACAGTAACTAAAGAAATGCTCTTACGCTGCAATGTTTTCTACCAATTTTCCAAATGTCCTTTGGGAAAGGATGCTAAAATACAGTGTTAAATGTGTGTTTTATTTTAAATCCTATTAGGTTGATACAACTTGCCCAGTGTGTTTGGAATGTATCATTTGTCATAGACAGACCCATAAAGTAGAACCTTACATTCCATATCATACTAGGTCTGTTACCCACATATGTAATAAATTAGAACATTTGCCATTCATTGTGCTTTAATTCATTGAGAACCCCAAGACGCCTGAAATTGTATTGAATCCTTTTAAGTCGAAAGTAATTTTACATATCTAGTGCGTTTTAAAAAAAAAAGCTTATTTGCTACACGTTGGCCCGAAGAATGAACCCCCCCTTTATACCTTCCCCACAACAGTGAAGGGAGCCACCTTCATTTATGTTTTTCCATTGCTCTCTACCTTATGGCCAGCTACACTTTGCTCTGTCTAGGGCAATGACACTTCTTGGGGAAGACTCACTCTGTCTACAAGGTTCCTTCCTCCTTCCCTCAGCCTTCTTAAACACATGACCAAATCCCACAAGAACCTCTACATCCTGGGAACCTTGAGCAGCCGGTTCGACCAATCAAAACTCACCTAAACATGATCCATCCTGAAACAATGAAGAATCTCAACTTCTTCTAAACTGCTCTTGAACAACATACTGAGCTGAGCACAGCACAGCAAACTCTGAATATAATCGTTTCCCCACCAGGACTCCACAAGGTGATTGAAAATTAAATCACCACCACTTCATCTCTTTCAATGTTAATCCACCCATCAGTACCTGTTTTACAAAATTAAAGAGCAACAATATCCTCTCCAGACATTCAAACAAGTTCAGTTTCATCACACTCAACTATCACTTCCCTTGATATCTCACTTGCATAAGAGAAGAGAAGGTTATCTGACACCTCCAACGGAGATAGGTTCAAGACTTTCTTATTCCTGCAAGCACGACCAAAGACGCCACTGTTCAACAAAAATGTAAAGACACCAATGGAAGAAGTCAAATGACTAAAGTGATAACCTCCTCCTCCAGTGTTACTCAAGGATCTACAAATTGGCCATCAAAAAAAGTAAATTGACTGCCACTCCCATTGGAGCTGCAAAGCATAATTGCCCTAGAAGGAACTTTGCGGGTGTCTAGAGTGTGAAGCATGGTCAGGCTAACATCATAATAACCATAAGGCGATAAAGCAAGTGATTCAGGTAAGAGACGAGTCAGACTACACATCTGAGATGCATCCACAAGTACCAGAAGATGGGGCTTTAGGGTTGGCTGGAAGTGGTGAGAACCGATCAGTGGAACTTACATCCACAAATGCAATCATGTACTCACTTAGGCTTGGGCACACCACTTCTGGGGCATTATAAGCAGCAGCAGTATTTAAGTTGTGATTGAGGAAGCTTCCTGGAAACTTTCCATTTGGTTGTATAGCTTCCCAAACTGATCAGTTCATCACAATTTCTGCCCCTCTCACTTTTATTTTTTTCCCTCTTTTTCGTTACCTCATGTTAGCAGAGTTAGGCAGGGTCATTGCTATTCAACTTGTTCTGCGCTTCCTTCCCTTTAACACCACCTTTGCCTCTCCTTGCGCCCTGTGGTTCCACGGCTCTATTCTGGTCAGTGTGGAGTTCATTGCTGCGCATTCACATTGGAGTTAGATAAGAAACATTAAATATTCACTTCTTATTTGGGCTACTCATCTGTCATTGCTGCACATGAGACATAAATATTTCTTTGTCATTAAGAATCACATACACTACCAAGCTTGTCAACCTCCTTGCTGAACCCAAAAAGCAGACGATTGATGCAGGTGTCTCTTTTCCTCCATTCCCCTTTTTCTATCTCACACTGTCTGGTTGATGTGTGTGTATGGTACCTATGAACAGATAGAAAGTAAGATTCTCATCAGCACCACAGTCCTTCACTCAAAACTTGACAACAGGCTCCTCTCAGACGTGCATAACTTGATCTACGCCACTACTGAGAAATCACCACCCCCCTGTATGAGGCCCTCGCTGACCATCTTGTCATGAAAACCAATACCCTGGAATACTATCTCATAAGTGAGCCACCCAGCAACCTCCATGCTCAGACCACAAAGCACAAGACCATCTCTGCTGGCAGACAACACTTTGTGGCATCCTTCAAGAAACAGGTGACACCTATACTACAAAGCAGTACCACACCCTAACAATTCCACATTTTAAGCCTTAGTAAGAGAAGGTTGCAGCCTCACAAAATCATTTATATACCCTAGCCCAATTTCCTTCTGGCATATATAAATACTAGTGGACTTGGGTTCAGCAAGCAACATTTTTACATAGCCATTTTCGACCTTCTCCAGCCCCGATTGGTCACAAAAACCCCAAACACAGGCCCCATATGTGGCACCTAGGCAGCACTTGGACTTGTAAATTGTTAACAACTACTTGGTTTTCTTACTACTTAATCTGGCTGGAAAGCCTAGAAAAGCTTCTATGCTCCTAGCTAAAGGGGCTGCTCTGCCAACTTTCAGTGTACCCCAAGTCAGCTTGTCATCAAAAAATATTCCCAGGTAGGAGTAAGACGAGATCTTACTAATCTTCTTACTGCTAACAAAAAAGCCCTATTTTCCTTGTCTTGGGGTCCAAAGACCATGATGTGGGTTTTGGATTTGTTTACCATCAGGTTTAGGCTGTTCATGAAGGCACAGAGCTGGTCTAATAATCGCTGCAAGCCAATTGCAGTCCTAGCCAATAACACAGTGTCATCAGCATAAATCAGAGCAGGTATACTGCGTTTGTCAACCATGGGGCAATCAGAGCTAGAATTTAGTAAATGTTTTTCGAGACCTTTGACGTACAGAGAAAAAAGAAAGGGGGACAGTACGCACCCCTGGCGCACGTCACAACCAAGTCTAAAACTTTCTGTTGTTTCCCCGGCTTGGCCATATCTCACACTTGAAGTTACCTCTAAATGTAGATCCCTCAGGAAATCAATTATGCTGGGCTTGTCAACTAGTTCCTTTATAATTGCCCAAAGTTTTGACCTATTAACTTAATCTAAGGCCGAGCTCCGATCCATGAAAGCGGCGTAAGTTTTGACTTCCTTTGCTACGGTAAACTTATTTATTAGCAGGTATAAATTTAGACATTGCTCTGCTGTCCTGAGGCCAACACGGAACCTGAACTGAAGATCAGAAAGAACGTTATTATCGGTTGCCCAGATATGCAACCATTCTAGCAGGATCCAGCTCATTATCTTAGCCGTGGAGTTTATTAAAAAAAAATAGGGTGGTAGCACTTTGGATCCCCCTTATAGATCCTTTCTTAAAGATTGGAACTATTGTTGCATGTGGCCAAGCCTTAGGTGGGCTTGTAGTTAAGGGAGCCCTAAGAACATTTGTAAAAAAAGGTGCCCAGAGATGAAAATTTGCCCCAAATAGGTCCGCTGGTATCGTGTCTGGGCCTGGAGTTTTCGCGGCGAGGCACCTATTGATATCAATCTCAAGGTTACAGAGTAGTTGATCGGAAACTAATGGATCAGCAGATGTTCTTGTCTGAACCTTTCTCGGACCTGCCCCTCTCGAGACACAAGATCCGAGTATCATCGAGATATGTACCTGACCCAGGTCTCCAGAGGGATCATGGTGTCCAGCCCAGATTTTTGGGCTTTCTCCAAATAGTCGCGATTTACCATTTGCCAGAAAACCTTACTATCTTTAAAATCGCTGGCCTTTGCTCGGTTATGGCAAGCTTCTTCTCTCAGTATCCTTTTCTGGGCCATTAAGGCAGCCTTACACCCCTTTCTACAGGTGCGGACCCTCTCTTGGCACTGCTTTAAGTGCTGACAGCAACCAGGTATGGGCTTTGGTGCAGGTTGTAGCACACCACCTCGTCCGTTTGTTGGTGACAGTTCAGTTTAACAGTGAACATTTCCTGAGCAGTCTCGCAGATTCTATCAAAGCTAGTAATTAACTCATGCCCCCCGTCCTTGATCTCCTCCAGACATATCATAAAATCACAATGGGTTGCCACAATTAAATTTGAGAGAAAAGAGTCCTTATTAACTCTCGCCAAACTCATAATAACCCCCTTATTAGATGAAAAAGACAATGATGGCGGGTGAAACGTCACCTGCTGCTTTTAAAAAAAGGCATCACTTATCGCAATAGCTAAGAGCCTACGGTCGCTCTGTTAATATTTAAAAAGTCAATGTATGGGGCGTGGCCAAGATGGCGATCGTGTAGGACGTGCCTACCCTTCGCTCCGGCCCGAGAACCAGGCCCGAGACCCCTAGCACCACCGGCGCCACTGTAAACACGCGCCCGACACCACCAGCTTTACCTCTACACAGTCAGAGTCCTCTGGTGCGGCGATCGCCGTGCGGGGTGGAGTAGAAGTCCGGCTTCACTCGCGATGCTCCGTCTGGGGCGGCTGGATCTGAGGCCTGCACTTCACTGCCGTGCGAGGAGGAGCGGCGGCCCACCGCGTGCTCAGCCGAGGCCGGATCGGAGAGCGGCGCCGGACCCCTGGGAAGGAGCAGTGCGGATCCGAAGTGAGTGCGGCAGCCGCGAGGGAGGAGGCTTGGTCCCCCGCGAAGCGCTCCCGACGAGGGTCCCCTGCTGCTGTGAGCGAGGACTCCGGCGCGGATCGGCCGGGACCCCCCTGCAAGCACTGACGACTGTCACCAGCTCCACATGGCCTTTGAACGGTGAGCGGGAGCAGACAGATCTGCGCGGCCGGGCCCCCGAGACTGCACTGCGGGCGGTGGGAGCCGCTGGGTCCGGTCGGCGAGACCTTGCCGGCCGCGGCGCGCCATCAGCGACTGGTAAAATCCCTAACGGTCCCCACAGAGCTGGCCCCCTACCTAAGGGCACTGAAGCGCCTAGAAGTCGCTGCAGCAGGGGAGACCACCCCCACCCTCATACGCTCCCCATTACAGAGGCCCTGAGACAGGGGTTGGCCATCGGCCCTGCGCCCATCTTGATCCCTGACGAGCTGACACTGGGTGGGAGCCCACTGCAGGGCGGAGGCGTCCTGGCCAGACGCGAAGGCCCCATTGACGGAGAAGCGGAGGGTGCAAGTCGAGCCACTGGTGGACCCAGCCACGACGAGGGGGAGCCGGGTTGCAGACACGCGCGAGCCCGTCCCTCTGTGGCAAAATGGCGGCCGCCATCAAGCAGCAGAAGGAGAGGTCAGTGAAGGAGCTCCTTCTCAAGCCCGGGACAGGAGGGTCTGAATCACCTAGAGCGAAGGGGGGCTCCCCGACGACCCAGGGTCCGAGTGAGGCGGACGGCCCAGTCATGCGGGACATTCTCGAGTCCCTGTTCGCCACCCTAACCGGGGAATTTCATGCCATGAAGAAGGAGCTGACGGCTGAGCTCCGAGACCTGCGCAAAGACATTGAATTGGTGGGAGAACGCATGGATGACCTGGAGACGCAAGTGGCGTCGAGGGATGACGAAGTGACTCATCTCCAACAAGAGGTACTACGTCTCCAAGAACAGCACCTAGACCTCCAGGCCCACACAGAGGACCTGGAGAACCGCTCTCGGCGGAACAATATCCGCATTCGAGCGGTTCCACAGGGCCTGGAGGGTGAGGACATCGAGGGCTTCGTAGAGGACCTGTTCCGGCACATCCTGGGGGCCCCTCCGGAGCAACGAATCAAGCTCGATCGCACACATCGCGTCGGACCAAAGCGACCGGCAACAGCCCCCCCGACATCCTGACTTGTGTCCACAATTTCCAACTCAAAGAGCGAATCCTACGTGAGGCCCGAGCCAAGCACCCTCTGGACTATCGTTCTTGCAAGCCTCTCCTATTCCAAGACCTGGCGGCCTCCACTCTGCAGAAAAGGCGGGAGTTCCGGCCTGTTACAGAGTTTCTCCGCTCCAGAGAGGTCTCCTACTCTTGGGGACACCCGTTTAGGCTTGTCTTTAAATGGGAAGGCCGGCTACACCAGGTGCGTTCTCTCCAGGAGGCGACATCCCTCCTGCCGCTGCCAGACACGATCGACACGACGCCCGGGAGAGATGCACCCCAGCGCAAAAGGAACAACGCGGTAAGATGGCAGCGGGTGGGGAGGTCCCCACCTCATACCCGTCCCGATCCAGAGACAATGGCAGTAGAACGCCAAGCCGTCCTCAACTCGCTGACAGGGGACTCTCGATCCGCTGATTGATGTGGTGGTTTGGACCTGTTAGATTAACATGACGCCGGGAAGTGCATTGCCTTAACTTCTTGGGTCGGGGGGGGGGCCGGGGCGGCGGGTTCCTGCAGGCCATCTCTCGTTCCCCCATGGGGCTGACCGCCCCGGACAATGCTCGACTCTCAATGTTGTTCTTCAATGTTTTTTGTTTGTTCAGGACTGTTCGGGGTTCTTTTCTTCCTCCCTCATATTGCTTCAGTGTGATACTTGATGACTTGGCCTTCTCTCTCTCCCTGTGGATCCGACTAGGCTGGGGGTCAGCTTTGTGGCATTTCTATGGTTCCTATGGGGTTGACTGATATTAGAGTAATATCTCTGAACGTCAAAGGGCTCAACAACCCCACTAAACAAAGGGCTATTCTGTCTTACTTGGAGAACTCAGACGATCACATTTGTCTCCTTCAGGAGACACACCTCTTACCCACGGATACACACCGGTTGCGCTCTAAGGCCTTCCCTCACCAACTATTCTCCTCTAGGACCAACAAGAGGCAGGCGTAGCTATTTTAGTATCTAATAAATTCCCTGGCCGAATAGGTGACAAACAGGCTGAGATAACAGGCCAACTGTTGGCGTATTCCTTTACACTAGGCACTTCCCACTTCACAGTTGCTACTGTTTATGTCCCTAACGAGGGTCAAGAGGGATTTCTAAGAGAGGCGATGCACGAGTTAACCTCTACTCCGGATAGATCGTTACTGCTAGGGGGGATTTTAATTTGGCCTTTGATGACACAGTTGACAGGTCGGTGCAGAGATGGGGTCAGGCGGGAGCATTGTCCACTTAAGGGACGCGCTTGCTAAGTGAGGCGGGCCTCACGGATATTTGGAGACTTCGCAATCCACGCTCCAGGGAATACACGTTTTATTCCCATCCCCACAAATCCTACGCACGGATAGATTACATTCTCACTTCAGACACACTGACCCAACGAATACATATCGCCGAAATACTCCCGTGTCCACTGTCTGACCACTCCGCAGTACAAATCACATTGACCTTCCCTGCTGACCGGCCCACACAACGGTTTTGGCGCCTGCGAGAAACTATGCTCCAACGCCCCTCCGTAGTTCAACAGGTTGACTCTTGTATTGCCAACTATCTTGCCCTTAATGATACCCCTGCAACACAAATAACTACCCTGTGGGAGGTCTTGAAAGCGGTTGTACGAGGGGAACTGCTAGGCATTGCGGCTGCGGACAATAAAGCTAGATGAGAGAAGAGGGAGTGACTCATGGGGGAGGTGGCGGAATTGGAACGTATCCACCAACGGACCGGGGCACCTAGGGTTTGGAGGCAGCTCACGGCGGCTCGGGCACAGTTGGCGGGTCTTGATGGGTACAGGGCCGAGTTTGCCACCCTCCGCCTGAAGCACGCCTTCTACGTGGGGGAGGATAGGTGCGGGAAGCTCCTCGCCAATAGGCTGCGGGCGCAACGACAAATGTCCCTTGTCACCGGCATTCTAGACCAGCAGGGCCATGAACTCATCACTGACCACGACATAGCGGACGCATTTCGTTCCTTTTATGAGGACCTATACTCGGCGCAGTCGCTACCCACTGACGGCCCTGTGCAATACCTAGAGGGGGCCCAGACGGCAAAACTTGGACTAGATCAAGCGGTGAAACTTGACGCTCTTATCAGAATTGAGGAGGTTGTTGCAGCCATTTCCTGCTTAAAACTCCACAAGTCCCCGGGACCTGACGGCTTCTCTTCCGTTTTTTACAAGAAATTTTGCCCGGTCCTAGCCCCATTACTGGTGCATCTTTTTAACTCTATAGGCGACGGCCCGGAGGCGACACTACCTTCCACAATGTTGGAGGCCCTGATCACAGTTATACCCAAGCCCGGCAAGGACCGACGTCTATGTGCCTCCTTCCGCCCGATCTCACTCCTCAACGTGGACTTAAAAATCTTCACTGGGATTTTAGCGCAGAGACTCTTCTCATCTCCCTGGGTTAATTGACCCTGATCAGTCTGGGTTCGTCCCCGGCCACCAGTGCCCGGATAATACCAAGCGACTACTCCACCTAGTGGACCGATCTGCACGCTTCGCTGCGGAACGTATGATCTTTTCCGTCGACGCCGAGAAGGCGTTCGACAGGGTCCACTGGCCCTATCTCCGGGCAACTCTCTCACATTTCGGGCTCCCAGACCGTTTTATTAGGTGGGTGTTCTGTAGCTGTGCGAATCCCGCTGCCACGGTACGAGTGAACGGGTCTGCTTCGAGCACCTTCCCTATCCGCAGGGGGACGCGACAGGGTTGCCCACTGTCGCCTCTCCTATTTGCTCTGTATATGGAGCCTATGGCTCAGAGGGTCCGCGCCGACCCCGTCATCAGGGGGGCATGGTTTGGAGGAACGGAGCACAAAGCTTAGTCTCTACACTGACGACGTGGTGGCCACACTGGAACAGCCCCGGGAGTCCTTCCCGGCCCTTCTGGTGGAACTGGACAGATTTGCCTTGGCGTGCGGGTTCAAAATTAACGTGCACAAATCTCAGGCACTCGCTCTCTCGTTAGCTCCTGACACTCTGCAGCTGCTGCAGTGCTCTTATCCTGTCCAATGGGCCAAGGAGTCTCTTTCGTGCTTGGGGGTGCACATCACCGATGCTATAGATTCCGCTAAGACGCTCAACTACACGGCACTGCTTCAGCAGGTTCGGGAGTGTCTCCGGAAATGGAAGCCACATGCATTGTCCTGGCTGGGCCGCATAGCGGCGGTAAAGATGGTAATCCTACCTAAAATCCTTTACATATTTCACACTCTGCCGCTGGTCCCCCCGGCCGGGGTTATTCATTCCTTACAACACGCCATAGAACGTTTTATCTGGCGCGACCAGCGGGCTCGCATGAGTAAAGAACTTGCATATCATAGCCCGGACGAGGGGGGGTTGGGGATCCCGGACCTGGTGGCTTACTGGTGAGCGGCCCAGTTGAGGGCTCTCGTGGAGTGGTCGCGCCCGGAGTCAGAAAAGCACTGGCTTTTTATGGATTGCTCTCTAGCTGGCCAGTCCCTGTGGGGAGTTCCCTTCCTTGCCCGTAACGGGAGACCTCGTAATCTGTACCTCTCGGAGGTGACCCGACCCGCACTTTTGGCCTGGGACAAAGTGGCCACCAACAGAGGATTAACCACCTTTCCCTCCCCGATCACGCCCATTGTACGTAATCCTGACTTCACTCCGGGACTAGATGAGACGGGATTCCGACATTGGAGGGGGGAGTCATGCCACTCCATTGGTCACTTCTTCGACCTTGAGGGCCCCCGCTCCTTCGCGGACATGCGCAGGGACCAAGGTGTACCGGAAACTGAACGGTATAGATATCTACAGATTCGGCACTGGGTTCTCCAGGGTGAAACCCGCGCGGGCGCGGAGAGATGCCTTACTTCTTTCGAAAAGTGGCTCCTCACCCGTCACTCAGATGCCCGCCTGACCTCGGACTTGTATAAATTCGCACACCCTGTTCCTGGAGAAGGGAAGGCTCCGGGACAGCTGAGATGGGAAAAAGAACTAGGCAGGGAACTGACGCGGAGGGAATGGACAGCGATTTACTATAGGGCTCGACACACGGCCCGCAATGTGGCCTCCATTGAGACGGCCACTAAGGTGGCTACCTACTGGTATTTGACTCCCGTACGACTACACCGCGCCAACCCATCCCGCAGCCCGCTGTGCTGGAGGGCCTGCGGCTCACTAGGCACACTCACCCATATTCTCTGGGATTGCCCACTACTAGGGGATTATTGGCGACAGACACTGGACGAGATCGATTCACACTACGATACTCAAATCCCACGATTCCCTGCATATGTCCTTTTAGGCCTTCCGAATGATCTCACATTCCCCCTTAAATCCCAGAGGGGCAAGCAGATGGCCCTAGCACTAGGGGCTGCGGTTCAGAACATTCTAACACATTGGGGTACTAAGACAACACCCACACGCCTCGGATGGCTTCACAGAATGTGGGGGATTCTGGGGATGGAGAAAATCTCACTCACCCTGGCCCATCCTGACGCTCCCTTCTGTGATCTATGGAAGCCGTTCCTCACGCTGCTCACCTCTGAGTTCACGGAGCTTACCTGCCCTAAATATCTTAGACTCCTACATCTAGCAGACCCGCCACGCGCATCAGACTCGCACACCACCACCACTTAAGGGCCCACAATGGCGCAGCCCAACACTGACCCACACATGCGACCTACTACACCTAGATGGCAATTACCAAGGGAGGAAAAGGGGGGAGGGAGTTCCTTTGTTTTTCATTGTCTTTCTCAGCCAGCTATGTGAAATTTGATGCCGGATTGCTATCCGATGAATGTGCGGCACCTACTGGCCTGTTTTATTTGATTTTGAAATTCAATAAAAGAAATTTAAACAAAAAAAAGTAAATGTATGCAATGATACATGTGTGCATGAAAACCAAATCGAATCACTGTTGTCGAAATCACCTGATATGACCGCTCCATCAACCCGAGTCAGAAATACATGGTCAGGCAGGCCCTGTGACCTAGGCCTGAGGCAACTGATTGACAGATCACAGGTGGGGTGGCACGTAACCAGCAGGACAAATGTGCAAACAGGAAAACCCAGATTAGTCACATAGATAGGTAGTGACACCACAATGGTCTGGGAAGATTGGCCCCAATAAAGCACACATGGCTGGAGAGGGCGCACGTTTCCAGAACACCGTGAAGTTAGATGCCACATGTAGTTAGGAACATTCAGCCAATCAGGACACAGCACATGCAGTGATCACGCACTCCCCATGCCAGACTACTGAACACTTCACCTACTCGCCCTCATTGTGTCCATACAAGGTGAGACCCACCTGCATTTGTTATCAGGTGGCAATAATTAAAACTCCATGACTAGGACCACATTCCTCTTCCTAAAAAGGATCTATGAATTGTTTTATGATGCTCCAAAAATGTTTATAATGGCTCTCAGATCAATTGTACTTTGAGGCAGTCCTCAGACTCTGACTCTGTAACTGTGCTCCCAGCCGAAGTGTTAGATTTAACCAATTGTTCCTGTCTTGCCGAACGCCACATGTCTTTGTTTTTTCAAGGTAAATTCACAGCTCAGAGGGGTGTCCACAATCATGTAATCTCCCACCCATGCCCTCAGATTATAGGACAGTACAATAAAATCGATTTGACTGATTCGACCGTGCCCAACAAATGTAGGAGTAGTAACTAGGCCACTGTTTGAGTAATTGAATGCGAACATCAGATTATGCCTTATTAGCAGCAGATTGAGTTCATCCCCATATGGGCTATGGTGAAAATGTGTAATGGGCTCCCTTTTGGTATTCAGCAGGCCACATGACATGGCTGGGGACGCTGAACACTGTTTAGCGTTGAAATCCCCCATCCACCAGATCACATATCTACCATTGGAATTACTCAAACTCAGCTCTAAAGCCTCCTGCAAAGATTTCACTAAGGCAGAGTTACCAGCATCAAAAACATTGTTATAAAAATGGACCAATATTATATGTGCTCTGTTACAGTTTATAAGTATGATCTGATAGTAGGGCGAGGCCAGATTTGTCCATATCATCCAGCCTGGGAAAGTAAGGGCCACCAATGTAACCAGACCTTCTTTAGCTCTGCCCATAGTTCCTGGTATCGCAGGACTAGAGTAAGTCATAAACCCCTGAAAAAAACAAGTTCCATGAACCAGGTTTCTTGAAAACAAAGAACTGCCTAAGGTTTAATAAACTTTAACCAGTCTAAATTCTCCAGTTTTGTGCCCAGTCCTGCTACATTCTAAATTTGAATCTTATATCTCTGCCTCCATTGTATCCAGGACCCATAGTGACAAGGCTTTCCTCCGTGGGAATGGGCAGACAAACGACTCTCGCAGGCATGATACAGCCTGTATCTTTGCCCACCGAGATCTTGGGGCCAGTTGACTTGTCTGCGAGCCAATCTAGTTGGTCTAACTCTGTGAAGGGTAGAAATCTCTTCATGGTAGTGACAGGGTTTGCAATACTTGGAAATGGGTGATTAGGAATATTAGCTGGTCTGTAGAAATAGCCCAGTGGAAGGACATCAATGACTGAGTGACTGTGTGTTGAATAATTGAGTCTGCCCAGAAAATACTTGACAGTAGCTTATTCCTAAAATTAACAGCAATACAATCGTTGCTGACCGGTTTGGGGAGATTACCTACGCAAGAAACCCTCCTCACATGGCTGATCTCATTATGTAGTTGTCCTAAGCTGTCCAACCTCCTGCTTACACATTGCACTATCTTGTTCAACAGTTGACCATAGTTTTCACGAGTGCCTGGCTTCAATAGCGGCTCCTTTAAGGACTAACACATAAGGAGTGGCCTGAGGAGGTAGCTGAAGAGTGTGGAGGCCTGTTAGAGAAGGTGCTATAGGTGTTATAGGCTGATCTTCTCTCAGCACAAATGATCGAGCCGCGTTATCACCTGAAACCACATTGCAGCTGGCGTCTATACCATGAATCTCCCGAACTGGGCGAGGGCACTGTTGAAGCACCTGTGTTTGCAGAGAGGACCGACGGGGAGCTGAACAGTCCCTCTATTCTATTGCACGGACCCATCTGTTCTGGTATCTGTGCTTACGTCCCTAACTAGGAGCCTAGGCGGGTGTCCACTGCATTTGGACTCCAGCAAACGTGCCACCAAAGAGTCCAGCCTACCCATCATAGCAGAAATAAAGTTTGCTAATTTAGCCTCCATGCAAGTGATTTTGCTAGCTATATCCATTACGGGTGCAGGGGCCCAGTCGCAAATAGTGCAGTCCCTCCGGCTATCAGCCGGGCATCCAGTATGGCCTTCACTTTCCTGCACTGGGGGCGCTTCTCAGCCGGGGCGATGAACAGTATGAATCGGATGGAACTGGTGCAACAGGCACATCGAGTGCAGCATCTGAGATAGTTGTTTCATCCGGGATATTCGCTGCGCACAGATTTCTCACTCTAGTACCTGAGTGCCGCTGAGAAGCGCTGGAGTTACAGCTGACCTCATTTGGATCATAGACTCTGTCCCATTGCCCTTCCCAAAGGCGGACTTCATGGCGGAGCACAACTGCTCTTCAACTGAGCCAATCTCCTGTTCCAGAGGGTGGACAGTCAAAATATCGATTTTTAAATATCCAAGCACAGTTATATCGAGTTTTAAATATCGTAGGGACAAAATATCGAAGTCAAGAATATCTACAACCAGAATATCGAAGTTAAGGTAAGAAATATCGATGTTGCAAATATCGATGTTAGTAATATCAATAGTTAAATTATCGATGTTAATAATATTGATATATATATGTGTTGTGTATTTTAGTATGTATTTAATATGTATGTGTTCTATATTTTTTAAGTATTGTACTGTTTTTTTAAATATATGTATACATTTTTTAGAAATTAGGAATTTTTTAAAAGTAAATTTTGCGTTTTAGTACCGTAGCGGGTTGTGGGTTTATAGGGGAATAGGGTGGGAAGTAATTTAATTATAGTAAATTAAATAATAATTTTTAGGAATTATTTATTTTAATTAAATTTTGTGTTTTATTTCTGTAGCGGGTTGTGGGTTTATAGGGGAATAGGGTGGGAAGTAATGTAATTTTAATTAAGTAATTATTAAATTTTAATTATTGTTATTAATAATTAATGTATTGTTAATTAATTATTAATTGGTAATTAATTATTATTAATTGATAATTCTTTTATTTGTATTAATTTATTATTGGAGTGGGTTGTGTGTTTTTAGGGGAATAGGGTGGTAAGTAAATTATTTGTAATTAAGTAATTAATTAAGAAAAATTGAGGATTGATAATTAATTTTTTTGTTAATTAATTTTTAATTGGCTATTAATTTTTATTAAATATTATTTATTGGCATTGATATTTTGGTCTGTTAATTACTAATTGGTTATTAATATTTATTAAATATTATTTATTGGTATTAATAATTATTATTTTTGTTAATTAATTATTAATTGGTGCTTACTTTTTATTAAATATTATTTATTGGTATTGATAATTATTTTTTTGTTAATTAATTAATAATTGGTTATTCATTTTTATTACATATTATTTATTGTTATTGATTTTTTTTATTTAATTATTAATTGCAAATTAATTTTTATTGATTGATTGATTGGAAATTAATTTAATTGTGTGAAATTTTATGTGGAGTGTGGTGTGTGTTTATTGGGGAATATGGTGGGAAGTATTTAATATTATTAAAGTAATTATTATTTTTGATATATTGGTAGTTTTTTTCTTCTGAATTTATTAATAAATCATTATTTAATTACAATATTTATTTCATTTATATGTATGTTATTTTTAACATCTACATTGTCCAACGCTTTCCCTACTGTTGCACTCACTGGAGTGGGAATAGTAATTTTTACCCCTACTCTATCCAGCGCTTTCCCTACTGTTGCACTCTCTGGAGTGGGAATAGTAATTTTTACCCTTCGCTATCCAACGCTTTCCCTACTGTTGCACTCTCTGGAGTGGGAATAGTAATTTTTACCCCTACGCTATCCAGCGCTTTCCCTACTGTTGCACTTACTGGAGTGGGAATAGTAATTTTTACCCCTACGCTATCCAGTGCTTTCCCTACTGTTGCACTCTCTGGAGTGGGAATAGTAATTTTTACCCCTACGCTATCCAGCTCTTTCCCTACTGTTGCACTCACTGGAGTGGGAATAGTAATTTTTACCCCTACGCTATCCAACGCTTTCTCTACTGTTGCACTATGTGGAGTAAGTATATATATTAATTTATATTCCAATCGCAAACACTCCAAAAATTGGAAAGCCTCACGCAGCGTGTATTTTCTCCTTTATTGGCAGACTGCAGATTACCAACACAGCAGTTCAAGCGTCTGTATGCCTCATGTGCCATACGCGTTTCTGGAAAACAATCCCTTGTTCACTGGCTAGGCAAAATGGAAACTGGGAAGGCAGAAGGTGACGCTGCACTCGCAGCGTGATTTAAAGTTCTGCTGCAGTGGGCGTGTTCTTAAGGGCATTCTGGTCATTTGAGTCCCGTAGTTTTCAACCCATAGTGGGTACCTCCCCTCACGTTCCTCAATTCGTATTTTACCACAATGGGTTCACAAGAGACATGCCAGGTGAGTAATCTGCCTTCTGTAGATCCACCAATTGTTACACGTCGCTCTTTTGGCACCACTTTCCTCATCGGTGCCGTAGACTCGCACTGTCAGAGGGGGGGCTTTCCGCGACCAGAGCAGGCCGCCACATATTCCAATCGCAAACACTCCAAAAATTGGAAAGCCTCACGCAGCGTGTATTTTCTCCTTTATTGGCAGACTGCAGATTACCAACACAGCAGTTCAAGCGTCTGTATGCCTCATGTGCCATATGCGTTTCTGGAAAACAATCCCTTGTTCACTGGCTAGGCAAAATGGAAACTGGGAAGGCAGAAGGTGACGCTGCACTCGCAGCGTGATTTAAAGTTCTGCTGCAGTGGGCGTGTTCTTAAGGGCATTCTGGTCATTTGAGTCCCGTAGTTTTCAACCCATAGTGGGTACCTCCCCTCACGTTCCTCAATTCGTATTTTACCACAATGGGTTCGCAAGAGACATGCCAGGTGAGTAATCTGCCTTCTGTAGATCCACCAATTGTTACACGTCGCTCTTTTGGGACCACTTTCCTCATCGGTGCCGTAGACTCGCACTGTCAGCGGGGGGGCTTTCCGCGACCAGAGCAGGCCGCCACATATTCCAATCGCAAACACTCCAAAAATTGGAAAGCCTCACGCAGCGTGTATTTTCTCCTTTATTGGCAGACTGCAGATTACCAACACAGCAGTTCAAGCGTCTGTATGCCTCATGTGCCATACGCCTTTCTGGAAAACAATCCCTTGTTCACTGGCTAGGCAAAATGGAAACTGGGAAGGCAGAAGGTGACGCTGCACTCGCAGCGTGATTTAAAGTTCTGCTGCAGTGGGCGTGTTCTTAAGGGCATTCTGGTCATTTGAGTCCCGTAGTTTTCAACCCATAGTGGGTACCTCCCCTCACGTTCCTCAATTCGTATTTTACCACAATGGGTTCGCAAGAGACATGCCAGGTGAGTAATCTGCCTTCTGTAGATCCACCAATTGTTACACGTCGCTCTTTTGGCACCACTTTCCTAATCGGTGCCGTAGACTTGCACTGTCAGCGGGGGGGCTTTCCGCGACCAGAGCAGGCCGCCACATATTCCAATCGCAAACACTCCAAAAATTGGAAAGCCTCACGCTGCGTGTATTTTCTCCTTTATTGGCAGACTGCAGATTACCAACACAGCAGTTCAAGCGTCTGTATGCCTCATGTGCCATACGCGTTTCTGGAAAACAATCCCTTGTTCACTGGCTAAGCAAAATGGAAACTGGGAAGGCAGAAGGTGACGCTGCACTCGCAGCGTGATTTAAAGTTCTGCTGCAGTGGGCGTGTTCTTAAGGGCATTCTGGTCATTTGAGTCCCGTAGTTTTCAACCCATAGTGGGAACCTCCCCTCACGTTCCTCAATTCGTATTTTACCACAATGGGTTCGCAAGAGACATGCCAGGTGAGTAATCTGCCTTCTGTAGATCCACCAATTGTTACACGTCGCTCTTTTGGGACCACTTTCCTCATCGGTGCCGTAGACTCGCACTGTCAGCGGGGGGGCTTTCCGCGACCAGAGCAGGCCGCCACATATTCCAATCGCAAACACTCCAAAAATTGGAAAGCCTCACGCGGCGTGTATTTTCTCCTTTATTGGCAGACTGCAGATTACCAACACAGCAGTTCAAGCGTCTGTATGCCTCATGTGCCATACGCGTTTCTGGAAAACAATCCCTTGTTCACTGGCTAGGTAAAATGGAAACTGGGAAGGCAGAAGGTGGCGCTGCACTCGCAGCGTGATTTAAAGTTCTGCTGCAGTGGGCGTGTTCTTAAGGGCATTCTGGTCATTTGAGTCCCGTAGTTTTCAACCCATAGTGGGTACCTCCCCTCACGTTCCTCAATTCGTATTTTACCACAATGGGTTCGCAAGAGACATGCCAGGTGAGTAATCTGCCTTCTGTAGATCCACCAATATTAATTTATATGTATATGTTTAATTTATTTTAACATTTAATGTATTAGTTATTATTTTTAAATATCTTTTAATATTTTTAACTATATTTCTTTCAATTATATGTATTATTTACTTAATTTTACATTATTATTAAAACATTTTAAAAAACGATATTTTTAACTCCAATAATTTTGACTAGATATTTTTTTCGATATTTTTGTACTTACCTTTATGTAGATTGGACTTCTATATTTTTGACTTCTATATTTCTGTGTCGATATTTTTGTAGGTCGATTTTCTGTCCGTTGATATTCTGTCATACATTCGTTCCAGAGTGCCCATAGCATTGGTGAGATAGGCTAATATGGTGCCCGCCCGTGGGTTCTCCCTTACAGAGGTGGGCTTTCTCTTCCCCATGTCAGCACAGCCCACACTCTAGTTTAGCAAATTTGCTGGTAAAGAGGGGGAACAAATGGACAGCCAAAGAACTTACTGCATAGTGGTCGCATGTCTCAGATCTTAGAGGGGTGGCCCAGCCCAGCCTCTTTTGGTCCTTGACGGGCGGTAGACAGTCCCGCCCTTGGCATCGGGTAAAGCAAATGCGCTTTACAGCGCCCGAATCACCAGGAGCAGCTGCTAGAAATCACAGGGCCTCCTACGGTGTTCTGGGACTCGAAGTCCCTTATGCTGCAGTAAAGTTGTCACCAGTGATGGTCACTGCTCACTGTGTATGCTAGTTAGTTCCTCCAATTATTCCTTTAGGCCTTGTGCCCCATGTGCAGGCCTGGCACAGTGCACTACGTAGAATGCTTCTTATTGAGAAAAACACACAGAGATGTAGGCCGTAGAAGGAGGATAGATGGAATCCCTTTCACCTTCCTCAAGGTCAAGAGACTATGAAATCCCACAAAAAGGCTTTACAGCATTTACATGCCACATAATAACTGAACGCAGTGCTCTATATCATCTTTGGAAATAATGTTTTACCATTTGCTGTCCATGTATTTTTCAGTCCCCAGTACTCTTAATGTAAATACCTTGTAACAAATTTAAAAGCAGCATGGAATAATAAACATGAACTTTATTGTTGTATCTAATGGCAACGAATAGTTATTATATTTTCACAACTTCTACTTGGACATTTTACTACTTAAATATAGTGAGATTTGTGATGCACCCAAACGTTTTACCCATGAACATAACCAGTTTACCTTATTACAAATGAATGTCTTTGTCATCTATGCTGATATGAGATTGAGGCTTTGTTTAACCTTTTAAGTGCATTCAGCTATATGGATAGTGTCAGCATAGCCATTGTCATTGCAGATAAACTCCGCTAACATTTATGTGTGGTACATAAAATATATGGTCGTGGTTCTTCAAACCCAAAATGCTGAAAAATAATTATCATTGCTCCTGTTAACAGTTAAGTAAGGATTTGCTTCTCTCCAGGAGGAACTTAGACAATGGTACTATAAATTACAGACGAGCTACTAGCAAAAAAAAATATCATATTGTTTCCCTGGATTAAAAATCTCAAGAGTACGGGGGCCCTACGGTTCTGCATCCTTTTATCAATTAGGTGTTTATATTGTATCGTTGTGTATGAATTAGGAGTGAAAGCAGAAAACACCTCCATAAAAACGATTATTTTTTGCATAAGTAACCCACGTGGAAATATTTGTGAAGTGTAGCGCACATCCGGCTTCATTGTTAACGCACAAGAAAACAGCGTATACAGTTTCAGCGCCATGCTAACAACTCACGAAAAAACGTAGGCCTAGGTGATCTAATTACACCAGAGTAATCGGAGTAATTTTAGTAATTACGCATTAATCTTGTGATGCGAAATTACAGAAACTATGCAATTAAACCAGATTGAGTAACAGTAATTTGGGGCAAAAATCCTAGCGCAAGAGCACAGCAGCAACGAACTAGGAGAGAGAGCGGCTGCTGGCTACTGTTGTTCATGTCCTGTAGCAATTAGTGCTATTTCCTTAGCTCAAAATGCTTCCTCAAGCCCATATTAGACATAAGGGTGCACTTTGCACTAAGAAAATATCACTACATGCTTGATTACAAGTAATTTTGCAGTAATTACGAGTAATTACACTAGAGAGAATTACGCCAGTTAAATGCACTCTTATAAAAAAGGTATTTGTTTGCGTGAAGTTGAACAGAAAGTAGGAAAACAATATCAAACTATGTGAAGTCCAATAATTGGAAATGTCACATACCTTTTGCTTGTCAAACACAAACGTCATAAACCCCTGTTTTGCAGCTAACCTTCACCTGTTGAAGGAGATCTGCTTTTCGAAGTCACTCTCATACCAGATTAAATGTAAATGTCTTTTTCATACTCGAGATAAGTTAACCTTTAGAGATAATTGCAGTCAAACCTTGAAAATTCTGAATTTTTAACTGCTGACTCGGACATTCTTGAAATGAGTTTTTGGCAAACGATAAGATAATTGAACCTGTCTGTCTGACCTCATAACCAATACAGCCTGTCCTTCCAGTTTTTAAATCTGCATTTTTCGCATTGACAACAAACACTTCTCTTCGCACTGAAGAACAACTTGTGAGGATTGTCAACTCTCTGAAACCCATTTTCAACTTGGATTATCCTCTACCTGCCTCCGATATCAAGTCACACTATACTTTTCCTCAAAAGTTGGTGCCATAAAACGATCTGCTTCCTGGAGGAAGACTATCTAAAGTTGGGTCAGATTTCATCCCTACTAAAGACACCGCAATGGGATCCAATTATTCTTCCTACTTACACCGGAAACAAATCTTTCATTTCTTGGAGAAGCCATTGACACAAAAAGGGGTTAACATCCAGTTATTAAAATTTATAGAAAAATAAAAATCGTTTGGTAACCTATAAATCCGTCTTTTACAAAGGATGAGGTACTGAAACGACAACTATCAAAACAACAGATGACATTGAGCACATTTTTAAGAATGGAGAGGCCTGCCCTTTGGTTCTTCTTGACTTCTCAGTGTCTTTTGATACAATTGATCATTGGAGGCTCATAGAAAGCCTGGAGACTCGCATAGGATTCACCAGAACAGCTCTACGCGGCTTCATATCCTACCTCAGAAGTCTTAATCAGCCTGTGAGGAAGGAAAATACCACCCCTGACCTTGCTGCAGTCACAACTTTATTTGCACCATTTACCAACATCATCACATTGTGTAACTGCCTAAAGTTTTTATAAAATGGACGTCATCAATCTTCCTCAAATTAAAACGCGAAAAACAGATTTTATTCTCATTACCGGAGGACAACATACACAAGTCATCACTGACTGGATGAAGGAATTAAAAACAAACCGCTTATTTCTCATGTACTGACTCAGAAGTAAAATCCATTGACTTTTGGATTAACCCAGACCTCACCTTTAGAACACTCAGTGAACGCACAGTGAATCCAGTCAGAGGTGCATTGTCTGCACTAAAAAGATTCAATCATTTCTATCAATCTGAATTCCATGCAGTTATTCAAGCTGTTGTTATCTCTAACATAGACTAAGGGAACTCCCTCCTCATCGAAGCTACCAAAGACGTGCTTGCTCCCATGAAACTGCTGAGGGACCTTCACTAGCTACCTTTGAAGGCAAGAATCAATTTCCGGCATACATGCCTCACATTCAAAGCTTCAGATTAAAAAATAAAAGCCTACCTCAACTCGTCTGGAGAGATCAAAATCCTTAGCCCCGGATTACGAGTACCACAGATTGGGGGGCAATATTTAATACAGCCAATAACATTTGATATCCAGGAGTTCGGAATTTACCAGTCGCCATAAGAAAAATCCTATCATGAATTCCCCCCCCACCCAAATGGGGAACAACTTGCATATAGTGGTGCGCTCTGCACCAAAATGTGCACACACTGGCAATTACTGGGCATTTCCCCCTGGTAAACTTCAGTACGTTTGACCTGCTGAAACTGACCTGAGGACATTTTTCCAGGGTGCGCTCAGCAAATTTAACATGTGCAAAATACCAAAGACTCAGAATGTTGAAATTTGATGTAGTACATATCAGACGTTTACAGGGCACTAGCAACCAAATCCTCAAAAGCAAAGAGACTCTTTGACTGGAAACTAAAATATTCAGGTCTATCTCAGCACCATCTGAATGATTGTCCTGAGCTACCTCATCTTTGTGGAGTTCACTCCTGAAGACCTGAGACGCCAGATACCATTTCGTCCATTTATAAAACAAATAACAACTGTACTCTTTGGCATTAACTTCAATGCTTAACCATCCCTTTCCAGTCTAAGCAGATTAAGATCATTTTGCTCATTGTAATGACTGAATCAACCCCCTACTCCCATGCCCACCTTCCCTATTACTTTCAGCTGAGTTGTTCTACTTTTTACTATTTTTTCTACCTTTCTCCCAGCATTGATGCTGCCTTCCTCGTGTTCTGTGTATTTTCAGAGACCTGGGTCTCTTGTTGCTGTTATCTGTAAAACGCAGTGATAGATATCAGAGGTAAAGTAAACCTATGTAAACAAATCCTAAATAAATAAAATAAATAATCTGGCAAGGGAAATGATATACCAATCCCTAGCATGACTAAGCAAATAAGAGCAAAGGACATACAAGCTGCAGCTTAGACTAGGACTGGTCACCACTTGTGAAATACTGCACAGTACTGCAAAGACTGATGATGTCTCTGTTCTCTTGCAGCTTTTTGATCGAGTACGAGAAGATCATCCAGACTTCGAGGAGAAGATCATCCCCATCGGAGCTGAACTTACACATCCAAACCTGGCCATCAGCTCCGAGGACACGCAGCGGCTCCTGGCCCGTGTTAATATCATCTTCCACTGCGCGGCAACAATTCGCTTTGATGAGCCCTTAAAGTATGTATCACCTTCTTCACAAGCGCCTTCAGGCGGTAGTGCATCTGGGTCCCTGGTACCATGTTTTGCATTAGTGATTAGTAGGAATTGATGTTGCTGTATCTATGGAATGGGTGAACGTCAAGTCAACATGTTGAAATATATTAAGACCATCAGCAATCCCTTAGCACAATGAACCCGACCTCGACCTCTCCGTTCAACAAAAAACAATTGGTTGTACAATACAATTAAAAACACCCCACACAGGGCAGGAAACACTGGAGAACTCTAGATTGGATCCACTACTTCCTATTCAGTCACAGACAACAAGCACTACAATGTCACCCAAAACCATCTGTTCAAAGTATCCTATCGAAATCAACAAGGCTCAGCAAGATGGACACTACTGTTCAATTAATTTAAGCATCCCTTTGACCAGGTCCTCAAACAACATGCAGTAGATGTTCAAATGAAGTCAGACAACACCCAGATTCATGTTGATTAGATGAGTCACTGGATTGATTGGATTGTCACTGCCTACAAAAAAATTCTCCTTGCCTGAAGATTGAGATCCTCTGGGCTGATGGAACAGCCCAGAAATTCACCCCTTTCTTAATGTCCACAGTATCTGGGAATTCACCACAGACTACCATTTAGGCAAAAGACCCGTGCGATCTGCTCAATGCCATCTATTCTTTTTAAACCCTAACCACTGAACACTGTGATCCAGGGAGAACTTACAGCATAGTTGGCAATGGCGTGACTGGCTACTACTTTACGGTGCATACTGCACCTCCATAAACAGACCAAAAAAAGCATTACTTATTGAATTACACAGCCAGACTGTGCCGGAGTCTTTAAAAACATGAACATTTGAAGCCAGCATTGAAAATATCCAGTAAATGATAACGTTTGAAGTTCTTTGCAGTGTATATACAATTTATTGGCAGACAGGTTTAGTGTCTATGCAGAACCATGCTCCTATTACAAAGCAACAAGGAATCTCCAGTCAGCTACATTGCTTTGGAGTATCAAAAAACCTTAAGGTGACTAAAACATAGATGCAGACTGCTAGGCATTTGTGGTTCATACTTCGCGGATGCATCGCAACCGCTGTGAGGGCATAGCGCAACCACCAGGAACCTCCAAAATACAGTGATATTCCTACTGGCATTTGGCTAGACAATGGAATTGGTGCTATCTAGAGGGATATCAAAAAGGGGTCCTGTATGCAGATGATTGGAATCCCACCACACCTTAATGCTGCATTTATAGTTTCAAGTTTACAACATTGTTAAATAAGTAGAAAGCAATGCACAACACTTCATACAAATGCTTATTAGATAAATAAGTATTCATGTAATCTCATCCCAAACCCACAGCTGGTAAGTCACAGGAATTCATGCTGCATTTCTTTTACCCCTTTGGTGAGAAATAGTGCAATATTGTTAACAGGGTTGTAGCTATTATTTGTTTATTGGCACCAAGGCACAGCTTGTGAAGCGCCCACTGCACCCTAATTAGGGATGTCTTTTAGTACTCAATTCGGCTATGATGGACCATGTCCCTTACTCATATGAGTGCTCATTGCGCCCTTGCTTTGCACTGTTTTGACTTCCATAAATTATAACAGGAAAATGTGTTGAGAGTCCTATGTGGATGGGCTTCTGTCTCCAAGGTGTGATGTATCCAATGTTTTTCATACCACAGGTTCTCTTTCAGCCTAACTGGTGTCCTATGAAAGACCCTTCAAAATATCTTACATTGAATGCTCTTTACCAAATATTTACCACAGAAACAGAGGGACTTGCTCTTCATTTTTCTTGACCTCTTGGTGGTTGTCAGTACCACTCATTACAGTTCCATAATAACATCAGGCCTAATGTCATTGGGACAATATTTGATGGAAATAATGTCCATCATCTCAAATAGGTTTTGGTTAATTAAACTTGAAACCTCCTAGTTCAGGCTCATATTGTTACTCAGCGAGTACTTCACAGTTCTATTCTGCCACTTTCCTCATCAAGCTTTACATGTAGCCACTGCGCTCTGTCCTCCAGGACATGGTTGTCGCTGCTCAATTATAAACTGGCTGAAAGTATCCACTGCCTTTGACATCCATCACTCTATGGGTAAAAGGGGGTGCGCAGTTCCTCAAGACTAGAAGACGTGGGAGAGACTAGAGTTCCAGGGGAAGGAATATGCTCCAATAGGAGCAAGGGCCCTCATGCACCCAGATGGGTGTCATGCTTCATCATTGGGCAAGTTCCTCGTCAGGCCGACGCCTCAATGCCCAATGGGCACCCACTAGGGGGCTCTTTGACGCATGTCTTTTTATAGCCGTATGGTGAAATGGGGGTCTGTGGGCTCAAGTGGTGTGTGTAGAGTGGTGTTAAAGAGTGAGTTAAAATAGGTGCACTGATGCTCAGTGTCAAACTATTTAATGATTGAGCTCATTAGCCTAATTAAAAATATATCGTTAATTGGGGATATAATGGTCCTAATTAGCATGAAGAGTGAGTTGGTCTAAAATAGGGTCAACATGCTTCTTGCCTAAATCAGTCAAAATGGATCAAGTGGTGATTCATCAGGACCTAACGTAAGAAACCTACACTACATTCTGACTAGATTCAATAAATGGTGCATTGTATTCACGTAATCAGTCACACAACAGGTCAAACAGTAATATTGTACCTTAACCTGGATGAGATAATCTTAATAAGGTTTCAGTCAGACCCCATGAGGTGATAGTAGAAGAAACACCTGTTAGCGTCTCGGAAGCGAAGTAGCGTCCGCCGTGAGACCCACCTCGACTCTGCTTCCTCGAAGGGAGTTTGACATCCATCACTGCACTACTTATCCATCCACAAAAGATGGCTGTCCAGCCACCATATAAATCCCCACCCAAAACCATGTTTTTACTGCTGGCCTAAATAAACCTGCAATCCCTCCTTCCTGGTCCCCATTTAAAATCCCTGACATTCAACATTATCACCAAACATTCCATCTCCACTCATTTTGCTAAAAGCATCTATTTTCACCTCCAACTACTAATTAAAATAAAACATCTTGTAATCCCATTGATCTTACATTTTTTTCCAAATATCTGCTAATGCCCTGCTGGCACAACTCATACGATCTGCCTTACTGCTTGCCATACCTGCCCTATGTTTCTCTTACTTCTCTTACTGCCACTTTTTTACACAGTGGTAAGGGAGAGTAAAAACTGACCACTTGACTGCCCACTCTAAATCGGGCGGGTGATCAAATCAACAAACCTCTGACTGCCCTTGCTTTGTCAGGCCGTCAGAAGAGTATGGCAGAGACAGAGTAGTGTCTGCTGCTGACATACTCTAAATCAGATGGGCGGCCCTTCAGTTTGACAGAGAGGGTACTCCATCGCTGCAGAGGGTACTTTGTTGCTGCTGCAATGGACTGCCCTCCCCGCAAAACTGCAAATCTACCCCATAATATTGGTTTTCTTTAGGTTTGCTAATAAACAATATTTCTATTATAAAAGGATAAGCAATCCAACAGTAGAAAAGGTTCGATGGGAGTCTGTTCTAACAATATCAGATCATCGGCATATATTAAAATGTGAACCTGCATATTTCCTATTTTGGGAGGAAAGACTTAGCACTATTTAAGTAGCTAGGGAGGTCACCAAGATACTGGTTAAAAAGAGTTGAGGTAATGGCACAGCTTTGTTTTAAAGTGATATGGAATAAAATGTTGCTATTATACTGCTCATCTTTGCCCTAAACATCCTGAACCATGCATTTGAGTTCAAACCAAGTACTATTTTCGGAAAACCACCACAATTCCCATGGTGACCAGCCTTTTCCATAGCAGTCTGTCACTAATCCCATCAAACGCTGGTTATAAATTCTACCATATAAGCATTATCATTGCATCCAAAGCGCAACAATTTAGTAATAATGTGACTTAGCATTAGAACATCGTCCACCATTCCTAAATTTTTCTTAAAACCAAGCTGTTCCATAGGTAACACACCAGCTTTTCTAGCCACACACAGTAAGGTGGCTTGAAATAAGACATGTGAAAATCGCATTTTCAATAGCCAATATTGCAATACGTCTAAAGTTACCTAGGTCACTTTTCACTCATCTTTAGGTCAGGCCTAGACATAATTTTTGCTCTCTCGCCATCCTCATGTAATCAAAATATTCATAATAAACAATACAGACAAATACCCCTACTTAGAGGGGCTTTGGGTCAGCGCTCTTCATCCTTTGGGCTTTTCAGCTCTCATTCACATTTTCTTTCCACTCACCACAGCTTACACTATGCGGCATGGGGCATTGGATCACCACACTTCAGTCACTGGTTCTCTTCACTTTGAGTGATGGCATTTTCCCTGATCAAATGTGCAGACCCCCCTCAAGTGGAGTGTAATCAGTGCCAGGGCTGGTGGGCCAATGATTTACCTGCCAGTGCTTTTTCTATCCATTTGTTTTCCTTTGTTTTTAGTCCTCCTTGTATGTTTAAACTAAACTATATCTCCTTGTTACAGTAGTTCAAAGCCAATGGTACATTTCCTTTGTTCCAATAAGGATCTTATTTTTCTGTGAAGTGAATTTAAACTTAATCTATATAGTTTGTAAATGCACTTGCTTGTTAGGAAGTACCTTTATTGTTCAAATAAATTGGTTGTAAAGGGTTTTTTAAATGTAACATTTCTATTATGTGTATACAGCAGAATGTTTTCTTTTGTATTGTTGTGGCACAACTTTGCAATAAAACATAAATAAATGTAACCACCGAACTAGCTGGCCAAAGCCATATTTATTGGTTTTGCAATTGCTTGTTTGTATATAGGGACCAAGTGATTGCCAGACCAAGAATTAAGAGTGTTCTATACTCAATGGCATCCTGAAGGTGACCCAATAATTAACTTGCTTCCGGTAGAATACAATCAGGAGCCCATTTGGACCTGTGAATTTCAGGATGTTTCTTGACTTTTAGTCATTTCAATAGTCTTAGTTAAAATGCTCTCCAAGAAGTGGTTAGCCCCAGAACATGACTTTGGACGAACCTCCAATTCACACTTATAAGTTCCACACAAAGAGATCTTAACTACTAAGGCACTCCAGCTCACCCACAGATTGTTGACAACCTTTTCCCACAAGTACGCAAAAGCTGTTAAATTTGTTTTGACCAAATAGTCTCAATTGATTCCTCGTATTGTTTTGGCACAACATCTTGGTTAGCTATAAGAAACATTGTCTCTTATAATAACTTTTCATGTGTTTAAGGCTTGAAAACATTTTTCGTTAAAAAATGCAAACTATGCAACGGATGATGGCTTAGCTGGAAAACACCACAGCCATGGAAATTCTTACTCTGCAGTAGCCCTAGCATATTAAGTTATAGTTTATGTCAGAAACAACAAGCCATCTTTGCCATACCTCTGGTAAAACAGTTTCAAAGAGACTAGGTGAGAAAGTTTCTATTCATCAAAAGGTCAGTTCTAAGGTTCCTCCCAAACTGAAAAGAAATCTTCGCAGACTCGCTCTTTCTCTGGAAATGCTCCCAGGATCTGGAACTCACTCCCTAGAGATCTCCGCTGCAACCCATCCTTTTCCTGCTTCAAACGGGACCTTAAATACCTACTGCTAAACAAATTCCTTAATTCCCAAACAATCTGAGTTGTGTTCCCAATGATCGCTCCCAATCCTTCCCAACCCTTAAAGGAGGTCATTTGATTGCTGAATCTTCTTCTATTTCATTCTCGCCACTATCTTGTGCTGCGCTAATTATCCTCATATTGTATATACCTTGACTGCACAAAGTTTTTCTTGATCTGTAAATATGTATTTACTTCAATTGAATGATCTTCATCTTATGTGAAGTGCTCTGATACCTTCGGGTCTAGCTAGCGCTATATAAAAACCTTTAAATAAATAAAATAAAAAATAAAAATAAATAAGGTTGGAGCACAAGATGGATTTGGCAAAACTGATGTAGCCCCTCTCAGTTAATGAATTGCACTGACCTTAAGGGATTTAGAATTTGAGAGATATGACACATCTGCCAAAAAGCAGCCTATCCGCTCTATTTAGGGCCCATCGACATCAATGCAGTCTATATATGGCAGCCGCTTATGACAGATGTTGCAAATCAGTCAAACTCTAAATCAAGCCTTAGGTTCTTTAATGCAAAGAGCCTTTATTATTATCCTTAAGGATCGCCAGAGGAGTCAGTGAGGTTTAGACATTTTTATATGGTAGCATCTTTTCTGTGATTTTATAAGGAATTAGGGGCTTATTTTTCAAACTCCATTTGCGATCGCAAACTCTGCAATTCACAGAATCAGATGGCTTGAGATTGCAAAAGGGATTTTTCTAGTTATGAAACTAAAGAGTAACCTGTTTCTGAATCACAAAGGGGTATTGTGACTCGTTCTGAATCACAAGTAGGCGGAGGTGGACTGGCACATAGAGCAATCAGAAAGTGCCTGAAGGACTGGTCTGACAGGTCAGGGTGTTGGTCATTGTTTTGGCTGATTGTGGGCCTGTTTTATGGTCTGATGGGCCGGTTTTTACTGTTGATTTCCCTAATATTAACACAAACATTGCCTGCAGCAAGCATAAATTCATGTAGTCGACCTACCATCCCTTGCAAAACACCTAAACAGTGCGTCTTTACAAATTCAAAACTGCCCCAATTTGCAAACATGGAACACTTTTGTAGCTATCTAATTCACTAATGAGGGCCACTTTTATTTTGTTTTCTGGGACTATTTTAAGTCCCAGTCTGACTCTGCAAGTAGGTGTAGGTATGAAAGGTATCCTCTCTTATTTACAGTTTGCGCTGAGATATATCAATAATTTGTGACCACAATTGCAATTTCAAACCTTTGAAAAGTTACTAACATCTCAAAGGGGAACCTACTATAATGAATATACTGTTCCTTATTACTATAGAATAGCTTGCAAATGTACGTCGAGGAAGAGCACTAGGAAGACATCATGTCTGAAAATTAAATTTTCAAGCAAACTCTAGAGCCATCCATCTCCTGATTTTAAGTCACACGTGGAGGCAGGCCGTACCATTATTACATGATGTGTCTATCTTTCTGATATGTTAGTGCTAAGAGAAGGCAAAGCCAATATAAAAAGTATGGAAAGCATTTTCAAACTTTGTTATTGCATCCTTGAAATGACTCCTTGCAGGCCAAAAAGTTGATCCAAGAGTTTAAGTGGGAAAACAGCTACTGTGTCATGGATGCTAAAAAAATGTTTCAGCTGGCATTGGATGCAAACAAAGTAATCCCTCTACTGAAACATGCCTTCTCACCAGTTAAAATCCCTCTGAAGGCATTTTCTTTTATTTGTGTTCCTATCACTCCTCCCTGTATGAACACTTAACAGCCCCATTTATGCTTGAGGCAGTCTGTCCCCTCTGCCTAGTTGCTGGAATCCTTAACTTGCGAGTGGACCATAACTGAGAGGTCTTTAAAGTTAGCCGGTGAGGCTACATGCTCCAGCTGGGAGGAAAAACGTAGTGATCTTGAGGTGACCACAGCGACCTGCTGAGACCTGGGACTAAAGGTAAATTGTGAATATCAGAATGTAAACAACACGATGAATGCTGTGAGTTAGGAAACCTGATAAGAGACAATATGAGCTCTTTGGTCAGATCTTTATCAGTACATTTTCAACCAACACTGCTTTGCATTGTGATAGTTGTAGTCCTGCTTTTATCACAAGGAAAAAGAGTTACAAGTTCCACAATGAGCAGTGATGTAGATGAAAGAGCCACTGTGCCAATAGCTCACTTTGGAAATGAGGCCCTTTTGAGATTTCAGCCTCATGGCAAGCACCTGGATCATAGTTTTTTTATTTTTTACTAAACCTACTGTTGATCAGAAATGGGAAAAGAGGAATTCTGAACTGAACACATTGTAAAAACAGTGATAAGCCTTTTTGAGTGATATCACCCTACCATTGATGATTTGCTTCCACTGATTTGATTGACATTCGTTTCCAATGAGAGAGCATAGCCCTTCCAGCAATGTCTTCCCTACAAGACCTCAAAGAGATCAAATGTCTTCCTCACCCCTAATAATCCTGCTCCGTTGACTTTTACGGCTTGGCATTTTCTTCTTACAAAGCTGCATCACCTCGTCACCAAAAGTGTGCCTCCACTGACTTCAGTTGCATCAGACTTCTTTAACTTCAGTGACATCACCCTCCACATAACAGCATCACACTACCAGCAATGATTCATCCTTCCCACTCCAGTGGGTCAGCATAGTCCCAGCCCACCCAGCAAGGATTTATCTCCAGGTCCCCTAATGTGACAAAAAATTGGTATCACTATTTTACCAATCTTTTATTTCCAATCTGACAATGCCTTTTTTTTGCAAAATCCTCCTATAGTTTTGGCCTTAATTTCGTGCTCCACCATTTCAGGTTTAACCATGATGCCATACGGTGCAATCAATGGCAAAATAATGTAGATGTTTTCCCTGAAACAAAGTAAATTTGTCATGCATGCACAAAAGAAAATCCTTCAATTGGCGTTGCATGTAAAAAGGACTTTGGCTACATGCTTGTGCCAGCCTGGTTGGCAATTTTGCTCAGGTGGCATTGAATAGTTGCCTGGGTGCTTGTGACTCAAGCCAGTCCGATGAGGGGGCCACTCGCTGAGCTGCTGGTATGTGTGTGCAGTATTTTGGGGCACTCATACTCTTTGAGGCATGGCACTGGTGACTCACATTCTGCATTGATATTGTGGACCTGCAGTAAAACTTAGGCAGCAATGCTCGCTGCGTTGGGCCAATAATGCTTCTTACTGTTTGGGGCCATTAATGCTTACTACTCAATAGAGGACTTAAAGCTCATTACAGTGTTGGGCCAATAATGTGGGATTTAATGCTCGTTACTGGGTTAGGATGTTAATACTCATTACAGTGTGTGCCCCTTGGCACTAGTTACTGTACTGTGTGGGTGTTTAAAGTTGGTTACTGAGTGTGGGCTTTAAAGCTCAATACTGACTATTCCCTTTCTTAAAGAAACTTACACTAGACTCTGATGACCTCGACAACTACCAGCCTATCACTCGCCTACTATTCATCGGCAAGATCAGTGAAAAAGTAGTCTGTGTTCAACTCTAAGATCACATCAGTGCTAATCATGTCTTGTACAACTGACAGTCTGGCTTCAGATCATGCTGCAGCATGGAGACCACCATCTCACACATCATAGATAATGCCCTCTTGACCACAGATGATCATGGCCCCTGCATCCTGATATTGCTGGATCTCTCAATTGCCTTCAACACTGTTAACCATCCTACCCTCATACGCATCTATCAGCCACGAATGGGGTTCACAAGTTATGTGCTTTACTAGTTCTCATCCTACCTTTCCAACCAACACCAGTTTGTTCACAGGGGAACAGCCAAGTCACAAAAGCTCACTATCAGATATGAAGTCCCCCAGGGAACCATTCTGTGTACTGTCATATTTAACCTTTAAATGGAGACACTTGTTGCTCTACTCACAGATAACAGCATCAAGAATTACCAATATGCAGATGATGCACAGCTCTACTTGAAAGTCTCCGCTGCATCAGACATCCAACACCTCAAGCACTGCTTGTACTTCATTCTCAATCCAACCAAGACAGAATTCCCATTATTTGCCAAGAACGACAAACACAATACAGTACAAACCTGACTAAATTACATGAACTTTGATGGCGTTGCAGCCCTCATAATGCCAAATCACTTGGGTTTACCCTTGATACCTACCCATCCCTCAATGAACACATTTCCAAAAAACACAGACGGCCTGGAACCATCTCAGTCTTCTAAAGAAAGTCAAATTGTTTCTTCAAGAAAGCGATTACAGAACCGCTGTTCAAGCCCTTGTACCCTTGCATCTGGATAGTGATAATGGCCTACTCCATGGTTTCCGAGACTCCACACTTGCACCCGTTTGGGGCATCTTACACACTGCAGCATGTCTCATTCAGGGCCTGAAGAAATAGCATCACATTACCCCCACCCTGATGGAACTCAATTGGCTAGCCTTGCAGCTGCATCTTCAAAACCGGCTGCATAAGTTACGAAGCCATCACAGCCAGGACCTCCACTTATCTTAAAGACAAGCACACCATCTTCGATGGTTCACCTGGTTCAGATGGCACACCTGGAGCCAGGACTCCAACAGACAGCAGACTAAGAAGTATAACATTTTTTTTTTTTTAAACAGACCTTTTTCATCTATGCACACAGGACCTAGAACAACGTCCCTGTATCCATCAGGACCACCCTCAACACTGCTCCAATTTAGGAAACAGTTGAAGACTCATCTCTTTAAAGAACACTTCATCACAATTCATTAAGCATCCACAACTCAGCTTCCTTTCCTATTACTCGCTGAGTTTAAGCTCACCTTTTACCATGCACAGCCTCCACTGCCTTTTGGCTAGGTTGGCGCTACAGAACTACCAGATACATACATGATTACATACATACATACATATATACCTACAGCAAGTTTATTAATGCTAGTTATAGTGAAAGGCCATTAATGCACATTCAATTTAAGGAGTCTCTTGAGGCAATTCTTTTCGTGGGCCACCAAAGTATAAAATACTTGAGGCAATTGTACCCATATTGCATACGACAATGGTATCCAATGTAGGTCCCAGAAAGACCTGATCCATGCCAGAATTCCAGGATATCCACATAGAATGTATTTCTATACAACAAAACTCTATAGAGCTGATTAGGATGGTGCATATGCTGTACGGGACCACTGATTCATGTTACTGCCAATTGATGCATGTTACTGTTAGAGGCAAAGGCACACTACTGTCTACAACAATGATCTTCATTGCTCTCTGGATTGTCAGAGACTAGTAGAAGTTGAGTGAGTGATTAATATATGAAATGTTTCCAAGTGTACGTGCCTTACCAATCTTGTATCCGAAAAATACATATGTCTTTGCCCATGCCCAAGTGCTGGAGAGAGGGCCGGGCAAGGCCAGACCTACTGCAGTTATAAATCCTTGCTTGTTTTCAGTCAGGATCGTGGCAGTCTGCTGAAGTAGTTGCCATGTTTGTTTCGGAATTATCAAGTTCTTATTTCTAGTAGTGGAACATTATTTCTTTATAAAGAAATCACATTTGCTCATGAAAATTAGAGATTTAAAAATCAAGGAAAAAGTTTCAGACTGGAACTGCCTTTAGATTGAGTGATTCAATTGAGAAAGCATTTTGCAGCATTCTTAGTTAAAAACGCTTTAGGGCTGATTCACAAAGGTTAACTTACACCTCTGTGTAAGTCTACAATTTTTTTGGTATTCACAAACTATGGGCCTGATTCACAAACATAAACTTACACTTTTGTGTGGGTTTAATTTAAAATATTTATAAACTACGAATTTGAATTTAGTAACAGTAATTTTACGACTGCCGAGACTTCGCACACGTGGCAGAGACTCTGCACATAGAAAGATAGGCCTGCCCTTTCTTTTTATGTGCATATGTCTCCACCCCTACTGCGAAGTCTCTGCAGTCATAAAACTACTATTAGAAATTAAACTCGTAGTTTGTGAATACCAAAAAACAGTAAACTTACACAAAAAGGGAAAGTTTGCCTTTGTGAAGTGTGCACTACGAGTTTAATTTTACTAGTAGTAATTTTACGACAGCAGGGACACTGCAGTTGGGGCATAGAACTCCGCACATAAAAAGATAGAACAGGCATAACTTTTTATGTTCGGAGTCTCCCCTACGAGTGCGGAGTCTCCACACTCATAAAATTACTTGTAGTAAAACTAAACTCCTAGTTTGTGAATACCCCAAAAATGGTAAACTTACACAAAGGTGTAAGTTGAACTTTGTGAATCAGGCCTTAATTCTTGTTAACTATGTAGTGATATGATACCATAAGGAGATTTCTGCTTGTGTTGCAGAAGAAGCAACTGTATGGAATGAAATTAGAGATCTAAAGTTTCCTTCTCCATTGTTGTTGTGCTCGAGCTCATTATGTCTCGCTCTCTTCTTTCATAGGCATGCGGTGGAGCTCAATGTCACAGCCACTCAGCAGCTTCTGAGTCTGGCTCGCCTGATGCAAAACCTTGAGGCCTTCATCCACATATCAACAGCCTATGCAAACTGCAACCGAACGCACATCGATGAGGTTGTTTATCCTCCGCCAGTTGAGCCCAAAAAGCTTATCGAATCAGTGCAGTAAGTTGTTGTTTTTTTATTGTGCATCTCTGGTTAACAAAAATATTTTTGTATCCTCTGGAATAATCCACATGAGTTAATATTGTACATGGGGTGATCCAGATATCCTTGGAACTCCCAGGCTTCATAAAATCACATTTCCTAGTTCTATACAATCCGTGTTGCACTACTGAAGACTCTGGAATCTCCTTACCCTTTCTATATAGTCAATCAATCCTACAACAGTTGGTACAATAAAATTTAGAATTAAAAAAATCTCTAGAGGTATTATGCCATTCTCTTGGGCTGTCAATCACATTTCCAGTTTCCGTAGGAGCAGTTGACACCCAATATTCATTTCTGACCAGGTAATATGTATTGCAACAATCATTATTACATGTTTTAGTGATAGTACTTAGACATTTCAAGGCACTTTTAGAGATACTGAGAGCACCATTTTTTGATTGTCTGTGTTATGTTATGTTATGTTGATTTGCATAGCGCACTAATCACCAGATATGGTATCCTGGGCAGGTGTGTGGTCCCCTAGATGCTTATACATCAAGCCAGGGCTTCAGCTTCTTGTGGAACTCAAGAAGTGAGGAGGAGATTTTGATGTGTGAGGGAGGATATTCCATGTTTTTGGCGCGAAGCCGGAGAATGAGCGGCCTCCAGTTTTGCTTTTGCGTATGCAGGGAGTGTGCACAAGTGAGACTGAATAGGTGCCATGTGGGTCGGTTAAAGTGTATGCATCTGTTCAGGTATTCTGGTCCTGTGTTGTGTAGGGTTCTGTATGTGTGTGTGAGAAGTTTGAATCGTCTACTCTTGCGAATGGGGAGCCAGTGAATCTTTCTGAGATGCGGTATGATGTGGGTGCGGCTTGGGAAATCGATTGTGATCCTTGCAGAGGTGTTCTGGATAATCTAGAGTCTGTGTAGGAGTTGTTTGGATATTCAGGCATAAAGAGTGTTGCCGTAGTCTAGCCTGCTGTTGATGAGTGCTTGTGCGATGGTTCGTCTGGTTTTCTGAGACAAACATTTGAAGATATTTCACAGCATGCGTAGGGTGTGGAAGTAGGATGACCACACTGCAATGACTCGAGCTGTCATTTGAGCTTGTCATCCATTATGATCCCTAGATCTCTTGCGTAGTCTTTTAATATGGGTGTTGGTCCTAACTCTGACTGCCACCAGGTGGAGTCCCATGTGGAAGTATTGTTGCCGTAGACCAGTAATTCTGCCTTGTCAGAGTTGAGTTTTAGGCAGTTGGGTCGCATCCAGTCTGCTACCATGAATTAAATTGAATTGAATGGCATTTATATAGTTCAACAGTGACCTCTTGAACATTTCCTGGTGCTAAAAGAAAGCTGAAAGGCACTATGTAAATTGCTCAGAAAGCATTCAAGAAAATCCATGTCTGTAGTGCCCTTCAAAAACATAGGTGGTCAGTGATAGTTAGGGTGTGCGATGGAAGATTGTTCCAGGTGTTAGCAGTGAGGAAGGAGAAGAATTTACCTCCTGTCATAGTATCTTCTAATGCAGGGTATCTTTTGGAGCTTTGGGGAAGATGAATCTCAACAGCCACGAAGGCTGATATCTATAGAATCAAGTGATGATGAACAAAGGACCCGAGTTTGTATGACGAATGCAAAGGGTTTTGAACAAAAGTCACTCTTTAATAGGGAGCCAAAAGAGAGACATTATCCTCAGATGTAAGCGTACCATGAGAAGCCCAGCAATGGCTGCACGGCCATGATGTGAAGTAGTTGCATGTGCTTCGATGAGGCACTGTGAAGGTCAAGTTAAACTGCATTTCCATGGTCTTTGATTAAATAAGTGTTTTTTGCAGTTTTAAAAAGTGCAAACTCAACCCAAAGATATTGGAACACTTTACATGAGCACCATTTACAATCAGGATTTAGGCCCAGACATTCTACGGCATCAGCCCTGCTGGAGGTCTCTTATACTATAAAGATGACGCTGGATAGTGGTCATAACACTGTGGTGATCCTTTTAGATCTATCGGCAGCATTTGATACCATCTCGCATCTGATCTCCTTCAGCGTCTCTTTGAAATTTGGATTACTGGCAAGGTCTGTTCCTGGTTAGAATCTTTCTTTGTAGATAGGAGACAATTGGTGTCTATCGGGCAGTTTTCGTCTGAAGAGAAATCAATAACCTATGGTGTTCCGCAAGGCTTTTCACTCAACCCCTTCTTATTCAATGGTTACAAAGCCCCTCTGATATCTCTGATTTGCTCATTTGGTATATCCTCCTACGCTGATTATTGGTCAAAAATTATTTTCAGTCAGAACACAATTATAAGAATTGTTTTACTGACATTATCCGTTGGATGGAAAGCAATCATTAGAAATGCAATACGGACGAAACAGAAATACTCTTGTTTGGGAAGCACAATTTGTTATCCCACAAAATTTGGTGGCCTGACTTTGCGCTTTACAAATATGGATTTATTTATTTATTTAGAGGTGGCTAGAAATTTACGAGTAAAATTTGATAATATTCTGCCCTTCCGGCCACAAGTCCTGTCAGTTGTGGGAATCTGTTTTTCCCTGATTAAATCACTATAAAAAATGATTTGATTTTCTCTCTTTGGCCACAAGGAAAATGGTAGCTTTTGTGCTCATAACCTCAAGTTTGGATTACTGTAACAGCCTTTATTTGGGCATCTCTAAGCAACTTCTTGACAGGCTCCAGGTTGTTCAAAATTCAGCCGTTAGGCTTGTGGTCAGACTTCCCAAAAAAAGCTCCGCTTCTAAAGCATTTAGAGAATTGCATTGGGTGCCTAGCCACAAGAGGGCTATTTTCGAATTTCTGGTTTTGGTTTTTAGGTCCTTCCATGCTACTGCCCTAAATGCTTATCCGATTGCTTCTGTCCACATAGGACCCTTAGATCTTCAAATTCCAATTTGTGAAAACCTCCTAATTTCAGGCTAAAGTATAGGTGGAAAATCCTTTGCTGCTTTGTGATCCAAGGCTTGGAACCATCTTCCTGGTTCTCTTTGTCTTATGACTAATGAAGTTAGCTTTAAAAAGGGCCTGAAAACTTAGGGGGTCATTACGATGGTGGTAGGCCCGCCACCGCCAGCAGTGCGGTGGCAGGCCTTCCGCCATCGGACAGCAATTTTCCCCCGCCACATTACGATGGCGGTGGGAATATGATCGCGACCGTGGCGGGCGCAAAGACCACCCGCCACAGATCCACCACAGGCAATCGTTACGATTGCCTGGCGGAGCGGTCAGCATCAGTAAAATGGTGGCGGTGCCTAGCAGGCACCGTCCGCGAGATTAGGATGCTGGCCGCAGCCAGCCTTTCCGTGGCGGGTAAACCGCCATTGAAAGGCTGGCGGGGATTGGTTTTGGGGGCCCGTTGCGGGCCCCCCTTGTGTTGGGGGAGGTGGCTGTGCACTGGGGGGGGTACCTATGGTACCCCCCTACATTTCACTGCACTATGTGGCAGGCACTGTGTGGTGCCTGCCACTTAGTGCAGTGAAATGCAGCACATGCATTTTTAACATCGTGGCGGGTGCTGCAGTCAGCAGCGCCCGCTGCAATGTTAAATTGCAAGATGCGACCGCCATGGTGGCGGTCACATCCTAATTTGGAGTGCGGGACAGCCGCATGCATGGCGGCCGGCCCCATCCCCGCAAGGATGGCGGTCGGACGGAAGTCCGACCGCCATCGTAATGACCCCCTTAGTGTTTCTCGGCACGGATGATTTGTGTCATCGCTTATCTAACTTGTTTTACTGATTTACTTTGCAATTGTTGATGTGAGGAATGGTGTGTGAGCTACCACCAGGATGCTGTGTTTGAGTGACCGTGTGCTATACAATTACCATTTTCATTTATTTACATTACACAATGTCACAATAATTTTTTTAGACATCGGGGAGATTAAGTGATTTGCCCAGTATCATGAGATGCTGAGCTGGTGCCGAGACTCGAACCTGCTTCCCCATTTGCAAAGGCAGCATAACACCAGATCCCACCCACCTCTTGTACAATTGACTTATGACAGGAAATCAGGAGTATACACAGAGTATTATAGAAGACTCATAGTGCCTGATTTAGAGCTTTTTGGTTTGGTACTCTATCACAAACATGATGGATATCCTGTTTGTCATATTACAAGCGCATTATATCCTGTGACACTTGTAACACAGTGGATGGGATAGAAAAATCATGAAGCAACATTAAGGGCAACCCATATATGACAGTAAAGTGGCACTCTTCAATCTAGTTTTCTTTCTCATGGCAGAGCCTCAGCTGGCTTGGCTTTTGGATAGACCTAGCTGGCAAGCCTGCTGCGACTGGTCTGCCAGCTGAAGTGCAGTGGAAGGCCCACGAATGTAGGGCAACACAAACCTTCCCGAACACCCTAATAGCTACAGTGACAAGTTAACTGCAAGGTTATTTTAATCCAATAAATGGCTGCAACCCCGGGTGCATTTCGTATCAAGCAAGAGTGCAGGGCACAAATCCCAATAGAAATACTGTGAGGTAAGTACATACATATAAACAAAGGAGAAATATAACAAGTAGAGCTGTATGAAAGATGACAATGGGTACCATTTTGTAAAGTCCAATATATAGTAAGTACTGATTGCAGTTGTCAGTAAGAAGCATCCGTATATATCATACATAAAACATATCATGAAATGTTCAAAGTGTATAAATTTTGATTATCATAGTTATTATAAATGATGACATACATAGACCCTAATGATAAAAAAATGATGCCCAAGTGGACCCAACCATCCTCATTAGTAAACAGTTGTTCAAATAAATGCAACCTGCATTCATGAAACATAATTGACTACTGACCAAATGCCATCCTGCTGCGATATCCAGGTAAAAATGGGTTTTGATGCAAATGTTTCACAGAAAGCAAAAAGATAAAAAGTGCAAAGTATGGGCCTATGTCAATATGAAATATAACAGCATCTTACATAAATGTCCCTTCATCAGGTTTATGAACAATAAACAAGCAAACAATAAGGCACCAGTGAGCAGGAATATGGACATAGGCAAACAACATCCATGTAATGAATATGAAATTGTAAAGTATGCAAGACACTAGATACCAAAGGTGGCTCAGCATCAATGTCTATGTGAAATCTAACTGCTGAAAGGTTAGGGGAAACATAACATACATTTATAATTATTGCTGTGATATACTAAAAGATATGAGAGGATTACTATAGGTCAGAACCTCTAAGGTACTCATTAGTAAACCAATAAAAGGTGCTTAAGCATACAAAATACATGTAAAATACTTATGTATATCTGTGATGTAAAGTCACATAGGTCGTGACAACAGTATACCCAAAATCCAAACTTAACTTTCTCAAACTAACATTAATCAACAAAAAGGGGGGTGGTTGTTTAGACGGCTTTGTCATCTGTAGATGGATGATAGCCACCCTGCTACACCTTTGTAAACACAAATGAATAAAAGCATAATAAGATCAAGAAACTAACTACGCTCACTGGTAATAACATTTAAATTTGAAGAAATGGCACTTCACCACCCACAAGACCAAAAAGAGAAGGTTAAAAAGTTGCAAATTGGTCTCAGACACTGACATCACACTCACCCAATGGGAACATTTGTGGCGCGATATCCCGAAGGTCTTCCGTAGCATACCCCAGCGGGAATCCGCATATAAGGTTATGACTCAATGGTACTATACCCCTCACCGGCTGCATAAAATGTTTCCCACCTCGTCACCCTTATGCTGGCGTTGTATCAACGCTCCGGGGGACTTTCTGCATATTTGGTGGACGTGCCCACTCTTGACCATTTACTGGAAGGAGGTTCTCAGCCACATTAGACTGGTAATAGGGTACCCACTGCCTGAAAATCCGCTTGCGCTCATCCTGGGCCTCCGGCCGGTGAACCTGCGTGCAATGACTCGTCGTGACTGGCACCTCAGCCTCCACATGCTTGGGGCTGCCAAGCAAATCATTGCTCTTTACTGGAAAAAGGCTGAAACGCCCCCGATCAACCTCTGGTTCACCCGCCTGTGGCACACGATGGCCATGGAGTTACTCATGGCGCGCTTGAAGCTGCAGGATACTAAATTCACCAAACTATGGCAGCCACTGGTGGACTACCTCTGCAGACTAGAGCATGCTCGACTTCAACCCCCGAGGCTACGGGCTTTGCACCTCTTTGAAGATGCTGTATATCCACCAGATGCCGATAGCCTATGGAGGCCCACGGAGGGACCTATCCGAACCCCACCCCGGATGGCGCTTACACACCTGACCCTGGACGCTCCTACCCCTCCTCTGACGTAGACGACCCTGGCCTTTATCTGCATGAAGCTAGCGATCACCACTGAACCTGGCTGACACAACATCTGCAGCGCCTCCGGAGCCAGGCAGCGGTGGATTCCCCCCCCTCCTCGCCATATCTCTCACGCACATCTCACCCCTTTCCCCCTCTCACCTGTTTCCTTTCTGCTCTCTCTCTCTCTCTATACCTTCTTGGTTTACGCGATGGTTGTAATGTTCTTAATTGAAATTGTGATCCCCATGAGCAGATAGACACGTTATGCCCCTTCGGCCAAAGTCTGCTGGGCTAGATCTTCGCTTTGATCTATGGTAATTAGGTGGATGCGCCACGACTACTCAAACACCGAGATTACAACTACAAGAGGCCCGAACTCGCTACTGTGTCCCTTCTTACAACAATCACTCTGCATCGCATGTAATGTCTCTGACCCCAGCTTCACTGTGCGTAGTTGGGGACACTAATGGACACTGTGTATTGGCCTTTGCCTATGGGCTGGAATGATATGGTGTAATATTATGGGGAAAGTTGCTGATAATACTATTGTGATCTGCTCCTGTGTAATTACTATAAATGCCAATAAAAACAAAGTTTTAAAAAGTTGCAAATCAGATAATGCGTATATTTTCTATCCCGAATGTACAGACATCTCTTCATCCTAATTATGCCCATTCGGCACAAGAGTGTCCAAGTCTATTATATACTTAGACTCCAGTCTATGGAATTCCAGAATTCTGTTCCTCCCTCTCATTCTGGGAACAATCCTGTCAAAAAGGAAGTACTGCAATAAATCCCTATTCTGGTAATGCAAGTTAAAGAAGTAAAGTGCTACTGGATACTGTTTATCCGTTTGTTTGATTGCTCTTACATGCTCCAGCAGTCGCTAATTTTACAGGGTCGATAGTGCTCCTTATATACATCTTTTGGCAAGGACATATGGGGCTATTCACATAGTAATCTGAGTTACATGTCAAGAATTTGTCTAGGGTAAATTCTGTGTTAGTATTGGAAATGATGAATTTGGACACATTATAACTGTTTCTGCACACCTTGCATTTATTATAGCAGAAGAAAAATTCCCCTTTGAATATGACACTGTTAGTTTGAATGTCTGTTATCATGTTTTTGCCCAGCCTATCATAGCCTATCCTTGAGTGAGTTGTTCTTTCCGTAGGTAATTCTAGGGTAATCACCCACATATTTGGTCAGAATTTAGTCAGGATCTAAAAACATGTCAATGTTTTTGAAGAATACCTTTTGGTAGCTCTGTTATTAAATGTAGTGATAATTTAATGGTATTCTCTGATGTTGTTATGGGTGCATTATCTTTCAAAGCATGTATGAGATCATGTCTACACGCATTGTGTACTTTTTCAATAGCCTGATTGATAGTTTATGGTTGTAGCCTCTCTCTCATAATTTTAAACTATATTTCAAAGCCTTTCGGAGGGCTACAACTCTTTTTACCACACAACAAATGTACATATGTTATGCTATAAATCAAATTAGTGGGATGTGCATTAGTGCCGTATAAACTGCTATTTGCTGCTGTAGTTTTGTGGAACAAATGTGTTACCAATTTGTTATCAGAAATTACAACCTTTAAATCCATATAGTCCACCGTTTGTTAGCTGGTAATAACTGTTAGCCTAAGATTTAATTCATTTTCATTCAGTTTCAAAATTGTAAGCTGAATGTTCAGATTCTTTTCATATAACAACTCATCTATGTATCTGACCCAGAAGACTACATGGTCATAATAGCACTTAATGTTACTGGTTACTTGCTCCTTTCACTAGCCCATGAAAAGATTCACATAGCTGGGGGTGAAGCATGCCCCCATTGCAATGACCTGGTTCTGTCTGCAATATTGATCATTGAAAATGAAAAGTTATTGCTAAGACAAAAATCAGTCATATCAAGCAGCATTTCATATGCATAATGCTCCTCATCATCTCTCTCGCAAGAGGTGACAACAATCATGGATACCTAGATCATGTTCAATGCATGCATATAAATTACTGACATCCATGGTTATGAGTGCATACTTTTTTCCCTAGTAGATATTATCACTAAGAATAAGAAATCCCAACTTTCTTTAATATATGCAGATAATGTAGAGACAAAGGGTCTCAGATAATGCCTCACACTTTGACTCATGCGAAATGCTTATGCCGAAACCCATCAGGCTGGAATTTATATTACCTTGCTGTTAGAAATGGGATATTTGGTAGGCTAGGGCTTGTGCCAAAGCCAGGCAGAAACCACCACTCTAGTCAGGATAAGGGCGTTACACTCCTAAAATAACCCCTGCTCACCCCCCTTGGGAGCTTGGCACGAGCAGTCAGGCTTATCTTAGAGGCAGTGTGTAAAGCATTTGCACATAACCAACAGTAATACAGTGTAAGCACAACAAAAGGACACCACACCAGTTTAGAAAAATATCCAATATTTTTATATACTTAAGACAAGACCAAAAATGATAAAAATCCACAATACAGTACTTAGAAATCTTCAGTTATCAAAATAACCTTGAAAAACAGTTCCTTGATGTCGATAGCTCCATCTGGGGCTATCACGGCGTCGTGAACAACAAATCCAAACAGTTCTGGCTGACCGCGGCGTCGCGGGCCAGCTACGGTGTCGGGAAGACCCACAAAACAGTACCTTTAGAAATGCAGGGTGTCGGCGACCTCTCGTTGAGCTTCCGAAAGCACGGCGTCCGCAGGTGTCGGTTCCGGAGGTCGGTGCAGGAGTCGTCGGGCCCTTGAAGTCACACGCGTCGCCGATCGAACTCCTCTCTGTTGAAGTCAGGAGCGCTGGCGTCAGCGGGCGTCGGGTGCTGCGGTGCGAAGTGCAGCGGTGCGGCGTGTGGTGCCCTCAGGTAGCAGTGCGAGCAGTGGCTCGGTGGCGGCGTCAGATGGCATCGTCGGTGAGACCAGGGTCACGGTGCTCGTCGCGGTGCTGGCAGGTCACGGTGCAAGCAGCGGCGTCGTCATTGCTGAAGCGCTGTCGTCGGCTGACGAACTAGAGTCGATGGCGCCGGCATCGGTAGGCCAAGGCTGCAGTGCGGGATGAGGACGGTGCGTCGTGTAACTTTACGAGCGGTGCCCTCAAACCACGGTGCAAGCAGCAGCGTAGATTTCGGCATAGAGCGTCGTCGTCGGGATACCGAGGCATAGTCGTGAAGCGAGGCGGTGCGGAGTGCGGTGTCCATGGGTCGCGGTGCGAACAGTGGCTCAGTGGCGGCATCAGCATACGGCGTCGGTGAGACCAGGGTCGCGGTGCGGCATTGCGGCGGTGCCCTCTGCGGTGCCTTCAGGACACGGTGTCGGCAGCGGCGTCGTAGACGGTGTCGGGTTGCTTTTTCTTCTGTTGCAGCACAAAACACAGAGTCCCCAGTGCTTGAGGGCAGAAGAACATGAAGTCTTTGCTGTTCCTGAGACTTCTTGAACAGGGGGCAAGCTCTACCTCAAGCCCTTGGAGAAACTCACAAAAGTAGATTGCAGAAAGTCCAGTCCAGTCCTTTCACTGCCCAAGACAGAAGCAGCCACTGCAGGCCAACACAGCAAAGCACACAGCAAAGCGGTAGTTCCTCCTCACAGCTTCTCCAGCTCTTCTTCTTGGCAGTCTTCTTGGTCCAAAAGAGTTCTAAAGTTCAGGGGTTTGGGCTCCACTTTTTATAGCACAAAATCCTTTGTTCTCTCAGGCAGAGAGTGTCTGTGCCCAGCCAGAACCAGTTCTGCCCTCTCTGGTATGGCTTCCTGGCAGGAGGTGGAGACGGCATTGTCAGAGGCAGACCAGGCCCATTCAGGTGCAAGGAAATCTCCTCCCCCTACTCTAAATGCTGCCCAGGTGTATTCAGTCCTTTCCTGAACCACCTAGACTATCCGGAGCCACTCCTGCTCCCCAGCCCTCTGTCATCCAAAACACAGACAGTCAATCCACATTCTAGCAGAGGCACACTGGATGACTGAGCAAGAAAATACCTACTTTCTAAAAGTGGTATTTTCAAACACAGAGGGCCCGATTCTGATGCGGTTAGGAAATCTTCCCGATCGAATCGGTTTGGAAATGGTTTCTGACCGACTCGGATCGGGAGAGTCCGACCGACCGAGTATGATGCATCTGGATGCTTCCAGATACGATTTGGTTGGACTCCCATTGACTTCTATGGGAAGCCTATGTTCCTAACCGCATCGTAATCTGGCCCTCGGTTGGGAAGACACGTTCCCGATCCGATCCGGAAGGAGCAAATGCCATTAGGAGGCCTTCCTAACCGCATTGGAATCGGGCCCTAGGTGGGAATGCTTTCCTAACCGCATCGGAATCAGGCCCTTAATGTAAAAATCACCTTCACTAAAAGATGCATCTTTGGATTCTGAGTTCAGGCATACTAAACTTTAATTTCCTACCTAGTTCCCAGGGCCAGTTATGTTCATAAGATGTTATAAACAAACTACCCATTCTGTCCTATGGTGAACAGGTAGCCTTGCAATAGTGAAAAACGAAATTGGCAGTAATTCACTATCAGGACATGCCACACACACCAGGGCATGTCCTACCTTTCACATACACTGCACCCTGCCCACAGGGGTACCTTGGGCCTACCTTAGGGGTGACTGACATGTAAGAAAAGCGAAGGTTAGGGCCTGGCAAGTGGGTGCACTTGCCAAGTCGACATGGCAGTACCAAACTGCGCGCAGACTCTGCAGTGGCAGGTCTGAGTTACCTTTTCAGGGCTACTCATGTGGGTGGCACAATCAGTGCTGCAGGCCCACTAGTAGCATTTGATTTACAGGCCCTGGCACACTCAGTGCACTTTACTAGGGACTAACAAGTAAATCAAATATGCCAATCATGGAAACACCAATCCATAACACAGTTTACACGGAGAGCATATGCACTTTAGCACTGATCAGCAGTGGTAAAGTGCCAAGAGTCATAAAACCAACACAAACAGGTCAGGAAAAAATAGGAGGAAGAAGCAAAAAGTTTGGGGATAACCCTGCAAAAAGGGCAATTTCCAACACTTGCAGATCAGATTCTCAAGTATATGCGTATTTCTGTATATGTATTATATATATATATGAATATATATATATATATATATTCACTGAAAAAACCATAGGTTTCAGGGACGTTATAGTAAGAAATTAGCATTTAAAAAACCTTAGAAATTCACTGAAAAAACCAGAGGTTTCAGGGACGTTATAGTTAGTTGGACATTTTACTCGTAAAAAACCAGAGAAATTCGGCCGTTATAGTTAGTTCAGCTAACTATAACTCGTGCCCCCGCAATGCACTGCTGATGACGTCACATATTACATCATTCATGACATGGTCAGTGACATCACTGATGACATCATCCAGTGACTGTGTGTTTCTGTAAAGTTTAAATATGTTTTATATATATATATATATATATATATATATATATATATATATATATATGCCAAGGTGTATTGAAGAATGAGTGGGTATATAAGTGTCTGAATGGATGATTTAGTAGGTGCGTGACTGACTGTATAAGTGAGTGATTAAATGTGTCTTACTGAATGCATGGGTTAGTGACTGATACAGACATTCACACAGTTTAGTTTGTCAGTTGGTGTGTAAGCGGTTGCATGGGTTGGTGAGTATCTAAATGAGTGTCTATATGGGTTATTGATTGGTTGTCTGAGTGTCTGTATGGGTGCCTGAGTGTCTGTGTGGGTGGGTGGGAGGTATGTGACTTTGTGCATAGATGTGTGAGTGGGTGATTCACTGGGTGTATGGGTTCAAGAGTACATCTGTGAAGGGCTGTATGGGTGGGTGAGTGTATGTATGGGTGTGTTGGTGAGTGTTTAGATGTCTCAGTGGTACATGTGTGAGTAACTACATATGTGAAAGGCAGTATATGTGTGTGTTGGAGTATATAAATGACTATATGTGAGAGTGAGTGTGGCTGTATGGATGAGTGTGTGCTTGTATTAGTTATTATATAAGAGTGTAAGTATGTGTTAGTATATGTTTGAATAAGTGAGGTGGGGTGTGTATAACTGTATAGGCGAGTAAATGGGAGTGTGATTGATTCTTTGCATGACTGACTAGGTGTGTGAGTAACTCTATGGATGAGTGGCGGTGTGTGAGTGTCTGTATAGGTATGTGAGTGCATTTGATAGTGCCGTATTGATGGTTGACTGCATGTATGAGTGATTGTATGGGTGAATGAGTGGATGTGTGTGTAGACATAGGAATCAGTGAGTGAGTATGTAGTAACTGGTATTGGTGTGTCTATGGTTTCGAAAATGGTAGTCTGTATTTTAGAGTGGGTGTATCAAAGGTTATATTAGGGTATGAGGAGGTGCATCAGATTATCACGTGGATGATGTCATCATTGATGTCATCAGAGATGTCATTTGAGATGTCATCAGTGATGTCACTGACCATGTCATGAATGATGTAATATGTGACGTCATCAGCAGTGCATTGCGGGGGCACGAGTTATAGTTAGCTGAACTAACTATAACGGACGAATTTCTCTGGTTTTGTACGAGTGAAATGTCCAACTAACTATAACGTCCCTGAAACCTGTGGTTTTTTTCAGTGAATTTCTAAGGTTTTTTAAATGCTAATTTCTAACTATAACGTCCCTGAAACCTATGGTTTTTTCAGTGAATTTCAAAGGTTTTTTAAATGCTAATTTCTAACTATAACGTCCCTAAAACCTATGGTTTTTTCAGTGAATTTCAAAGGTTTTTTAAATGCTACTTTCTAACTATTCCTACAGAGGTGGGACATGTGCAGAAAGAGGAAGAAAGGCACAGAAAGAAGCAAGTGAAATGGAGAAAGAGGCAACAGAAGTCCAGAAAGACGAAGAAAAGTGCAGAAAGAAGCAAGAGATATGCTGAAAGAACCAACAGAGGTGCAGAAAGAGGCCTTGTTGCAAAGTCATCCTGTGCCCACAACGTTTTGCTGACTGTTACTGGTGGTAACCGACTCTGACTAACCAGGCCCGGAGCCAGTGCTATCCTGAAAGACACTTAGAATACAGTGAAAACACCTACATACACTAGGGTACACTATGGGTTGGGGTACCCCTGTGATTGGCATGACCTCCCCTGTAAGGCCCTAGTACATAATAGGGCAGGAGGATTAAAACTACCTCTAAGTCAGAGGTGCAGAAAGAGGCAAGAGAAGTGCAGAAAGAAGCAACAGAGGTATAGAAAGAAGCAAGAGCAGTACAGAAAGACGCAAGAGAAGTGCAGAAAGAAGCAAACGAGGTGGAGAAATAGGGAAGAGGGTGCAGAAAGAGGCAAGAGGGATACAGAAATTTGCAAAAGAGGTGCAGAAACAAGCAAGAGAAGTGCAGAAAGAGGCAAGAGAATTGCTGAAAGAAGCAACAGAGGTGTAGAAAGAAGAAAGTGAAGTTCAGAAAGAGGCAAGAGAATTGCTGAAAGAAGCAACAGAGGTGTAGAAAGAAGCAAGAGCAGTGCAGAAAGAAGCAAGAGAAGTGCAGAAAGAAGCAAATGAGGTTCAGAAATAGGGAAGTGGGTGCAGAAAGAGGCAAGAGGGATACAGAAATTTGCAAAGTGGTGCAGAAACAAGCAAGAGAAGTGCAGAAAGAGGCAAGAGAATTGCTGAAAGAAGCAACAGAGGTGTAGAAAGAAGCAAGAGAAGTGCAGAAAGAGGCAAGTGAGGTGCAGAAAGAAGCAAGAGCAGTGCAGAAAGAACCAACAGAGGTGCAAAAAGAGGCAAGAGGGGTGCAAAAAGAAGGAAGAGAAGTGCAGAAAGAGGCAAGAGAATTGCTGAAAGAAGCAACAGAGGAGTAAAAAGAAGCAAGAGAAGTGCAGAAAGAGACAAGTGAGGTGCAGAAAGAAGCAAGAGCAGTGCAGAAAGAACCAACAGAAGTGCAAAAAGAGGCAAGAGGGGTGCAAAAAGAAGGAAGAGAAGTGCAGAAAGAGGCAAGAGAATTGCGGAAAGAAGCAACAGAGGAGTAGAAAGAAGCAAGAGAAGTGCAGAAAGAGACAAGTGAGGTGCAGAAAGAAGCAAAAGCAGTGCAGAAAGAACCAACAGAGGAGCAAAAAGAGGCAAGAGAGGTGCTGAAACAGGCAAGAAAGGTGCAGAAAGAGGGTACAGGGGTGCTGAAAGAGGCAAGAGAATTGCTGAAAGAAGCAACAGAGATGTAGAAAGAAGCAAGAGAAGTGCAAAAAGGCAAGTGAGGTGCAGAAAGAAGCAAGAGCAGTGCAGAAAGAACCAACAGAGGTGCAAAAAGAGGCAAGAGAGGTGCAAAAAGAAGGAAGAGAAGTGCAGAAAGAGGCAAGAGAATTGCTGAAAGAAGCAACAGAGGAGTACAAAGAAGCAAGAGAAGTACAGAAAGAGACAAGTGAGGTGCAGAAAGAAGCAAGAGCAGTGCAGAAAAGCAAGAGAAGTGCAGAAAGAAGCAAAAGAGGTGGAGAAATAGGGTAGAGGGTGCAGAAAGAGGCAAGAGGGATACAGAAATTTGCAAAAGAGGTGCAGAAACAAGCAAGAGAAGTGCAGAAAGAGGCAGGAGAATTGCTGAAAAAAGCAACAGAGGTGTAGAAAGAAGCAAGAGAAGTGCAGAAAGAGGCAAGTGAGATGCAGAAACAGGCAAGAAAGGTACAGAAAGAGGGAAGTCGAATGCAGAAAGAGGCAACAGGGGGGCAGAAAAAAGCAAGACAGGTGTAGAAAGAAGCATGGGAAGTGCAGAATGAAGCAACAGAGGTGCAGAAGGAAGCAAGAGAACTGCAGAAAGGGACAAGAGAGCTGCGGAAACAGGCAAAAGAGGTACAGAAAGATGTAACGGAGGTGCAGACAGAGGCAAGAGAGGTGCAAAACAGGAAAAAGGGGTGCAGAAAGAGGCAAGAGGGTTGCAGAAATCTGCAAGAGAGGTGCAGAAAGAAGCAAGAGCAGTGCAAAAGAATAAACAGGTGCAAAAAGAGGCAAGTGAGGTGCAGAAGGAGGCAAGAGAACTGCAGAAAGATGCAAGAAAGTTGCTGAAACAGGCAAAAGGGGTGCAGAAAGAGGAAACAGGTGGGCAGACTGAGGCAAGAGAGGTGTAGAAAGAGGCAATAGGGGTGCAGAAAGAGGCAAGTGAGGTGCAGAAAGAAGCAAGATAAGTGCAGAAAGAAGCAATAGAAGTGCAGAAAGAGGGAAGAGGGGTGGAGAGAGAGGCAAGAGGGGTACAGAAAGAAGCAAGTCAGGTGCAGAAAGAAACAAAAGAAGTGCAGAAAGAAGGAACAGAGGTGCAGAAAGACATAAGAGGGGTACAGAAAAAGGCAAGAGAGGTGCAGAAAGAGGGAAGAAAGGTGCAGAAAGAAGCAAGAGGGTACAGAAAGAAGCAAATGAGGTGCAGAAAGAGGCAACAGACATGCAGAAAGAGGCAAGAGAGATGCTGAACGTAGAAGAGATTTGCAGAAAGAGGCAAGAGAAGTGCAGAAAAAGAAAGAAATGTGCAGAAAGAAGCAACAGAAATGCAGAAAGAGGCAAGAGAGGCGTATAGAGAGGCGCAGAAGGAAGCAAGAGTGGCTTGCACACCATTAGTACCAATTTAACACCCACATTTAGCAATAAGTAACAGGTGACCATTCTACGTTTGCAAAGGGCCTTCCAACACGCTGTAACACTTGTCGCTGCATTTTTGGTAACGTTTGAGCCATTGGAGCTAGAAACAAGGCTTTTTTTGTTCAAATCTACAGATTGGAGAGCAGATGATGAATTATGTGGCTAATGCGGAAAATGTAAATTTGTGCGAAAGTCGGTGCAGCCAAACAGTCGCATAATTCCAGTGGCCCTGCTCATACCTCTGACTAGGTCCAGAAGTGCTCCTCAGTGATTCCTTCTTTTTTTGTATCATTGAGTTCATAGTTGAGCTTCTGTGGAAACGAGGAAGACTAAACCTGACATTACCACTCCACAACACAGACTACCATACCACATAATTACTCTCCATAACACATAATCCCACTCTATATAATTCCTATAAAATAAATACCACATACTTTCTATCCACATAATTTCACTGCACAACTTACCACATAATTCCACTACACACAACATACATCCACTCCACTCCGAAAAACATTAAAAAACTTTTACATTTACATTGCCAATAGCTCTAACTCTCGCAAATGCGAAACCTATAACATTGCAAACACTTCTTTAACTAGTAGTCGCGTTTGCAGAGTGGTGGAGAAAGAGTACTGGGCCTCCGACCAGCGCTCAGGAATTTTGCTGCGTAGGACTTACAGGAGGTACTAGGAGGGCTTCTTGGCCCCCAAAGTCCCTCAGGAGTAAATTGGACTTCTTCCCCCATCCCGGAGTCTGCCAGGAGGAGCGTGTGCAGAGTGGTGGAGAAAGGGCGGCATGGCCTCCGAAGACGTCTTAGCAATCCAACTCTGCTGGACTTACTGGAAGTAACAAGAGGGGTAGTTGGCCCCCAAGGACATTCTTGGGGGCCAACTACCCCTCCTATTACCTCCTGTAAGTCCCACACAGCAGGATTGCTAAGTTCTCAGAGCAGGCCACGCCCCCTTTGCCCACCACTCTACAAACGCGCTCCCTGGCGCGCTCTTGGATGGGGATTGAAGTCCCCTTTGCTGCTAGGGGTCCTTTAGGGGCCAACTAGCCTACCTCTTACCTCCAGTAAGCCCCACACAGTGGGATTGGTGAGAGGTGGACAAAGGCCACGCCCCCTTTCTCCACCACTCTGCAAATGCGCCTCTTGGCGCACTGCTGCTCGGGGGATGAAGTCCACTTGTGTCCTGAGGTCCTCAGGACACAAGAGGACCTTATCGCCCCACCACCAGTGCGCCAAGAGGCGCGTTTGCAGAGTGGTGTAAAAAGGGGCGTGGCCTCGGACCACCTCTCTGCAACGCAGCTCTGTGGCGCATACTAGAGGTACCTGGTGGGCTAGTTGGCCCCCAGGGACCCCCAGTATTCAAGGGAAATTAATTCCCCAACTTACAACGCGCCACGGGGCGCGTTTGCAGAGTAGTGCAGGGAGGGGGCAGGGCCTCCGGCGAGATGCCGGCTTTTTTAAAAAAAAATTGTTTTTTAGAAGGGGGGCTGTGTGGCCCCCCTTCTTTTACTATTTTTTGGGCCCCATCCCCCAGGGCCTGACCCCTATTTATAATTTAAAAATAAAAAAACGGGAAGGGGGCCGTGTGGCCCCCCTCCCGAGGCCAAATTAGGCCCCGGGGACCTCACCCCCCAGGGCATGGCCAGACTTTTTTTACATTTAATTTATTCATTATTTGGAGTGGGGCCGCGTGGCCCACCTCCTCAGGCCAATTATGGCCCTGGGGACCCCATCCCCCGGGGCCGGCCTTTCCTTCTTTTTTTCAACAGGGGAAGGGGGCCGCGCGGCCCTCCTCCCGGGCCCCTTCTGGCCCCGGTGATCCCATCCCCCGGGGCCTGTCCTCTCCATTGGGGACCGTGGGGGGAGCCCCAATGCCCCCACGGTCCCGCCGGCTCCCCGCCTCCTGCGGGAGCCGGCATTGCTTTTGAGCAAGGGGAGCTGCTGACATGCAGCTCCCCTTGCTCAAAAGCAATCCTGATTTGCTTGATTGAAGAGAGAGCAGGTTTACCTGCTCTCGCTTCAATCAAGCAAACCAGAGTTTGCTACGGCAGGGCGGGAGCCGTGCTCCCGCCCTGCCATAGCAAACGGCATTGTCCCGGGGGTGGGCACCCCGGGACATTGCAGGAGCCGGCCCTGGGGGGTGGCGGTCCCCAGGGCCCTCAAGGGCTCCAGGAGGGGGGCCCCCCTCCTTCATCTCTAAAGCCCCGGGGAGGTGGTGGTCCCCGGGGCCCAGGGGTCCATAACGGACCCCCGAATTTAAATATAGAGTGCCCCGGGGAGGTGGTGGTCCCCGGGGCATGTGGGGGGGCTCGAGCCCCCACACACATTTTATTTTCAAAATTATGAGAGCCCCAGGGAGGTGGCGGTCCCCGGGGCTGCGGGGCTGCTGCGAGCCCTCCGCGCATTCAATAAACTAAGCCCCGGGGAGGTGGCGGTCCCCGGGGCTGCGGGGGCCCCGTGGCCCCCGCTAATTAAATAGGCATGCCCCCAGGACCTGGCCCACCCGGGGGCTTAAGAATAACAAAGCGCGGGAGTCCGCGCTTCGTTTTTTTTTTATTTTCTCGGCTGGATTCGCGACCCCAGCGCGAATTCGGACGATTTTTAAAAAAAATGCTTTTTTTGGCCCTGGGGGTCCTTGTGGGACCCCCTGAGCAGGCCTAGGGGGTCAGGTGTTTGTACCCTGCCCCCTTTTCTTGTTTTTCACCTTTTTTTTTACTCTTTTCTTGTGATGGCTGTCAACACTTGTTTTTTTTTTTTTTTTTTGTATATTTGTTTATTAGCATTTCACAATGAACATGAAACAACGTTCAACAGAGCCAGACAGAACGCCCAATAGTACAGATACGATACATCATTTGCAGGACATGAGATCAGTATTTGATTCATAGAGTGCTCCCATACATTCCCTCCCCCCCCCCAACATATTCCAACCTGTGGCATCAGCCGCTTCCGTAGCATAAGTGTGACTGGAGGTCAAACTATATTTCCCCTGCAGGGCCTCTTGTATCCGATGTCTCCCTCCCTCCCGTGGACCATAGTCCTCCTACCTCACCCACACATCCACTGCCTAGTATTCTTCCAGCATCTTCATATTGTGATTCCCTCCCAGTCACACCTTTTACATCCTGTGTGCTGCCTGTCCTTGATGCTCTCGGGCCCACACCACAAATGATTCCCAAATGTCTCTTGGTCTCGATGCAGAGGGCATCAACTCCCAGAATGTGGTCAGTTGTGAGTGTCCGAAGGTCACATCCCTGAGCCAGTCATCTTTAGAGGGGACTCGTCTACTGCCCCAATGCATGGCTACTCGTCTTTTCGCATACAGTAATAGCATGGCATGCAGTTTCCTATACTGCACCGGGGTGTCTTTAACGTATCCCAACAGTCCCTGCAAAGGGCTGGGATCCCCGCCCACCCCCGTAATATGCTTTATTATAGTACATACATTCGTCCAGTAGGTCCCCAACCGAGGGCAGTCCCATGCGATATGCATGAACCCTGCTGAGACAGTACCGCAGCGCCAGCAGCTATCATCTTCTTTTAGACCTATATGGTGTAAACTTGCGGGCGTTCTATAAAATCTATGTATAAATTTAACATTTATGAGGCGAAGCTTGTAATTAGGGGATAGCGCCGTCAGTTGGTTACAGCAATAAAGCCATTGTTCTTCCGACAGCGGGGCCTGAAGTTCTTCGTTCCACGCCATCAGCGCTCGGGGCTTCAAAATTGGGACTGATGTTTGCATGTGATTGTAAATTCTGGTGATAAGCCTGTGCAGGGAAGCCGTTGCAAGCACGTTTTCTAGAGCAGTCAGTGTTGGTGGAGCGCTCGGGAATGTATCATGCAATGACCGGCATGCCAGTCTGAGTTTATGGTACGCAAATAATTCTGCAAAGGCCACCGGGCGATCGTCCACAGCCATTGGGGGGGTCTAAACGATCCCTCCGGGTAGAGATCCTCAAATGTGGCCAGATTCATCGCACGCTGCAGATCTGCTCCTATTCCATCCCCCACTGGAAATAGCATCGGGTTGTGAGCTATGGGAATGGACGGGGCATAAAGAGTGGGCACGCCCGCTCTCCCCCTCAACTTATGCCAGGCCCAGCGCAACGTCTCCACTGTGTCTATACCCTCCCTCGGGCGTTTGTATGCTCCAAAGAGTGCGACCCGCAAAGGTAAGGGTTTGGCCATGTCCTCCTCCACAGCCACATGTGGCTGAAATGGAGTGGGGTGCACCCAATAGTGTAAAAATTGAGCTTGCGCACTCCAAGCGTAGAGTTGCATGTCCGGTGCCCCCAGGCCCCCTTGTCTCAGAGGAAGTGTAAGCAACTCCCAGGAAATTCTGGCTTGCCCACCAGCCCAAGTCAATGAAATCAATAGTGATCGCAAGGTATTAAAAAAGGCCTGTGTGAGCACAAGAGGCACATTAACAAATAAATACAAGAATTTCGGCAATACCACCATTTTTATCAACGCTATCCTCCCAGCCAATGAAAGCGGGAGTCGCGCCCAAGCAGTAATCTTCCCTTCAAGCCAAGTCATGGTGCACCCATAGTTCAACCTCCACAACTCTTGCATGTCTCTACTTATCCAGATGCCCAGATATTTCACAGGCTCCGCTGTCCATTTTAGTGGGAACTCAGAGGATACCCGGACAGTGGTGTCTGTCAACGGAAAAATAACAGACTTAGCCCAGTTTATAGATATTCCTGAAAGGCCCCCAAACTTAATAAATTCCCTCAATATCGGATCAAGGTTCTGCGCTGGGTCAGAGATGTAAAGTGTGACATTGTCAGCATACAGTGAAATCAAGAGACTCCGTGCACTAAAGCCTATCCCCTTGGCGGTGTGATGTTGCCTGATACGTGCCGCCAGTGGCTCCATCGCAATCGCAAAGAGCAACAGGGACAGCGGGCATCCCTGTCTCGTTCCACGCGAAATATTGAAGGGCTCCGAGGGGAGTCCATTCACCCTCACGCGTGCCATTGGTCGCGTATACAGTAATTGCACCAAGTTTATGAATAGTGGACTAAAGCCCATGCGACCTAGGATTGCGAAAAGGTAATGCCACTCCAGTGTGTCGAATGCCTTTGTGGCATCTAAAAATACTGCCGCCGCCTGTACGTCAGGGTGCAGATAGTGTAGTACTGAAAACAAAGTTCTCAGGTTTTGCGATGTTGACCTTCCCGGAATAAATCCCGACTGGTCCGGATGCGCGACCAGTGGGAGCAATGGCTGCAGCCTATTGGCGATCACTTTTGCCAAGATCTTAACATCCACATTCATGAGAGAAAGCGGTCGGTAGGAATCCAGTTCATCTTCTGGTTTACCTGGTTTTAAGAGGGTGACTATTATCGCCTCTCGCATAGATGGTGGTAACACTCCAGATTCTAGAGCCTCCTCGTAGAGATCGAATAGTCGAGGCGCCAGCTCCTCCACATATGTTTTGTAGAAGGCAGTGGTCAGGCCATCCGACCCAGGGGCCTTATTTAATGGCAGGCTTTTTATGACCCGGGCTATGTCTTCTACTGTAAAGGGAGAGTCGAGGTAGTCTCTGTGGCCCTTGCTCAGCCACAGCAGCTCAAGGGAATCAAGGAATGACAGTAATCCCTCAGGGGCACAAGGTTGTGTAGTTGCATACAGCCCATGATAGAATCCTGAAAAAGCCTCTAATATGGCCCTCTGCCCTTTTATTTGTGACCCATCTGCAGTTGTGAGTGTAGTGACGAAGGCAGTGTTACGCGGGGGGCGAAGCATAGCAGCTAGAGTCCTCCCAGGTCTGTCCCCTTCTCCATATCTTCTGGCCTGAGTGTGCTTCCCCAGAAACTTAACCTCCCGACTTGCCTCCTCCTCAAAGTCAAGCAATTTTTCTTTTATGGACGCTAGAACAGTATAATCCCCAGTGGAGTAGAACCGATCCTCTAGTGCCTTTATTTGTTTTTCAAGCTTTTCTAAAGAGCCCCTGATAGCCTTCAACACCCCTGCCTGCCTGGCAATGCAGTTCCCTCTCACCACAGTCTTGAAAGCTTCCCACAAAGTTGCCGCTGAGTCCACCGAGCCTGTATTTAAAGTAAAGTAGTTTACTATATCCCCTCTTATTTCCTCCTTAAATGCCTCGTCCAATAGTGCGTCCTGTGGTAGCCGCCATGTGTATACCCGCTGAGTGGAGTTGGGTAAGTCCAACCGCAGAAGGCAAGGCGCGTGATCAGACAAAGACCTGGAGTAGTGCACTGCCTCCCTCGCCCATGTGACCACATCTCTGGATACTATCCAATAGTCAAGCCGGGACCACGCCTTATGATATTCTGTAATACATGTGCCCTCCTTAACCCCTGAGTGAAGGTGCCTCCAGATGTCCACCAAATCTCCGTCTGCCAATATAGCCTTCAGTGCCCCACTAGCCAATGGGTGCAATGTCCTAGAGTTCCCTTTCCTGTCCAGCTCATCATCCAGGACAGCGTTAAAATCCCCTCCCCAAATAATTATATCGCAATTTGTGGCTTTTACTCTAGCCCACACATTTTGGAAAAATTCAGGGGAATCAGAATTTGGGCCATATATGGTGACAAATACTACCTCGTTTCCACTGAGATACCCCTGTATTATAGCATAGCGACCTTCAGGATCCAAATGCATTGAGCCCTCTTTCCAGTCCAGCCCCCGTCTTATCAGAACTGCCACCCCCCTTGCATAATTGGAGTAGACAGACGAATATGTCGACCCCCACCTTCCATGTTTCAGTCTAGAGGATGAGTGAGTACTGAGATGCGTCTCCTGCAGCATGCAGACATCAATGTGATGCCTAGCGAGATAGGAGTGAATTAACCTAGCTTTTCTGCCGTAATTTATCCCTCGGATGTTCCAAGTAAGAAAATTTAGAGCAGTCATAGGGAACATATACCGCTACCGTGTAGTGAAGTAGGTGGAGTGAAGCACAGGAACACATACACTTGTACAAAATGAGTCTCATGCATGATGAAAGGCATATGTCTGGCGAACAATAAAACAGTCCCCCCCTTCCACCCGCCACCCACTCCAACCCCCCAATCAGGTTGTAGAGAACCCATCCCGAACATTAAAACATTTCCAATAACTTGTGGGAGCTCTCCCATGGGGGCGCAGTGGTGCCAGCACACTCCCCTGATTGCTCAGGGTGGCCAGGAACAAATATGATCGGTGAGTCACATCTGAAGTCTCGCAGCCTGAGAAGCCAAACACTTAGCTCTCTAGAGCACGCAGCCGGGGAACCCATCCCTGACCCGCCTTGTCCACAGAGTAGCAATTAGAGACTGTCGTCAGCTGACAGAGGCCATCCAGGTTTCCCTGGCCTTTCCCAATCCATACTGGTTACCCTCTCAACACCAAATTCTCGTACATTTATACCAATGCCGCAAATGTCCACATTCACCCCACTTCCACACATATAGTGCATTATCAAACCATAGTCTCGGAGTGCAGTAGATCTGGTATCAGGAGTGCCCCTGGATCGGGATGTGTTTAGTCTGTATCACTTAGTCCCGTACGTTCCGTGGTTGCCGCTACGGGTTGTTGTCGTGCCGCCTTCCCGCCAACATGCTTGGCGAACTTCAGCGCCGACTTCGCATCTGTGAAAAAGTGGGTAGTGCCGTCATAGCTGACCTTTAGCTTCGCTGGATATAGGAGTGCATACGGGACTTGAGCTTGAAGGAGCATCCGTTTGGCCTGGAGAAACTCCCGCCGTGCAGCCTGCACCGCAGGGGTGAAGTCGGGGTAGAAGGAGATGGTGTTACCCCCATAGACGACGGTCCCCTTGCCACGGGCTAACCGCAGGACTGTGTCGCAATCTTGGTAGTTCAGGATTTTTGCCAATATCGATCTGGGAGTGGCCCCCACCGGTGGCTTGGGGCCCAATGCACGATGCACCCTCTCTACTGCAAATACCGTAGAAAGATGGGGATCGAACAGTGCATGGAGCATATCCGCCACGTATGTTTCCATCTTTGCAATGGCTGTCGTCTCCGGTACTCCCGTGATTCGGAGATTATTTCGGCGGGACCGGGCCTCCAAATCCTCGTTCTTTGCTCTGATGACCCCAAGCACCTTGTCCATTTGGAGGAGTTGTTCCTTTGTTTCCACTTGAAAATCATGAAAGTCCGAGGCCCGGTTCTCCAATATGTCTAGCCTGGTTTCATGTGTCCCCACCTGCGTCTTCACCGCCTCTAGCTGGGAGGTCATTGTGTCCAACTTGGTGTCAATATTCCGGAGGCTAGATCTCATTTCTAACATGAGAGTGTGCAAATCTTCTCCCTGGTCCTCCGGTTGTTGTTCCAATTGTCGCTCCACGCCTGCTTCTAGGTCATGGTCCATGTTCCTCGTGTTCCGTCATTGGTCAAAGGATATCTTCGGCTGTTTGGCATCTTGCTTGCCCATGTTTAAGCTGGATGTAGAGATAGCTTCCAAGACCCCTGCCGGTCTATCGCGGAGTGACCTGTATCCGCCTATGTTTGTCACCGCCCGGTGTTCCGCCTGGCGATTGGGGTAGTATCCTGTGCAGCCGCAGCACTAACTATATGGACAGTGGGGTCCCCAGCAGCTCTAGCAGGGATTCCATCACCTTCAATGTGGCTTCCTTTCACAGAGCGCACCAGAGGCAGCGCCTCCTTGTTCCGCAAATAGGATCCGCCGAGAGCCCTCTATATTCGTGCTGCACTCCCTTTACGGAAACCAGGCCAGTAGGGACGCAGGCATCGACACACAGCCAGGCATCCGCGATTCCGGGCTTCCCCCGCACTCTGCACCCTGTGCCAGGCCTCAACGTCTCCTTCCCTGTCGTGAAAGAGAGTGGAGGGTACAAGCCTCTACCCGGAACCGACACGGAGCCTCTCAGCCGCTGGACCAGCCGTCTTCAAGATGCCCTCTCGGTATGTTGGCCTCCCCCTACAGCCGCGAGGCCTCCACAATACATCAAGCCTCCCGCTGCGTGTTTCACCCACCCGGGGCGCCGCCATGGACTCTCCTCCAACTGCACCGGGCCGGCACTTACTTGGGTAGGTTTGCTATGCCTTGCAGGCTACTCACTGCGAGCATATCCACATAGTGACGTCGCGGGTGTCTGGCAGCCTGTGTCTTCCAATTCCCTCGTCGGGGCTTCTTACATTACACCGGTGCCTCCGCAGATGCAGTGCGGCCCTCTCCGGTCTCTGCGCTGCGGTCTCGAGTGTTTTCGCCGTCCGCCTTACGCGCTCGCCGTTATCTTGTCTCCCCGAGCCTCGGCGGACCAGAGCCCACCACAACGCCTCCCGGGTGCAGATGTTGCAAGTTTCGAGATCGCTGGAAGCCGCACGTTCTACGCTTCCCAGGGCGCCGTGTTTAACCGTGTTGGCTCACCGGTTGCGCTTATTACTGCAGGATGATGATTCCGGCCGGCGGAGCTCGCTTATTCAGCGGCCATTTCGCAGCTCGGCAAGCCACGCCCCCCCCCCCATGGCTGACAGCACTTCCTGGTTTGGAGTGTTGGCAGCCAATCAGAGTGAATCTCGTGCCCGGGAGGAGTCGCGACTCCTCCTCGGTACTCAGATATCGATATTTTTATTTGTTAAATTGCTCAGCAACTACTGAACGGATTTACACCATTTCAAAAAAGGGCTCTTTCTGAACCAAGACCAACATTTTTGCCAAATTTGGTGTAATTCCCTTCAGCAGTTCAGGCTGTAGTTTTGTCTAAAGTTTCCTATGGAAATTAACATGTGGAAAATGCGTTTTGGGACCCCCCTTTTTTCTCCGACACCGCTTGACGAATCACCCCGAAACTTTCCAGACAGGAGCCGACCGGAGCGCCCCAGTAGTTTTGAAAATTTCGCGAAGATTCGTCAACCGGCGCCAAAGATATTGGCAAAAGAAAAAACGTTATTTGAATAGAAACGAGGTCCTAACTATAACTACCTACTGGCCGCCGCCAGTAGGTAATATATATATATATATATATATACATATATACACATAAATATGTATATATGCGTATATGTGTGTGTATATATATATATATATATATATATATATATTATCTACTGGCGGTCGCCAGTAGATAGTTATAGTTAGAACCTAGTTTCCATAGGAAAAGCATTTTTTGATGTGCTTATAACTTTGGCGTCGTTTGACGAATCTTTATGAAATTTTCCAAAAAGTTCCTCTTTTCAGATCAGCTCCTATCTTAAAAGTTTGGGGGTGATTTGTCAAGGGGGGGGCTAAGAAAAAGGGGGGGTCCCAAAACGTGTTTTCTCCATGCAATTTCCATAGGAAACTTTAGACAAGGCTACAGGTCAAACTGCTGAACGGAATTACGCCAAATTTGGCAGGGAGAAAGGTCATGGTCCAGAAAGCACGCTTTTGTTTAAATGGGGTAAATCCGTTCAGTAGTTTTTGAGAAATATCAAATTTTACAGATATCGATATTTGAGAATTCTGACATCTGATTGGTTGAGGCGTTACGAGCACAAGGTTGCGGCTCATTGGCTGCGAACTGTTGAGACTAGGAAGTGTTGGCAGCCGTTTTGTGACTGAGTTGAAAGGCGTAGGGCGAAACAAAAGAGAAAAATTGTATAAGAGGGTATAGTAGGAACATTGTGGTCTTAGTTTAAGCAGTCTGTACGGTGCAGAGGCAGGGAGTTTGAATGTTGCGTAGGCCGTGGAAATCACATCCGCAGAACAACGGTGCGCAGTATTGCGGCAAGGTTGCGTAGGCTCTGGAAATCCCGTCGGGAAAACAATGCGCCGTATTGCGGCAAGCAATGCGCCGTATTGCGGCAAGCAGGTAGTGTGAATGTGCGGTATTGCGGCAATGTTCAGTAGGCTGTGTAAATCATATCGGGAAAATAACAATGCGCCGTATTGCAGCCTTCCTTTAATATAATGCGCAGTAATGTTTACTTATAATGCGGTGTTCACTTTTATCACAGACAGTGTCACTTTCTTAGACGAAATTTAATATTATGTGGGAGGGCGTGTTCTGTTCGTGTGTCTGGAACAAAATTAACGTTTAATTGGCTGAGGTGTTCCAACAACGAGCTCAATGTTCATTGGCTGCGAACCATTGAAAGTAGAAGTGTTGCCAGCCATTTCCTCCCCATCCATGGAGTACCAGGGACATCTGATTGGCTGACGTGTTCCAAGCAGGACCTTCCCAAGCTTAATGTTCATTGGCTGCGAACCATTGAAAGTTGAAGTGTTGCCAGCCATTTCCTCCCGTCCGCGGAGTAGCAGGGACATCTGATTGGCTGACGAGTTCCAAGCAGGACCTTCCGAAGCTTAATGTTCATTGGCTGCGAACCATTGAAAGTAGAAGTGTTGCCAGCCATTTCCTCCCCGTCCGCGGAGTAGCAGGAACATCTGATTGGCTGACGTGTTCCAAGCAGGACGTTCCCAAGCTTAATGTTCATTGGCTGTAAACCATTGAAAGTAGAAGTGTTGCCAGCCATTCCCTCCCCCTCCGCGGAGCATCAGGGACATCTTATTGGGTAACGTGTTCCAAGCAGGACCTTCCCAAGGTTAATGTTCATTGGCTGTAAACCATTGAAAGTAGAAGTGTTGGCAGCGATTCCCTCCCCTCTGCGGAACACCATGGACATTTTATTGGCTAAAGTGTTCCGAGTACAAGTTTGCTCATTATTGGCTGGGAACGGTTCACTGTTGTGAACCATTTTGTGACGCACTTCAATGGAGTACGGGAAAAGAAAGTAGTAGCGGGAGGGTAGGAACACTATTAACTCTGTACAGTGGTCACAAGGTGGTGGACAGGGATTGTGAAGGTAAAAATAGTTTTTTATATATTTTAAGGGCCATTTATATAATTGGCGTGGGGGTGTACAAATCACGGCGGGAAAATAACAAAGTGTGTTGCGGTCTTCTTTTATTAAGTTTGCGGGTGGGATACTTCCCAGGAGCACTGTTTAGTTATAATGTGGTGTTTACTTTTCTGACGGGGAGCTTTGGTTGCGCAGCAAAAATTTCAGTCTAGGTTTGAAATAGTTTTTATTAAGCAATTACAAATATACTTTCCTCAGAAACTGAAGCTGTATATATCAAAGGGGTGACAAATAAAAACGCAATTCATAAAATATCCCTTAAGCGTGGGCACACCCTCCCTTTTTTTCTGCTATCGTTTGTAAAAGTGTTGCCCCATATTCTTGATAATATAAGAGGGCATGAGTTACTTTTAGATAAAGTAGAAAAGAAGTGCTACAAGAAACACTCCCGCACTACATCATCTCAGGTCACAATAACAAGTAAAAACAGTTAAACACAAATAACTTTATATTACATAGAAATGTACGCTTTATCATTTTTTATAATTGCTATTCTGTAGAATTCGGGAAAGTTCGGTCGTAGTGCTTAGAGGTCGCTCACTGCTCCGCTAAGAAATCATGTACTCCTTTAAGAATATATAGGACAGTAGTATAATAATATACACTACTGGTAGTATATAATCTATAGGGAGAAGGTGAATTGGAACCGCAACAGACAAAAATAGAAATATAAAAAAAACTCCACTGAGGTCAGTATAAATGTAAATATTACAATATACATACTCACACTATATGATCTCAAGGGAGAAATAGACTAAAAACCAGAAGCTGCTGACGTTACATATAAATCTTTAGTCTTCGCGCTGACGGGTCACAAACTCCTCTGAGATCATAATGTGTGGTTATTATAATATACATAATCACACTATATGATCTCAAGGGGGAAATAGACTACAAACTAGAAGCTGCTGACGTTACATATAAATCTTTAGTCTTCGCGCCGACGGGTCACCAACACTTCTGAGGTCAAGTACAGTGTCAATATTATAATATACAAAGTCACACTATATGAGCTCAAAGGAGCCAGAATAGGAACAATGTTTGCTGTATTCTGTCTGTTTCTGAAAACAAGCTGCTGACGTTACATATAAATGGCAAAAACAACCAATAACACTTTTTTCTAAATACAAGTGTTTAAATATTGACAAATAGCTACGTATTATAAATATCTAGGATGCCATAATCAAACAACTTACAACTCAGGATTATGTTTTGTGGCCGCAAAAGAAGAATCCGACTGTAGAAAAAAGCACCTGCATCACTGAATGGAGACGCGTAAATAACTCGCAAAAACGAAACTAATCAATCAACGGGTGTAGTTTATATACTTTTTGGTTATCGAGTAGTCTATGGAAGGAAGATGTGGCTCCGCCCATTTAGATGTCACGTTTTACAGTTGACACGTGCTCACGTTTTAACTGTTTAACTTGTGCACGTGTTGGGAAAAGTTACAAAATGTGAAGCGGAAAAGTTTCGATTTCGAACCTAACACGTATTAGGTCCTTAATATGTACATACGTTGGAGAGCTTAAAAACTGTTACCCGGAAAACCGTGTCATTTCCATTCTCATGAGTAAATACATTTATTAATTGCCGTAATTCTAAATAGAAGACATTAAAAAAAGATCTTTCAGAACAGAAGAAAAAAAAAACGTGATAATATTTCTCATCGCTATGGTTTTAACCCCTTTACCGCGGCCGAAATTCCGCCGCGGCGGCTTTGAAGAGTGGGCGGGGCCGCGTCGGCCAACGGACGTGCTCAGCACTACGGAGGTAGTGCTCACGACGGCCGTTGGCCGACAGAAGCGGCGAACGGGTTAAATTAAAAAAATGCGAGCATTTGTAAAGCGTACAGCTACCCCTGGAAAGGTGTGCCGGCGCTCGGGGGCATCGGAAAGATTAAGCAAGGTGTTACCCACAGTGACATAGTGGTGGGCTAACGTGCCGCTGGAGCCGGGAATCGAACTGTGAACGCTGTTGTTCGAAGTCAGGTATCATAGCTGCTCCATCACACTTTTTCCACATTTATATGTTAATTAGTGCTAATTAAGTTCTAACCTCTTCCGTGCTCGTGACGGCCGGGAGCCGTCACGCGTCACGGTGGGCGTATGCGCAGGACAGCCCCTGGCCGTCCGAATCCCCGCCCACTAATAGAAACACCTGCACAGCGCGGAAATTCCGCGCGCACGGAAGGGGTTAAACATTGTTAAATTATAACTTATAACAGACTACTGTTACAGTTAGTTTTTCACTACAAAAAGTATGCACGTCTTTTTTAAATTTAGTTAAAAACAATATAGGTTTCAGGGACATTGTAGTTAGAAATTAGCATTTATAAAACCTTTCAAATTTACTGAAAAAGCCATAGGTTTTACAGACGTTATAGTTAGAAATTAGCATTTATAAAACCTTTGAAATTCACTGAAAAAACCATAGGTTTTACAGACGTTATAGTAAGAAATTAGCATTTAAAAAACCTTTGAAATTCACTGAAAAAAACATAGGTTTCAGGGGCGTTATAGTTAGCTGGACATTTCACTCGTACAAATCCATAGAAATTCCACTGTTATAGTTAGTTCATCTAACTATAACTCGCGCCCCCGCAATGCACTGCTCATGACATCACATATTACATCATTCATGGCATGGTCAGTGACATCACTGATGACATCACTGATGACATCACTGATGACATCACTGATGACATCATCCACGTGAAAATCTGATGCACCTCCTCACAGTCTAATATAACCTTTAATACACGCACTGTAAAATACAGACTACCATTTTCGAAACCATCGAGACACCAATACCAGTTACTACATACGCACTCTTTGATTCCTAGGTCTACACACACATCCACTCATTCACCCATACATTCACTTATACATGCAGTCACTCATCAATACAACACTATGATATGCACTCATACACCTATTCAGACACTCACACACCGCCACTCATCCATGGAGTTACTCACACACATAGTCAGTCATGCAAAGACTCAATCACACTCCCATTTACTCACCTATACAGTTATACACACACCACCTCACTAATTCATACAGATACTAACGCATAATTACTCTCTTATATAATCACTGATACAAGTACACACTCATCCATACAGCCACTCTCACAATCACTCACTCTCACATATACTCATTTATATACAGCATCACTCACATATACTGCCTTTTACATATGTAGTTACTCACACATGTACCACTGAGACATCCATTCACTCACCAACATACCCATACACACACTCACCCACCCATACAGCTGTTTCCACATGCACTCTTGAACCCATACACCCAGTGAATCAACCACTCACACATCAATGCACAGAGTCACACACCTCCAACCCACCCACACACACACTCAGTCTCCCATACAAATACTCAGGCAAACAATCAATAACCCATATAAACACTCATGTAGCTACTGACCAACCCATGTAGCAGCTTACACAACTACAGACAGACTGATACACACATTCACACAGTTTAGTCACTAACCCATGCATTCAGTAAGACACGTTTAATCACTCACTTATACAATCAGTCACACACCTGTAAAATCCCCCATCCAGACACTTATACACCCACTCATTCTTCAATACACCTAAGAATATATGTAAAACATATTTAAAAATTACAGAAACACACAGTCACTGGATGATGTCATCAGTGATGTCATTTGAGATGTCATCAGTGATGACATCAGTGATGTCACTGAGCATGCCATGAATGATGTAATATGTGACGTCATGAGCAGTGCATTGCGGGGGCGCGAGCTATAGTTAGCTGAACTAACTATAACAGTGGAATTTCTATGGTTTTGTACGAGTGAAATGTCCAGCTAACTATAACGCCCCTGAAACCTATGGTTTTTTCAGTGAATATATATATATATATACATATATATATAGATATATAGGGGGGCGCTAGGTGGCGCACATCCAAGATGGCCGCACATCTGTGAAGCTCTGGAGGCTTGGCGAATAAATCCGATATTTATCCTCGCTCCTACCGAAAAAACCTGCACTACGCTGCAACGGACCTGATCCCCTGACCTCCGGGCGCCTCTGGGGGAAAAAATCGTGCCTTTCGCACTCACGGAGGCGCCTTTGGTGAGAGCTCTCGGCTGAGGATACCCGTGGAGCCGCGATCCTAGGTGACCTGGGCGGCAGACGCTGGTACCGGAGCCCCGGGGATCCCACGTGGCTGCGGGCCTGACGCGGAGTGCACTGCTCCCCAGCCTCCCACCGCGGACATTACTCTTCGATGGCCTGGCACATGATGTGAGCACACCGCTGGAGGCCGACGGACGCCCGACTGGATCTGCCGGAGATACGATGAGGCGGATGGTCGTGGGGAAGGGGAGATCTGACGCCATTTCTTCTTCTATGCTGATGGTGCGCGTGGCGGGAGCCGCGCAATAATACTTCGGATTCGGACCTGCCCTGTGGTCCTGCGGCTGCCCGCTGCCGTGCATGCTGCCAATTTCCCGGTGAGGAGAGACTCAAGTACTGCTCTCTGTGGGTGAAAGCCGCCAGGACCAACAACAGAGACCCCTGCCCGCGCCGCCGCCATTACACCTGCCTCGTGGAGACGCTGATGATGCGGTGATACGGCACCTACAATGACTGGTAGGAAGACACGTATCTGCTCCTTACCTGCGTTCCCCACGGCGCCAGCGGCCAGGATTTGCCTGCCTCTCCCTGCTTGCCAGGCAGCTGAGGATCGCTTCTTGTGGGATAGGCCCCTGGCGGGAATGTTTATGCCTGTGCTGCGGGACCCCCAATGAACCCAGCTAGGCCTTGCTAATCACGTCTTGCGCTCACCGACAACTGCTTGGGCCCTCGGACCTATACGGAGGATCGGGTAATGCGGAGGGGACTATGAGACTCCATTGCGACCCCTGACGTGGACACCCACCGACATACCGCAGAGGTTGGGTGCCACTCTACACCAACCCTGTTCCTACGCTCGACATTCCACTCTGAGATCCGGGGAACCACTGCCTGCCTCCAGTGAAGCAGATCCTACAGCCTAGACGACATTGCTGAGCAAACGTCACCTATTTCACAGGCTTACCTGCTATACATACGCGTGTATCTGTCGCCATCGCCTGCCCACTCGCTGGGGAGGCCTGCTTTCCGCCTAACGCTTCGCTCGCCCTACATACAGGTGATCACGCGGAAAAATTGGGAAACCTGATGGCCGCCAACCCAGGCTTACCTTCGAAAATAAAAAAATGACTACCAGATCCACTTCTGCTGATTCAGGGCAAGCCAGCACGGACCAGTCGCAGACATCCTCACCAACCCAGGAGGATGAGGTAAAAACACTACTCCTGGCTATGAAGCACAGTCTAGCCGACCTATCGGGAAAAATGGACACAATGAACAACCGACTTGACTTCCTTGTCCAGAAGGTCGACAAGCACGATGGGCAGTTGAAGGAGGCTGAATGACGCATCTCGGAGACTGAAGATGCTACCTCCCAGATGCAACAGCATATGTCGCAAATGGACAAGTTGCTAAAAATCATCGCGGCAAAAAATGAAGATTTGGAGGCCCGCAGCCGCCGGAACAACATTCGAGTTATTGGCATACCAGAGAGCACAAACACTGGGCGTATGGAGGACTTCATTGAGCGCCTTCTAACTGGTACCTTCGGAGCGGACTCTTTCTCATCGCAACTGGTGGTTGAGCGCGCACATCGCTCCTTGGGTCCCCGACCTCCGCCAGGAGGGCCTCCACGACCCATAGTTGCACGTCTTCTAAACTACCGGGATCGAGATGCTGCACTCAAGAAAGCACGTGAACAGAAGACACTACACTTCGAAGGTAACAAATTCACCATTTACCCAGACTTTACTGTGGCGGTTCAAGAGGCGCGCCGCAAGTTCCTGCCTGTCAAGATTAAGCTACGCAAGGCTAAAATCGAATACGCCCTCATGTATCCTGCACGACGCCGCATTACGCACCAAGGCAAACACACATTCTGCACTAACCCGCAACAAGTGGAAGATTTCCTGAAGACTACTCAACGGAGATCCCCGCGACAGGACAATGCTTCCAGATCTCCATCTCCAGCTGTGGACTGAACTGGGCCATGGTTGGCCGCACTACAGACTCCCAGCTTTAGCCTCCTCCCCGCCTCTCGTGGGGTAGGCTGTGTGTTATTGCTGTATTGAAAAGCTCCACGAGGCTTGCCTCTCCAATTGGATGCCGAGGGCGCCCTGCGAGATGAGTCGCCACATCTGCAGAATGGACACAGACAGCTAAGTGCCCTCTGGGCTTAACCCCCTGTATAAGATATATGAATGCAAAGATCAATTCTCATTGGTAGGTTTGTCATAGATTTCGCCAGGCACCCTTCCCTTACCACTCTAATACCCCCCCTCACACCGGGACATCTGGGAACTGCAATGTAGAAGAGTTGGGACATGGGAAGGTTTCGTAGCCCACTGGCGCCCCCCCCTTATGGGAGATCCCCCTGATTGCTTTTACTCTCATTTCCTTTTGTTGCTTCTCTCCATGCTGAGTTGGCCTTCTTTGACCAAGACAGTACAGTTAAATTGTTTGGGGTTTATGGGTGGACACCTCAGTACCGGCACGATTGGGGTGCTGTTGTGGGTGGGGGTGGGATGGCTGTTAGCCAGTCAGCCCAATGCCGGCACACTAGGGGGACTGTTGAGGGGAGGGTTAGGGATGGGAATGTTACACACTGCAGAGATGTATATGAGACAGCAGCTACTAGACAAGTTCACTTTTTCTGGACCATACACTTACCTTATGACCACGGATTCATACACCACGGCGCTACATTTATCACATTCAAGTAGCAATGCTGCAGGAAACACACACAGACCACAGACGTCCAATTTGTTTTGGAGCCAAGTAGGCCTCTGCCCGCGTGTTCTCCTCGTATTCCACGTACTCACGAGGCACGTTAATACTAGTAAAGAAAAATACACCCTTTATACTCGGAGACACTTATAGTGACCCCTCAGGTCGCAGCTACTTGCTTTGGGGTACACTGGGTACACAATCGATTACCCTGGCTTGCTGTTATGGTCCAAATACGGACAACCCTGACTATTTCACTACATTGTGGGAACAAATAATGAAGGTAGGCTCCACTCACGTGCTATGGGGCGGAGATTTTAACACGGCCATGCATCCCTCCATGGATAGATCCAACCCCCTTCCGTGTCACTACACTAACACGTGATAGGTTCTTTCTCAATTATTTTTAGATCAGGGGCTAATAGATGCGTGGCGATATGTCCATCCAGCGGACAGAGAGGGCACTTTTTACACGGCCGGACACTTGACCTGGTTGCTCCTAGATTACTGGGTATGCTCCCGGGGAGTTGGCACTTGGATTCACTCGGTAGAGCATATGGCCAGAACATATTCGGATCATGCGCCTGTGTGCCTCGAGATAGTGCCACCTAATTCAATAGCCTCCCCACCATGTTGGAGACTTGTGCCGGAAGCACTTCTGGATGCGGTCTTCCAGGCGGAGATTGCTGAAGAAATAGCTGATTTCTTCGTTCGGAATAAAGGCTCTGTTACACGTGTGGGCACGATATGGGAAGCTTTTAAAGTTACTATGCGTGGCACGTGTATGGCCAAAAGTTTTGGGGTCTTACGAGATATTCGGAGAAACTTGCAGCGCCTTGAAACAGAGCTGAAACAACTTGAACTAGACATGTGGGACACGACATCCGGCGTCCACAGGGCATTACTCCGAGAAAAACTGACAGACTATACTACCACTGCAGACCGGGAGGTCAAATTCAGAGGCAAGTACTTCATTGCCCGTAGGTACGGGGAGGGTGAGAGACCCGGCAAGGCATTGGCGACTGAAATTCGACAACCCCGCTTTTCCAATTATATATTGGACGTGGTGGACGGTAATGGGGTGCGTCATAGAGATAGCTTGGACATTCTGCACATCTTCTCTGACTTCTATGCAGATCTGTATGGTTCGCGTCATGCTGATCCCCCGGACTTTTCACATTATCTTCAAGATATAGCGCTGGGATGGCTGGGCGATCATCAGAGGGAATTTTTGGCGGCGCCTTTCGAGGATGACGAGCTTCGTGAAGCTATCATGCAAATGAAATCGGGCAAGGCACCTGGGTCCGATGGACTCCCCATAGATTTTTACAAAATGTACCTCGATCAACTGCTCCCAGTGATGAAAGAGGTCTTCCTGGAAGCCCAGGAAACTCAGCACCTACCTGCGTCAATGAGGGAGGCGCTCATTATTTCACTGTTAAAGCCCGGTAAGCCTGCAGATCACTGCGAGTCATATCGTCCCCTTTCCCTAATCAATACCGACGCCAAAATACTCGCCAAATTACTGGCCAATCGTCTCAAACTCCTCATGGAGAACCTAGTCCTACCGGATCAGGCCGGATTCATCCCCGGTAGAGCAACGTCCCATAATCTTAGGACGCTTTTCTCCATACTACAAAATGTAGACCCACAGTTGGCACTAGTGGCGGTCTTCCTTGACGCCACGAAGGCCTTTGACTCGCTAGAATGGGATTACTTGTTTACCATACTCCAATGTATGGGACTACCCAATGGCTTTCTGGCCTGGATCCGACTCCTATACGCGTCACCGACAGTGAAAGTTTTGATCAATGGCCATGTCTCTCCCTCGATCACTCTCTCGCGTGGCACGCGGCAGGGATGCCCACTGTCTCCCCTCTTATTTGCCCTTGCCATGGAGCCACTGGCAGCTAAGATCCGGCAACACCATCAGGAGAAAGGACTCCGATGCTTTTTACGCCCAATTCTCATATCTTTATACGCAGACGATGTAACCCTGTATATAAAAGACCCGCACCACAACCTTAACCCACTTCTCCGGGAATTTGTTAAATTTGGTGGCTACTCCGGTATTCATATTAACTGGGCCAAATCCCAAATTTTCCAATTGACGGCTGCGGCTACACCCTTCGATACAGACTTTCACATTGCGTGGTGCTCGGAGGAGGTGAGATACTTGGGGATAACTGTCGCGACAGACCGCGAGGAGCTCATGAGGGTAAATTATGGCCGTGCATTAGATCACATTACCGGCTGCATCACCCGATGGATTGCTCTCCCCCTCACCATGGCGGGCCGCATCTCCCTTATTAAAATGGTGGTGCTCCCGAAATTTTTGTATTTATTCCTAAACATTCCATACGACCCAGGACGCCACTTCTTCTCTGCCATCCGAGCGGAGCTGATCCGACTGGTCTGGGGGGGCAAACAGCCATGAATAAAATGGGACACACTTATGCGCCCATACTCACAGGGGGGGCTTCGATATCCCTGATCTTGAATTGTATTATATATGCACCCAAGCACACTATGCCCACTTCTGGTTCCACCCACCTCGGTATACACCTAATGTTGCTACCGAACACTGGCTCGCAGACCCTATTCCATTGGAGGGAGTCATGTTATCACTGATCAAACCTCGAGAACCTCGACCCACTTCCGTAGAGTGCACGATCCTAGCCTGGCGCCGCATTGCTGCCCGCCTGCAGGCACCCTGCCTATACTCCCCCCTGCTCCCACTTGCATACCACCCAAAGATGCCTTTACTGCAGGAGGTGGTATTCAGGAAGGTTGTTAATGCACGACAACTCCACTCCTGGGGAGATCTATACTTAAATGGCAAATTCCGCACCCTCCAACAGCTCTACCCAAATCCCCCCCCTTCTACTATGGAAATGTTATTATATGCCCGCCTAGGACATGGGCTCAAAGACTGCACCCCCTCGAACCCATTGGAGCCCGTAGTGGTAGCCCCGCTGCATAATGTACTCCGCGCACCCACCGCCTCTCACTTGGTGTCCACATTATATCACAGCTTATACACTGACACTGAATACCCTCAATGCGCTGCCCGGGACAAGTGGTCGGCTGAACTGGAATTCCCCATCTCTGACACACAGTGGGTTTTTTGCTGCAAACAAACTGAACACATCTCTGCTAGTAGCCGCTTACGCATCACTCATTACAAATTCCTCCATCGCAGCTACTACACCCCGGCGAAGTTACATAGGTTTGGGTTGCGAGATACAAGTAGATGTGATAGATGTAAGGTAGAGAATGCCGACCTCCTCCACCTCGCTTGGGGCTGCCCAGCGATACATACCTACTGGCAACAGGTTTTCACAGCACTGGACTGCATGATATCTCTATCCCTCTCGAGATCCCCCCTGGTGGCTTTGCTCAGGTATACTGAGCAGCTTCCAGTAGCACACCGTAAATTTGTGTCCTTTTGCCTCGTACTGGCCAAACGACGGGTAACTTGTAGATGGGGCCGCGGAAGGGCACCTAAATTTAAGGAATGGATTGGAGACATGACATTATGGCAGGAACAAACATGTTTGTACGCTGAACTTCTCCCAGCCTCCTCACGACCTCGGGACATATGGGGCCCATTTCAGACATACCTGCTGGAACATCCAACTGCCATTACCACGGAGCCCTGAAACTTCACCCGAGTAATTGTACAAATCCAGACTTGCTACTACATGCTCTACTTTTTATATTTGCTGGTCCCTCTTGCATAAGACACCCCTATCAGATATTATGACAATGTGTTCTGACATTCCTCACATGTGATATTACTGAAATGAGAACACGGTGGTGTACCACAGAGTAGCGAAGTGCCAAAATGCATGTACGGATTTAAATAACGTTGGTCTACCTATTATATATTATGCTATGGTTTGGTGTACAACTTGCTGATAGTCTCTTGCATATGCTGTATTCTGCTACTATATACCATCAATAAAATTTAAATAAAAAATAAATAAAAAAAGGTTACTCACTGATAGGAGAGGAAGATGCCAAGAAGCGCGACTTGTGGGAAGAGCTGAATGAACTGCAAGATTCTGTTCAGAGTAACAATTCAAGGACATAATCATGTATCAATCATTGTAAAGACGTGGGAAATTGGGGAGTTTACCTGCTCCTAGAGGTTTGCGAAGACTGATTGGTTCGCGGGATTGAAAACGGAGAGAAATGTTGCAACTAGAGTTTTTTAGGTTTTGCCTGCACAGCTCTTGCATTGTGCTTGCAAAAAATCTTTTAAATAAAAATAAATACCAAAAAAAAATATATATATATAGATATATAGATATAAAGATATATATATATATACAGTTTCCATAGGAAGAGTATTTTTTGTTTTTTGCCAATAACTTTGGCACTGCTTGACGAATCTTCATGAAACTTTCAAAATGTGTACTTTAGTTGGTGCAGCTGCTATGTTAAATGTTTCGGGATAATCCAGCAAGCGGGGGCCGTGAAAAAGGGGGGTCCCCAAGCACTTTTTCCTCATTCTATGTCTATGGGATTTTTTCCATTTTGGAACACGACAACAGCCCGAACCACTGGACTGAATTACACCAAATTTTGCAAAAAGCTAGCTTTTGGGCCAGAAAGCGTGCTTTTTGTGATTGGTGTAAATGTGTTCAGTAGTTTTAGAGATAGTAGAAGTAAAAAAATATAGATATCTAGGGACGCGGATCCTCTGCGGATACACCCGGCCAGGTGTTCCGGAGGGGAAAGGAAAGCCCTGATTGGTTGAACGCAGCTTGGAAAAAAAGTTTTGGCCATCATTTTGTTTCTCGCATCGGCGAGGTGCGTTGAAAATAAAGTGTCAAACACATATAAGGGGTCAGGATGGAGGTATGCTGACCCTATAAAACACATTATGACCCCAAAATTGCGTATTTTGTTTTTACTGAAACTTAAAATCCGTGGATCCTCCGCAGATTTAGGGTCCAGTTTAAAGAAAAATAACCATTGAAATTCACTGAATAAACCAAAGGTTACAGGGTCGTAATAGTTAGGCTGATGTTTTTCTCATACAAAACAATAGAAATTCAGCAGATATAGTTAAACTTATAGTTAGACTTATCTGAAGAAACTATAACTTGTTCAATTAAGTAACTTAAGGCAACAAGTCATAGTTTCTTAACATAAGTATAACTATAGGTGTAATTATAACTGCTGAATTTCTATGGGTAGAACATCAGTCTAACTATAATGACCCTGTAACCTTTGGTTTTATCACTGAATAAATATATATATATATATATATTTATATATATATATATATATATATATATATACAGTTTCTCTACTTCCTTCTGCCGTTCCTTGGCAAAAACAGACACGGACCACACAGTGAGTGCAGAGTAACTAGTTTATTTTAGTCTGCCATTACGCGTTTCGGCCCGTTCGGGCCTTGATCACAGGACAATAGCTGCTGTGATTTGTTACCCTTTTAAAGTCACAAGTGATGAATTGAAAAAACCGTTGGTCATAGAAAGCAAAGTCATACTACAAAATCTGTTATAGTACGTAATACAGGCTTGTTCAACATAGGTATTTAAAATCCATAAGATTTAAGCGCTTTGGCGTGCGGGAAACCGACTCCTGTGTTCGGTGTGGGCAGGGGGATGCGGATTTTCTGCATCTTTCATGGAATTGCACAAAAATCCACCAATTCTGGACCAAGGTCACAACTATGCTTACTAAGGTTGTCTCTGAATCCGTGCCATGTACTCCTGATGTCTGTCTGCTGGGCTGGGTGAAGAATCTCAAACCCTGCAACCGTCAACTGGTTGCTGTCTCGACCCTGCTTGCTAAACGGGCGGTGGCACAATGCTGGGGGGCTAAAACTACCCCTACTCTGAAAAAGTGGGTCCAGGACCTAACCTACTGTAAAGAACAACTTGAAATATATGCTGAGGAACTGCCTGAGTCTTCCCGCCCTAAATATTTCTGGACTCCGTTGTCTGTGTATCTTCTGAGCAACCCTGATTTGCAATAGAGACTGAATACCGATGCACTTGATATATTTTAACATTGGGACTGATTACCTATTGAGAAATGTCTTCATGTGATGATACGTTGAGATGCGGTCAAAGTACCATGTACAGTGCAGTGGGGGGTAGTGGGCAGAGGGAGGTGGGTTGTTATTTCTTGTGGGTTGTTGTTTTTAAGCCAATGAAAAATTGCTTGTACCACTCATGCATCTTGATGTTTGCCATGGTTCCTCCTTTGGGAGGCCTGATTATGTATAATGCAAGCTGTTCAATAAACAGATTAAAAAAAAAATCCATAAGATTTGCTGTTAAAAAATTATGTTCATAAAAATACCTTAATAAATACCTGATTTTAAATTGTAGTATAAATACACGTAATAATTTTCACAGTATATTTAATCTCCTCTAAACAACCAATTACTATTGATCTAAAGCAAGGCTATTGTCTGTAACCTTATATAATGTTTTGACAAATCCATTTTGAATATCTATGACTGTATAAAGTGCATGTGCGAATTCATTAGTGCAAAAAGTGTTGCTGTGTGTTTAACCACCCGTGTTCCTTACATTAAAGTGCTCTAGTGCTGAGGTTAAAAACCAATTGATTTCTGGTTATGGCGTGTATAGCAGCAAAGATTACGTTTGTGTAAACATCATCTGAGTTGATAACACCTATTCAAATACATCGTTGGTGAAATGAACACTTTTCAAAAAGGCAATGCTGGGGGCGGGATTATATCTCCCAATTTGTGTACCCCCCTCCCTCTTTGCATTGTTGGGCTGTACCTGTAGGCCTATTTCTTTTGATTTGATGTTATAATTGATCAATTGATTTGTTTGATCAAGTTGGAGATATCAGTTTAAAGACAGGTGAAGAGATCTTCCATTGTGTTAAGACCCCCAGGGTGTTTGGAGTCTAGATCCAGAATGTAACATGTTTCTAATTTCCTTAGAGCCCCTTCTCTGTGACCCTCTCTTCTGTTAGGTGGCACTGCGTTAATTAGATAATATTTAAGATGTTCAAGGTTTTTGTTATGTATCTCCTTGAAGTGCTGGGCCACTGAATAGGTTGGATCTTGATTAACTATTGCACGTATGTGCTTGAGTAAACTTTTGTGAGCTTGCAGTTTAGTGCTACCTACGTAGCGTAAGCCACAGAAACACTCCAGCACATAAATAGCATAGTCCGTTTTGCAAGTCAGTGGTTTAGAAATTTTACATTCCTTTTTGCCAAACGGCTTATTTAACCCGTATTGGCAGGCTTTGCAGCTTTTGCATTTAATAAAGCCCTTGCGCTGCGAAAGCCAAGTGTTGTGCTCCACTACCTCCGGACTACTCTTGACAAGGCAATTATTCATAGACGGTGCCCGTCTGTATGTAATTGACAATTTTTGTGGAAGAGAGTGGCCAATAACAGGGTCATTAAGAACCACTGGCCAGTTTTGCCTGATGATGCTTCTCAGTGCCTTATCCTGCTTATTATATGCTAGTATCATTCTGAGTTCAGTAGAAGATCTTCTGGTTTTCTCATTGGTATTAGCAGATGAGGAGGGAGTTTGCTCAATATGACTGAGAGCTGGTTGTTTAGGTACTAAAAGATTAAGTCTGTGTAAGGTGCTGCTCTTGGCAATGGCGGCATCTATAGTTTTTCTTGAATAGCCACGTTCTAAAAATCTCATTTTGCTGGCCTGTTGTGCAGTTTGTAATTCCTGGTGATTACTGCAAATTCTTTTTAATCTAAGCATTTCCCCGTAAGGTATGCTTTCCACCAAATGCCTAGGATGAAAGCTTGATGAGTGCAGAACCGAATTACCCGCTGTTTCTTTGCGGTATACCCTTGTTTCGATTTTTTCATTTTCAATATACACCTCTACATCTAAAAAGTGTACCTTTTTGTCGCTAATCGTGGCTGTAAAACCTAGATTGATTTCATTGGTGTTGATAACAGATACAAACTCAGTTGCACTTGAATGGGAACCCTTCCAAATAATAAATAAATCATCAATGAAACGAAGCCACAGTTTCACATTGTCTTTCATATAGGAGTCATGTGTGTTGCCCAGCACCAGCTCCTCCCACCAGCCCATGTGTAAACACGCGTAGCTGGGGGAGAAGCTGGCACCCATGGCAACACCCCGCATTTGTTGATTATATGAATTGTTGAACATAAACACATTGTTGTTCAGACAGAAGTTATCCATGTTAATAAGCATCTTATGTTGAGACATTTGCGTTGATCTATTTTCAAGGTAAAATTCTAATGCTCTCAATCCGTCTTTGTGGTTTATACAGGTGTAGAGCGACATTCCGTCTAATGTCATTAGTAGATAGTCTTTCTGCCAGACGAAGTTGTTCAGTTTCATAAGGAAATCACCAGTGTCCTTGATATAGGATGGTAGCTTCTGTACGTGCTCCTGTAAGAAAAAGTCAATGTACTGTGATGCATTCTCTAATAGGCTGTTCCGCGCCGATATAATCGGTCTTCCCGGTGGTTTTATTGGGTCCTTGTGAACTTTAGGTAAGAAATAAATGATTGGTACTGTTGAGTTCCCCTTTTTTAGGAAATTGTATTCATCCAAGGTAGTCAGCCCTGCGCTTTTCCAGGCTAGCAATTTTGTAAACAATTTGTTATAAATTGACCGCAGTGCCAATGCGTTGCTTTTTTGTAACATGCCCTATCGTCGAGTTGAGATAGGGCTTCTTCCATACAGTCCTCTTTTGCCCAGATAACTATATTTCCTCCCTTATCAGAGTTCCGAATTATAAACCGGTTATTATTTTGTAATTTCATCATAAGTTGATGGTATTGTTGATTTAGTTTGTTCAACTTTTGTTTCGTGTTTTGCACTTTGTGATTTAGGATCTTCATTTGTGCTACAACCTGTTCACTGAAGATGTCAATAGAATCCCTTCGTGCAATGGGATTGAATGTTGATTTTGGTTTTAAAGGGAGTACCATTTTTGCCTCTATTCAATGCAACTAGGTCACTGTTGGTTTCACGATTGCCGCTCGATGTGCATTGGGAGATTGGCTGACTGCCAGCACTATCATTTTCTTCCTGCAGTTCCTGAAATGCTTTTAATAAAGGCATATCCGAGATTGTTAGATTCATTGGTGACGAGCATTCGCTCTGTTGGTTATCTTCAATCGTTGTGTTGTTTTGTATCCGTAATGTATGGTATTTTTTCAGTTTTAATTTGAGAACAAACCGGAACACATCCATTCTTGTGTTTGCATAATTAAAGTTGCTTTCTGGGCAGTATGAGAGACCAAGTGAGAGAAGTTGTCTTTCGGCATTATTTAAATCAATGTTGGCCAAATTGATTATAGTTCGGGTAGACTCTGGGCTTTGTATTATTTGCATTTCCATCTCCCAGTTCCTCGTCTTTTGTTGGTTATCTCGTTGTCTGACCGCTTTTCTCCTTTGCCTGCGCTTGATGTTTCTCCTTTTTCTATTTTGTTCCTTTGCGTTCTCGGGCGGAGGGTTTGCCGCCGATCTTGGCATAAAAAATCCAGTTCTTCAGCTAGGGAGAGCTTTTGTGATGCCAGTCCTGTTCTTGCCTGTCGTACATCAGACTCTGATTCGCTCTCTATGGCAGAACTAAGGTCAGAATTTGAGGTGTTGGCATAACCTTCTCTGCTTGTTGATGCTGCAGGTGTGTTGTCTTTTCTGGGATTGAATTTGGACATTTTCAATGCATCATATTTTTGGGAAAATGTAAATATTTGCCCATTTTCGTAGTCTATTTTGTCCTGTTGAAATTTATAGGCTTTCCTTTCCTTAATTTTCTTTTCATCCCTGCGGAGTCTGATGGTCATTTCGTCGCGCATTTTTGATATTTCCTCACTTTGCCCCATTGAGTTTAAATCATCATTTAATTTATCTATTTGGTTTTGTAGATCCACTCGGTCAGATTCTGCACATTTGACTAGGATCTGCACTAGTTTTTTTTAAAGACTCTTGATTACACCCTGCCCATTCTTTCATCATGTTGGGGTTCGGATTTTCATAGCTTGGCGCTATTAAAATTCTAAGTCCTCGGGGGATTCTCCCTACGTCCAGTTATCTCTGCAGGGATCTGAATTCCCACATTTCCCCTGTTCCTGTCTCATAAGTTTCTCCAGTTTTTTCATTTTGTCCTTTAAATCGTTTGCAGTGTTACTTGGAGCCAAATTGCTCGTATTCCTAGGGGTTTCAGCTGCGGGTTTGGTACTGAACATTTCAGCTGCTGCCGCCTCCCGGTCTCGCAGCGTGTCAGCTGACATTGCTGTCAAATATTGATTTAATCCGTTTGAAAGTGAAGGAGTCTTTTCCAATCAGTGTGGCTACTTCTCCCTTTCAAGCACACCTCTCTACCCCACTATTGCACACCCGTCCTACCTTATACTTTGTTGGCATCTTTCGCGTCTTCCGACTCGAGATCCGCCGGCTCCGATGAGGCAAGGATTCCGTTGCTCATGGGTGGGGGGGCTGACGTAGACAGTCCTCCGGACAGGGTTTAGGTTCCAGTGCAACACCGGAGAATCTAGCTTCTTCTCTCCACGTCGCCACCAATTGAGAGGGGGTCCGCGTGCGACCAGGGAAAGCCGTCCCGGTCTATATATCCAGTTTCTCTGCTTCCTTCTGCAGTTCCTTGGCAAAAACAGACAAGGACCGCACAGTGAGTGCAGTGTAACTAGTTTATTTTAGTCTGCCATTACACGTTACGGCCCGTTGGGCCTTGATCACATGACAATCGCTGCAGTGATTTTTTTACCCTTTTAAAGTGACAAGTGATGAATTGGAAAAAACGTTGGTCATAGAAAGCAAAGACATACTACAAAATCTGTTATAGTATGTAATACAGACTTGTTCAACATAGGTATTTAAAATCCAAAAGATTTGCTGTTAAAAATTATGTTCATAAAAACACCTTAATAAATACATGATTTTAAATTTTAGTATAAATACACGTAATAATTTTCACAGTATGTTTAATCTCCTCTAAACAACCAATTACTATTGATCTAATGCAAGGCTATTGTCTGTAACCTTATATAATGTTTTGACAAATCCATTTTGAATATCTATGACTGTATAAAGTGCATGTGCGAATTCATCAGTGCAAAAAGTGTTGCTGTGTGTTTAACCACCCGTGTTCCTTACATTAAAGTGCTCTAGTGCTGAGGTTAAAAACCAATTGATTTCTGGTTATGGCGTGTATAGCAGCAAAGATTACGTTTGTGTAAACATCATCTGAGTTGATATACACATGTGTGTACATTTATATGTGTGTGTTTATTTATATCTATTTATATATTCACTGAAAAAACCATAGGTTTCAGACACGTTATAGTTAGAAATTAGCATTTAAAAAACCTTTGAAATTCACTGAAAAAACCATAGGTTTTAGGGACAGTTATAGTTAGTTGGACATTTCACTCGTACAAAACCCGTGGAAATTCCCCGTTATAGTTAGTTCAGCTAACTATAACTCGCGCCCCGCAATGCACTGCTGATGACGTCACATATTACATCACTCATGACATGGTCAGTGACATCACTGATGACATCACTGATGACATCATCCAGTGACTGTGTGTTTCTGTAAAGTTTAAATATGTTTAATATATATAGGCAGAGGCGTATTGAAGAATGAGTGGGTGTATAAGTGTCTGAATGGATGATTGAGTAGGTGCGTGACTGACTCTATAAGTGAGTGATTAAACGTATCTTACTGAATGCATGGGTTAGTGACTAAACTGTGTGAATGTCTGTATCCGTCTGTCTGTTGGTGTGTAAGCGGCTGCATAGGTTTGCGAATAGCTACATGAGTGTCTACATGGGTTATTGATTGGTTGTCTGAGTATCTGTATGGGTGCCTGAGTGTTTGTGTGGGTGGGATGTGTGTGACTGCGCATAGATGTGTGAGTGGGTGATTCACTGGGTGCATGGTTTCAAGAGTGCATCTGTGATGGACTGTATGCGTGGGTGAGTGTGTGTATGGGTGTGTTAGTGAGTGAATGTATATCTTAGTGGTACATGTGTGAGTAACTAATATGTCAAAGGCAGTATATATGTGTGTTGGAGTATATAAATGGCTATAAGTGAGAGTGTGTGATTGTGAGAGTGGCTGTATGGATGAGTGTGTACTTGTATCAGTGATTGTATAAGAGCGTAAGAATGTGCTAGTATTTGTATGAGTAAGTGAGCTGGTGTGTGTATAACTGTATAGGTGAGTAAATGGCAGTGTGATTAATTATTTGCATGACTGACTAGGTGTGTGAGTACCTCTATGGATGAGTGGTGGTGTGTGAGTGTCTATGTAGGTGTATAAGTGCATATGAAAGTCCTGTACTGAGTGACCGTAAGTATGAGTGACTGTAGAGGTGAGTGAGTGGATGTGTGTGTAGACCTAAGAATCAGTGAGTGTGTATGTAGTTATTGGTGTTGGAGTGTCTATGGTTTTGACAATGGCAGTCTGTAATTTACAGTGGGTGTATCAAAAGTTATATTAGGGTGTGAGAAGATGCATCAAATTATCACATGGATGATGTCATCAGTGATGTCATCAGTGGTGTCATTTGAGATGTCATCAGTGATGTCATCAGTGATGTCACTGACCATGTCATGAGTGATGTAATATGTGACGTCATCAGCAGTGCATTGCGGGGGCGCGAGTTATAGTTAGCTGAACTAACTATAACGGGGGAATTTTACGGGTTTTGTACGAGTGAAATGTCCAACTAACTATAACTGTCCCTAAAACCTATGGTTTTTTCAGTGAATTTCAAAGGTTTTTTAAATGCTAATTTCTAACTATAACGTGTCTGAAACCTATGGTTTTTTCAGTGAATTTCAAAGGTTTTTTAAATGCTAATTTCTAACTATAACGTGCCTGAAACCTATGGTTTTTAAGTGAATTTCAAACGTTTTTTAAATGCTAGTTTGTAACTATGCCTACAGAGGTAGGACATGTGAAGAAAGAAGAAAAACGCACAGAAAGAAGCAAAAGAAATGCAGAAAGAAGCAACAGAAGTCCACAAAGACGAAGAAAAGTGCAGGAAGAAGCAAAAGATGTGCAGAAAGAACCAACAGAGGAGCAGAAAGAGGCCTTGTTCCAAAATAATCCTGTGCCCACAACTTTTTCCAACGTGTACTGGTGGTAACTGACTCTGACTAACCAGAGCCAGTGCTATGCTAAAACACACTTAGAATACAGTTAAAACACCTACATACACTAGGGAACACTATGCGTTGGGGTACCTCTGTGATTAGCATGACCTCCTCTGTAAGTCCCTAGTACATAATAGGGCAGGGGGATTAAAACTACCTCTTAAAACACGCTACAGGGCGCTTTTGCACAGTGGTGAAGGGAGGGGGTGCCTGAGGTGACATGTGTGCAAACGCGCCCCGTGGCACGTTTTAAGTTGCGGGATTAAGTCCCCTTGAATCCTGAGTGTCCCTGGGGCCCAACTAGCCCATCAGGTACCTACAGTTAGGACCACAGAGCTGAGTTGCAGAGAGGCGTTCCGAGGCCACGCTCCTTTTTTCACCTCTCTGCAACGCAACTCTGTTGTGCTTACTGAAGGTACCTGGTGGGCTAGTTGGACTCCAGGGACCCTCAGGATTGAAGGGGACTTAATATCCCAACTTAAAACACGCCACGGGGCCTGTTTGCACACATGTCACCTCAAGCCCCGCCCTCCCCTTCACCACTGTGCAAACGCGCCCGTGGCGCGTTTTAATTTGGGGGATTAAGTCCCCTTGAATCATGAGCGTCCCTGGGGTCCAACTAGCCCACCCTGTACCTCCAATATGCGCCAGGGAGCTGCGTTGCAGAGAGGTGTCAGAGGCCACGCCCCTTTTTACACCTCTCTGCAACGCAGCTCTGTGGCGCTTTCTGGACGTACCTGGTGGGCTAGTTGGCCCCCAGGGACCCTCAGGATTGAAGAGGATTTAATTCCCCATCTTAAAATGCGCCACGGGCCTGTTTGCACACATGTCACCTAAAGCCCCGCCCCCTCCCTTCACCACTGTGCAAATGCGCCCCGTGGCGCGTTTTAAGTTGGGGGATTAAGTCCCCTTTAATCCTGAGGGTCCCTGGAGTCCAACTAGCCCACCATGTACCTCCAAAAGCGCCACAGAGCTGCGTTGCAGAGAGGTGTAAAAGGGGCGTGGCCTCTGTACACCTCTCTGCAACGCAGCTCCCTGGCGCATACTGGAGGTTCCTGGTGGGCTAGTTGGCCCCAGGGACCCCCAGTATTCAAGGGGAATTACTTCCCCTTCTTAAAATGCGCCAGGGGGCGCGTTTGCAGACTGCTGCAGGGAGGGGGCGGGGCCTCTGGCACGATGCTGGTGTTTTCAGGGTTTTTTTGTATGGGAGGGGGGCTGCGTGGCCCCCCTTCCCTCGGCCACTTTTGGCCCCGGGGACCCCATCCCCCGGGGCCTAAGGATTTTCTTTTTTTTTTAAATAAAAAAACGGGAAGGGGGCCGCGTGGCCCCCTTCCCTGGGCTTCTATTGGCCCCGGGACCCCATCCCCCGGGGCATGCCCTTTTTTTTTTTTTTTTTAATATTTGGAGGGGGCTGCGTGGCCCCCTCCTCAGGCCATTTAAGGCCCCGGGGACCCCATCCCCGGGGCCGGCCTTTACGTTTTAAAAAAAATAAAAATTATTTTTGGGGAGTGGGGCTGCGTGGCCCCCCTCCCATGCCACTAATAGCCCCGGGGACCCCATCCCCCGGGGCCTGGCCACTCGTTGGGGACCGTGGGGGGGTCCCCAATCCCCGCACGGTCCCGCCGGCTCCCCGCGTCCTGCGGGAGCCGGCATTGCTTTTCCATAAGGGGAGCTGCTGACATGCAGCTCCCCTTATGGAAAGCAATCTGCTTTGCTTCATTGAAGTGAGAGCAGGTTTCCTGCTCTCGCTTCAATGAAGCAGCAAGTTTGCAATGACAGGACGGGAGCCGCGAGGCTCCCGCCCTGTCATTGCAAACTACAGTGTCCCGGGGGTAGGCACCCCAGCACTGCAGGAGCCGGCCCTGGGGGGGTGGCGGTCCCCAGGGCCATCAAGGGCTCCAGGAGGGGGGCCGCGGGGCCCCCCCTCCCATCCTGTGCACAGCCCCGGGGAGGTGGTGGTCCCCGGGGCTCGGGGGTCCTAAACGGACCCCCACTTTTTATTATTTAGTGCCCCAGGGAGGTGGCGGTACCCGGGGCGTGTGGGGGGGCTCGAGCCCCCCACACAGGTTATTTTTAAAAAAAGAGGCCCCCCACATAAATTTACATTAACCCCCGCATGCCACCGGGACTTGGCCCACCCGGGGGCCAATTAACCACGAAGCGCGGGAGCCCGCGCTTCGTTTTTTTTTTTTATCGGCAGGATCCGCAAACCCAGCGCGTTTTTTGCCGATTTAAAAAATAAAAAAGTTTTTGGGGCCCTGAGCAGGCCTAGGGGGTCAGGGTGTTTCTACCCTGCCCCCTTTTTGCGTTTTTTGCGTCTGTTTTCGTCTTTTCTTGTGCCTCGGTTCTACCGAGGAACAAGATGGCTGCCAACACTTCCTGGTTTGGAGTGTTGACAGCCAATTAGCATGCAGCTCGTGATCGGGAGGGTACGCGGACCCTACTCGGCCATAGATATATATATGATTTTACTTTTGATTTTCTCAGGAACTACTGAACGGATTTACACCATTTAAGCAAAAGGCACGACTCTGAACCAAGGGCTACCTTTTTGCCAAATTTGGTGTAATTCCGTTCAGCCGTTCAGGCTGTAGCTGCGATGAAAGGTTCCTATGGAAAATTGCATGGGGAAAACACGTTTTGGGACCCCCTTTTTCTCTGCCCCGCTGACGAATCACCCCGAGACTTTCAAGATAGGAGCGGACCGGAGCGGGCCACAAAGTTTGAAAATTTCGCGAAGATTCGTCAACCGGCGCCAAAGTTATTTCAAATAGAATGTTGCGGATTTCCTATGGATAATAGGTCCTACCTATAACTATCTACTGACGACCGCCAGTAGATAATGTATGTGTGTGTGTGTGTGTATATATATATATATATATCTAACTATATATATATATATATATCTATATGGGAAATAAGAGGCGCGTTTGCAGAGTGGTGTAAAAAGGGGCGTGGCCTTGGACCACCTCTCAGCAATCCCACTGTGTGGGGCTTACTGGAGGTACCTGGTGGGCTAGTTGGCCCCTAAGCACCCTTAAGATTCGAGGGAACTCAATCCCCCAACCCAGAACGCGCCAGGAGGCTCATTTGCAGGGAGGGGGCGGGGCCTCCGGCGAGATGCCGGCTTCTACTTTTTTTTCATTTTATTAGAAGGGGGGCTGTATGGACCCTTCTCTTAATATTTTGTGGGCCCTGGGGACCCCATCCCCCAGGGCCTGACCCATTTTTTTTTTTTAAATGTAAAAAAACAGAAAGGGAGCCACACGGCCCCCCTCCCGAGGCCTTTTTCGGCCCCAGGGACCCCATCCCCGGGGCTGTGCCTCATTTTTTAAAAATGTTATTATGGGAGGGGGGCCGCGTGGCCCCCCTTCCCTGGGCCACTTTTGGCCCCGGGGACCCCATCCCCCGGGGCCTGGCCTCATTTTTTTTTTTTTTTTTATTGACAGTAGGGGGTCGGGTGGCCCCCCTTCCCTTGGCCACTTATGGCCCCGGGACCCCATCCCCAGGGGCCTGGCCACCTTTGTTTTTTATTTATTTTGGAGGGGGGCCGCGTGGCCCCCCTCCCCGGCCACCTCTGGCCCCGGGGACCCCATCTCCTGGGGCCGGCCCTCATCGTTGGGGACCGCGGGGGAGCCCCAATGCTCCCGCGGTCCCAGCCGGCTCCCCGCCTCCAGCTCCCCTTGTCCAAAAGCAATTCTGCTTTGCTTCTTGGAAGTGAGAGAAGGTTTCCTGCTCTCGCTTCCAAGAAGCAAAGCAGAGTTTGCTATGGCAGGGCGGGAGCACGTAGCAAACGGCAATGTCCCGGGGGTGGCACCCTGGGACAATGCAGGAACCGGCCCTGGGGGGTGGTGGTCCCTAGGGCCAACGAGGGCTCCAGGAGGGGGGGCCGCGACAAAAATTCCTATGGAAATTAACATGGAGAAAACGTGTTTTGGGACCCCCCTTTTGTCCCGGCCCCCGCTTGACGAATCACCCCAAAACTTTCCAGACAGGAGCTGACCGGAGCGGGCCATTAGTTTTGAAAATTCTGCGAAGATTCGTCAAACGGCGCCAAAGATATTGGCAAATCAAAAAACGCTTTTCCTATGGAAACTAGGTCCTAACTATAACTACCTACTGGCGACTGCCAGTAGGTAATTTATATATATATATATATTATCTACTGGCGGTCGCCAGTAGATAGTTATAGTTAGGACCTATTTTCCATAGGAAATCCGCGACATTCTATTTGAAATAACGTTGGCGCCGGTTGACGAATCTTCGCGAAAGTTTCCAACTTGTTGGGGCGCTCCGGTCCGCTCCTATCCTGAAAGTCTCGGGGTGATACGTCAAGCAGGGGCCGAGAAAAAAGGGGGGTCCCAAAACGCGTTTTCCCCATTCATTTTTCCATAGGAACCTTTAGTCGCAGCTACAGCCCGAACTGCTGAACGGAATTACACCAAATTTGGCAAAGAGGTAGCCCTTGGTTCAGTGTCGTGCCTTTTGCTTAAATGGTGTAAATCCGTTCAGTAGTTTCTGAGAAAATCACAAGTAAAGTCACATATATATCTATGGCCGAGTAGAGTCCGCGTACCCTGAGCGCACTCCTGCGCGCACCGTCCCGATCACGAGCTGCATGCTAATTGGTTGTCAAGTGGCTGTCAACACTCCAATTCAGGAAGTGTTGGCAGCCATTTTGTCCCTCGGTAGAACCGAGGCACAGAAACAAGTGCGCAAAACGCACAAAGGGGGCAGGGTAGAAACACCCTGACCCCCTAGGTCTGCTCAGGGGTCCCACAAGGACCCCCTGGGCAGAAAAAGCATTTTTAAGAAAAAAATCGAAGTGCGGTCTTCCGCGCTCGATGCTATTTTGCCCCGGGTGGGCCAAGTCCCGGGGGCATGCGGGGGGTGGGTTTATATTTAATTTTGGGGGCCTCGAAGGCCTCCAAGCCCCGGGGACCGCCACCCCCCGGGCTTTAAAAATAATGGTGCGGGAGGGCTCTTGGCTCTCCCGCAGCCCCGGGACCGCCACCCCCGGGGCTTCTTTTTATTTATTTTTAAAAATTACCTGTGTGGGGGGCTCGAGCCCCCCCACATGCCCCGGGGACCGCCACCTCCCGGGGCACTAAAAATTTCAATATGGGGGTCGATTACTGACCCCCAGAGCCCGGGGACCACCACCTCCCCGGGGCTTTGTCGATGGAGGGAGGGGGGCCGCGCGGCCCCCTCCTGGAGCCTGTAATGGCCCTGGGGACCACCACCCCCAGGGCCGGCTCCTGCAGTGTCCCGGGGTGCCTACCCCCGGGACACTGTAGTTTGCTATGACAGGACGGAGCCTCGCGGCTCCCGTCCTGTCACAGCAAACTGCTTTGGATATTGGAAGTGAGAGCAGGAAACCTGCTCTCGCTTCCAATATCCAAGCAATTGCTTTTCCACATGGGGAGCTGCATGTTAGCAGCTCCCCATGTGGAAAGCAATGCCGGCTCCCGCAGGAGGCGGGGGAGCCGGCAGGGTCCGTGGGGAGTTGGGGTCCCCCACGGACCCCAAAGGATAGGGCCAGCCCCGGGGGATGGGGTCCTCAAAAATAATTTAAAAAAAATAAAAAATAAAGGCCTGCCCCGGGGGATGGGGTCCCCGGGGCAAAAGGAGGCCTGAGGAGGGGGGCCACCCAGCCCCCCTCCATAAAAATGTATTTAAGAGTGTGGCCATGCCCCGGGGGATGGGGTCCCCGGGGCCGGATTCGGCCACGGGAGGGGGTCCACGCGGCCCCCTTCCCGTTTAATTTAAAAAAGAAAAGGGGTAAGGCACTGGGGGATGGGGTCCCCAGGGCCCAAAAATAGGAAAAAGGAAGGGGGGCCACACAGCCCACCTTCGGGGGAAAAAAAAACAAAAACGATCGGGTTGCAGGCCCCGCCCCCTTCCTTTACCACTCTGCAAACGCGCCCTGGCGCGTTTGCAGATGGGGAACGAATTCCCCTTAAATACTGGGGGTCCCTGGGGGCCAACTAGCCCACCAGGAACCTCCAGTATGCGCCAGGGGCTGCGTTGCAGAGAGGTGTACAGAGGCCACGCCCCTTTTACACCTCTCTGCAACGCAGCTCTGTGGCGCTTTGGAGGTACATGGTGGGCTACTTGGACTCCAGGGACCCTCAGGATTCAAGGGGACTTAATCCCCCAACTTAAAACGCGCCACGGGGCGCGTTCGCACAGTGGTGAAGGGAGGGGCGGGGCTTCAGGTGACATGTGTGCAAACAGGCCCCGTGGCGTGTTTTAAGATGGGGAATTAAATCCTCTTCAATCCTGAGGGTCCCTGGGGGCCAACTAGCCCACCAGGTACCTCCAGTAAGCGCCACGGAGCTGCGTTGCAGAGTGTTGTAAAAAGGGGCGTGGCCTCTGAACACCTCTCTGCAATGCAGCTCTCTGGCGCATACTGGAGGTACCTGGTGGGCTAGTTGGCCCCTAGGGACCCTCGGGATTGAGGAGGAATTAATTCTCCAACTTAAAACGCGCCACAGGGCGTGTTTGCAGACATGTATCCTCAGGCCCCACCCCCTTTATTCACCATTGTGAAAATATTCCTCTAAAATCAGCCGAACTACGAATTCCGATTTACTCACCTGTTATCAGGAGAGACCTCAGTGCTGCATCTTTGAACCCAGTACTGATCCTGAAAAGTAATTTTAACCGTACTTACCAGTAACTTGAATTTCCTTCCATAGGATATCATTTCCTGCTTTTTGCTGAAAAAAGTTTCTAAGTGTCGATTTTTGAAACTTACAAATATTCCTCTAAAATCAGCAGAACTACGAATTCCGATTTACTCACCTGTTATCAGGAGAGACCTCCGTGCTGCATCTTTGCGCCCAGTACCGATCCTGAAAAGTAATTCTAACCGTACTTACTAGTAACTTGAATTTTCTTCCATAGGCTAACATTGACTGGTTTCACTTGGAAATTCTTCTAAGTGTGGAGTTTTCGAACTTTATAATATTCCTCTAAAATCAGCCGAACTACGAATTCCGATTTACTCACCTGTTATCAGGAGAGAACCCAGTGCTGCATCTTTTAGCCCAGCACTGACCCTGAAAAGTAATTCTAACCGTACTTACCAGTAACTTGTATTTCCTTCCATAGGCTAACATTGACTGGTTTCACTTGGAAATTCTTCTAAGTGTGGAGTTTTGGAACTTTATAATATTTCTCTAAAATCAGCCGAACTATGAATTCCAATTTACTCAACAGTTATCAGGAGAGAACCCAGTGCTGCATCTTTTAGCCCAGCACTGACCCTGAAAAGTAATTCTAACCGTACTTACCAGTAACTTGAATTTCCTTCCATAGGAATCCATTGTCTGGTTTTCAGCAGAAAAGTTTCAAAGTGTCGATTTTCACAAACTACAAATTTTCCTTAAAAATCGCCTGTGTGACTTAAACGCATTCTTTCAACTGTTTACAGGAGATGCACCAGTGCTGGATCCAGGATCCACCACTGAGTAAGAAAAAGTAACGATAACACTACTTACCTGCTAAGTGAATTTCCTCCCATAGGATAACATTGGTGATTCTATGTGAAAAAGTTTCTAAGTGTCAACTTTTAAAATACAATAATATTCCTTAAAAATCACTACTGTAACCAAAACGCTTTTACTCAACTGTTTACAGGAGATGTCCCAGGACTGAATCTAGGATCCAGTCCTGTGGTTAGAAAAGTAATCCATAAAGTAACTAATTGCATTTAACTAGAAATTCACATTGAGCTCAATGTTGCATTGTTATTGAAATTGTGTTGCCCATTGCAACAACTGTAACTACTGTACTTAAAAGTCTATTGCCTATTTGCAAAGTATTTAAACTAAAGAAATTCATTCTGAGAAAGTATATTTTGTAATGTAATGTATAATGTAATTACAATGTAATTTAAAAAATAAAATATCTAAAAATAAATAGTTTAAAAAAATGTTGTAAATCAGTATCAAAAAATAAATATAACAATTAATACATTTAAAAATTGTCATTTACAAAACCTTTGAAATTCACTGAAAAAACCATTGGTTTCAGACACGTTATAGTTAGGAATTAGCATTTAAAAAACCTTTGAAATTCACTGAAAAAACCATAGGTTTCAGACACGTTATAGTTAGGAATTAGCATTTAAAAAACCTTTGAAATTCACTGAAAAAACCATAGGTTTCAGGCACGTTATAGTTAGAAATTAGCATTTAAAAACCTTAGAAATTCACTGAAAAAACAATAGGTTTTAGGGACAGTTATAGTTAGTTGGACATTGCACTCGTACAAAACCCGTGAAATTCCCCCGTTATAGTTAGTTCAGGTAACTATAACTCGCGCCCCCGCAATGCACTGCTGATGACGTCACATATTACATCACTCATGACATGGTCAGTGACATCACTGATGACATCACTAATGACATCGCAAATGACATCACTGATGACATCACTGATGACATCATCCATAAGATAATTTGATGCATCTTCTCACACCCTAATATAACTTTTGATACACCCACTGTAAATTACAGACTGCCATTGTCAAATCCATAGACACTCCAACACCAATTACTATATACACACTCACTGATTCTTAGGTCTACACACACACATCTACTCACTCACCCGTACAATCACTCATAGTTATAGTCACTCAGTACAGGACTATTATATGCACTCATACACCTATATAAACACTCACACACCGCCACTCATCCATAGAGGTACTCACACACCTAGTCAGTCATGCAAAAAATTAAGCACACACCCATTTACTCACCTATACAGTTATACACACACCAGCTCACTTACTCATACAAATACTAGCAGATTCTTACGCTCTTATACAATCTCTGATACAAGCACACATTCATCCATACAGTCACTCTCACAATCACACACTCTCGCTTATAGCTATTTATATACTCCAACACACATATATACTGCCTTTCACATATGTAGTTACTCACACATGTACCACTGGGACAACATTCACTCACTAACACACTCTTACACACACTTACCCACCCATACAGTCTATCACAGATGCACTCTTGAAACCATCCACCCAGTGAATCACCCACTCACACATCTATGCACAGAGTCGCACACACCCCACCCACACAAACACTCAGGCACACATACAGATACTCAGACAACCAATCAATAACTCATATAGACACTCATGTAGCTATTCACAAACCCATGCAGCCACTTACACAGCAACAGACAGATGGATACAGACATTCACCCAGTTTAGTCACTAACCCATGCATTCAGTAAGATACGTTTAATCACTCACTTATAGAGTTAGTCACGCACCTACTAAATCATCCTTTCAGACACTTATACACCCACTCCTTCTTCAATACGCCTTTCCCTATATATATTAAACATATTTAAACTTTACAGAAACACACAGTCACTGGATGATGTCATCAGTGATGTCATTTGAGATGTCACCAGTGATGTCATCAGTGATGTCACTGACCATGTCATAAGTGATGTAATATGTGACGTCATCAGCAGTGCATTGCGGGGGCGCGAGTTATAGTTACCTGAACTAACTATAACGGGGGAATTTCACGGGTTTTGTACGAGTGCAATGTCCAACTAACTATAACTGTCCCTAAAACCTATGGTTTTTCAGTGAATTTCTAAGGTTTTTTAAATGCTAATTTCTAACTATAACGTGCCTGGAACCTATGGTTTTTTCAGTGAATATATATATATATGTATATCACTGAAAAAAACATAGGTTTCAGGGATGTTATAGTTAGAGATTAGCATTTAAAAAACCTTAAAAATTTACTGAAATAACCACAGATTTCAGGGACGTTATAGTTAGTTGGACATTTCACTCGTACAAAACCAGAGAAATTCGGCCGTTATAGTTAGTTCAGCTAACTATAACTCGCACCCCCGCAATGCACTGCTGATGACGTCACATATTACATCACTCATGACATGGTCAGTGACATCACTGATGACATCACTGATGACAACCAATGGTTTTTTCAGTGAATTTCAAAGGTTTTTTAAATGCTAATTACTAACTGTAACGTCCCTGAAAGCTATGGTTTTTTCAGTGAATTTCAAAGGTTTTTTAAATGCTTATTACTAACTATAACGCCCCTGAAACCTATGGTTTTTTCAATGAATTCCTAAGGTTTTTTTAAATGCTAATTTATAACTATAACGTAGTAGTCGCGTTTGCAGAGTGGTGCAGAAAGGAGGCTGGGCCTCCGACCAGCGCTCAGGAATTCCGCTGCTTAGGACTCATAGGAGGTACCAGGAGGGATTCGTGGCCCCCAAAGTCCCTCAAGAGTAAAGTGGACTTCATCCCCCAACCCGTAGTGTGCAAGGAGGCACGTTTGCAGAGTGGTGGAGAAAGGGGGGCATGACCTCCGAAGACCTCTTAGCAATACCACTGTGTGGGACTTACTGGAGGTAACAGGAGGGGTAGTTGGCCCCCAAGGATGTCCTTGGGGGCGAACTACCCCTCCTATTACCTCCAGTAAGTCCCACACAACAGCATTGGTAAGTTCTCATAGCAGGCCACGCCCCCTTTGCCCACCACTCTGCAAACGCGCTCCCTGGCGCGCTCTTGGATGGGGATTAAAGTCACCTTCGATGCTGGGGGTCCTTAGGAGCCAACTAGCCTACCTGACACCTCCAGTAAGCTCCAGATAGTGGGATTGCTGAGAGGTGGACACAGGCCACGCCCCCTTTCTGCACCACTGCAAACGTGCCTCCTGGCACGCTCTTGGTTGGGGGATGAAGTCCTCTTGCCCCCTGAGGGTCCCTGTGGGCCAACTAGCCCTCCTGTTATCTCTAGTAAGCCCCACACAGCTAGATTGCTGAGAGTGGTCCGAGGCCATGCCCCCTTTTTACACCACTCTGCAAAAGCGCCTCCTGGCGCACTGCTGCTCAGGGGATGAAGTCCACTTTAGTCCTGAGTTCCTCAGGACACAAGAGGACCTTATCGCCCCACCAGCAGTGCGCATAGAGGCCCGTTTGCAGAGTGGTGTAAAAAGGGGCATGGCCTCGGACCACCTCTCAGCAATCCCACTGGGTGGGGATTACTGGAGGTACCTGGTGGGCTAGTGGCCCCTAAGGACCCTTAAAGATCTAGGGGACTTAATCCCCCAACCCAGAACTTGCCAGGAGGCGCGTTTGCAGGGTGGTGCAGGGATACCGGCCCCGGGGACCCCATCCCCCGGGGCATGGCCACATATTTTTTATTTAAAAAAAAAAACATTTTAAAGGAGTGGGGCCGTACAGCCTCCCTCCTGAGGCCATTATTGGCCCCGGGGACCCCCATACCCCCGGGCATTGCCTCGTTTATTTATATATTTTTTTAATTATTTTCACGGGAGGGGGCCGCGGGGCCCCCCTTTCCTGGGCCTCTTTTGGTCCCGGGGATCCCATCCCCCATGGCCTGGCCTCAATGTTGGGGACCGCGGGGGGAGCCCTAATGCCCCCGCGGTCCCTGTCGACTCCCCGCCTCCTGTGGGAGCTGGCATAGCTTTTGGGCAAAGGGAGCTGCTGACATGCAGCTCCCCTTGCCCAAAAGCTATTCTGCTTTGCTTCGTGGAAGCGAGAGCAGGTTTCCTGCTCTCGCTTCCACGAAGCAAAGCAGTGTTTGCTATACCCATAGCAAACTGCAATGTCCCAGGGGTGGGCACCCCCGGACATTGCTGGAGCCAGCCCTGGGGGTGGCGGTCCCCAGGGCAATAGAGGGCTCCAGGAGGGGCCCCCCTCCCATCATGATTAAAGTCCCGGGGAGGTGGCGGTCCCCGGGGCTGCGTGGGTGGGCAAGAGCCACCCCAATGCTTTTTTTTAAACAAGAAGCCCCGGGGAGGTGACGTTCCCCGGGGCTGCATGCTAATGTGGCATTGCTCCCGGGACCTGGCCTACCCGGGGGCTTAAAGAAACAAAGCACGTGAAACCGCGCTTCGTTTTTTTAAAAATTTCTGTCGGATTCACGCACCCAGGGCTAATCCTGTCTAATTTTTAAAAAAGTAGGCCTAGGGGGTCAGGGTGTTTCTACCCTGCCTCCTTTTCTTGATTTTTATCCTTTTTTTTTACCTTTTTCTTGTGACTCGGTTCAACCCTTCAGCCTGGGACGACTCCTGGTGGCCAACATCACTGGGAACAGCCCCGCCACCCACCGACCACGTACGCAACCTAGGGGTCATCCTCGACCCCACCCTCTCCATGACTAAGCAGGTCAACGCCGTTTCCTCATCCTGCTTCAACATCCTCCGAATGCTCCGCAGGATCTTCAAGTGGATCCCCACCGAAACAAGAAAAACAGTCACCCATGCCCTCGTCACCAGCAGGCTGGACTACGGAAACGCCCTCTACGCAGGAACGACGGCTAAGCTCCTGAGACGGCTGCAACGCATCCAGAACGCCTCTGCCCGTCTTATCCTCGACATCCCCCGACGCAGCCACATCACACCCCACCTGAGAGACCTGCACTGGCTCCCTGTCAACAAGAGGATAACCTTCAAGCTCCTCACCCACGCACACAAAGCACTCCACAACTCCCGGACCAGCCTACCTCAACAGACGACTCAGCTTCTACACCCCCACCCGCCAGCTCCGCTCGACCAGCCTCGCCCTCGCCACAGTCCCCCGCATCCGGGAAACGACCGCCGGCGGCAGATCCTTCTCCCACCTCGCCGCCAAGACCTGGAACACCCTCCCCACCAACCTCCGACAGACCCAAGACCTACTGGCCTTCAGAAGACTCCTCAAGACCTGGCTCTTCGATCAGTAGCAGCACCACCCCCCTCTTCCACCAGCGCCTTGAGACCCTCGCGGGTATGTAGTGCGCTTTATAAGTGACATGATTGATTGATTGATTGAAGATGGCTGCCAACACTTTTTGGTTTGGAGTGTTGGCAACCAATCAGAAGTCAGCTCGTGCTCAGGAGGGTTTCGCGGATCCACAGCGGTCACCAGATATCGATATATTTGGTTTTTTTTTGCATTTCTCAGGAACTACTGAACGGATTTACACCATTTAAAAAAAAGAACGCTTTCTAAACCGAGAGCTACCTTTTTCCCAAATTTAGTGTAATTCCGTTCAGCAGTTCGGGCTGTAGCTTTGTCTAAAATTTCCTATGGAAATTAACATGGAGAAAATGCGTTTTGGGACCCCCCTTTTTTCTCGGCCCCCGCTTGACGAATCACCCCGAAACTTTCAAGACAGGAGCTGACCCAAGCGGGCCATTAGTTTTGAACATTTTGCGAAGATTTGTCAAACAGAGCCAAAGATATTGGCAAATCAAAAAACGCTTTTCCTATGGAAACTAGGTTCTAACTATAACTACCTACTGGCGACCGCCAGAAGGTAATATATATATATACAACAGCGCCTTCTCTACTAAAAAGAAAGTCTGCACTCAAAGAGAAAAACATTCCAAATCCTTTTATTGCACAAGGATGTATTTCTTCTATAGTTAGTGATTAATGACTATATAACAAGTAATCAAAGGAACAAAATGTTTGGACTGAGAAAGGCTGTGAGTTTCAGTCGAAACGCGTCTCCTGTCAGTATGTACAAATGGATTTAGACTGTGTCACCAAGAGATTTTTCCTATTCAGTCTTGTGCAATAAAGGGATTTGGAATGTTTCCCTGTTCGAGTGCAGGCTTTTCTTTTAAGTAGAGAAGGCGTAGTTGGATTTAAAAGAGCCTCGGTAGTGCTAATACTTGCACCACCTGCGATTTGGTAGCAAGCTCGGAATCGTCATTGTGTAACTTTTGATATATATATATTGTCCTTGGACTGTTCGCTTTATACATATATATATATATATATATATACACACACAATCCCCTCAATCCTCCAAAGATCGGGCGCAGACACCAATTTTACTGCTCGCAATTGATTTATTCAATGAAAATGTTGTTATGATGTGTTTTGGCCAGTCCTGGCCTTGATCACATACGTGCTACGTTTTAAAAGAAAGATGTATAAACATAGACGACATACTGTGCAAATCACCGCAGAAGTGCAACCACCACCTAAGCTCCTTCCCTGAAAGTTTCAGAGTGATCTGTCAAGCACGGAGCGCGAAAAAAACGGGGCTCCCAAAACGGTTTCACCAAGCAATATCCATTGGGATTTTTGACCTGCACTACAGCCCAAATGGGTGAACGGAACTACACCAATTTGGCAGAATGTTTTATCTTTGCCCAAAAAGTGTGCTTCTTGTGATTTGGTGTAAAAATTTCGTGAGTTTCTGAGAAATTAAGGTTCAAAATATATGTATATATAGAGACGTGGAGGGTCAGTGGATCCAACCGATCAAAAAATATGATCTGATTGGCAGCCACCCTATCAAAAAAGATATGTCGGCAGGCATTTTAGGACTCAGTGGACTCAGTGAAGGTTCATCGTATGGCACCAAAGTTAGAAACAAACCAAAAAAATCGATTTACTTTGGAAACATGTCCCTAACTATATCTGTCCAGTTATTGTATCCATAATAACTTTGTTGCTGCTTGATGTATCTGCACGAAAAGTTCCCAAATCAAGTTCATTTACAGGTTCCTTGTGGAAAGTTTTGGGCCGATCCGAAAGCGAGGACCAAAAAAGGGGGTTCTCAAAAGTGCAATTTTCCATGTTAATTCTCATAGGAAAGCTTGCTCTCTGATACAGAAAAATATAGCGGAACTTAATTACACCACATTTGGCTAAAAGTTAGAACTTTCCTGAGATAGAGTGCTTTTTGTTATTTGGTGTGAATCCATTGAGCTGTTGTCAAGAAAGTAGCATTTAGAAAGGTACTCAGGGGCATAAGAGTTAACGCTATTTAAAAGTTAGAAATATCTGGACCATTGGTGTTCAGAAATACCATGAATGGCCAATTCAGAGTGGATGGGTGGATCCAGATTGGCTGGAAAAACATAATGCTCCAAGCAAAATTGCATAATTTCCAAGATCATCTCTGTGTGTTCTAACAAATTAATCGATCTGGGGCACAAAAAGTGTCTACAGTCACTCATTCCCTTCTTATTCTGGATGATTGTGTAATGAATACCACAATATAGTTACAATCAGATAGTTCTTCTTCCCTGTTATTCTATTTATTCAAGATAAGAAATCCGATAAATCTCTTATCTATGATGACAGTATTGTAACATAGCTGAAAAGAAAGAGAAAAAGGTCTATGAAGCAAGATATATTCTCCAGGAGTGAGCAATGGAGATTACTATTGGCTTCCCAGAAGGATTTTTTATGTCGTTATGGATCTTGGGGAGGAAAGAAATAGTTTACATGATAGGGTGCCCATTAGTGAGGTAGATAAAATCATCATGATCTAACAGCTCTTTCTCTCTCTCGTTGAACCATATTTGTTGGTAATCAGCAGCAATCTTCTCTGTTGGGTCTTTATACAATACTTCATAATGCGTGTTCATATCAAGTTGCTTCTGACTTCCATTATGTATCCATAATGACAATGTTCCCACCTTTTTCAGAGGCCTTTGTTATAATGTTCACATCCTCTTAGAGCTCCTTCATGGCATTCCATTCTTTTATGCTCATATCTGTTTTATCCCATCCCAATATTTCAAGCAAATGTGACATTTTGCTCTGAATGCAACAAAGTGAATAACAGTCTTTATCAAGGCCATAGAAGATCACAAATCTTAAAATGATTTGTTTATTTTGGGCTTCACAATCTCAAAGTTGAGATACCCTTTTTCCACTTTGTTACCCCTGTCATTGAAAGGAAACACAAAAAAATGAAAGAAAAATACAATAGATTTCTTGAAAAATGGTTCATTTTAGAATTGCCTATGTTGAGCCTACGATGGAAAAAATATATATTTTCTTTTTTAATGTGTTACTGTTTGGGACTGTTAATGTTTTTGATTGTGATATTTAATGTGTGTAAGAAAGTGTGCGCACATCTGAATCTATAAGAATTAGTTAGACTATGTGTGTGAATTTACTCTGTATATAGGTGTGTGTATGTCTGTATCTGAGTAAGTGTGTGTGTTTATTAATGTGAATGTAGATAAGGGTGAGAGTGTGGATCTTGCAGGTATGTGTGTGAGTGAGTAAGTGTGTGGCAGAGTGACTGTGGGGCGAGTGAGTGTGAGAAGCTTGTGAGTGTATGAGGGCATGTGTGTGACCGTGGTGTGTGTGACTAAATGTGTGGAGGTATATGTATGGCTGTGTGAGTGACTGAGTGTGTGGGGGTTTGTGTGTGGGTGTTGTTATGTGTGTGTGTATGATGGAATGTGCCGGTGTGTGTAGATATGTGTGTGTTACTAAACGTGTGGGAGTGTATGTGTGGGTGCATGTGATTGTAGAGATGTGTCTGTGGCTCTAGATGTGTATGTGACTTTGTGTGAGAAAATGTGTGTGGAGATGTAGGTATGAGCATGTCTTGGTGAGTGTGTGTGGCTGTAGTTGTGTGAGTGATCAAATGTAGGGTTGTGTCTGACTTTCTGTGGGTGTCAGTGTGTGGGTATGTGTGTGTGTGACTGAATGTGTGGGTATGTGTCTGGGTTTGTGTGTGATTGAGTATATGGAGGTCATTTGGGTGACTGAGTGTATGGCAGTGACTGTGTGTGGCAGTGTCTGTGTGAATGAACTTCTGTGTGTAGTTGTGTGTGAGTCTGTGTGGCAGAGTGAATGTGGGCATGACCAAGTGTGAGAAGCTTGTGTGTGTGTCTATGTGTGTGTGTGTATGCTTGTGTGTGTGTGTTTGTGTTAGACTGTATTAGTGTTAGTTTGGATAAGTGTAAGAAACTCGGATATGTCTGTGTGTGTTTGTGTGGATTTTTATTTAGCTATATGATATGTTATTGTAAATATATCTCTGGGTATGTGCCATATATATAATTTAATTATGGATTGCTTTTAAACTGGGTGTATCTGTGTGTGTGCCTGAGTGTATAATTGTGTGCAAATATGTGTATCTGTATAGCTGCATGTCTTTCTTGGGGTGTCTTTATGGTAATAGAAGTGTCCATGTGTGTGTGTAAATGAATATCAATATGTGGGTAAGATTCATGTGTAGATGAATGTGTGTGGTTCTACCTTGCATGCATAACTAACTAATAAGTGTATTAACTTTCGTAGTTTTATATAGAGTTGGCAAGACCTGAGGGTATAAGAGCACTTTACATCAGTGCTTGTTCACTACAAATAGCGCATAAAATCACACATTAGCGATAAAATCAAAATAAGACAAAGATTGAGCAAGGGAGAGAAGGAGTTGCAGGGGATGTATACAGGGAAAATTAGTGGTTGAGGTCATGTCTTGACGGTCGATTACCGTCTTGCTACTTGAGATGTTTGTTGATTAGGAGATCCTTTAGTTATCTCTAGATGCTCAAGGAGGGGTTTGTCCTGATATGAACTGGAATGGAGTTCCAGATTTTAGGGGCATTGCTCGAGAAGGAGTTAGCTAGGGTTTTTTGTTTCTAGACTTTGGTTGTGATAAGGAGTTAAGGTATTTGAGCTTCTTAGGTGTTTTTGGCTGGCCTGACTAAGGTATTTGAGCTTCTTAGGTTTCTTGACTGGCCTGCCTTTTTTAGTTTTGAGGCAAGGTAAGTTGGTTTCCCAGTGTGGAGGGCTTTGAGAGTGAGAAAGGTATTTCTGAAGCTCTGTGCGAGCTTCAATTGGGAACTATTTTAGTTCTCTCAGTGCATGAGTATGTCTGATTAGGTGCATAGGTATTCATGCCTGTGTATGACTATATATATTTGTGTGTCGGAAGTAGGTTTTTTGTGTTAATAGAAGTACATATGGGTCAAGTTATTGTAACCTCGCAAAACACTATTGAATGTGTTATTGAAATAGAGATGTTGCTTTTGGGTTACTAACAGTCCCTCATGAAGGGATCAGGGGCACTGTGGTAACAGTAACAGACCCACGTTATTCACAGTATCACACACAAAAAGTACTAAGAAGAATGAACACTTTTAAGTATTACTACAGGAACAATCCATTTCTCAGTATGTCTAAACCAACTATACAGAATATTATAAAAACAGCAAGAAGGGAAGTTATAAATAAAAGAATAAAATGAACATTTCTAAAATGGTTAAAATGTAATCTAGAACCTAACACTGTAAGTCCTACTTCTATGCACTACTCTAAAAGAGCATGGAAGGCAGAGCAACTTGCAATCTAGAGTTTCTTAGGGAGATGAAATGCACTACATATCTTGTTGACAGAAAAGGCTGTCTCTATCAGTGAAGGCGCAAAGACAGTGTTCCCTGTGATGGGCAAACACACGCTGCGGTCTTTCTCCAGGACGCAGCTTTCTCAGCTTCAGGCAAGATGTAGCTTCTGTGAAGTGCGAAGTGTGCTGGCAATAGGTGAGACCATACCTGGCAGAATCCCGGGCGATAATCTGGGCGAACAACCTCTCCTGACAAGTGGTCAAGTGACAATTATATACTAAATGGTATCGGAAATTAGAATTTCTGACATAAGTTTAGCAATGTCTGACAGATTATGTGCATCAAGCTATGCATCCTAGACATTTCCTTATGAACAGAAAAGGTAGAAGGACGTCAATTCAGCCTACATCATTTTGACTAAATGTCTGTATTTGTTCCTATTTAATCTCAACCTCATGAAGAGTAGACATTTGACTCAGATGAATTTCACATCAAGTTTTGTATCTATGTCATTAATCAAATGGATTGATGCTTTCATAGTTCTACGAAAGATAAGGTCAGGTGATATCTGGGTCTAGTGGAAGACATGACAATGATTCTGCATAAATCAGGGAACATGGCGACTACCATTGTCTAAGGTTTAGAAGATGGCGACCTCTATTATCCAAGGTGGAGTCAGGGCCTACATTAAATGTATAAACTAAAAGGTGCTCCTTTGGACTTAATACCAGTGCTCATACCAACAGGGACTGATTGTATCAGCTAACACCAATCGTTACTCATTCATACCTTCAACATTCATAAAACTGTGAGATATAACCATATGCCCAAGACTAACACTACAAACAACAAATTTATAGAAAAATATATCAATTTATTAAAAAGTACATTAATCTCAAGGTATATCAATCTGCAAGTGTACCATTATATCGAATGACATAAAAAATTCACAGAAATTACAATATATCTAGGTCAACATATCAGAGAAAAATACAATTTCATAAGGAACATAATCACAAGTTAAAAAAGACGAGAGTACATACAACAGACAAAGAAATGTGTCATTAAAACTATACACATCCGTTTTAACTGAATATTGCCAGCTGGCGCTTGGTACTGTCCTGATATGAAGTACTCAAAAGCCACAGTCTCTTCACGGATTGTGTTTCTTAAGAATGGCGTCGACGCGTTTCGATGGAGATATTTATAATACCATCTTTTTCAAGACAAGAAATGTTTATACTCTTCAAGCCTAACTAGTTCCTGCTGGAACCCTTTAAAACACCTCTTCTTAATAGTAGATGGATCATACAATAAAAATGGAAGATTGGGACGGTTGTCTCCCTTCTCCTCGTTGGTATCCGAATTTGAATTGTATATCGGTATATCCCTTATACGATGCTATAGATGCTTCTAACAGCCCAAGGTTGTAATAATAAGCCTGAGGCTCAAGTAGGTATACTGGTTATCATCGTTCTACTTTGCGTGGACTATGATATACGGTTCGAACTTGTAGGTTGGTTACACCCGCCAGAGAACTCCCTTTTCCAATTGGGGTTTAGTAACAGACGGCAGAGTCACGTCAGCAGTCCGATGTCCTCCGCGATAGGTATGATCCATCTACTATTAAGAAGAGGTGTTTTAAAGGGTTCCAGCAGGAACTAGTTAGGCTTGAAGAGTATAAACATTTCTTGTCTTGAAAAAGATGGTATTATAAATATCTCCATCGAAACGCGTCGACGCCATTCTTAAGAAACACAATCCGTGAAGAGACTGGGGCTTTTGAGTACTTCATATCAGGACAGTACCAAGCGCCAGCTGGCAATATTCAGTTAAAACGGATGTGTATAGTTTTAATGACACATTTCTTTGTCTGTTGTATGTACTCTCGTCTTTTTTAACTTGTGATTATGTTCCTTATGAAATTGTATTTTTCTCTGATATGTTGACCTAGATATATTGTAATTTCTGTGAATTTTTAATGTCATTCGATATAATGGTACACTTGCAGATTGATATACCTTGAGATTAATGTACTTTTTAATAAATTGATATATTTTTCTATAAATTTGTTGTTTGTAGTGTTAGTCTTGGGCATATGGTTATATCTCACAGTTTTATGAATGTTGAAGGTATGAATGAGTAACGATTGGTGTTAGCTGATACAATCAGTCCCTGTTGGTATGAGCACTGGTATTAAGTCCAAAGGAGCACCTTTTAGTTTATACTGTTGTATAGCACCCTACTCCTTTGGTGTATAAGGGGTCCCTCTCATTTTTGGATAGTCTACATTAAATGTAGTCAGACTTTAGAGGCTTTACATTATCGCCAGCTTGTACGTCTGAATGGGACATCATAGAGGCGTATCTAACCAATAGGGATTTTATCTAATGTGTAGGGAGATCCATGCTCTCTTGTTACTGAGGTCTTAAATACCTGGAGTAAAATATACATATGATCAAACTATATGTGTAAAATGAAACAAGAGCAGACAGCATATAAAAATGTAAATTTAGCATAAAAAAGACAATCAACAAATTAAAGATGTCAGAAAAGGATACACTTAGTAAATAAGTATAGCAAAGCAGGAATACCTTTAAGCCTTGCATCATTTCAGATAGTTAAGGATTATAAATAGATTTTGTAATCCCTCTAGAGTGTTTTATGTGTGTTGGCGAGGATGTCAGCCTGGAAGAAGGCTTTGGTCATCCCGCTATTGAAAAAACCATTGGCAGATGTAAATGATCCTAGTAATTATCACCCAATTCCTCAGCTCCCCTACCCAGTGAAAATTGTGGAGAAGTATGTTAGCAAAAAATTAGCTATTTGGAAACTCACAACATTCTGGAGCATAAGCAAACTGGTTTTAGACCTGCACATGGCACAGAAACAGCACTAAGTCTGACTTTGGATGAGCTAAGGATGATGGTTGACAGTGATCAGACTGCAATACTGATATTATTAGACCTCTCAACAGCTTTTGATACTGTCAACCATTAAACTCTTATCCTGAGATTGCGAGAGACCTTTGTACCTTTCTGGAGTGGATTAAATCCTACTTGTCAGGCACAACCCAGGCAATGTCACTCCCTCCCTTCTACTCTGAGTTTAAGGAAATTACACACAGGGTGCCCTCGGGTTCAGCCATACGCCTCATTCTTTTTAATGTATACTTTTATCCACTATGCGTTTGACTACGGTATTCATGAAAAACTGTGGTCCATTTGGAGTAGATAACTCTATAATAATTGTTTTACGGTTTTACGAGAGCTGTACACAGGCAGTAGAGCCTGTATTCAGCCCGTAAACCAATATGGTTTACAGGGTGAATGCAGGCAATCTTTCATCGTGGAGAGGTGGGTTAGGCAGGGGTGTGTCCTTGCCCCCTTCTTGTTTACCCTTTATATTAGCAACTCCGGCAACATGTTGGCTAAAGGGCGCAATGACCTCCCCAAATAGAACAGCGACTGGTCCCAGCCCTCCTCTACGCAGGCATACTTATGGCCCATACCCCCATGGCCCTACAGCGTCTTTTGGTTTCCTTTTTGGCGGTCATGCAGGATTTGGGCATAACAACAAATCTGAGCAAGACATTTGTAGTGAAATGCGGGAAGGGCTTCATAAGTTGTCAGGACCTTTCTGTTAACGACAATAAACTTAATTTTACCCCGTTGTTTTCATATCTAGGGGTCATGTTCTAACAGAGCGGGTCATAGAAGGTTGCTATTAATGCAAGGAAATTTAAGTTTGTAAAATCAATTTCTGCCTTGACTAAGTTTGCACACAAACTCGGCAATAAGCTGGTTAATGAAATACTGACTATAGTATTATTATTATTTTTTTCAACCAGATTTTAATAGGTTTTCAAGACAAATCTGCATCGTACATGAAACATATTCACATTAAACATTGCACATACATTAGACATAATCGCTCTCTGGTGTATTTTAGCCAAAATCCCTTGTAACTAAACCTCCCCCCTCCCCCCTTGAGTTGCATTTGAAGTGGTGTAAGAGTATCTCTGGGTTCTGCTAGACCTTTATAGGTCATGCCTTTTATTCCGGCGCGTTGGAAGGCTGACTAATCCTGACCCATCTTCGTCCCCTCCCCTCTGCTGTCGACCGTGGAGAGCCTGCCCCACTGGATCCCTGCTCGTCGGCTGTTAATTCGCCTACAAGGCGTTCCCATGCCCTTGCTCGATCTATTTTACCTATTCCTCATCTGGCTTCTCTGAGTAAAAGTCTACCTTCTGCTCCCGCCCATTTCTCCAGTTCCTTTTTCCATGTGCCTATCCGTGCCCCCCTCCCCATCCCCCCGGCATTTTCCAATTCTCAGCTATCTCCCTCTTAACCAGCACGTAGGCAAGGTCTTGAAATTTCCCAGTTGTTTTGTTTTTGGCCGTGTGCGGGAACTATCCTAACAGATAGTGGTCTGGGGTTTGTGGAAGCTCCTTGTCGATGAGGTCGCCTACTGTGCTTCTTATCTCTTCCCAGAACACTTGTAGTGTGGGGCAGTCCCAGAACATTTGCAGTATATGGGCTTCCCTCTATCCACATCTCGGGCATGCTGCGGTCTCTGTCCAAAAGTATCGCCTTTGCGGGACGGGGTGAGATATGCTCTGTGAAGTACGTAAAAGTTTATTAGTTTAAATCACGCATTTCTAGACGCCTTCTGGGTTCGTTCTAGTACTGTTACTGACAAGAACGTGAGAGCACGACCCTCTGCCCCAATATAATTTTGACAGGTGCTAGTAAGTCACCAATAAGAGGAACATGGTCCTACAAACTCAGTGTTCTCCCAAATGTAATACGTGCACATAAATTAGAAAAATACATTTATTTTTATTAATATTATTCAATGCATAGAATACAGCAAAACATGAAAGTCAATATCAAAAGGTCAATGATAATAATATATATCATGAGTCACACACCCACTCATTCTGTCTATTTATCACACAGCCACATGCTCACACAAACTCAAACATCCCAACATAAAACAATACATGGTCCATAGAGTCACAACAATGCTTCTCGCATGATGTCAAAAGTCTTCCCCAAAATTTCCAATATCATAGAGACCGCACAGATGTACAAAAGGAATATACAATTTTTCATTTCTCATACAATTCAATTCAGTTTCTTTCCCAGAAGGGAAAATAGAAGTGGGGGAGACAAGAGGGCTCCAGCGCCGAGGCGCGTTTCAGTGTCTAACCCGGATCTGGGTCACACCTTCATCAGGACGAAGCACAACGGGGTGGGACTCATGACGAAAAATACCTTGAAGTTAAAATCATGCCCTACTGATCGGGTGAGCACTGCTGACGGCTCAAACACTGGGCGGTGTCCAAGAATGATCCCGTAAAATATATGCTAGGGCAGAAAGCTGTAATTTCCTAAGTAGTTCCAAGCGAACGGAATTCTTTGGGCGACATCAGTAGAGGTACATATTGGAGGATGCAACCCAAGTTGGGGGAAAAATAGCCCCGGTATCATAAAGGCAAATAGCTCTGAGGTCGGGTCTGGTCACATGCTGGGAAATCTCTGGCTATTCCCTAATTCCGCTGGCATTAATCAGGGTCCAGGACGGCGTGTACGTACTCACGCCAGTAGAAACCGGCGGTAGTATCGTGTCCCAGTCTTTCTCCGGGATCTGTTTCCCCAAGTCCTCGTTCCACTGCAGTCGCAGGCTCTCTAGCGGCCTTTGTATGTCTTGCCTGATCGCCCTGTAAAGACAGGAGACCGTTTTGATCGTCCCTGCTGACAATACGACATATCTGCATCCTGCAAGTGCCCGAGGCTCCTCGCTGCCCGCTTCACAGTGTTTCCTGATCCTCCTAGAGAGCGCTCCATGCTCCAGAAATTGACCCCCTGGCAGGTCATATGCCGCTTGCAGTTCTTCAAAGGGAAGCATTACTGAGTCTTGGTACAGGTCCCCCATTACTTTTAGGCCTGCCTCTTCCCAGTCCTCTAGCCCTGTCCAATGCTCTCCCTGCGGTAGGCAGGAAAGCATTGTTATGGGCAAGTCCGGGGAGTACGGGATCTTAGGCCCACACGTCTCAAGTATGCGGCCCAACAGCGCACCACCACTGTGGTCTCCGCCTTGTCTTCCGACGGGTTCCTCCGCACCCGCAGTACTATCCTCGCAAGGGTTGCAGCATCCAGCGCGGCCTGGTGCTGTTCCCTGTTTGGGTTTCGTTCAGCTGCTAGCCATTGGATCAGCCAGTACAACTGGGCTGCTATGTAATATCCCTCAAAATCGGGGACCGCTAGTCCTCCCTCAGCCGTGGAGCGATGCAACGTGGCCAGAGCTACCCTTCTGCATCCCGTCCCCCAGATAAAAGATACTATCATTGAATCGAGGTCTTTAAACGTCGCTTGTGGTATCCACACCGGGAGAGCCCCGAAATAATACAGTAGCCTCGGGGGTGCCACCATCTTCAGGACTGCCACTCGTCCCGCTACCGAGAGTGGCAGTGTCCCCCAGAACTCCATAGAGGACCGTATTGAGCGTATCGCTCTGTTTACATTGCCCTATAACAAATCGGCTAAGCCATGGTATAGTTTGACTCCAAGATAGGGCAGGCAGTCAGGTTCCCACTTCAAGTTTCCCAAGCCAGGCGGTGGGGGTCTATCAGCCGCCGTAGGGTAAAGTCTAGATTTCTGCCAATTAACCTTGAGGCCGGATAGACCGCCAAACTGGGTCAGTATGTCTTGCGCCCCCCTTAGCTCCACGGCTGTGTTACTAAGAAACAGCAGAAGATCGTCTGTGTGTAAGGCTATATAGTGACTCGCTTCTCCTGTCCACAAGCCAGTGTAGTCCTATCCACTCCTCGCCCTGCACGCCAGGGGTTCCATGGCGAGGGCGAATAGCAGTGGGGAGAGGAGGCATCCCTGCCTCGTACCTCTTTCAACCCTCTGCCTAGGTGAAATCGTTTTCCCAGTACGCAGTCGGGCTGTGGGGGTTGCATAGAATACCTTTACCCACGCAAGGAAGCCTCTCCCCAGTCCCATCTTAGACAGGACCTCGTAGTGGTATGGCCACTCGAGGCTATCAAAGGCCTTCTCGATGTCCACTGCGAACATCGCCGCCTCCCGCATGTCATACTCGTTGGAGTCCATAACCGCCAGGAGCCCCCTTAGGTTTATGGCCGTGTTTCGCACGGGGATAAACCCTGCTTGGTCTGCGTGAACCAGTTCCGACATGTGGGCTAATAGTTCAGCATGGATTAAGGTCTGTAGGCTGTGTAGTCGTGCGCCTCCTTCCCAGGTTCAGGCTCCAGGACGATAAGGGCCTCTCTAGTGCTCTCCGGCAGTGGTCCAGCCTCTCGAGCCTACTGAAATAATGTGATCAATCTAGGCGCCAATTCCTCTACATATGCCGCGTAAAATTCAGCCGTGAGGCCGTCGGTGCCCAGGGTCTTGTTCCTCGCCATTCACTTGATGGCAGCCCTCACCTCCTGCTGCGCGATATCTGCTCCTAGGTTCTCTGCCTCCTCGGGACCCAACCTTCTCATCTGCAGTTCTGCGAGATATACCCGGCCCTCCGCGCTATCGCATTGCGTTGATCTTTTGTACAATCTAGCATAGTAACGAGCAAAGACCTCATTAATCTTTGCCTGTGTGTAGTGCCTAACTCCTTCCTCATCTTCTACTTCCACTAGTGGGGGGCTCCTACTCACCGGATTCGCCAGCCTCGCCAGGAGGGATCCTGACTTGTCTCTTTCTGCGTGGGTGCGCTCTAAGTACTTCTTATAATCGAAGCATTTGAGCCTCTTTGTCTGCCCCGCCACCTCCTCTTTGGCCTCGAGCATCCTTTGGCGGAGCTCCGGATGGTCAGGCGGCCTACGCTCCAATCCTCTAAGGGTCTCCTCTGCCTCCTCCACCTCCCTCAGGAGGGTACGCCTGACCCATGTCCTACGTGTTATGCACTGGCCTCTCAAGACCACTTTGAAGGCGTCCCTCTCTGCGATCGGCAAAGAGGCCGTCCCCGCATTGGTCTCAAAGTATTGTATAATTTCACCCCTGATCTCCTCCCGGAAGACCTGGTCCTCCAGGTTGTCAGGGCGAAGCCTCCATGTGGGGATCGACAAGACTAGGTGCGCCCATCTCAACGACAGGACCGCAGGGTTATGATCCGATATCGTGCGCATGAGGTATTCTGCTGAGATAACGTGGCGTTGCATGTCTGCCGTACACAAGAAAGCATCTTGGTGCGCATGTACTTCATGGACCACAGAGAAGTAGGAGTAGTCCCTATCTTGGGGATGTAAGGTTCTCCAGGCGCCTATCAGCCCCCATCTCTGTCACCATGTATTAAATGCGTGCGAGGCGCGTGCTGCTTGGGACCCTTGCAGTGGGGGGTGGGGTCTGTCCATGTGTATGTCATCCACACTGTTAAAGTCTCCCCCCATTAGGGTAGTCCCAGTCAAGTATAGTGTCAAGCAGTGGTTCAATCGGGTGAAGAAAGCTGACTGCTCTGCGTTGGGGGCGTAAATACTAACTATGCTTAGTTCCCGGCCCTCTAATCGCCCCCGTATTGCTACATATTGACCCTCTGGGTCTATCAGTGAGTCCGCTAGTTGAAATGGAACCCCCGCCTGAATCCATATTAGCACCCCCATTGCATATGCAGAATATGTAGTTTAGTAGAGTTGGCCCCTCCAGCGTCTCTGCAAGGCGGATCCCTCTTTGTGCGTGAGATGCGTCTCCTGCAGTAAGCTATCTGGGCCCCACGCCTTCTATTGTAAGAGAGGACTTAATGTCTTTTCGTCATTGTGTGCATGCCTCTGATGTTCCACGTCATGCATTTGTATTTCTGTGGATCAGCCATTAGATAGTGTCAGAGTTCTCAGCCCAGTTCCCGCCCGGTGCTCTACTGTCAGCCTGCGCCCCCCAGCCATTCCAAATTGGATCTCTATGTGTTCCAACTCAAGGTATCCCCCCTTAAACAACAATAAACAGTTCCCCCAACTCCCACTCCCCAGGACAAGAAGAAAAACACCCCCCATCCAAACTAAAATTATGAGTCCACAAGTGACTGCTTGCAGTTCGATCAGTTAAGTGTGGGGGAAGGCCGCCCGTCTGTCGCTCTCCCAGTCTCTGCAACCGCCATTCAGATCTGCGGTCATAGGAAACATTCGCAGCGTCTTCCCCATGCAAACCCCAGTACCTTGTTATTGGGTTAGGTGCTTCAAGTGGCCCTCTGGCCCTGCTTACGGTTAGCACCATCTCTCTCGGTCTAGGCGATATCGTCCGTGGCATTACATCTGGAAGTACCACACTCTTCGCCTCTGAGTCACTGGACCCCTGCTCAGGGCCAGAGCCTGCCGCTGCCTTCAGGAGACACATAGTCTCTCCCTTTGCCGCTCATCAATGCCACCACCTACATCGCGTTCTGATGCTCCAGATGTGCCTCCTCTTGTATGGGGGCCAGGGTCTCTCTCGCTGTCCGTCGACCTCGGGAGCGTTTCTCTCTTCGTCTTCTCTGCCTGGGCTCTCGCAGTGGTTCCATCCCTTCATGCCTCTCCAACCACTCCGAAGGCTCCTGCAGAGTTCTACTGGGTAATATTTCTATTATATACATATGTATACTTCTTTCACTGCTGTTTTATCATTTACTATAATCTCACTTTGTCTTCATCACGACTTCCACCTAGAAAATCGATCCCACAGCATCTGCCTTGTCTCTCCTTTAACCCATTTGCATTTGTACTTCATACCCACCTACATGTAAAAATAAAACCTGCTCAGATCTCTGTACTAGGCACATGCATGTTACATTATTATCTCTTTAAAAATCGATGAAATGTATTTAACTAAATACTAACCTCAATATTTGCTCAGTGGGAAATAGCCTCATATGCAGTGTGCACTGCAAAATAGATTAATGAAGGCTCAGCACCACCAGCTCCATGGTTCAAGGGCTGTCTGTCACGTCTTAACTGACTGTTCACAAATGGAAAAATCATTAAGAAACAGCACAATGCTGAAACACAGCACAGCTGGCAAGCACATCTGGGATACAAAAGGAGATGATTCTGCTTGGCCTCTTTCACCAGATCTTGCTTTGCAAATTTACTTCTCAGAACACTCTTATCTAATATCACCATGTGCAATTAATGTTTTTCACATTTATATTTTTAATGTTAAAGGAGCATAACCTTAAACATTCAACTGCATGGATGTGAGGTGTGTGGCTGTAGCACAAAGTTATGGAAAGGAAACTAGTGAATTTATTGTAGTATTGTGTTTAATGTTCTTTAATGAGTAACACAATGGACCAGATTTAATAAGGCTTTGCAACTTTGCACAGTGATGTAAAAGGAATTTTGACTTAGGCATTGCACAACGGGGAGTAGTGGTCACTGGCTAGGCCCTTCACCCAGGCTTCCTGGGGTGAGCAACCACCTGCTGCGTATGGGATTGGGCACAGGGCCCGGCATTGTGATCCTTCTCATTGCAAAAAATCCACAAATGTAAGAAGAATAGCATCATTATGAAAGGTCACAGTTATTTAATTTTTTGCTTCACACAGGAAATGTTCTAAATGATACTTACCTCCTAGCATATCTTGTACAGCAAGCATTGGCATAGATAATCAATCTCGTTTTTCAAATATGCAGTAGAAAAGCCATTAGGTCTGGCTTTTTGTTAGGGGTGTTTGGTAATAGATGGGTAATAGTTGGGTTGCTTTGTGTGTGTTGCTTCCAGTTGTCCTGGAAAGAATACACCGTAATGAAGCAACCTCATGGCCTTAAACAATTTAGAAGTTGGGGGTAAGGTCCCTTTGTTGAACAGACATTATTAGCAGAGTTTAACTGTACCCTGAACGATTAGTGTCATAAAAGGTTTTTGCAAGATGACATTTGCATAGTAGGTGGCAAACTTAAAAGGCATAAACAGCAGAACTTAAAATGAATAAACAGCAAAATATTATATAGTTGAGGCTTTTGACAATAGGCTAGTATTTTCTGTACATCTGTAAGACAGCCTATGTTGATGTATGTCTTTCGATAAACAAAAAATAGCTGTAAATTCAACGTTATCATGAAGCAAAGTAAAATTAATTGTGAGTGATTACTGAATTATTGATAGCTTTGCCCTCCAGTAAAGACAAACATGCAATCTATAGAAAAAAAACATAAACCATAATTAAAATGTCATTATGTCAGTAAAATAAATATATCAAAGAACACATGCTGACTTTGAATTACAATTTACACTTTTATTATTTATTTATCCATACCATTTATAGCGGGCGCGGTCATCTAAAATGTATCCTGGCGCTAGAGCAACCAAACAGGAAGCAACAGCTGCACTAAAAGAAAAATGATAGCAGTAGAGATCGGCACAATACTTCATGTTGCTGCTGTATTCTAACAAAATAACTATTTGAGCCCATCACAGAAGCTCAATTGAAACACAAATGGGACAATGTCGCATCTACAAAATGCTATTGCTTTGATTGAGAGCCTTTCCATGAATTGGCAAACAATAAAAAAACCTATGAAAAACAAAGGCTGAAGTGGGCTTACCTAAAGCCCACTTTCACTAGGCTGCTTCTTATATGCATGTTTTTACATTTTGCCTGCACAGGGTTTGCTCTGTGCTTCTGAAGTCTGTTGTATTTAATATAAAACTTAAAAGGGGCTTACATCCTGCCCTTACTTTTCATTGGTTCGTGTGCTTCTGATTACTTTTCCTCCATTTCTGTTGACTCTAGCATACTATTTCCCGTTGTTCCTTATGTGTTTCCTTTATCAGTGTCCCAATTCCCAAGTACGGTTTCCATCCGCTTTTGTGGAACTTTTTTTATGTTTTGCCTGCACAGTGCTTGCGCTGTGCTTGTTTATGTAATCTCCGCGTGGCTGCATGCATTTCAAGCGTGCTTGTTTTCATTGAGTTTTATTGCTTTCAGACTGAGGGCCGATTCCGATCTCGGTTGGAAAGCAAACCGAACGACTCGTGTCCGGAATGCTTTCCGTACGACTCGTGTCAGGGGAGTCCGACCGAACTAGTACGATGCGTTTGAATGCATCCGGATACGATTCCGTCGGACTCCCATTGACTTCAATGGGAGCCTGTGTACCGAACGCGTACACAGGCTCGCATTGAAGAAAGGGGTGACTGGGTAAAATCGTGCACCCTGTGGTGGGCACCCCTTGGTGCCTGCCACACTGTGCATGGTCTGAAAGGGGGGACTCATGGGTACCCCCACGGGCACGATTCGGAGGGCCCCGGGTGAAGGGGGGCTTGCTATGGTCCCCCAAAGACCGATTCCAGCAGCCTTTTCGATCCGGGCACAACGACTCGTAAAGGCTGTCCGAATCGTTCATCGTACTTGCTCGCATGGAAAATCTACTCCATAGAGCTGTACGATTTGGCTCCGGAAGGCTCTATCTCTCCGTATGCCTTCCGGAAACAATTTGGTCAGCGCTAAGGGTTTCCAGGCATCGTACTTGGTCTTTCGGAATTGGGAACGAGTCGGTCGGAAACAAGGGCTCCGGATCGGTTTAGGTAAAACCAAATCCGATTCGGAGCCCTTCCAACCGAGATCGGAATCAGGCCCTGAGTTGGGAATTACCGTACCTCCCTTAAAGGGAGCACCTGCATCAATGAAACAGTTCATGTGCCCGCGCTTGTACGATTCACAGATGCCATAGAATGGTCGTGCTCAAGCATTACCAACATAAACAATTTAGCAATAAATAACTAGAATTATTTTCAGGGAAAAAGCATGCTCTTAATCACTCACACAACCCAAACATTGGCACATAAAGTCAGATTCCCAGACTTCAAATGCTTTTCTTTGCCCTAGCCTTCAAAATGAAAGCCTCACTTTGGTTTGTCTAGATTTATCTATTTTGGTGTTTTATAAAGCACAGAGTGACCTTTTGCTGAGACTTCAAAGCGCTATGCGGCGCAGACCCGTGCTTCATGCAGCCTTGATAGGTGGGTAAGTTGTGAGGATGGGAACTCTGTACTACACCAGGTTCGGTGCAGACCCCACGGTACACAAGCCAGATGCTAAAGCTCACATTCCTAAGAGTGTTTTTTTTCCAGAGTTTTATATAGCGTGAACTTGCCCCGAAGGTATCAGGTATCAGAGCACTTCACATGAGCACCAGTTGCGTTACACAAGGACATATTCATTTGTGTTAGGCACGGGGAGATTAAGTGATTTGCCCTGAATCACAGGATGTTGAGCGCCGTTGCCGAGACTCGAACCCGGTTCCCCAGATTTGAGGTCAACCGCCCTAGCCGTTAGACCACATCCTCTCCCCAGGGTTAATGGTGCCTTTTAATAAACTCCAGCGCATAGCACTTGCACTGGATGCCTCTGGGATAACGGTGCTCATGAGCAATGCTACACCCATGTGCCATAAAGCATACGTCTGCTTTCCCGTAAACACTAACTGCAGCACTCTTGTTTCCAGGCAGGAGACATTCCTAAATTATTGTTTGAACATGGGAAAGAGGCAAGCAACAGAATCTTGACAGTAAGCAACAGGTCACACACGGAAAGCCTTATTTTTTCTCATATCCCGCATAGGATCATTTGGAAGATATGATTTACTTGTATCAACAACACAATTTCTTGTAGTATTAATCATGAATGGCCACAACATAAAAACATGCCAGTATAAAGGGCGGGTGACACATTAAATGACAAGCATTGAAAATGCAATAGGTCTCGCCTTTGATTAAGTTAAAGCCATTTGCTTTGCTAATGGCATTGTATAGCAAAGCAAATGGCTTTAACTTAATAAAAGGCGAGACCTATTGCATTTTTAATGCTTGTTACTTTTGGTGTTTTGGTAGGATGTTTTCGGTGAAGAACAGAAAACTGCAAAAGCGCATGACATGTACATTAGTAGTAAGAGAGTTGGTTAGGTTTATTGTGTCTCAGGCTCACATTTAATAAAGATGTACATGCTCCTGCAGTGCATCTCAGTGCAAAACATGGCTTCTATTCATTTACCATGATAAAAGCCCTTGTGTGCATCGCTAAACAGTGTTGCGTTGTGCAAGCGTTCGCACAAACTCGAGCAGTACAACTGAACATAAAAGATAACACCCATTTACTATTTAGTTTAAAAGCGCTTCAATGCCTCGGCAGGGGCAGTAAGCGCAATATAAAAACAGTTACAGTTACAATTATAATAACAATTGCCATTGTTAAGGCACGTGTGTGCAGCGATAGACTGTGTTGTGTCATGCAAGTGCTCGCACAAGCTTTAATACATGTGGGTCACAGGGTGTAAACTACAAGTCGCGGGTTACCATTTGAGCACAGTCCACGTCGCCTTCTCCACTACCTTGCTGTATAAAATGAGTGGTACTGATTAAGGAAAGCGAGAGGTACAGAAACCAAGTGAGGGCTGGTTTTTCAATAAACCAATATGAGGCAGCAGTCTTAGAACACCAGCAACAGGTGATGGCAACTTACACAAAAAGGACTCAAAAATGGCCTTAAGGCGGGCACACGCACGGCCCTGAGTCCCCCGGGAGTCTCCATCATATGGCGCTGCATCACTGCTGCTGCAGCGGGGAGGAGGGACAGTGACGTCCGCATGAAGGCAGCGTCATCCCTACTCGATGTCCAATCAAAGAGCCCTTGGGACAGCGAGTCTACAGCGTGTCTTGCTTACGCTGCCTGCACGCGCCAGTAGGCTCTCTGATTGGTTGACAAGGTCCACCAATCACAATGCTGATTTGCTAGTCGCCAACCAATCAGAGAGCCCTCTGGCGCGTGCAGGCAGAGTGAGCAAGACACGCCATAGACTCGCTGTCCCAAGGGCGTGTCGAAAAAAGCCACAGGGCGGTAACAAAAACCGCTGCACACCAATGACAAGGCAGAGTTTTTGACGTTGCCCAATAGAAAGCATGGCCGGGAGCAAAAGTCCTTCTCCTAAAATCCCTCTACCCCAATAAATCTCTTGCTGCGCGAGCAGTGCTGCGCACTGCATTGCTAGGCGCAAGACCTAAAAAAAGGCAAAACGCACAACGCAGCAAAATTAATGTATTTAATATGGCTCCCTATGATTTAAACACCCAGATGTTTCTAGCCGAGTTCGTTAGCTGAATGTTGTAGTTTGTTTTAATGCAACACAAAAAGATGATGGACGGAATTCTGAACATTGTCAAACATTCACCCCCAGTCACAGATCTTGGTTTAATCCATCGTTATTTTGCTCACCACACCAATCTAGTTTGGACCCAGCCATATGCAAATTAGCCTTGACCCTCCTCCCCATGGGAACAGTCCAGCCTGAACTCCCATGCCAGCTCCTCCCTGGACCGGAAAACAAGCATCATAGAACCGGTTTCAGGGTATCAGCCCTCTTCAGCCAGGCTAGCTTGAAACCGGTGGCATAGCGAGCAAGGGACCCACACCTGGGCATACCCTTCCCACATAGGGCGAAATGCAACACAAAAAGATGATGGACGGCTTATTGCAGTAGGTGGGGCATATGAGATCATTTCTGGGGTAATTTTCAGTATCTCATAAGTCACACTAAATATGCAACTTATGAATGAGAAAATACATAAACAGCATCTGAAATAGACAAAAAACACTACTTCCATTATTTGGGGTCTTGTGAACCCCTCACACTCCTGGGTCCCAATGCAACTGCATCTTCTGCATTATGATAGCTGCAGCCCTGAGTAGCAGGCTATTACCTCTGCCTATTCACCCGTACCCCACCAAGCCTGGCTATCACTCTGATCTTGAAACAGACTGTCCTTGTCATAATAAAATGAGCTCCCATGTGTTGCCTGCCTCTTTGCAGTAAGGGTGCTCTCAGCCCTGATGCTATTCACAACACCTGTTCTTCAGGGATAAGATACCCTTGGATGAATGTGCACTTTTCAAATAACTATGTTATGGCACTTAAAAAAAAAGTCTGCATTTCTCAACGTCTTCTTCAGGGCATCTCTTTGAGGAAGTGGGGGAAGCTGTCTCTATCCATTTGTAAATGTAAAGATTAGACCCCCTCTTCTTTAGATGCTATCCATGGATTTTTCTCAGCTCCTCTTTTCCTGGGCTATTACTTTGCACTAGGTACAGTCTAGTTAGCTATTACTAATATGCAGTCTTAGAAAGTGCCTGTTTCCTCATATACACTAAATCATTGTGTAACAGCCTATCTTATATTGTGTGTAATACAATTTTAAAAGAATGAATTAAATATTCACAGTGCTTTCTGTTACTTGCTGGGACCTCATACACTATAAATACACAGATCACTATTCTGCTCTGCACCAATCAGGATTGTATTCTGTGACTCTCTGGTCTCACAAACAGACATATGCAGTGATCACATTAACCAATCAATGTTTCATAATGTAAAATAGTGAATTTGCCCCCAAATAGTTTAATTTGCATTTTTTTTTCATTTAAGGTGTGTGTATTATTTTATATGCAGTTGCCATGAAGGTGAAAAAACAACAAAATACTTATAGAATATTTTGTTGTTTTTATCCATGTTTAAGCCAGTACTTTTTACTGTTATCCGTCAGTACATACTTTAAACAGAAAATGTTATAATAAAACACTTAAAATGCATTCTATAGCTGCCCTAGATCCCTGGCTGTTAATTAATGTAGACAAAGACAGAAAAGCCATGTTAAGGATGAATACAGACAAGTTCATATAAAGTTCGACTTAACCATGTCTGAAAATTTCCAGAATCATAAAACGGGAACAGATGGCTGGCATTTTTCTCTGTGAAAGGTCGCAACCCGAACTTCTATTGTTTCATGTAAATGAAGACGGCCTGGAAATGCCACAAATAACCAAAGTCGCGTTTCCAGGCTATCTAAATTTACAAGTGCTTACTGAGGCATTTGTAACCCCCCCTAGGAATACCTCCACAGAACCTCAGGGGGGGGCGCCCCACAGTTTTAAGACCCCTGCCTTAAGGGAATACACACAGATCAAGCCCCAACATGAGAGTACAAGAACTAGCATGGAGATGAGAGAGGTAGAATTAAAAGTAACATGAGGACTATTTAATCACTGGAGGATAGTACATATTTTCACATGTTTCTTTGCAGGAATACTACTTGCAACTAAATTGAAAGGCGCAATATTAGCAGTTTGTTTCTAAAACTCCCCTGTAAGAGATTTGGGGAGCAATATAAATGAAGGGGATAATAATAACAGTAATTTCCAAAATTCCTAAGGCGCTGAAACTGTGGTACACAGATGTAACCGTCATCCTCTCAATTGCCCTTCATCACCTGCTAAGAACACAACCAAGCTTCCTTTCTTTCAGGAAACTGCCATACATGCATATTTTCCATTCTCACATGAACTATTCCTTATTTCCTAAGGCTCATCTTTTTATGCACCCTACATTTTTTTATTCAGTTACTAAAAGTTTTAATGTATAATATATTCTATGCTACATTTTCAGAATGTTTCAGTTGCAACCTACAATTGTTCTGCTTTTTAGGTGTAGTTTGTCCTACAGATAAATGCTACATAAATAAGTACATAGTATTGAGAATGAAAGGGAACACTAAAGACCAGGTATGATTTAAAGCGTTAATACCAAATACAGCACAAAGGACCAAATAGAGCACAAAGGGCCAGATGTACAAAGCATTTTTCCGATTCGCAAAATCCGGCTGCTTGCGAATGGGAAAATGCATTTTGCCATGTATCATTTCCAAATTGCTATTCGGTAACATGTTACGGAACCGCAGTTTGGAATTGCGAATACATACCGATTCGGTATTAGGAAACGGCGTGTTTAGGGCGTCCCTTCCTAATACCGAATCGCAGTGGTATGTAAGAATGGTTAGCAACCAAAATGCAGTCGCTAAACATTTGCATTTTACCACCTGCTTCAAGTAGGTGGTAACTCATTTGCAAACGAGAAGGGGTCCCTTCTCCTTTGTGAATGTTCGTAAAAACGTTTTTTAAGAGCAGGCAGAAGTCCCTCGGACCACTGTCTACTCTCACAATTTTCTTTTTTAAATGCAACACGTTTTCCTTTAAGGGAAATGGGCTGCATTTAAAATAATTAATTGCTTTATTTAAAAGCAATCCCAGATATGGTGATCTGCTGACCCCAGCAGCCCACCATCCCTGTGATTTTAGCGATTCCTAATGGGTCGCAAATTGGTACCTACCACATTAATATTCATGAGGTAGGTTGATTTGCGACTAGGAATCGCTAAATGAAACTCAATGAGTTTCATACATTAGGAATAGCAATTACCTAATTGTGATTTGCAGATAATCGCAATTAGGTAATCACTATTCCTAATATACATCCGGCCCAAAGATCCTTAAATTCATTCTTGTTTGCACTTTTTAATTCCAGCACCTTTTGCCTCATTCTACATATCTCTGAAAATTGAGTTTCTAGGACTCAAGGTTTTATTCATGGTTTTCAAAAGGCACTTTGCTATATTATGGCACTGCTATACCACTGCTAAACAGTACAATAACACCTGTGTTTTCCCCTTAAAACATGTACTGTGCACAGGATGTAACTAATTTACTTAATTGGCTTATTTAAATTTCCTGTAAGGCCATAGTAGATAGTGAAGAAAATGCACGCATGGCATGATTATTAAGTACCATATGTGACATATAGGGGCCGATTCCGATCTCGGCCGGTAGGGCTCCGAATCGGATTCGGCTTTACCGGATCCGATTCGGAGCCCTGTTTCCCGACCGAACCGTACGCGGGTCCGGCCGAGCGAGTACGATGCGAAATCGCCGACCGACTCGTCCGGGCGTCCCGACCGCTCCGACCGACTCGCTCCCGGCTCGAACCGCTCCGACCGACTCGCTCGGACTCGACTCGCACCGCGCAATGGAGACGTTCCCCGGCCGGGTAAGTACGATGCGCGCCGCGAGCAGTCCGACCGAGACGCGCACTCCGGCTCGAAAGAGCTGTCGGAGCCGTACTTTGGGGGTCCGTGTCGGACCCCCTGTACGCGTAGCCGCGCGAGTCGCACACTGGGGGACCCATGGGTCCCCCTACCTGTGCGTGTACGGCGCGAATCGCTCCGCCGCGTACCCGCTGTAGAGGCGCACTTGTCCGACTTCGCACCCATTGAGTCAATGGGAGCCCGCGTACGCGTTGTACGACCGGCTCCCATTGACATCAATGGGAGTCCGACCGACTTCGAGTCCGATAACATACGGACGCATCGTACTCGTTCGGTCGGACTGCACGGGTCCGATTCGGTCGGAAATCTCTCCGGGTCCGGCTCGGTCGGAGAAATTTCCGGCCCGAATCGGAATCGACCCCTTAGTGTGTATTTACAAACCCACATATATTACAAAAATGCATGGCTTCCAGAAGCAACACTTTGTGCTGGCTGAGCTGTAGTTCAAAAGCAGTGCATCAACACAAGGACAGGAAAAGTGCCTTTGCCATGTAGGAAACATATTTGTATATATTATAAATCACCCCTAAAATGTGCCTTGTAAGCCCATCAGGCTGGGACTAACGTGTCTTCACAGTGACTAAAAGTCCAAAATCTGTTTTTACTGTGTAGAGTCAGCTAGATTCTACATTAAGAATAGGCTAGATAAAATTAAAACTCTTAATTTACATCTTTGCCTGGGACAATGCCAGCAAAGCGATTCTGTTACTATTCACTCAGTTTTGAAAATCTAATGTAATTGTCAAATCATATTTTTGAGAACTTCAATGGGAAAACAACTTTATAAAATGTACTTTATGCTGCCTCAACCAAAGCTAATTTAGAATCAGAATAACCCTACTCTTCAGAGACAATAGAATGGTCTCCAGGGCCAGGAACACAAGAGCATGGCCAGCTTCTGCCATCTGAGGGGGTACAGAAGCATTTGACAGAACAAAGGCCAGCATTCATAATACCTCTTTTGACTTAGATATAATAATTTAGGCAGACAAGATCTGCTCTCATTAATTCTCAGGGCCCTCCTAGACTCTCTGGCTCCAGTCCAATGTTTGGCTTATTCCAAGATGTGTTTTATTCTACCATGTTTATCTGTATTCTTGTTTTGTTAGCTGGATGGATGACTCTATCATTCGTGAAATCACACCTAAGGTGATTGGAGACTGGCCCAACACGTACACATATACCAAAGCCTTGGCAGAATGTGTGGTTCAACAAGAAAGCGGTAGCATTCCAGTTGCCATCGTTAGACCGTCCATTGTAGGAGCCAGCTGGCAGGAGCCCTTTGCAGTAAGTATGATTTTCCATTACTTTGTATAGGCATGTATTTATCCTAATGTTTTCACTCACTTCAGAAACCCACTTGTGACGCAAGCTCTTTTCTTTGCAATCTTTACTGGAGAGTTGGGTGTACACAACAAAGTTGACTGTGACATATCTTACAAGGTTCTTCACTGTCTGCATATGCATTCCACATTGCCACAAACATTTGAGCTATAATGGTATTTCTTCACCATCAGGTATCAGAAATTGGGTTAATAATTTGGGAGGGTGGAAACCCCTATCAGCTCAATAAACAGAATATGACAATGTCAATATAGTTTTGAAAGAATCTCTGCTCAACCCCTGGTAGTTCTGTTACAAGCAGCCGGCAAGCCCCAGAGACGTATGTGCTAATTTCAAGCAGTGCCATCTATTTTAAAACCAGGAAAACAGCACACTAAAATCAATAAAATAGAAAAACCTTAATTAGCAAAAATACATGAATATCATTAAAATAGGTTAAAGCAAAATGGAGATATTAATATTTGAATTTATAACTCCATTAAAAAACACTAGTTCACGGTGGACAGGAAACTAGGCATAATTTTAAACCGACTGCAATGAAGTGGAGATAGAATACACAAAGTTGTTCGTCCCAGTCAGATGTCAACTTCAGACATTGGGCCTAATATAGATTACAGTGGGCAGGATACTCCTTCACAAATGTGGCAGATGTTTCCTCCACCATATTACAAGTGCGTTATCACATATGGCACTTGTAACATAGCAGACAGCATATCTTCCACGTTTTGACAGAGCATCCCATTTGCCAAACTTTAAATAATACTCTTAGGGGCACATGCATCAACATAAGGAATTGCGATTCCTTAATAGCGATTTTTTAGAAATCGCTATTTAGGAATCGCATTTCCTTATGCATGTAGGAATCGCTAAAAAAATTGCGATTCCTACATATTCCTTAATTGCGAATTGCAAATTGCGTTTCACAATTAAGGAATAGCTTCCCATTCATTCCTATGGGCCTGAAGGCCCATAGGAATGAATGGGAATTGCATGCGCAATTTGCGAGTACCAAATAGGTACTTGTAAATTACGCATGGAATTTCAAGGGTGCCAGGGTGCCAAAATGACACCCTGATGCACCCCTGAAATTGCCATGTGACCACATGTTGCGCACACACATGCTCCACACATGCCCCACGGGCATGTGTGTGTGTAACATGGAACTTTGAAAAATGCACTTTAGTGCATTTTTCAAAGTTTTCGCCAATTACCATCAACTTTAAATTGATGGTAATTTGTGATCCCTAATTGCAAAATCGCAATTTAAAATTGCATCATGCACTGCATTTAGGGAATCGCAATTTGCGATTCTCTAAATGCATTCGCAATTTAAGTAATTGCAAATTTTGCGATTACTTAAATTGCGAATTTGCATTTGGGTTGATGCATCCCAAATGCAAAATTACCGGTCGCAAAGGGGCAGATTCTGCGAATCTGCCCCTTTGCGACCGGTATTTAGAATGATGCATGTGCCCCATAGTCTGTAAATGCTGGGAAAGTTTCTTCTGGTCAGTTCTTTAGGTCCTCAGGGAAGGCTTCTGGGCACCAGGTCTCCTGCAGGGTCTAGTCTTCTATGATCAACTGGGCAGCTAAACAGGAAGACCCTTGAAGAGCTGTTCCAGTCCCAGGGTACCAGCAGGTGTCAAGAGCTCTTGAGTCCTAGAGTACGTTCTCTTCTTCCAGCAGGTGTCATGAGTAATTTTCTTTCATAAGGGCCTTCTTCTTCAGCGGGAGCCTTCCCAGTTCCAGGAATGTTCAATGACAATATTGGTTCAGGTGCATGATTTATCCTCTGTACCAGCCAGAGATTGGAGAAATTCTACCACCTAATCCTAACTATTTTCTAGCAGTGCCTGCCCCATCTCCTTTTGCAGCACTTCCTTTTTGCCTTACTCTACAATTAACTTAGGAGCCCCTGTTCCAAAATGGTAGGACCCAGCTGCACCAGGTACAGTCATCTTCAGCTCCTTAGGTACTCCCCTAGTTAGATAAGCTCTGCTCCCACATGACAGGGTCGAACAGATTTTATCCTCTAATGTGACTGGAGCATGGCTATCTGGGGGGATCCTGGGGATGCCCTCCTTGGCTTCTCCAAGTCCAAGTCAAAAGAGGTGCTCCTGTCCACTTCCAGATAGCTAATCCCTTCTACGCGGTCAGCAGTTAACACCCATTTGCTCTTCCTAAGGTCTGAGGCAGGCTATTTTTCTTTGAAGTAATTTTCTTGCATTTTTCCTTGTGGAGATAGAAATAAAGATTTTAATCACATCTAGGACTGTTCTGAAAAAGGTCTAGCAAGGCGTACACAGTGAACTATCTTTTGGGTCTTTCACTGAGAGAACACAATAACACCAAAATGTAATGTGCCCTGTATATTAGCAGCCTACCTGAGGGCTTACACGACACAAATTGGTTAAATTGCTCTCCTCAAAGGATCCTCATTAACATCAATCATTGGGTATCTCTGTGCATGTGTGGGGTATCAGGTATGGAGACCTAGGATTGCAAGGAAATAGCTTTTACTTACACCTTCCTAGCCAAGGTGTGCAGCTGTATTTCAGATTTACTGTTATTTATGAAGGAAGGTCATTGAGGCAGAATGGCATTTGTACAACATTATTAAACAGGTAATTTGGGAAATTGATCAAAATAGGATTAGGCACATGCTGCTGAAATGTGTATGTAATTTGTATTTATAGGTCCAATCAGCTTGTCATCATTCAGTCAATAAAATGAATGGCAATTTTATTTGGTAAAAATAATTGCATATCTAAAGGCATTATGTACACCAAATTATTAAAATGTAATACATCACAATCAAACACTCAAGCTAATGTTTCATTCCTGATAGTCTGCTGTTCCTTGAAAGGCTAACTGCACAGGACAAAGCTGAAGACACACCTCTTCAAGGTGCACTTCCTGTCTGACAGTCTACCCTTATACCCTTGACCTTCTCCCGGTGATTGTATCTGCCCAGAGGGCCTTACTCCAACAGAAGGCTTGGGCCCTGACGTTTATCCCCTACAACAATTTTCCCAGCACATTGGAGGTCGAAACACATAGGCATTAATGATGAGCATTTGGGGACCGTGTGAATTTTCAGAGTGAAGCTAACTAAAGTGCCTTTAACCAACTCCCACCAAAATTAAAGACATCACCCTCAGTCAGGACTTCATTGAATGTTATAATGAGTAAAATACTTTAGTGTCCATAAGGCACAAAGGACAAGCAGACCTAAGGGACTGGACTATTTGAGTTAGTCAATTGAGGCAACCTTTGAATGATTTTGTGGAAGTGTATAAATGTTTTATTTATGTGTTTAACTGTAGATTTGTCAATGTACATAAATATGTATTCATTAATAAATCCCTGTTTTTTTCCAGGGTTGGATTGATAATTTTAATGGACCAAGTGGAATTTTTATTGCGGTATGTACCTGTTCATTGGAGACTTTTATTTGGCAGAGTTGTGTATTTTTCAAATATGTAAATCAACATTGAAATAAATACCACGTTTTGCTGTGACTCTCTACACTTTGTAATCCACACAGGCAACATTTCTATCCATCAGTTTTTTTCGGTTTAGTCTTAGGGATCCTAAGCTAAAGCTCTAAAATAATTTTGGAAAGCAGTACAGTTGCTGGTCAGTGGTCCTGATGCAGCTAGTAACTGATCCCAAGTGTAATGAGGCTTTCACACTAGGTTTTACAACTGAGAACAGAGAAAGAGATGTTAATGTTGCAGTACATTGGGACCTAGGCCAGTAGTATGTTCATCATCTCGAAGGAGAAATCCTTAGAACTGTATTCTCAAAAGATATTGTGTCATCTCTCCTCAGTGGCGTAGCTAGGCACTCTGCCGCCCGTGGCGGTCCCTGCCTTTTGCCGCCGCCGAACGCCTAAGAGCAGGGGGGGGGGGGTGCTGGCGATAAATTTACCTGCCGCCCCCAAATCTCGTGCCGCCCGGGGCGTACCGCCCCCTCCGCCCCCCCCTTGCTACGCCAGTGTCTCTCCTTCATAATGCCTTAGCATGAATTTCATTTAAAAAACAATCCATGTCAGTGCTAATTTGTATTCTTCCTTCTCCATCCGTAAAAGCTGAAGTTGCTGCACAGATCAGACCCAAATAAGAAAGGAAGTTATTACATTTCAGAATATACAGGCTGCTTTTTGTTACCTTTGCAGGTGGTTTTATGGTCATGGATGTAGTAAAGCATGTAATTCTAAGATGCATAGTGTAATTTATCAGCGAGTGCTAGGAGGCAGCCAAGAGGACTCTGCCTGAAGGAATAATCACCTTTCTACTAGAGGCATAGCAGCCATTGCTGCTTTCTTATGACAAACTCCTTCGCAAGAGATATACAAAAAAGCCACTGGGTCTTTTAGCCATTGGTGTATGAAACATAATTACCTGAATTCAGATGCCCGCTTGAAAGCTTTGGGAGATCGGCACGTCAGCATATATTGGCGTAACATTTCTTCTACTTTTGAGTTATCCATAGTCCATCCAACCAGACTGGTAGGTATGGCTGGATAATCTTTAAAAGATAAAACATCTCAAAGGATAAAGGGTGAATAGTATCCTTTAGAAGAACAAGGTGTCTGTATTTCATAAAAGTAATTTTGATGTATACCCCTTTCCTCCTCAATGGAAGGGGTATGGCGAGATGACGCTGCTTATTTTCTGGGTATCTCCACACCCAGTTGCCATTGCATGACACCGTTACAATATACTGTGACATAAGAGGTATAGCATAGCACCATGACTGTATCGGAAGTAAGCTCTGGGATCCCAGTCAATGGCTGTGAGATTTAAAAGATGAAGGCTCAAAAGAGCGAGCACGGTCTCCATCAGAGACAATGTCATCGAAGGTAAATAACTTCTTTGTCCACTGAGGACTCAACAGAATCAAAAGGTAGCTAAGTTCTTACTCAAGCACCTTTATTAATTGATTAACATACGTAAGTGTCTATCTCTCATATCCATCACATTGCTAAGCACTGCATCCCATAATACAATAACCACTCCTCGTGGTGATCACACACGGCTTGCAAACATTTTCCAGATAGGATAAAAAAAAGTGCAACACCCTTCCTCGCACACACCCCGCATGGCATCGCTTGCTGCCCATGTGTGCAGATGCTTCAGTGCCCCACACAGGGACAGTAAGCACTACATAAATGTTGCAATACAATACAATGTTCGGCCTAATTATCAACACAATGTTTGAGTTCTATGTCGTCCAAGGGTCTGTCCTGCCTCCATGGGCCCTGCTTCATTAGGGTTTTTCTGTAACATTTTTGAAACTTTGGTATAAAAGTTGAATCATAAGTAACCATGGAGAGAGCGACCTGAGAGAACAGAATTTGACTTTCCTTTTTGATTGGTGGGAGCATTAACCATCGGGAAATTATTTTTACACTTGCCACGCAAGCCTCAAAGAGTTCAGAACTTTTAGACACATTTACCTTTGTGTTTTTCTTTCTTTCATGGTTTAATGTTAACATTGCCTCCTCTTTCCTGATACTTTCACCCATTAAAGGCATGAATTGTCTGCAGCCCATGCACCATGCTCTGCCTCTCATACAACGTCTGCAGGCAGAGCGCTATTTACAACACAGGGTCTTCATCAGAGATCTCTTTCTGTTATTTATTAAAACTTTCAAGGTGCATAGGCGGTACACCCCCACATCCCGTGTGCAGATATTCCCAGAAGAAAGCCTGCTGCATATTCCCCAGAGACCATCCCATTTTGCACAATGTGGCCAAGTGTGATGCCGGCGTCTCTAATTATGCATTTGTATCATTTAAGTTAAAAAATAATTGCGCTCTAAAGGCTATATTTGGCTCCCTAAGGACCACGAGTGTCTACAAATTGAGGAGACTGAAAAAGTCTTGGTAAATTAGGGCATATGTTTTGTTCAACTTATGGGACCTATGCGTCCTTTTCTGCTGTTTGCTACGACTGAGCATCTACCAAAAATCATTCAATTGCAGACCTTTCATTTCACTATGTAGTTCTCACTTCTTCCCAAGAGTGATCGATTAATTCAAAAATCCCAAAACCTCTGGTTCCACCAGATATCTACATTGTACCCCTCCCCTCAAAGCTCTCAGAGGAGGCTGAAACAAAGTCGTTGCATGTCAGAATAGTAGAAATAAAAGAAAACGCTAGCTTGGTGTTTAGGCGCAAACAGTTATTAGGTGCATGTCAGCCCTTCATCAAGGTGAGGTATGCTTGCGTCTTCTCAGATGGCGCTTACTATGCTCTGACTGCGTGACGCCAGATGCATTTTGAAACAAGGGAAGTGCGGGTGTAGTTTGCAGCTGAACGAGTCCACAAGGGCGGCCGTTTGGTGCTCATGAATTCAGTCAGAGCCAGAAAGTGGCCTCAGAGAAGAGTCAAGCAGCTACCTCACCTTGATGAAGGGCCGACACGCTCCGTTGACATGCACATTTTTAGGTCGAGCATTCGAGACCTCTTGTATATACTTTAGTATATACTTATTATATACTTATATGTGTATGTACTTTGTGGGCTCTGGAGATCAGCCCTAGGACTTGTCTGCTTCCGCTTAGGGACTTTTTTTTCTGTTCAACTGCCTCTATTTAACTGTCTTGATGGAAAACGACCAGCAGAGGTCAGTAAAATACCAGAATCACTTTAGCATTCTCTAGATTCCAGTCCATAGAAATTGTCTTCCACGAGCACCCATAGACAATAATATTTTTTTCAAATCTTGTATTTTCAGTGATATGACCACCGAAGGCCCTGATTTAAATTAAAAACAGAGCTTTGGTCTATACTATTTCCCGCTGAAAGACAATATTTCTCTCCATGTGTTCCCATACCTGGCGTGTCACGCAGTTTGGTGCTTACTTTCCCTTCATGTTAAAGAACAGTAGATGTTTCAGCACCCAGGCTAATGTGCTGCATAGCTAAATACATATAAGGTCCCAAAGGCAAGACCGAATGCATTGCAAATGCTTGTTTTTTTTTGTTTTATATAGCGCGAACTCGACCCGAAAGTATCAGAATGCTTGACATGAGCACCAGTTGCGTTACAGACGGACACATTCATTTTGTTAGGCACGTGGAGATTAAGTGATTTTCCCAGAAGCACAGCATGTTGAACCGTGTTCCCCACCTTCGAGGTCGACCACTCTAGCCCTAAGGCCACATCCTTTCCCATAATTGGCAGTGACGGTGCCGGTGGGAGGCAGGATTCAAGTCCCCGCATCAGAGCCTGCAGACGACTTTTAGGGGATAGCCACATGGTCAAAGCAGGGATTGTTTTTCCGCTTTTACGAGTGCAGGTGATCTCAAGACACCTTGGGCAGGCACCCTACAGAACCGTAAGGATTCACTCGCCTTGTATGGTCCTGAGGAGGCCGGAAGTAACCTGGCCAAAATGCCTCCACTTCTTCCAGACGTGGTCCACAACAGATGCAAAGTTGTATTCGTACAAGAAACACCAGTCTATGCACATCATATGTATAGTATTTGGACATTAGACTTGTGGGTGATTGGATACATAAGTGGAAGGCCTATAAGACGGACCCAGCATATAAAGCAAGACGTGGGCTGCCACTGTTTTTGTTAAAAAATATATATGAGGAAAGTGTGTGTGTGTGTGTTTTTTTTATAATGTGTATATTGGCATTATTTTGAAATATAAAAATGATAAAAAAAGAACTGATTTACAGCTATCTCTGGTAGTCTTTTGAAACAATTATTAAAACTACATGTTAAAATGAGTAAATGAAGTCCAATAGTAACTAATAGACTATTGTCGACAAAGAAATTGGTAGAATTTATCCCTCAAGGGCCAGTTATTTATTGTTATTAAAATGGTTGTCCCAGGCAGGGAAATCTAGTGAATGGCAGCCCGCCCTATGTAGCCGGCGACCACCATTATGACCTCACAGCCCACGGTTAAGTGGAGCAGGGAATGGCAAGTTTGACAGGGTGGGCAAATCACCAACCTATGGTGGTTCACCCACTCTGTGAAACTCTAAATCACCTCTTACTTTCTAGGAATGGAATGAGGGAAATATAATGAGCAGAAATAAAACCTTGTTATTGCCGTTGTGGAAGCTATTGCTGCAAACCCATCTGTAGTATGTGCCTCGTTCTGGTGGTAAAATCTAAGGCTACAGACCATCTCAAGGGGCTACTAGTTCGCAGTTGTATGATAGTATTTTTTTATTTGTATGTTAGTAAAAAAACAGCACAGCCATTTTCTGTGCTAAACAGCAATCGTGACAACATTTTAGCGTTTGCAAGAAAAAGTACGTAATTGCTTTGAGGTAGGAGAAGTGGGAAAAATTGGGAACTGGACGTAAAGGAGTAATTGTGTTAGGCTTTGGACACCCCGAAATGTGTGGTAGTCCTGTGAAAACGGGCTTAGTCTCAGCCTTGTTCACTGTCTTCTTTAAATATATATTTATTATTATTATAGCAAAGACACTGGTGTGCATGTGCCCCGTTCATGTACCAGTGCACAGTTCTTTTGACTGTAGAACGATGACGGCATTCGGAAATTTATGATCTAGGAGTAAGTTAAACACTACTGAAGATGTAAACGTCTTTGCAAGAACCCGGATTTAATTTACTTCCAGTGTTGGGAAAGTGCATTAAAGACTCTTATCACGGGGAAGTGACTGTCTGGGTAAATACATCATTGTGTATATACACTGATGGCATAATTAATCAATACTGACCCAGAAAGACTAATGGAATGGGCATGATTGATGGGCGGCTGAGCACGGCATATTTTATGCATCCTTAGCGGAATGTCAAGGACTCCAAATGCGGAAGGAATGCCAATGTCTCCTGATAAAGAGCCCGCACCCAAATGCACGGCATATATTTACATCTGAAGAAACCGCAGCAATGATGGTATTGTGTTGTCGCAGGAATTTGGGGAATGCCTTGCTTTGGTTCCTACTGTATTTACCACAGGTCTGTGGAAAGTATTTTTCTTTGGTCTGTTTTACCTTCCACGTCATCGGTTTGTGACTACTGTTTCTAAAACCGGTCGACGGCATCAGCTTTCCACTTTACATTCAGCATTCAAACAAAATAATTTTACTACAAATCCCCACTTGAGCGAAAATGCTGCTAAACCTTTGTCTTGCTTTGCAGGCTGGTAAAGGCATCCTGCGCACAATGAAGGCCTCGAACAACGCAGTGGCAGACCTCATACCTGTGGACGTGGTGGTGAATCTCACCCTGGCAGCAGGCTGGCACACAGCGGTGCACAGGTACTTAACGGCGGATTCCGCCAACCGGGTTCATTGCTCGTCTCATGAAATGTCGAAAAGGCCAGTAGATACCTTAATTTAGCACGTATATCAATTTTTAGAAAGGTAGGGAATAATTGCCTTCGTCAGTTTCACCTTTCTGCCTCAAAGTCCCTAAATGAAGACATTAAAAGAACCGGCTGTAATGTCACTAAAAAGGTTTGGAGGCCTCATGTGCAACCAAACTCTGGTTACATCTTGTTAATATGGCTTTTTGTGTCCCGTAGTCTCACCTTTAGTCATTTTAGTATAAAAAGACAGAGCCATCTCTTTTTGCTTTCTTGGCAACTTTTCAGAAAAAAATACCAAGTCGCCAGTACCTATTACCAGCCTTGTATTGAATGTGTATGTTATCAAACACTGTAGTGTTTTTTCTAGTTTGTCCTAATGAATACCACTTGCAAAATTATTTCAAACCAAATCTTGTGATAAAAGGGCACGGGGCGCAGCACACTGTATTAGCTACTTTGTGACTGAGTGAGAGAGTGGTGGAGCATGATTCAGTGAAGGAGTTTACCTTGTGTACTGCGATAATGTGGTATCTCACATTTTCTTTGGTGGGACTATTAAAAAGAAAATTGTCTCTAGGGAAGCCATGGGATAGTTATTATAAAACTCCTTCGTCCATTTAAATATTCATGCAATGCACTGCCTTACTAACCCTGCTCAAAATATATTGCCTGTATACCTGGTGTCTGCAGCGAAACATAAACATAGGCTAATGAAAAGAGCAATAAATCAACAGAGTGAAAGTACTGTGAAAAGGTGCATGCTGTAAGAGGAAGTCCAAACTGAGGGAGGAAGCCTGGACTTCCTTAGTTAACTCCTGCAGGCCCATAAATTCCGGCTTATTTTGGAACATTGTTAATAACAGCAAAATCTGGAAAACTGATTGTAACCAGGTTTGTACTAATATCACTGAAGACTCCTGAGTTGAGTTTCAGTCGCGGCCGGCATGACTCGCGGGTGGGGGGGAGGGGGGAGGGGGTTAATTTAATTTACAAAAAAATTAATTAAACTTACCATCTCCTCTGGTCCCGCGTCGCGTCTCCACACTCCTCTCTCCGGCAGCCTCCCTCCCCTAAGCCAATCACAACGCTGCAATGGCAGTGTTGTGATTGGCTAGGACGCCGACCCCACAGGCGTCTATGGGGAGGCCATTTTCTCTATGTAGGCTGCATACAGCCTACATAGAGAAAATGCAGAGTGCGTATGAGTGGTTTGGTCAGTCCTGGAGCGGACCAAACAGTCAGCGCACTCAGAGTGGGCAAGCCACTCCTCCCCTGGACTCCTCCAGGACCCCCAACCAGGCCTACTCTTCTGCTTTCTCGCAGTGCGAGAAGCAGACACATAAAATCGTATTATAAATACCATTTTATGTGTCTGCTTCTCGCACTGCAAGAAAGCAGTGGGGCGACGTTACTCCGCCCACGTGGAGGAGCTGCCCCTGTTGAGTTTATAGTAAAGTGTATCATTCAGCTAACCTCGATAGCGAGGAATTTACCTCTATTCCGCCCATCTATCCTTTGGATATTGAGTTCACAATGATGAAGTAACGGAGGCAGTCCGCGAGAGCCCCAAGATTAAAGCCCCGGGTCCTGATGGGGTTCCTATGGACCTATATAAATTAGAGGGGGATCTATGGGCACCTATTATTTCCTGCTTGGCAAATGTAGCCTGCAAAAAAGATATTCCCGAGTGCTGGTGTTTAGCAATCATTGTGCCTATTTTTTAAAAATGCAAAAAGAACAATTGATGGACAGAATGCGGAACAATGTCATACATTCACCCCAGTACAAAGATCTGGGCCTAAATCCATAGTTTTTTTGCTCACCATGCCATTCCAGTTTGGACCCAGCCATATGCAAATCAGTCTTGACCCTGTGCCCAATGGGAACAGTCCAGCCCGAACTGCCAGGCCAGGTCCTCCCTGGACCGGAAACAAGCATCCTAGGACCGGTTTCGGGGTTTCGCCCCTCATCAGCCAGGGTAGCTTGACTCCAGTGGCATTGAGAGCACGGTACCCACGTCTGGGCATACCCGTCCCACTCGGGGTGACCAATGCAAAAAGAACAATTGATGGACAGAATGCAGAACAATGTCATACATTCACCCCAGTACAAAGATCTGGGCCTAAATCCATCGTTTTTTTGCTCACCATGCCATTCCAGTTTGGACCCAGCCATATGCAAATCAGTCTTGACCCTGCGCCCAATGGGAACAGTCCAGCCCGAACTGCCAGGCCAGGTCCTCCCTGGACTGGAAACAAGCATCCTAGGACCGGTCCGGGGTTTCACCCCTCATCAGCCAGGATAGCTTGACTCCAGTGGCATTGAGAGCACGGTACCCACGTCTGGGCATACCCGTCCCACTCGGGGTGACAAATGCAAAAAGAACAATTGATGGACAGAATGCAGAACAATGTCATACATTCACCCCAGTACAAAGATCTGGGCCTAAATCCATCGTTTTCTTGCTCACCATGCCATTCCAGTTTGGACCCATCCATATGCAAATCAGTCTTGACCCTGCGCCCAATGGGAACAGTCCAGCCCGAACTGCCAGGCCAGGTCCTCCCTGGACTGGAACAAGCATCCTAGGACCGGTTTCGGGGTTTCACCCCTCATCAGCCAGGATAGCTTGACGGCAGTGGCATGGAGAGCACGGGACCCACGTCTGGGCATACCCGTCCCACTCGGGGTGACAAATGCAAAAAGAACAATTGATGGACAGAATGCAGAACAATGTCATACATTCACCCCAGTACAAAAATCTGGGCCTAAATCCATCGTTTTTTTGCTCACCATGCCATTCCAGTTTGGACCCAGCCATTTGCAAATCAGTCTTGACCCTGCGCCAAATGGGAACAGTCCAGCCCGAACTGCCAGGCCAGCTCCTCCCTGGACTGGCAACAAGCATCCTACGACCGGTTTCGGGGTTTCACCCCTCATCAGCCAGGATAGCTTGACTCCAGTGGCATTGAGAGCACGGTACCCACGTCTGGGCATACCCGTCCCACTCGGGGTGACAAATGCAAAAGAACAATTGATGGACAGAATGCAGAACAATGTCATACATTCACCCCAGTACAAAGATCTGGGCCTAAATCCATCGTTTTCTTGCTCACCATGCCATTCCAGTTTGGACCCATCCATATGCAAATCAGTCTTGACCCTGCGCCCAATGGGAACAGTCCAGCCCGAACTGCCAGGCCAGGTCCTCCCTGGACTGGAACAAGCATCCTAGTACCGGTTTCGGGGTTTCACCCCTCATCAGCCAGGATAGCTTGACGGCAGTGGCATGGAGATCACGGGACCCACGTCTGGGCATACCCGTCCCACTCGGGGTGACAAATGCAAAAAGAACAATTGATGGACAGAATGCAGAACAATGTCATACATTCACCCCAGTACAAAAATCTGGGCCTAAATCCATCGTTTTTTTGCTCACCATGCCATTCCAGTTTGGACTTAGCCATTTGCAAATCAGTCTTGACCCTGCGCCAAATGGGAACAGTCCAGCCCGAACTGCCAGGCCAGCTCCTCCCTGGACTGGCAACAAGCATCCTACGACCGGTTTCGGGGTTTCACCCCTCATCAGCCAGGATAGCTTAACTCCAGTGGCATGGAGAGCACGGTGCCCACGTCTGGGCATACCCGTCCCACTCGGGGTGACAAATGCAAAAGAACAATTGATGGACAGAATGCAGAACAATGTCATACATTCACCCCAGTACAAAGATCTGGGCCTAAATCCATCTTTTTTTGCTCACCATGCCATTCCAGTTTGGATCCAGCCATATGCAAATCAGTCTTGACCCTGCGCCCAATGGGAACAGTCCAGCCCGAACTGCCAGGCCAGGTCCTCCCTGGACTGGAAACAGGCATCCTAGGACCGGTTTTGGGGTTTCACCCCTCATCAGCAAGGATAGCTTGACTCCAGTGGCATGGAGAGCACGGGACCCACGTCTGGGCATACCCGTCCCACTCAGGGCTGATGAAGGGTGATGCCCTGAAACCGGTCCCAGGATGCTTGTTTCCGGTCCATTGAGGACCTGGCTTGGCACAAGGAACAGGGGCAAGACTTATTTGCATATGGCTGGGTCCAAACTGGGGTGGTGTGGTGAGCAAGAGAATGATGGATTTAACCCAGATCCTTGTGACTGGGGGCGAATGTTTGCATTGTCCAGCATACCGTCCATCAATTGTTTCTTTTGCATGTTTCCCTAAGTGGGAAGGGTATGCCCAGACGTGAGTCCTGTGCTCACTACACCATTGGATTCAAGCTAGCCTGGCTGATGAAGGGTGATGCCCTGAAACCGGTCCCAGGATGTTTGTTTCTGGTCCAGGGAGGACCTGGTTTGGCAGTTCGGGCTGGACTGTTCCCACAAGGAACAGTGTCAAGACTTATTTGCATATGTCTGGGTCCAAACTGGGGTGGTGTGGTGAGCAAAAGAATGATGGATTTAACCCAGATCCTTGTGACTGGGGGTGAATGTTTGCATTGTCCAGCATTCCGTCCATCAATTGTTTCTTTTGCATATTTTTAAAAAAGGCAATAGGGCCTCCCCTAGCTGCTATAGGCTGATTTATCTTATCGATTCCGATGTTAAAATCATTGGCAGGGTAGTTCTTGACAGAATTATGTCCTGCTCTACTGACAAGGGGGCGAGCCGTGCAGACATAGGTGCAAGGAGCAGTGAACTTAAAGTTACAGTTTGGAATTTTTACCTCCTGAAGGTTGAGGGTGATAATTTTTTCACCCCACCCAGTGGATTGCCTTTTTCCTTAGATTTAGTAAGGGTGGAGCCTTTAGTTATTTATAAGTCCTGATGAATGCCATGGACCCGATCGGGCCGGTGGGCAGAAACATGTCGACTTTACACACAGCGGTGGGAGGATAATAATTTCCTCATATACACTGCAGTTCTGGTTTTAATGGCCATACAGATGCCATCTAAATTAAAATACAATTTGCCATCTGTAATGGTATTTTAATCACACACTTTCTTTTTGTAAGGGCCCCCACTTAGTTTTAGAAGTGCATCCCTGTCGTTAGGTGTATGCCCGCCCCTTATCAAACCAAGTTTTTAAGGGGCGAGGATTGGTCAATGATGAAGCATGACACCAGGTGGTGTGTGAGACCAGTCCTTCACTTTTTGTGAGATGCCAGATCCCACATCTAGAGACATTTAGGTCATTTCACTAGGAGCGGCTTAGTGTGGTAAACAACTGGTCTACTGAGAACCACATTATCTCTGATGCTCAATATGGTTTCAGAACCGGCCTGTGCGCTCCAGAGCAGTGCCTTAACCTACATCTGCTAATCAGTAAATACACTTTGGCGAAAAGAGCGCATGTTTACCTTGCTTTTATGGACCGGGTCTGCACTTTTGATAGCGTGGTTAGGTCAAAACTCTGGAAGATACTTGAAGTCAAGGGGGTGGATCATGGCCTGGTGCCCTTTTTAAGAGCCCTTCACACATATTTAAAAGCTACTGTTAGATACAGGCCTAACGGCGAATGTAGTGAGAAATTCAGCCTGGGCCGAGGTGTTTGGCAAGGCTGTGTTTTTAGCACCAGTTTTATTTTTATTATATATTAATGATTTGGATTTTAACTTAGTTGCTAAGGGAAAGGATATGCCGGCTGTGAGAGGGCGCAGTATCTCTGTCCTCCTTTATGCTGACGATGCTGTTTTAATGTCCAGAAGTCCCAATGTTCTTCGTCAACGTTTAGATATTTTTGTAAATTTTATGTACAGCCTAGGCCTGACCACGAATTCCCGCTAAGTCCTTTGTTATGGCGTGTGGCCCCAAAAATTTAAAGCTGCAAACACTTGTGTTGAGGGGGTTTCCATCTCCAGAACGCATTAATTTTCGTACCTGGGGGTAACATTTGACTCCTCGGGGACCTGGGGCCCATGTTTGAAACACAGGTGACTAAAGTTTAGCAATTCAATTGGTTTCCTTTTTAGTATTGCTTCCAACCTTTGTAACAAGCCTATTGCACTTATGGTGGAGATTTATAAACTGAGGTGTTTACCACCCCTAACCTATGGAGCCAGCCTGTGGGGAATAAGGAAATCAGGTTCCTGCAGGGAGAGGAGAACATAGTATGTAGACGAATCCTTGGCGTTTCACTGGGCTCGTGTACGTGCTGTACACGAGGAGCTTGGTATACCCTTTGTAGCTAACCAAATCAGTTTAGCACCACTGATGTTATGTTGTTCAATCTGGAAAACCCCAAAGCCTGCCTGAATAAGATTATATTAGACCCCCTGTCGTGCGACAGGGGCCTTTGTATCCTGTGGCTTTCGTATATCAAGGACACCTGTGTCAAGTTAGGCAGACTCGATTTATTTTTTCAACCTACTAATATCTTAAGCAGTGATAAAACCTGGGTTAGTCCAGAACCAGGAAGCTTGAGAGGGGAGAAAGAAAATGGTTGGAGCTGAAGAAACCAGCCAATAGGGAGTATCAGTCAGTCAAACTACTTCAGGGCTGGAACCATATCTGGAGTGGGTTTCAAAGTCTTGGGACAGGACCCTATTGACTAGATTTAGGCTGGGACTGATAAGGAGTCAGCTTTCTTTTCGTTCCCCATGGGTCAGTACAATCCCAATTGTATTCTGGTAGGCCCTTGTGACGAACACTCTTTGCAAACTTTGTCGCACTTTGTATTTTTCTGTACATTTTATCACTGTTATACCAAGAGAAGTTTTTAATCCCTCTCCTCAAAGGTGCTCCGATTAACAAGTATGATAGGGCCCTTTTATTTCTACAAACGCTTCCTTCTTTGGAAATCCGTCTAGGTGTGGCTACCTTCTTGAAGTGCGCCCTCCGGCGTAGACAATCACTATCGCTGCAGTTGTCCTGATTTTAAATTTGGTTTTAGCTGGGCTGTTCTTGTTAATGTGACGTTTGTTCCTATTATTCTGTTTCACACCTTGCACTTTGTTCGACTACTTTGGCTCTTAGTCTTTGAACCGGATTGTAGCATGAAGCAATTGGATGTAATTTTGTGACAATGAATGATTTCTTGTTTTATAACACTTTTAAATGTTTTTATGTGTATGCACTTTTATGGTTCTGTTTTTATGAATCGAATAAAGTAATAAAAAACATGCAGCAAGCTTGCTTTTTGATCTGTATTGCTGTAAAAGTCTGGCAAAACACATTTGATTCCTTTGAAAGCAGGAACAATAAAATTGTCAGTATCATAAACCATACATTTAATTTCTGTGCAGATAAATAATCTTTCAAAGCGGAAAACACACTGTTTTGATCACTTAGGACATCAAAAAAGCAGAGAGTACTTAAACTCTATTTAGAGAGAAAACTGTAGCAACATATCAATAGAGGAAACATATTAAATCCTTTAAAAGCAGTAGAACAAAAACAGGTAAAATTGTCAATGTTTTAGAGTGCAAATGTATGATTTTTAATTTTTCATCCTTCTGTGCATTTCTGTATGGGCATAGCTGACAACTTGCTCCTTTTATGTGGGACACCTTCAACAGTTCTGGGGTTTACATATCTCAACCTTGCCCTCTGGGATTTATAGTTTTATATTTGCCTTTATAAGTGTGGTCTTAAACATCTAATCATGTAAACAGTCGTTGGATGTGGTCATAGGATTAGCTGAAGGGGTCACATGACATGGGGCATTTTCTGGCTATAGAGTTGTGCATTGCTGCCTATTCATATGTGCTCTTATGCATTTTATGTGTCCATGGGTGGCTGTAAGCATGTTGTTGTCATGTATCTGTGCATGTACATATGCTTTTGTGCATGCATTCCTGTGTGTGTGTTCTGCCTGGGTGCCTGGGTCCTTGTATGTGTGTAAGTCTGTTTGTTATGGGCTCGCATATTTGGAAGCTTGTAACTTTCCTTCCATTTTATGTATTTTGCCTTTCTGTGCGCGCCCTACATAAAAGCCTATTGGAATTGTCTTTGCTTATTATTTTTAAGGTTGTGGTCTCTGATTAACTAAATTTGTGAGGTTGCAGTGGAAAATAACAATCCTGTAGTTACAGTTGTCGAAAATACATCATCGATGAAGAAGTTACGTTTAGTCTAAAATTGCAACCTGTCCTTGCTGACTACTTTGTCCATCATTTCTACATACAAGAGCGCATTTCTTATGGCAGCTTTTTACCTCTGTAAAAAGAAAATCGATGTGTGGCAAAAGAGACCTTTACTGTGCAAAAGCAAAACGTAAGGGCCTGCGTCTGGCGGTAAGTGGAGAGTATCGTATGCCAAGTGAAAAGCATGGCTATTGCCACTTGCCAATAGAAGGGCAGCATTCTGTCCTTGGTCTGATGGACAGGACTACTGTTATGTCCACAAGTGCCTCTGTGTATGGTTGTATATTTCTTATCAGGAGCAGCCAGTGCAGGTAAGAGCGGTGTGGCTGGGTGTGGCGGGGGGTGAGGGGGAGGGGGTGAAGGGGTGTTGGGGTTATTCGACAAGCGACCATGAGGAAAATTAAATAAAAATTAATTTTCCTCGTCGTTGTCTGTCGAAATACCCATCCCCCCCCCCCGCCCCACCGCTCTTACCTGCGCGGACCTCAGCTATTTCTCATTCTTGTTAAAGTGCCTCTATGATCGAAATCAATGAAAAAGGAAATAATACTCTCCCTAAATCTGCACTACGGCATGTTTTGATCATCATTCCACACAATCTGCACTACGGAATGTTTATCATCATCATTCAACACAGTCCTTTTTTTTCCAGGTCACATCACTAAAACCAGATTAGCCAGTCATGGCCACAATTTACTAGGCAATGCAGAGGGACACATCCCTGCCGTGAAAAGGCTAAAAAATAACAAGCATTGACAAAGCAATAGGTCTCTCCTCTGGCACCTATTGGTTTTGCCAATGTTTTTAAGCCATGCTGTACAGCATCCTTAAAAAAAGGCGCTATTGCGCAATGGTTGTGTCATTTTGTAGGCATGCGCACCTGCCAAGTATTTTGTTTAAATTAAAGCACCGTTGGGGGGTCTAGTAACACAAAGGGCTGGGGTGGGGGAAAAGCAGAATGGCAGGGAAGTCAGAAGCAACAGGCTAGAGAAAAGGAGGGCACAGGTAGGGGAAAACAACTCGGAAGGCCGGGGTTGGAAGAAGCAGCGCAGGGGTAAAAGCAACATGGATGGGGAGGAGAAACTACTCGCAAGAGAGTGCAATGTGGAGCGTGGGCAGGCAAACATGCAGAGAGAGAAACTAGGATTATAAGGAAAAGAGCAACCCTTTGACCCATGGTAACCTGGGTATACATTAATGCTACAATGGTTCTCACAGGTAATCATACGATTGGTGTGTTTGGTACACTCGAGAATGTAAGATATGAGAAAAACAGGGGTAGGTGAAGTACCACTCACCTAACTAATTCAACAGTGTCACAGACAAGTTGCACACAGACGTGACCCAAAAAATAATAATATTAATAATATTAAATAATAATCACAATGGACACAAATGAATGTGGTGATTTTTCTGTTGTTTCTTAAGTGTAACTCATAATCAACCTAGATCTCCAATTACCATCATTGGTAGGTCTAGAGTGCAAAAACAACCATTCAATATGTCTCACGTGCAGAGAAAAACGAATAACAACTACAGAAGTATATACAGAAATAAAGGAAGTTTTTGATATAGGCAATAGATAACTATTCCAACTGATTAATAATATCAATATTGTTCAGAAAATAGGCATGTTTGTCTGTTTTAAACTGTCAATGACATTTCAACCCACAACTGCGTGTAGGGGTCTTATCAGGACTGACAATGGTGGGACATAATAATGTGAGCATCAGCGCAGCTATACGCTCAGGTGTGAAGCACATGTGGCAGTGCCTGCAAAGCTGTAACTATTGGCATAGACAGGGATGGAACATCTCTTCTGTTGCAAGAACAGGCTCTTGGCGTGTGTTGATAGGAAATGGCTGCTGAAGTACGCTCTGCGGACTGAACACATTCATGGAGATGGCTTCCCGCACCCCCGGCTTCTGCAGTGCCGACCGAGTGCTTGCACTTTCAAGACGTTTTGCACGGAGGGGATCCCCGGGATCCCCGGTTTCCCTACGGCTTTGACTTTGCTGTGGATCCTTGCCCACATCTGATTCTTGCGCGCAAGTGGGCTGTGTTGGAGCAGGTGCCCCAACAAATGTGGTTCAGCCCTGATTGTCTCGTCTGGGATCACGTTCAACTCTGATTCGGGGTTGTTGGGCATTTTCGGGGGGCATGGTACAGAGGAATGAGGGGTGCAGGGTGCAAGGTAATGGTGGAGAGATGTGTAGTCTGTGCGGTGTGTGGGTGTGGGTGGTGTTGTGTGGAGATAGGTGGGTGTGATGTTGTGCAGTGTGAGTCAATGGTGTCCTGTCTCTCTGTCTCGGCTTGTGGTGTGCAAAGGCTGCTGGTCCAGGTAGGGGTTGTTTTTGTACTGTGGTATGTGGGTGTGTCCACATGGGTGTTGACCTCCAGATGTCTCTTCCATGATGCGCATGGCTTTCCCTACCAGGTGCTGGTTGGGGTGTGTCATTGTGGCGTGTGTGTTGTGATTGGGGTGGCCGGGAGTACAGGCACACTTCAGCGTTATTGTGGGGTTGGTTCCGCACGCCATTCATTTGGCCTGTGTGCGTGCAAGGCGGTCGGACACAGTGCTCGGTCCGCCAGCTCTGTTCTCATCGTAATTGGCCGTGCGGTCATGCCGCGGCAGGGGTGGTCTTTTCGGGCCATTGTACAGCTTTACCCGTCCGCTGCGGTCAGATCTTCAGCGTTTCCGACCGTGGTGGACGGTGTTTTGTGGCATCCATCTGCCGCGGTCTGATTTTGCGTACATTGCATCGTACTTTGACCGACGGAAATGCCGCGGCCCATGTGGGGGGATTTTTTCCGACACCATGGCGGACGGACGGCTTTTCCGACCGTCATCGTAATGGCCCCCTTAGTTTGGAGTGAGAATAGTAAATTAAATATGTTTAGTGTCCAGCAGTTTCCCTGAGTTGATATAGTGTAAAGTGGGAATAGTAAAAAACTAGTTCTTTATTTTGGAGTAAAGTTAATGATAAAAATGTATGTTCAAGTGGTACTAGTATGTTATATATGTGTATTTAAAAAATATATTTATAACTGACAATGTAAGATAATTATTTTATTGTAAATATAGAAAAAATAATAATATAGGAATTAAATACAGAACAATATTTATATTTTATTTATGTGTTTATCTTCATTCAAAGACTCAAGTAAAGAAATATTATGCATTTTATTTTATTTACATTGTTTGATATATATATTGTTATACAGAGAAATAATAATACATTTTTTTATTTTTGGATACATTGCATATTTAGTACATATTTAAACATGAACATATAATCTTTAAGTATAGTCAGCATGAACATTTTTTATATTTTATATAATGGAGAAGTTGGTAAATATGTACATTTTTTACAAATAAAAGATGCAGGTATCCACTGATTTTTATACATTTTTTAATACATATTTTTTGGTAACAGTTATAGAATATTTATTTATATTGTAAATATGCATTACATAATTACATATAGTGTACATTTTTAATAACATACATTTTGTTACAATTTTTTCATTGTATGTTTTTTATATTTTTGGCATAATTCCTAATAAATAATATTATATTTTGTATAATATTATTTAAATTGTAAATATAAATAATATTATAAAGGTAAGAAAGCATTTTGTAAAAGAAAAATATTTTTTATCATTAATAAATGTTTCCACATTTTTAGCACGCAGTACAATTTTTTTTCTTACATTGGTAAGTTAACAATTTTTTTAAAAATGTATAATAATAAATAATATTTTTGTTCTAATATTTACTATTAAAATTTAACAATTTTAAACAGCAAAGAAAAAAACATTTTGTACATAAGTAATATTAATTAGTATTGTTTTAACATTTTTTTGTATTACATTTCTAATGTACATTGAGTTTAATGTAGAAAAGTATTTTTCTTATTTCAATTAGGCAGCCATTTTTTAAACTAAGTTCTATTTTGTAGGCTATCTGTGTTGTTTTAGGTCATTTCTGAGGGGAGAAGCTCGCGGTTGGAAGCTACGTCGCATCGGTTAAGGTAAGTTTAATTTAATTACTTTTAGGCTTCAGTTAGGAGTAGGGCGAAGGTAGTTAGGTAGTCAATAGTATATGTAATGTTTGTCTTTTGAGTTTTTTGTGAGGTTTCGTTTGTAGTTTTGCTTATGCGAAATGCGGTTAGTGCGTTGATAGGTAAGTGTTAGGGTTTGCTATAGATGTTTAATTATGTTTAGAGTATGGTGTTATTAGTATGTTTATGTGTGTTTTTTAATGATTTTATTGTATCTTTGTGCGGGAGGGTTTGTGTTGTTTTATCCACAGGTTTTTGTCGTTTGGAAGTTGCCGTTGGGAGAAGTATGCTTTTGTTTTTAAGGAACTGTGTATTAGTTTCTAGTAAACTAATAATTATTTTACAGTTCCTTTATTTTTGGGTATTCCTGGAGCGTTTCTTTTTTAATTAAATTTTTCGGGTTTTTATGGATTCAAGTCTATGGATATATTGCTGGTGGATTATATTTTACACAGTTGTATTTTTCCATTTTTTGGGGACTTTTAGCTAAGTATTGGGATTTTTCCACGTTTGGATTTTTTGTGGCAGTTTGGATTCAATTCTTCAGCTACAAAAAAGTAAGTTATTTTAAATTATTACAATGGGAGGGAAATGTCATTTTTGTAATTGTTATTGATATTTTTAATATATAAAATATATTTATTATGTCAAATAATTTTTTTTAAAGTTAAAATTAATTGACATAATATTTGTATTTTAGATGTTTGAAAAGAAATGTTTAGTTGAAAACTCAGGGCGGACGGTAAAGCCCTCCGACTGCCGTGCTTGCGGCATAAAATTGCCCGCATGTTCAGCGGCAAAACCGGCAGTCACATTACGATGCAATGAACGCAAAATCTGACCGCGGGGGTCGGAATCCCCAAAAATCCGTCCGCCACGTCCGGAAAACCAGAAAATCCGACCGCGGCGGACGGAAATGCTGCGGAAAGCACCAAAAAGGCCGATCCACACGCGGAATGAACGCAAGTGAAATTATGATAAGATGGCGGAGAAGGCGGAACGATCATTGTTTTCCGACCGCTGCGATCGCGTGAAAAGATGAATGGCAGAGCTGGCGGAACAATCATTGCGTTCAGACCGCTGCGGTCGCGCGGAAAGAAGAATGGCGGTCGAATGCAACCACACAACAAGGCCTCCAAGAGTGCCTGTTCTTTCCGCTGCCCTCAAACACATTTGACACACCCCAATGATACACCCCCATGGTATTGAAAACTAAACAAATCCCAGGTCAACATAGAGAACCCACCTCACAGGAATACCTCATTTTGACACACCCACATAGCTGAGTATAAAACCAACCCCTTCCCTGACCGTCATCCTTTGCACAACTCCAGCAGTGAAGGGCCAAACACCACAGCTGAAAGGAGAGGCAAATCATCACATCACATCATCACAACCACCCACACCAACACTACCAACACACACCTCACACATCTCCACCACCACCTTCCCACCTGCACTTGTCACCTATTTGCACATCACACACCATGGCACAGAAAGAAATGGCCAAATTCAGACAATGAGTTGTCAGTGATGGTAGATGAGATATCTAGAGTAGAACCACATTTGTTTGGAAGCATGGTCCAACAAACACCACTAGTCAGAAAAAATCAAATGTGGGAAAGGATAGTCAACAAAGTCAATGCAGTAGGGACCACCCTGCGCACACTGCGTGACATCAAGAAGAGGTGGGATGACCTAAAGACCAGGGTCAAATACTGTGCCAACAGGAACCATGAGGCGGCTCAGAGGACTGGCGGTGGCCCTCCCATTCCACCACTAACATTCACTGAATGAGAGGAGAAGGTGCTTGCCATATTGCATCCAGAGAGTCTCACAGGAATTGCTGGGGGAGTGGAGGCTAAGTACCAACAAATGTATCCCATCACACAGCCATGTACTGTCTTGCACAACTAGAAAGCCACACTTTCTAGACCAAAATGCACTTCTGTACAACACACTCTTCCCAAAACATGCCCCACATATCTATCATTTCCTTCCTCGGATTCACTTCAAATGTAGATAGCAATATTTCCATGGGGGGGTGTGTACAGGCAGCCAGCACTACAACTCCCACCAGGCCCCCCTGTCCCACAGCTGAGCAGGATGGAACACTCACCCCACCTAAGAGCCATGTGTAACCTATTCCCTTCCTCTGCCCCACTTCACAGGGAGGTAGCCTTCTCAACAGGGAGGGGGGTGTGTGTACAGGCAGCCAGCACTACAACTCCCACCAGGCACCCTTGTCCCACAGCTGAGAAGGATGGAACACTCACCCCACCCAAGAGCCATGTGTAACCTATTCCCTTCCTCTGCCCCACTTCACAGGGGGGTAGCCTTCTCAACAGGGAGGGGAGTGTGTGTACAGGCAGCCAGCACTACAACTCCCACCAGGCACCCTTGTCCCACAGCTGAGCAGGATGGAACACTCACCCCACCTAAGAGCCATGTGTAACCTATTCCCTTCCTCTGCCCCACTTCACAGGGAGGTAGCCTTCTCAACAGGGAGGGGGGTGTGTGTACAGGCAGCCAGCACTACAACTCCCACCAGGCACCCTTGTCCCACAGTTGAGAAGGATGGAACATTCACCCCACCCAAGAGCCATGTGTAACCTATTCCCTTCCTCTGCCCCACTTCACAGGAGGTAGCCTTCTCAACAGGGAGGGGAGTGTGTGTACAGGCAGCCAGGACTACAAATCCCACCAGGCACCCTTGACTCACAGCTGAGCAGGATGGAACACTCAACCCACCCAAGAGCCATGTGGAAGCCATTTCATTGCTCTACTCCCCCTTACAGGTAGGTAGCCTACTCATGCTCACTTGCATCACCCCTGAGCAGGATGGAACACTCACCCCACCCAAGAGCCATGTGGCAGCCATCTCCCTCCACTGTGCCACCTAACAGGTATGTAGTCATCGCCTGTACCCTGTCATCCTTCTCAAAATGCATGGAGACATATGATCCCTCACCTGTTAGCCAACTCTGTACAGATCAAAATGTCACATCCAGTGCGCACACAGCTAAGCATGTGTAAATGTCACAGCAATTACACTTTGAATCACAAAGTCACATGAGAAATAAAATCAGGGCCCAATCATGCAAAGCACACAATGCAATGTGTAATTCCCATTGTTTGAGAGCATGAAGGCTCATATGAACCCAACACATGCATGGGCAATCTGTGAAAAAAAGAAAACCACATGATTTGAAACCAATATTAACTAATGAAATCATTAAGATTTGGCATAGTTGAAACAGATTCTCTGAAAACTCTACAATATCCAAGCATAAAACAAAGTGGATGTGCACAAAGTTGGTAGATGATGACATGTCCTTGTAAACACACTATCTGTACATGTCAAATGGTTGTTATTTACATGTCACAATAATAACAAGTCATGTATGTAACTCGACATCATGTCATGATGCTGAAAATCTTCTACTAATACCAAGTGATTGCAATGTAAAATGTTTACGTATCACCAAGGTTGTGGAGTGCACTTACCTGACAATCTAACCTCTGTCCAACAGGAGATTCACAAGCAATAGCTGGCGAAAACACCACCAACCAGCAGAGCCAGTCTCCCCCCCCCCCCCCGGAACGTGAACTCTCTGATGCTGATTCTCTACGTTTCTCGGATGAGAACCACTACGCTGACCCGTGCTACAATGACCTGTGCTGCAGCCACCTCCACCATCACCACTGCTGCCTGCAACACTGTCCCTGGCTCAGTGGTTACCATCACCACCACACAAGCTGAGGATGCCGGAGATAGTGTGCGGGTGCGTCGACAGCCAATGCCATAGGTCCGTGTCAGCAGGGCAGGTGGGAGGGCAACTGGGGGACAATCACATGAGGACACTGACACAGAAGCCCTGGCCACCGTTGCAAGAGTCCTCGGTGCATACCAACAGAACCAGGGACAGATGGGCCAGGTTGTAGAAGAACTACGTGAGCTCCGCCTGCTGCAGAGGTCCATGGACACACGAATGGGACAACTTGTGGATCTCATGGGCCAGCTTGTGGGTGTTCTGAGGGACATACATGCTGCTCAAATGACGGCTCAACCCCCCTCCAGTGGCCAGCCTGCTGAAACTCCGACCACCTCAGCTGTGGCCACAGAGATGGGTGAGTTGCAAGACAATGACTCCTCAGACACCTCTGAGCCTCCAGCAGAGGCACCCCCTGCCAAACGCAAGAGGGGCCATCCGAGAAACACCACGGGAGGATCCGTGGCAAAGCACCAACCAAAGCCAAGTCGCTGAGCCAGCCATGATGGCACATGTGTTGCACTGAACATTGACTTTGTTGATTATCCAATCCCACATTGCCATGTTGAAGGCAGGAGTTTATTGGACTGTGTAATTCCATTAATGTGGGGACTACTCTATTTGTCTCCTTTACCATCACTAACAACTCATACACTTACTATGCACAAATTACCTTACATTCACTTTAATTTTAACACAATCTAATAGAAAATAAACACTATTTACACACCTATGCCTTTGTGTCAGTTCCATGTTTATCACAGTATGTACAATGTCAACTCTGATTCCAATGTACCACAAGCTCTGATTGTGACGAGACATTGATGGGGCGGAGGAACCTAGAAAGACACAAGAGGATGACATTGACTTGTCATGTGATAGCATTACAGCAACAACACACCACTAGTCAACACCATACAAGATTCATCACACATAACAATGACCAAAACCATCAACATAGACATGAGGTAGGTGGAAACCAATACACTGTGCCACACACATCAGCCCTTAGCAGTGAGCCAACAACAGCCAGCATCCAAACACATCTATGCTTCGCCACTAACAGCAAAGCCAACAGACAATGTCATAGTTGTTCAATGGTAACTTACACTCAAGGGAAGTAGTTGTCGATGAGCTGTTGACGCCGGTCAACACCTTCCTCTTCTCCACTATCATCGTCACTGGGCATGTGTGGATTTGCAGCGGGGGGCATCTGCTGCTCATCATCGTCCAGAATCAGGGGGATCTCTTTGCGCAAGGCCAGGATGTGGAGCATGCAGCATGCAACTATGATCTGACACACCTTTTGGGGAGAGTAGAGTAGTGCACCACCGCTCTTGTACAGCCACCGAAATCTAGCCTTCAGAAGTCCAAAAACACGCTCCACTACACGACGTGTCCTCCCATGGGCATCATTGAAGCGGACTTCCCCTGGGGTCCTTGGATTTCTCAGTGGGCTCAGCAACCAAGGCCGGTTGGGATACGCAGAGTCACCTAGTTGTGAGAAACACAGACCAAGTTTGTAATAGAAATAGTTGAGGAGAACAGCATGTCACACATACAGCACAATACTCGACACAGCTTACTCACCAACAAGCCACTCACGCTCCGGATGCAGATTTTCCATTAATTGTGGGATGATGCTGTTACGCAGTATGTAGGAGTCATGTGCAGAACCCGGATATTTGGCACATACATGGGAGATAATCATATCCGCTTGGCATACCACTTGCACATTAATTGAATGGTAATGCTTCCTGTTAGGGTAGATGTGCTCACGTGCCTGTGGAGGAACTAGGCCGTGTGTGCAGTCAATGGCTCCAACAACATTAGGTATGTGACCAAGGTCATAAAATTCCCCCTTCACATCTGCCAATTCATGTCTCCTTGGAAAATGGATGTAGCGGTCCTTGTAGGTCAACAATGCGGACAGGACATCATGCAGCACCATGGTGAACATAGGTTGAGACATCCCACCTGTGATGGCCACCGTGTACTGAAACGAACCAGTGGCAAAGAAATGCAGGGCGGCTGCTGGTGTCAAAGCGGTTGGATATGTTCTGTGAGGCCTCAAATGGGGCTCCAACTGAGCACATAGCTCTTGAAGGGTAAGGCGATTCAGATGGAATTTCTTTATGATGTCCTCATCCTCCATGTTCCCCAGCACTGGGAAAGGCCGATGCACAGTTGGTCGTCTCCTACGTATTCTGGCAGAGGACACATGTAAATATGAGTCAGAGATGAGATGTGGCAAACATCTTACATAATGACTAACACAACCCCAACATTGACCAGACTGTGAAAACAGCTTAATGCACAAGTCACATGCACAGACACCTTGATCTCCTGTAGTCATTCATGTAGCCAGGATGTAACCGGACGATATATTGATGACATCTTTTTAATTTGGAAGGGCAGCAATGAAGAGCTTGAGGAATATTATTTATACCTTAATAGCAATAAATTGAATGTCAAACTCACCATCAATAGCTCCAAACAGGAGATTGAGTTTTTAGATCTTAGATTGTATGTATTAGGGGATACCATACAGAGTGACATTTTCAGAAAGTCCACAGCTTGTAATAGTGTCCTTCATGCTACAAGTCATCCGAAATCTACCATCTCTGCCATTCCCTCTGGCGAGATGGTAAGAGCACGTCGTAACTGTAGCCAAGATGATAACTCCAAAAAGAATGTTGAAAAAATAAAGAGAAACTTCAGTGAAAGAGGTTATGAGCAAGACTGTCTAAGAAAGGCTGAGAAGAAAATCAATAAAATGGACAGGAAACTAACTCTTTCCACAAAAGAATCAAAATAAAGATACCACATTTCAAACTGAAGTGGCATTCATAACTGAGTATAATATCTATAGTGGCCACATTTTTAATATTCTCAGAAAGAATTGGCATCTTTTGACGTCTGATGCATTGCTTCCAGATATTATTCCGAATAAACCAAAGGTGGTGTATCCAAAGGGCAGAACTATAAAGAGCATGTTATGTCCTAGTTACGTTAAAGAATCCAGGACCACTGTAAAAACATGGTTACCAGATAAACCGTGCGGTTTCTTTGTCTGTGGTAACTGTTGTATATGAAATTTAGGTGAGAACAAAATATCCAGTTTTTGTTATAACAACTCTAAGGAATTTAAAATCAAATCCTATATAAACTGCAATACAACATACACAGTATATCTCATAAAATGTGCATGTGGTAAAGCATACATTGGCAGCAGTGTGCGCTGCCTGAAAGTCCGTATACAAGAACATGTACGGGCTATTAAAAACAAAGACGAAAGGTACCCAGTAGCTTCACATATATACACAACACATCCTGAGAATACGAGAGTCACTTTTTATGCCATAGACCATGTAACTGGGAATGAAAGGGGCGGAGATAGGACTAACTATCTCAGACAAGTGGAAGCCCGATGGATATGCCGTCTGAGGACTGTGATGTATGGTCTTAACATCAATAATGAATTTCACCACTTTCTATAAGGAACAATAATGAATTTTTGCATGTAGTATATAATTTCTTCTGTGCTAGGAACAATGTAATCATGTCCATGGCCTTGTACTCTTTCAGATATGGTTTGCTGTGGTTTTTAGAAGTTCTGTTGCCCCTTTCTATATTGGCAGTCTGTTATTATTGTACAATTATTACTTGTCTCTTGAGGCAATGTTGATGGCCATCTTATGTAATAATTTGGCAATTCATCGTCTGTAAGGTTTTTAATGACGGTGCACTATTCTCGATGTAATTTTGAACTTTGTAGTTTTTTCAGCAATGTGCAGTGATGTACATACAACTACCTTTAGTAAACAACTTAGTGAAGGTGGTTGCTATTTTATTGTGTGATCCACCCTGGCTGGGGCTCATGCATCGTTTGTGTCGCAGGGCAATGTGATTTGATTTCGGAAAAGACATTGTAAAATGGCCGACTTGTTTTCACGGGTCTGGCTGTGTAATACATGATATTGCATTATGACTTTTTACAATGATCGGCACATATACATCATTTTATTAATACGCAGTAATACGATATTATCTCCATTTTCCGACTTTGGAATTGACATTGCAAAAAAGCGAAGGTGGTTGCTATTCTATTGTGTGATCCACCCTGGCTGGGATATATGCATTATTTCTGTCACAGGGCAATGCGATGTTATTTCGACTTTCCAATCGTGGAAAAGACATTGTAAAATGCCGACTTGTTTGTAACAGGTCTGGCCGTGTAAAACACGATATTGCATATTGATCTTTCACAATGGCTGGCACATATACATTATTTTATTAATACGTGGCAATACGATATTATCTGCATTTTCAACAGTAGAATAGACATTTTAAAATAGCGGACCTTATTAAATATATTGGTCCGTGTAACAAACAGTATTACACATTTATTTAATGCACATCTACCACTAGCAAATAACTCAGCGTAGGTGTTTGGTATGCTTTTTTGTTAATAATACTGATCGGGGTACATGCAAGACGTTTTCATCGAGTGGCGACACGGAGTCCTGTCCATTTTCCTGTGTACAGAAAAGACATTGTAAAATGGCCGATTTTATTTCACCGTATCTGGTCATGACTTTCTATAATCTCCCTTGTTTATGTTTGTGACACATCGCTAGCAGACAGGTGTGCATGATCTTCTTCGAGTATATATACCGGATCATTAAGGTGTTCGGTTCTGTCGTTTTGTGAACCGGACTTCAGCGTGTGATATTGGGACATACTTTTCCCGTAAGTTTCAACTGACTGATAGTGCTTTTTCGTGTTGCTTAGATTTATGTAGAAACTTCTTTAAAAAACTCATATTGTTATCAAGTATTATAAATATGTTTTCTAGATCCTTGGAAGGACTTACATACTGATGCAATGTTGAAGTTCATATGATAGGAGATATTTTCCAAAATGGCGACCGTTATTGTGGGGGTTGCGGTTTTTGACTCATGTCTTCCGTTTAAACGCAATGGTGCCACTGTGTGGCTGTTTCGATATACTAGGTGCAATAATGGAGAACAAATATGTCTTGCCATCCGATTGATGCATAGCTTGCATTTTGGCAAAAACACAATTCCGTTGGTTTTCATAACGTTGTTCCATCATCGCGATGACTTTAGTGTCATCGTGATAATGTTGTCCGTCCTAAGACACGTGCAACATTGATTCTAGACGTGCGGAAATGCATGTGCTTGATAGGGGTATGTCACCACTGCTAATACTCGCTATCACATTATACATCGTGAACAAAACTGTGTGTATAATACGTTTATAATGGCGTTTGTTTTCCTTCGATGTTGTTCGTCCTAAGACACGTACAACATTGACTCCACACGTGTGCAAATACATGTGTTTGATAGGGGTATTTCACTATTGTTAATACTCGCTATCACATTATACCGACTATATCGGATAAAGACGGCTACCTCTGTGTATATAAGATTACATCAATGCCATTCTGGCTAAGTGATTAACCATAGTTCACTGTTTAAAGATGGCGGTCCATTTAGCAGTGTTATCACCCACCGGTGTGACTGCCCCTCACTGATGAAGTAATTGTTGTCAGTCGACTGACACTATATTTTTGTTTGATCTCTTGCCTTAATAATTTCGGTTTTGTTATATTTTCTTATAGAAACATTTTAGATTTAATACCTTTTCATACTTCTTTACAGATTTATTGTTTATAATTATTCCTGTGACACATCACTTTGGACACACAATATTTGTGCTTCTTCTATGGAAGTACCAAGGTATGCGAGATCTCGATTGTTGACTGCACACTTTTCTCATGTCTAATACAGGTTTTTGCTTACGTTTGCGGTATATTATAATTTAAATTAGTTTTTTTGTAAATATCTTTTTAGATTCACCTTGTCTCAGTACTTCATCTGCCACAGTAAACTTGACGTGAAGCGTCTATGTGAGATACCTAGATATATAAAAGGTATGCTGGATTAATTACGGCTTTATGTATATAGTAGAGATTTACTGTAAGTAGGTGCTTTTTAAATAAAATGAACAAATACAATTTGAACTGAATGAAAATTTTATGAGGTATCCACAAGATAGTCATAGACATTGTGTGCGATAAAATGAGATAACGGAATTATGTGTGTCTCAACATAGTCCATGCTTTTTGATCTTATGTGCATGAATGCCTCTCTTCTGATAATCAACCACAATATTTGTTAGATTGTTCAAACAAACTGTTTATTCTCCCTCTTTGAAGTATTGCGCTAGAAAATATATAGATTCGAGCTGTCTCTCCAGTAATGTATTATAAATGATCTGAAGGATTGGATACAAAGTCTGGTTCAATGTGATCTGTAACATATGTAAATATTGTGTTTTAATTTGTATAGTAAGTATATTAATGTTTGTCTTGTATGCACTTTTTTAGCCGTGAAAAAGTCCCGTGGGGACGAAACGCGCCGCGTCGGCTATCAATTTGGTGCTGTGGTTTTAAAAAAAGGAATCATGAACAAAAGAATAAAGAATAAAGGAAGAATATGTTTCCAGCAATTTGACGACTAATTTGATTTATTTGGGGAGGCAGTATATGAATGTCATTTATATTCGATTGTTGACTGCTATGTGCTATCATAATTCTTGGATACAAAACTCCTATGAATAATAATGTATGATAATATTTGAGTGCAGAGCCAATTTTGTTCTTTGTATTTTGGGTTTTCCCAATCAGTGGGGACGTAGGAAGGTCACGTTCCCGGCTTATTGCACCATGCCGTTGTTCTTAATTGCCAAATACTAGACTGACTGCTGCAGGTTTCTAGTGCCTTGACCTTTCGCCTCTTCCGTGTATGTAGCCAGGATGTACATACTAACTACTGTCAAATCAGAATCAGACTATGTGAATGGTATATGGTACACTCCTACATCTTGTGTCACCAGCCATGTGTGTAGCTGACACAGCATATGTGGCAAACAGCAACAATGCTGAGTTGTACGTAGCTGCTGTCACTGCACAACCTTCTTGCTTTAGTCTCACTAATCACAATATCATTACAAAATGAGCACAGTGAGTGTAAGCTGGACAACTATCAATATAAATACAGCACTGTATACAGTGATATATGCACATTATGTGGTCAGTCCATCATGACTGTGGGATGAGTTGCCATTTCACACAATGGCATGTTCACAAAAATGAGAATCAATTCTGCCTGAAATCTGTATACATGCCCACAAAGATTAAATTTGACATGTGAGTAAGTACATACCAATACATTTAATCATGTGTACTGACATGACATGTATGGGCATACTTGAGTTAAATGTCACACTCTCATTTCACTTTACAACCAGGTGCAAGAATTTTGTGTAAATGTATAGTGATCAGTGATGCAATTTGCAAAGCGATAATACTATAGCACAATGTGTTAATAGGTGCTGTAGGCATGCTCCGCCACTGCGGTCACAGGCATTTGGACACAATTGAAAGATGCCAGAATGCGATAGACACCACCAGGCCCCCGCGGTGTGACACCGCCTATGCGAATGTCATTGCAGCCAATGTGAACAACCATCACGGTAGTGCCTTTCCGATTTGAACATTGCGGTAGGCGTGCACCGCCACTGCGGTCACAGGCATTGGACACAATTGAAAGATGCCGGATTGCGGTAGACACCACCTGGCCCCCGCAGTATGACACCGCCTATGTGAATGCCATGGCAGCCAATGGGAACCACCATCGCGGTACTGCCTTTCCGATTTGAACATTGCGGTAGGCGTGCACCGCCACTGCGGTCACAGGCATTGGACACAATTGAAAGATGCAAACCAGGCAGACCAATTGCATCAGCAGAGTACCACTGAAACAACCCTAAGGGCCTTTAAATGTCTGTGAAATAGCCGCACCTGTCACTTGCATTCAGACACTGCTGCCTGCAATTCATCAACACCAACTGCTGCTGTACCTCTACTCTGGACCCAGTCATGGCACGTACAGAGAACATCAGGGCCCGTCCCTTCACCACAGAGGAGCTGGAGGTCCTGGTGGACAAGGTCCTTGGCCAGTACGGGCGGCTATATGGTGCTCCAGAGGTACTGGTAAGTGTATGAGTAAAAGTTTTAGAGTGCTCAGAATGCTCACATGATGTTACTGTACACTAGTATGTGCCTGTGAGTGCAAGCCAATGTTCATGCATTAAGATTTTGCCAACAGCATGGTCCATACATGACCTAGAACTTTTTGCACTTGAGTATGTGGGGAGGATGGCAACATAGACACTGGTGCAGCTCTATTGAAGCCAAAAGTCACACATGTTGTTCTGAGACTGGGTAATGTAAATGTGTGAGACACTACCTAGCATGATGACTTCATGTCAATGGGGTGTATAGCCTTATACCCACAGATCCCTGACTGCATGCAATGATGTAAAGGACATACTGTGGTTTAGTATTAATACAGTTACACTGCTGATTTGAGACACTCGAACTCTGAACACACATTCCCTGTACCATGTAATGTCATAGTTCATTAAGTGTTCATATGCTCATTTGTGACATGTCAAATGTAGATTGGCCAGAGGGTAGTGAATAATGTGTGTACTGCTTTCAAATTGACCCAATGGAGATGTGGACATTCTGCACAGAAGTACAAGGCCTAGATCTATCACTATTTATGGTAAATCACCCCTGGCACATCTGCTAAATGTACGGTGGACATGTCATCCTTCTTTTGATTCCATAATGTGTAGAGTCTCGCATGTGTATGCACTGTTCCACCATTCTCATTGTACATGCATGTGATTTCTGTGATGGACCACATTTTTCCGCAGTGAAAACCCCTCAGGCCTGCCCAGTAAATGCACAATGTTTCAAGGTCCCATCACTAAAATGACTTAGAAAAACATATGTGTTGTCCACCATCCTATTTTTGAAGGAGATATCATAGGCCTTAGGAGTACACAAGACAGGCCTACACCTTGTGACAAGAGTGTGTGAATGTAAGATCAGTTACCTAATTGTGACCTCCATGACACGTGTAGCTATGCAATGGTCAAGGACATTAAGGGGTGTGTAGTGTAAGACACAGTGAGTCTGACCACTACACATCATTTACAGTGTATCGTATGTCATGCTCACTCACATAGTGCATCACAGATGAGGCCCATTTTCACATTGCTTTCTGTGCTGGCACTCTGCATGTGTATGAGATGGGCATGTGGTGTGTCCATCATCATATATGTATACATTGCAATGATATGGCTTGCTCCAAGTGTACTATGTGACATGGTGTATGGGCTCTGCTCTCCATTGATCTATCTCTGTGTTATGTGTTTACATGCTCCTGTACTGTCACACAGTGGTACACAACACAGTGTTACAAAAATTCCTCTTCTTGTCTCCCATGCCTACAGCTCAAGGTCAATCAGCGTAAGGCTATATGGAGGACCATTGCCCGCAAGGTGCCGTCCCTGGGGGTCTCCAACTGACGCCATACACACTGCCACAAGAGGTGGGATGACATCTGCCGGCTCAGCAAAAACGTCACAGAAATGACGCTGGGGCTGGTCCCTCGAAGTGGCAGGTTGGCGTGCAGGAGCATGACACCACTAATGGCCCTCATCCTGGCAGTGGCACAGCCAGAGCTGGATGGACGTTTGAGGGCCCAACAGCAGCAAGTTGGGGGTGAGTATTGTGCTAAGTGTGACTTTGCGCATGAGTGACTGCCTGAGTCCCAGCCCAGAGCAAGTGTGGACCTCTGTGATGTCTCTGGTGTGATGCAATGGCTCCTAAGTATCCTCAGTGTTGAGTGCAGAGGTTCTGCATGTGTACAACATTTTGTTGCTCATGTGGGAAATCCATGAACGCTGTCATAGCAAGTCAGCTTGACATGTTTTCATCTCACATTTTGTGAATGTTGTCTGAAATGATACTTTCCTACACAGGAAAATTAGTTGTGTGAAGTGTGTAGCCCAGTACACTTGTCCGGCTTGTGTGTGCTGTGTGGCTACGACAATAGTGTGCTCATGTGATGATGTGTAAGTGGCTAGATAAATGCACAAATGTGGACTCGGAGCAGTGAGTTGGTAGAGGTCACACCTGTCCCATGGGTTGTGTTTTTCACAATGATAGAGATGACAGCATCATTGCAAAACATATTAGCCAAATATCAGCAGCATGGCATCACATGATGTAATTTCCTGCCACAGTGACAGCAAGTGCACACAGGTGCTGATGGGGTAGATGGTGATGATTGCAGTGATGAATTGGCTGATTTGCATTTGCCAATTGTGCACATGGCAACATGACTGGGATGGTTAGACTCTGGAATTTAAATGCAATGTTGCAGAACCAGACTACTGTGAGATTGTTTTGGCACTAGGGCTTGACATGGTTGGATGTGATCAGTGGGTAGGGCAAATTGTGATGTGACCGAGGTGTTGTACTGTAATTTGATAGATAAACAGAAGCAAATGTTACTCAGAGTGTCAGTCCTCAGTATGTGTGCATTGTGGAGGGGTGTCCATGTGCATCAGTGCATGGTGAAGTTGTGGCTACTGCTTTTAATCAGTGATTGAATTCTTGGCACATTGATGTGTCATTGATGTCATCAGTCAGCACAACGTAGGGATGTCATATTCCAGACCCTAGGTATTGGCACACATTAGCTGTCCTAATGGAGGCCACTCACAACTTCATCTACAGAAGGCACTATCATGCCTTGGAGCAACGAAGGCCTGTGAGGCAATTGATAAGATGTTGGTATGTGACATGTCACAACACATGAAGGCCTTGCATTACATTGCCCTTATCATGCTATTGTGCATTGTCTATGTGACTACATTGTTACATGGGGCTTATTTGCACTTCATTACCAAAACAGATGTGTCCATGTGACATATATAGCAGTGTGAGTCTCAGAGACATCAACTGGCAGTAAACAGCAGTGAGCATCATGTTAGTGTGCATTTAGAGATGTGTGCTGTGCACTTCAAATAAATTGATACATCTACAAAGTTGACACCAATGTACAACTGTAGTTTTGCTTCAGTGCCAAAGATAGTGGATTTCAGGAGGTAATATCACTTGCAAATGGATAGGTTTTACTTTGTGTAGGTGTTGTTCAGTGAAATATACTCCAAATGTGACTGAGACAACATATTTGGATGTGTAGCTATCATACCTACAGGCACATAGGTGTGCCTACAGACAGTTTTATGTGATGTTGAAATGTAGGTACATGCACAGCTATTTGGCTGTGTCAACGCAACTTGGAGCATGAATATTGACTAAGCATGTTTCCATGCATCAGCTGATGATTGCACAAATGTGCAATATGCTGACAGTACATGGAGTAGTTAAATGTGGGAGTTTCAGTCAAAGTATTTGTATTGCATATGATGTTTGTGAGTATGCCAGTTTACTGAACCTATGTCTCTGTCTCTTGCAGCATCTACCGAGAGCAGGGAAGGAGAGGGGCCCGACACCGTTGGGGAAGCTACTGGCACAACTGGCACACAGGAGTTCAGTGACACTGAGGGGACCAGCGCCTCGGAGGGGGACAGGAGTGCCCTGGAGGATTCCCACCCAGAAACACCAACCTCCACATCTTCCCACTCCAGCGGTGACTCCTCGTGTTGGCAGGCACAGGAAGTTCAAGATCTGCATCTTCTTCCGCCACACCTCGTCCTGTGTCCACCCTCCCGGATGCTCCCCAAAGTGCTATCCTTGCCCGCAGCCCTAAGAAGGGTAGAGTCTCCTTCCCCCCAGGCTCCGCTGCCCCTGTCTCCCCTGCTGCCCTCAGTGTGAAGGCCATAGACATTTTGCGGCAGCTTTGTGTGGGTCAGACTGCGCTCCTGAAAGCCGTCCAGCATCATGGCAACAAGTTGTCACAGGTTGTTGCGTTCATGGAGGGCATTCATTCGGACGTGGGTGGCCTACACCGAACTGCTCAGTCTTTGTCCTCCACAGTGACGGCAGCCATTCAGCAGTCCCGAGCTCCCAGTCCAGCTTGTGTCCCTTCCGCAACCACACTCCCAGTGCCCCCACCTGACCAGAGTACACACACACCAGAGCCCTCAGGCACCCAGTCATCCACACACAGCACACAACAACAGCACTCTAAGTGAACCAGACACCATATGCCGTCACCACAACACACAAAGAGCACACATGACCGCACCACAAAAAGCCCATCACAGGACACTTGGAGACATAAGGCCAAAAAACATGCATCCACATTGCATTCCTCAGATTCATCACCCTACAAGGGCACTCCCATCCCCACACCTGATCCCAAAGACACACAAACACTTGCCCTGTCTGCAGTGAACCTGGTGCCTGCCACAACTACCCCCAAACACATTCAGAAGGCTGTTTCACCCAAAACTTCGACTCCCACCCACATACCAGTAAAGCGTGGCCAAGAGAGCAAAGTGGGGAGTGTACCTCCACAACAGGGGAGGCAGGGGAAAAGGCAACCCCAGCGTACCACCAGGTCCAGCAAATCCCCATGGGAAGATACACCACCACCTGCTACACTTTCGGGGAAGAGGGAGGCTGTTGGGGCCACCTCACTCCTCACTTGTGGCAAGACACTTGGGGGATATCGGATCCCAAAACAATTGAGACCCAGCCCTCCACATTCACCATCAGCCACTGAGCCGCCACACAGCATGTCTCCACCTCCCCGTGCCACCACTCCACCCGGTCCAACCAGCCCTCAGGCTCCCACATCCACGGATCCCACTACCTCAGCCAGTTCTCTCCCTCCCAGGTGCACTCCTCCAACTAGCCCAGACAATCAGCCCCCTCCCAGTTCAACTTCCACCCAATTTTGAAGCCAAGTCCCCCTTCCCACCTCATTTCTCCCTGAGCTGTGCCTGGACTGCCCATTTGAGGCCCCTATCCTGTGGTGATTCCCATGGCAGTGGACTGTGTTACATGTTTGTTGCGCAAGTTTTCATGCACACATGTGCGGACTTGAAATTTGGACTGGCCGATGGCCTTAATGTTTTGCACTTTTGATGCCGATACAGAGTTTATGTAATAAAGACTGTTATTTATGTTCTGAGCTTTGTCGCTGCCCTTGCTAATGATGCAGTGCAATGTATGTGTATATGTTCATCTGTTACATGCTCTGTATGCCACATTCACATTGGCATCTGCTTGATTTTTCTTTTGCAGAGGTTGCCAGAGGTTACAGCCACTTTTGTGCTTCTTGACTCAGAGGCTTGTGGGTGCAATGATGCTTGTCTGTGATGGTCTACTCTTGTCCTAATCATTCTATTGTTGGGTCTCTAGTTTTGTACACATGTCATATTTGGATGCAGTGCCACAACAGCAGAGAATTCTATTCACATGATAACTTGAGGGGTGGACAGGGTCCGTCATATCTGTGGAATCTATCTTGATGTGTACACAGCAGTGTAGATGTGTAGTCATCTTGTGTAGGTCTGGCTTCATAGTCACATCGGTACATTTGAATGTGTGCACTTGAGTACTCATACAGTGTGATTGTCCTGCCATTAGCTGAAGTGTTGATGTGTATGTGCCCTTGAGCATGACCCTTACACACATGTATGATCCAGTTGATGAGTGCCTGTTTGTTTACATGTTCAGACACCTGCTGTAGATTGTGGGCACATGTAGGAGTTGTTTCTTGAGCAATGTGCAGTGTGTCGGTATGACCTTGCAATCCTAGGGTACACCTACTTGTTGTCCACATCATTTATGAGTATGCAGAGTGTGTCACTGCAATGTCTGTGTTGTGGTTTTGTGATCAGCCATGGCTTTTGCTTACCTTTGTGCTCACTGTGCTGACTGGCTCAGGCAAACAAACATTATAAGTGACTTTTCACATACATTGATGTCAATTTACACTTTATTGTGACCACTATGTGGTATTCAGAGTCATACCAGCCCCAAGAGGAGCTTTTGATGCCTACACATTGTGAGTTACTCCTCTATGTGTTTTTGCTCTGTACACTCCTCACCTGTACAATACTAATGTACAACCACTTCAGTCTAATATCTGCCACTCCATGCCTTGCCAGTGGTTGGCCCTCCCCACCACTCCATAGTGTGACACTATACTGTGGGAGGATGATCTGTGTCCAGAACCAATGTGCCACTCAGCACTGTTTCACAATTTGTTATGTGCTATTTTCTTCTGCTTGATTGCAGTCATGGTTGCTCATGTACAGTGCAGATGAGTTTCCAGCACAGTCCTCTAGTCAGGTTCCATGCATATGTGTTTTCCGGAGTTGTGCAGCAGTAGGTGATAGCTAAAGTGTGTATCTGTTTGCTGAGGTACTGCTACCCATCCTGAGTGTGATGTGATCTGGGTGCTGTGATGATTTGTGATGTTAAAGTTCATGGTGGTGCACTCAGATATGTGTGATACTGGTTTTGGTGGTGTTAACACACTGCTTACTGTGCATGCACTGCTGTCAGTGGATGTTGCATTGTCCTTGCCAGGTGTGAGTTCCCCATATGTCCAGCTGAGTTTGCTATGTAATGTTTTTGTATGTGGATATGTTATGTATTTGTTGTTGAGGGATGCAGTCTTTGTCCTGTGTTGGCTCTTTCTACTGACGGGTCCATGTGTGTGTAATGTTTTTATAGCATGACATTGTGTGTGAGGAGTTTGTGTATTTGAATGCATTCAGATGTGTGTTGAATTTGTACTGTGCATTTCTTGTGTGAATGTCACATGCGGCAATGTGGAATCTTGTTTATTAGCTTGTTTTGAGTGGACAATTATGCTATGGCCTCCTATATTTGAACAGTCACTTGTCAGGATTGTGCATGTGAATGCTTGTGCCACGCATTGACACCATGCTCACTTTGTAACTGGTGGAGTGTCTATGTCTGTGTTTGCAGATTTGTCTGGTTGCACACAGTTTGTGTTTATAATTGACATTTGTTCATGTATTTTTGGATTAGTTTGGATGATGCTGTCTGTGCAGTTGGCCAGAGGAGAAATGTTATCTATTCCAGGGTTGTCTAGGATCACATTGCCTATCCACTCTTTGGCTGCACATGGCCAAGCTTGTTGGACTTCTTTTGATGTGGTTTGTGATACATGTGTTTGGCAATTGGTTTGGGATCAGTATTGGTTCAGACATCCCTGAGTGGGACTCAGACATTTGTAGATACACACCAGGGTGTGGCATTGGTTATCAGGGAACTCACAGGACCTTATTTTCACCTTTATCTGTGCTTCTCATAGGTGTTGAGCAGTGAAGGTGGGAGATGGGTAGATGAGGGGTATGTGGAAAGGTCATACTTGGGTTTGACAGTCAGGGACTGTCACCGTGAGCCATGAGTGTTGTGCTGGTTGCATACACATGTAAAGATAGTTGACACAGATGAGGGGCTGGTCACGGTATGGCTTATGACAGTTCATATCATTCTGGGCCAATGCATTACTTGCATTGCTGTATCACAGGGATACTGCACAGATGTTACTTTCCTTCAATTTTAATCTCTGTGCCACCCATGTATTATTTGATGTCCTAAGTGTAGTGTCATATGTGGTACCTCTTGAATGTCATGCACAAATGGTACCAGTCATTTCTACATGCTTTTCCTGCAATGTGCACTCCACTTTAGGATAGTTTACTTATTATGGTACATTGCCGCTGACTTATGGTATGTGTATGAGGCAGAGTTTAAGTCTGTGAGCTGTATCAAGGTCTTAACATGCAGTGTGAACAGTTCCAAGGTTGTTAATCTGCACAGTGACTCTTCATTTATCCAATTACTCACTTTAATTCACATGAGTGGAAGGCAGGTGTGTGTGAGGAAGAGGAGGGTTGTCATGAGTCTCAGGTCAGAGTTTACTGCTGTCAAGATGGACTCTTTCTGACACTTTGGCATTCATTCAATACTTTGTAGTTGGTGCTACCTTTGTTGAGGTGGAGTAATGGTGTGTAGGTGTTCTGTGAGTTGGCAGTGTAGTCAGTGTTATTGATGTACTGGACATACTCACATGGTATCATTTATTGCAGCAGTACACATGTGAGTCAAATGCACAGTGGTGCTTACTTTGAGTTTGCTGTTTGAGTCAGAAATGTTGTACTGTGTTGCATGGTATGGGCTGTCATTATGTGATATGGTCTGCCATTGTATGTGATGAGCCTATCAATGTCTGCTTGGGGGCTGTGCTGATCTGTGATTATGTGGCAGTGGTGTCTAAAATGATGTGTCATCTACCTTGGCTCACTGACTCATTCCAACACCTTGTTGGAGTACTGTGAAATACACATACACACCCTGCTTGCTCTGCCCTCCTCTGTTACACATTGTATGCGGACTGACCCTTATTTGGCTGCAGTGATGACTATTGTCATTTTGAAGGGACTCTTGCCTCACCCCACACTCATGTTACTATACAATTGCTGATGATCCTAATGAGATGTCAATATAGACAGTGTCCCTGCACGTGACTTCTTGCTGCAGATATGTTCTGCAGAGTGGTGCTTCTTTTATGGTACATGTGGTGTGGATGTTGAGATGATGGTCTTGCTTGCCTGGGACAATGTGCTGGACTCCTACTACTTTGTGGGCAGGTTTTACCGCGGCTTCACCGCTGCGGTGACATGACCGGCACGACTGGGCTAGTTGCAATCATTTCCATGGAGATGGGTGACCGCGATGCTGAGGTGACAATTTGTTACATGCAAGACACGTGTAATTGGACTATGGGATATGTTCCTGTCTCCACCAGGGTGTTTGTTGTAGACATGACACGTATTTCACTGGCCTGGCCTGGCCTGGCCTGGCAGTTCGGGCTTGACTGTTCCCATCGGGCGCAGGGTCAAGACTGATTTGCATATGGCTGGGTCCAAACTGGAATGGCATGGTGAGCAAAAAAACGATGGATTAAGGCCCAGATCTCTGTACTGGGGTGAATGTACGACATTGTTCTGCATTCTGTCCATCAATTGTTTTTTTTGTATTTCACTGCGACAGTTGTGTGTTGTTGTTGTACAGGGGTTGTATGCGGGGATATGTTTTTGACATACCTGCGGTGTTGACCGTGACGGCGAATTATCTGCTGGTAGTGGATCAGGTACAGCAGCGGAAGGGCTTGTAGAGCAGGATCCATGGCGGCCAGGAACGTGTGGAGGTGGCTCGGACTAGAGTTTCTATCTCCGCAGTTGTGCTTCCGCCATGTCCGAATAGCTGGTTTCTCCGCTACGTTCTGATGGGCTGGTTGACGAATCGTGATCTGTCCGGCGGATGAAACATCATTCCACACAGCGGCCTTTCCCTATTGGCTCCCTCCGGCACCGTTGCGGAACAAAAAATCTGGCAGATCCGGAAACTCCGCGATGGGCGGAAAAAGGGCTATCCATTGTAATGTGGCGGTTGCGAGGACCTCCGCAGGAGTGACTAAATGGACGTTTTCCGCCACCGCCAGCACCGCGGAGGTGCCTACAACCGCCATCGTAATCAGCCCCTCAGTTCACAATTACGATTTTTCTATGTTTATGTATTACTGTTTTAAAGTAGGGATTGTTTCTAGATATTCTAGCCCTTTAGTGTTTGGGTAGAGTCTTACTTTGTATTGTAAGTGCTTGAACATTGTTTTAGTTTGTTTAGTTAGTTTTGGACCTAGCTGTGTTAAAGACTGTTCAAGTCTTAGTTGTTGGTAGCTTTGTTTTTTTCGTATTGATTGTAATAATTTGTGTAGGGTTGGTTGGGTTCTGCCTGTTGTGGCTTGGAAAGTATTATGCCATCTTTCCACAGCATTATTAGTTTTTGCTTCATTGTTTAGGGTACTGTTATATACATTCCACCATGGAATGTGGTATTTGGGCTGTCTTCTGTGTCCAGATCTGTGTAGCCTTCCCACCCAGGTATCCTCAAAATAGTCCAGTAGGGGACTTAGTTTATGTTCATTTGTTTGGTAGTAGGGGCTTTCTATTAATAGATTGTAGTGTTCTGCTACATCAGTTATTGAGACGTATGCTAGTTCTATTAGCTTTTTAATTTCATATGCAAAATTGCTATTAGTTGCATATTCTACACTAAGCACTAATTCTCTCCCTCCTATTCTCTTACACTGACTCGAGGACTGTCTCCTCCTCCTACCCTACTCTCAACATCCCCTCCATCACCTCGGACCCTGACAGGGAACCAAGTCTTAAGCACAGATCGGTGAACAAGGAAAACCTACTCCACAAAACCACCTCTCATCATGAAGTGATCACCTCCAACCTGCACGTCAAATCGATGCTACTCAATTGTAGATCAGCGGTGAAACAGGCAGCGGATATTTCAGAACTCATCATTGCACAAAACTTGGACCTACTGATTCTCACTGAAACTTGGCTCAGTGATACCTCCTCCCCTGTTCTTGACATCTTAATCCCCCCTGGCTACGCCATTATCAGAAGCGATCGACTTGTTAAAACCAGGGGGAGGGGGGGTATTGCATGCCTTCATCGCTCCAACCTCACCGTAAAACAATCTCTATGTTCTGTGTTATCCTCCTGTGAACAGTTGGTCACCGAAATCTGGAATAAAGGCAAGAAGGTTTGTGTGCTGCACTCGATCTATCATCCACCGGGTGACAATCTGATCTTCATAGAGCAAATCATGGAGGTCATTAGCTCGAGCTCGGATCAACTCTGCCACATCTTCCTCAGAGACTTTAACCTTCACTGGAATGACGCAAATGATCCTATAGTCTGTTCCTTTATGACTTTCCTCTCTGACCTTAACCTCTCACAGCTCTGTAAAGGCCCTACACACAATCAGGGCGCCACTCTCGACCTTATCATTGCTAAAGACAATAGCATACAAATAGGTGACATCCTACCCTGTGACTGGTCGATCATCATCAAATTCCCTTCCTCATCTTGGAAAAGGGCCTAGGTAGACAGGGCCAACCCCTTAAAGCTAAACAACTGACGTGCAATATGAGAGACCTCAACATCAATATGCTAACTTCAATCACCAAAAATAGACTACAGCTCCCCCCAACATGACCAACCTTGACAATCTCTCCGATCACTACATTAACACGGTGTCTAACATTCTTGATACTATTGCACCGAAGAAACTCAAAAGGATTCCCGTCAAACAATCCAAACCTTGGTTTAATGGTGCCCTAAATGATGAGCGGCGCAATCTTAGACTCTCAGAGAGGCTCTGGAGAAACACGCCCTCCACCACTAGTCTCACTCAACTTAGGAAAGTGAGAAGTACTTACAACAAACACATCTGCTTGGCTAAAATAGACCACTTCAGGACTCAGCTGGATGGAGCCAAAAATAGACCCAAGAAGCTCTTTGAAATCATCAAGGAACAAGCTAACCATTCTTCCAACCCTATCACTACTCCGGTATCCTTGCTTCCTAGTGGTGATGATTTCACAGTTCACTTCTCTGAAAAAACAAGGAAAATCGAGCTGGAGCTACTACCTGTCACCCCAACTCTGAGGCCTCCGAAACTATCCGCATTGCCAGCTGAGCTGGCAGAATCCTCGACAATACCCTCGCCCTTAGGATGCTCGCTCAAAAATAACGCATCTTGGAATTCCTTTCTCCTCCCAGATGTCACGGAGCTTCTTCATAGCATGGCGTCCATTAAACCCTCCAACCATTTCAGCAATGCTTTACCTGCTAAGCTTTTTAAAGAGCTCAATACAGCCATTCTCCCACTTTGGTCCAGGTTCATTCATGAATCCCTCTTACAGAGAAAGATACCTGACTGCCTCAAGGTTGGGCAAGTTACTACCATTCCTAAGAAGCCCAACGTGGCCCTGTCGGATCCTAACAACGTCAGACCTATCACCTGCATTATGACACTAGCTAAATTGCTCGAAAAAGGCGTCCACTCGCAGCTATGCAACCACATTGAGAAATAGCAACTCCTTGAGCCCCATCAGTCAGGTTTCAGAACAGGGCACAGTACTGAAACGGCACTAACTCACATTGTAGATGATGTCTTGAGATCCCTTGACCAAAATGTCCCTTGTCTCCTGATCCTTCTGGACGTGTCCTCAGCCTTTGATACCATCAAACATGATAACCTGATTGATCTTTTTCATCACAGGATGGGTCTCTCGGGCCCGGTCCTAATTTGGTTTGCCTCTTTCCTGCATAACTGCACACAAAGGATGTGGAGAGGTGTGGTGCAGCGGCCAGGGCAGCTGACTTCGGAGCACAGGGTTCACGGTTCGATCCCCGGCTCCGGCGGCAGCTCAGCTCAGCACCATGTGACTCTGGGCAATAGCTCACTTAATTTCCACTCTGGCCCCCACCGCCTTGAGACCCGTAAGGGTGAGTAGCTGCGCTATATAAAAACGGACTTACATTTTAAAGGATCAAAATTAACCATTCCCTTGCATCCAGTACCCCTGTCATGATCGGAGTGCCTCAAGGATCCGCGCTCTCGCCCACTCTCTTCAACCTTTTTATGGAACCACTTTCTGTCATTCTGAACCTTGCTAACATACAGTATCACATGTATGCGGATGACACGCAACTGTACCTGAAGATCTCCTCTCAAGAGGACATAAAAACGCTAAATGCTGCACTTGCACAAACCCAACAATGGTTAGCTCAGAACCATCTGCTGTTAAATACTCTCAAAATGGAATTTCTTTTGATTTCCCCCCTCCCCCAATCACTAGGCTCCTACCCTGGAATGGCTTAAACAACTCACTGCTCTGAACTGCACCCCGCATGTTGTAGACTCCGCCAAATCTTTAGGCATCACCTTGGATAAACACTTAAACATGCAAGCACACATCAGTGCAGCTATTAGGGGAGCCAACTTTCAACTTAACACCCTTAAGAAAATCAAGCTTTCCTCCCCCCCGAAGACATCAGGCCAGCGGTTCAATCCTTGGTTATCTCTAGATTGGAATAAGGTCTGGTGACCGTTGCTGGACTTCCCAAAGCTAGCTTGGCCCCACTCAGAGCTACTCTGAATGCATCGGCTAGACTCATCACAGGCTCTAGAAAGCATGACCACATCTCCCCCGAGCTTTTGCAACTAAATTGGCTATCTATCTAAGCCAGAATCCGATTCAAGATAGCCTGCCTGACCCATAAAGCCTTACACTACAACACCCCGATCTACCTGGCAAGTAAGCTTGAACTTTCGGGCTCTGGCCGAAACCTTAGAAGTACGTCCACCCTACTCTTAAAACCACCAAGATTCAAAAAGAAAAGATCTTACAATCGTACTTTCACCGTTCTTGCTCCAAGAACCTGGAACTCCTTGCCTCCCGAGATCAGATCCAATCCTTCCACAGCATCTTTCAAGAAGCTTGTCAAACGGCTACTCTTGAACGAACTTTAACAGCATCGACTTGTTTTCATGCTCTTGTTTTGTTAATATTCTGATTCTTATTGTACTACTCTGGTGCGTTTTACTGCATGCTGTTATGTTAAATTGTTCTCGTGCTCTAGGGCACCTCTGATACCCCCAACTCATGACTGGAGCTGTTTCCCCCTTTGTTGTAACTTCACCTACTGTCCCATTGTGTTTGTTACCCTTGTTTTCGCCAATTCTGTACAGCGCTCTGATACCCGTATGGGTCTTGTTCGCGCTTTATAAAAGTTCTCAACATTTTTTTTTTTTTTTTTAAATAAGCGTAGATTTTTGAAGGTGTCTCCATATGCATTGATTAAAGTGGTAATAGAACCTTGTATTGCTGTGTGAGGGTAGTTTTCAGGATGGCTTGTATCATTGACTGTTCAAAGTCTATGATAATTATTTGAGGATAGTAATTATTAGTTTCTTGCTTTACTTTTGTTAAGAGTTCTACATAGGTAGTGGTTTGTTTGTTTGCTAACAGGGCATATATAAAGGGATGTTGGTATTGTGATACAGTCCATGGATTGTGAATAATTTGTAAAATGGTATGGGACATATTTTAAATGTTCCGTCCATCATCCATGTGTCACAATTCTGTAGTTTAAGTAAGTTTGTGGGAGTTACAAATATTATAATCCTTTTGTTGTTAGATTTATTGTCATAAAGAAGAAATTGCTCTTCATTATGAGTTACAATGAGTTCAGGTGGTATTTGAATTTCACTGAAAGTTTTGGGGGTGGGTGGGGTGGTAGCAGTTTATTTTTTTGTTCTAGCTATTAGCCTTTTTGACATTGAGACAGTGGGTAATTGGCCAGTTACATGTTCTGGAACTCTGGGGGAGTATATATTTTAGTATTTCAGTAGTAGGTTTTTGAGAGCTAGTGCTAGCTTCTTTCAGAGTCTCTAAAGTGTCTCTCACTTCTTTTTCAGCTATGTTAGGGGGATGGTTATGTTCCTTAACATTTAATACAGTAGTTTCTTTTGTTGTAGCCCTCCCATAACATTCATTTGCATAATATTTGCTGCATTTCCAATTAATTTTGTCGCCTGACTGTTTTTCTTGGGTGTCCCATATAGCATAATAACAGTTTTCCTTTCTGGGAAATAATGAATTTTGCACCTTCAGTCATTCTGATGTTTCAAATGCTATGAGAAATGTTTATAAAAAATATTAAATGTATTGTAATTGTTTTATTGTAATACACATTTCCATATACAAAATTATACTTACATGCTTGAATATGTTGAACTTTTTTTTGACGCTGAGGCGTTTCTGTTGGTGCTTGGCTTTAGTGTTTCTTTTTATTTTCTGCAGAAAAAAATAATAATTTTGATAAATTTGTTTAACAGCATTTTCTGTATTTTGGGGTTTGTGTGGTTAGTGGGCGCTTTGGGTTGGGATTATTAGTTGTTATATTAGTTTAATTGTGATTTATACTTACTTTTTTTGCAAGGTGGTTTTTTGATGATTTTTGTAGTTAGTTGAGTGTCTTTTGGAGTTTCTGTAGAGGAGAAATAATTTAAAAAAACAATACATTAATTATTTAATTATTGTAAAAAGTTCTTTACTATTATTTTATACAGTTGTAACATTGAATTGATATTTTACTTACTTTGCGAAGTTGAAATCAGAGTTTTCATTGAGGAAGTTCAATGTTGTAGAAGCAATCCTGCAGAGATTCCCCTTATTCTTGGTTTTGTTGTTGTAGAATAAAAAAAAGTTACATTTTCTTTAGTTTATATAGTGTTTGTTTAATTGTCCTTTCAATCTTATTGGGTTATTTAAGTTATAGATGTTTTTCATTGGTTGTTACTAATGTTTTCAATTACTTTGGCAGTTGTTTCCTTTTATGGTAATTAATGTTTAGTTAAACTTTTTTATTCTTACTTTATTTAAAAGTATAATAGTATATAATTTGTACATTATATTGTATTGAATGTTTAGTAATAATTATTTATTTTATATATTCTGTTTGTAAGGAGTAATTAATTTGGTGGATTTAATTATGTTAAATTTATTTTTTTTAATTATAATTTATTTAACTTTTATTTTATTTATTTAATATGTTGTGTGTGTTTGTGATATTGTTTATATTTTTTTGTTATATATTCTGTTATTAAAAATATTTTTAAGGTGTCGATATTTTGTTTTTGGCGATAATTGTGTGGTCTATATTTTTGTTATCGATATTTGTGTCATTTTGTGTGTTTATTTAATGTTGGTTATAACGATATTTTATTGATCGATATTAGTGATATCGATGTTAATGTTTGACAATATTTTTATGTCGATATTTGTGTATTTTTTTTATTAAGTATAGAATATCGATATTTATGTTATTGATATTTGTGTGTCGATAATTTTGTAGGTCGATTTTATGAGTGTCGATGTTATGTCAGTGATCCATAAGGATGTCCCACCATTGTCAGTCCTGATGAGACCCCTACACCCAGTTGTGGGTCGAAATGCTGCCGACAGTCTGAAACAGACATACTTGCTTATTTTTGAACAATATTGATATTAATAATCCTTTGGAATAGTTGTCTGTTGCCTGTAGCAACAACTTTATTTCTTTTTGTATATACTTCTGTGTTCGTTATTCGTTTTTGTTGTGTTTCTTTGCACATGGGCTATATTGTATTGTTGTTTTTGCACTCTAGACCTACCAATGATTTTATATCATAAATAACATATTATAGGCATAAAGGTACAACAATCAGCCTACCTAGATCCATTGGCCGGTGGGGAAGCATCGATTAAACTTATAACATGAGAGGGTGAGGTAGGCAGAAACAGAGGGGAGAACAGCCAGGATAGGATGTGAGAAAGTGTAGGTATGTGTGCTGACAACCTAAGGGGAGGACGAGACACCAGTCATATGATAGGAATGGTGGGGGGATGTGAGAGAGGCTACGATCGACCACATCTATCAGTTTAGGTGGTCTTACAGTCAAGATGGGTCAGGCAGAGAACTAGTAAGTATATCGGGCAGGTCAATTCTCTGTTTTCATCGGACAGGTACCAGATGCATGGCCCCCATGTCTTATCAAACAAGGATAACGTATGTGTCGCCACCACTGTCAACTTGTCCAGTCCGAGGGATTCCCATAGTTTGTGCAGCCAGTCTAGTTGTGTTGGGATCACCTCGAAACCCCAGCGGGTAAGCAAGATCTGTTTGGCAGCTCCCAGCGCTAGAGTAATGGCACACCCCTTGGAGATTTTAGGGGGTACGTCAAGGGGTTCAGGTGTCCCAGCAAAATGTAGCTAGAAAACCTGGGTATATCTGTGTCATACATTTCGTCCACCGCGGCCAGTACCTCACTCCAAAAGGAACTTATCTTGAGGCATTGCTAGAGAATATGAGTGAGGGTGCTCCTATATCTGCAGCGTTGCCAACATGCAATATCCCTACGTCTGCTTTCCACTGGGTGACCCTGCCCGATGTAAAGTACCAATAATGTGCAATTTTAAGGAACATTTCTTTGCTGGCATACTGCTGGCTGAGGCATGGCCATGGTGGAGAATGTTGCGCCATTCTTTATCAGTAAAGGTGCGTTTGCATTCCACCTCCCACCTTAACTGCTCAGATGTTTTCAATGATTTCTGAGTTGTGGTGACAAAGATGTAGATATCGGAGAAAATGAGTTTATCGGAAGAGTGGATAAGGAGCCATTGCTCAAACGGGGTGAGGGGTCTACTGGCATGGGAACGTGGCATGGTTCCCATCAACCTCGAATAGGTCACCTACTTTTTGGAGTTAGACTTCTGCCATGCAGTAAATGCTGAGCTGAGGAGCGCGGGGGGACGTCTGGATTCCCTATAATCGGCGTCTGGAGGGAAATGGGGGTAGAAAGTCCACATTGGAGCTGCACCCGGTCCCAAGCTCCCATGGTGGCTTAGAGTACAGGTGAAATATAGACCCCGGCTAGCCGGTATGGTTTCGGTAGTCATGAACCCTTCCAGATATTGATGCCTGCCACTGTTTGATCAATAAAATACCAGTGTTTTTTCAGTACTAGGCCGAGACCACTCCACCATATAATCCAGCTGCGCCGCCTGATAATAGCACATTAGATTGGGAACCCCAAGTCCTCCATCCGATTGAGGCAGGTATGCCTGTGTCTTTGCCATCCGCGCCTTCTTACCATCCCACATGAATTCCCAAATAAGACCTTGCAATCTGTCAAGCGTTCGTGGGGGAGGGTAGAGTGGCAAAGTTTGTATGATGTATAGAATTTTCAGTAAAAGTGTTATCTTGATGGCTGCTAAATGTCCCAGCCAAGAGAGATCTTAACCCTTTCACTTGGATAGATCCGAGCGAGCGGTCGTCAGGAGCACTGCATAGTTATGCTTTACAGTACAGCCATGTGTGGGGTGTATCTGCAGACCCGAGTACCCTATCCCCTGTGGGACCCAAGTGAACGGGAATCCAGTTTCAAGCGGAGCTTGATCAGCTTTAGGAATGGTGAGGTTCAGAATAGAGGACTTCTGGAGATTAGTTTTGAAGCTAGAAGCCCCTCCAAAGGTTGCCAGTTCTACCCACACTGCTGACAGAGAGTCGTAAGGATTCAATAAAACTAGTAAGACATCATCGGCGTATAGCACTACTTTGTGTTCTCTGCCCCCCATAGCTATACCTGTAATGTGTGGGTTATTATGTATCCCTTCAGCAATGGGGCTCCATATTTAAGGCAAATAGTAAGCGTGACAGGGGGCAGCCCTGTCAAGTGCCTCTGGAGATTTGAAAGGACTGGGACAAGATTCCCTTAACCCTCATCATTGTCATAGGGGAAGGGAAGCTACACTGGATCCACCAACATAAACGTGGACCAAGGCCAAACCACCTCAACACCGAGCGAAGGTATGACCAGTGGACCCGATCAAAGGCCTTCTCTGCATCGATAGAAAGGAGAAGGGCTGGTGTGCGGAGTGCTGCGTCTTGTCTAAAAGATGACAGATACGCTTTGTGTTGTTGCTGCAGCCCCTCTCAGGTATAAACCCGGTCTGTTTGGGGTCCACCAGGCCTTGCATGTAGGGAGCCAGTCTATTTGCCAAAATACCCGTAAAGGTATTAGCATCCACATTCAGTAATGAAATAGACAGAAGGAGGAGCAGCGTTTAGGGTCTTTACCGGGATTGGAAATTACTGTGATCGTGGCAAGTTGTATTGTGTGTGGTAGTGCTAAAGTCATTGTATAGCCTCACCAGTATGGGGGCCAGCAATGGGCCAAATGTTTTATAAAAGTCTGTGCTATACCCATTGTGTCCAGGGCCCTTACCAGTTTGTTGACGTTGTATAGCAATAAAGACTTCATTGGAGGTAATGTCTCTATCCAGAAAGGAGATATCTTTCTGAGGGATGCAGGCTAGAGGGACTGGCGCCAGATGGTAGTCAATGTTCTCAGCATCGAGATCCTCAGCCAAGTAGAGAATGGACTAAAAACGCTCAAATTCCTGGATGATCAGTCCCTCCTGATTTATCGGGGCACCATCTGAACCCACCAGTTCACCCACCCTATGTTGCATAGCTTGGGAATGGAAGTGGTGGGCCAATTAGCATCCCGCTTTATTCCCTCCTACATAATATTTCTGCTTCATATGTAACAGGTCGTATTCTACCCTATCCATATCTAGGGACTTTAGTTGCTCGTGGGGCACCGTAAGTTGACGCCGCGTCGCAAGCGAGCCAGTGCTCTTATGTGATTCTTCAAGCTCCCCGGCTTTAGTCTCTAGTTGGGCTCGCAGATCGCACCTATCTTTATTGAGGCGCACCGTTATAGCCATAAATTGGCCTCGTACTACGGCTTTCAATGTTTCCCACAGAAGTGTGATAGGTATGGTTGGAGTGTCATTAGGAGGCAAAAATTAGTTGATAGTGGCCGTGATTTCAGTAAGTGTTTGTTCATAGGTGAGGAGCTTAGCATTAAGATGCCAAGTACAGGGAGTCAGTGTTCAGCTAGGAGGTGCATATCTGAGGGTGACAGGAGAGTGGTCTGAATGAGCAGCTACCCCAACATCCACTGCCGTAGTTGCTTCAGTGATGCGTGGGGAAGTGAGGAAGAAGTCAATTCAGGCATACGTCTGGTGTGCCGCAGAAAAGAAAGTGTAGTCCTTCGTGGTCGGGTATATTTGTCGCCACACGTCTGTCAACCTCGCGTCTGTGAGCCACTGTCTACAGGCATGTGTAAAAGCACCAGTCTGCCCAGGTCATTGGATAGATCTATCCAGCTGTGAATAAACTACTACGTTGAAGTCATCTCCTATAATGATGTCTGTGTCTGGGGTGGTTAGAACACGACCTATTGCATCTTTAAGGAAAGCTTCCTTGTGGTCATTGGGGGCATAGAGATTCACCAGCGTGAGCCTATGACCTTTCAGATTGATTCACAGCGATAGGAGCCTGCCAGGCAACTCAGCATGTGTTTGCGTCACCCTCCCTGGAAAGTGAGTCACTAGAAGGATTGCCACCCCTGCTTTCTTCACTTGACCCGAGGAGAAGTATTGGCGGTCAAACCACCGGGAGCGTAAACGCTTCCAGTCGGCTTTGGGTAAGTGAGTCTCTTGTATGAGACAGACGTCGCATTTAGCATCCCTAAGAAAAGAAAGGAGTGCAAGACGCTTCACAGGTGCATTAAGACCTCTGACATTGAGGCTGACTATATTAATTATCGGTAAGTGGGTCCAGCAAAGGCTTAATGGGCCCCGAAATGCACATTAATCCCCTGCATGCACTGCTGTTATGTGGTGTCGAGAATATGAATTAGCGTACATAGGTTGACAGATGGGGGAAGGGGGGAAACAAAGATCAAGTCAACAAGTACGTTTCCCCGCCTGGGAACACTAATAACCAAAGTTTGAGGGTCCATGTCTTCAGCAGCATGTCTCTTCATTCTCCAAGTCGATGTGGCTAAGAAGCTCCACCATCAAGAAACAGCAGCAGTGAGGGGAGGAGCCGCTCCTTAGGCCTAGGTAGTTTACAAACAAGATGAAATCGGGCCCCCCCAGGAGAGAGGATTAACTTTCGCCAGCTGGTTAGCATTGGAACAGTCTCCGATCTGTTAGGCCATCAGTGTTCGCTCTCTGCATCCGAGGCACTGTTGTGACGTTGCAGCTGGCGCAGCAGCGTTGCTCTTTCCCTGTGGCTCTTAGTTTTGGAGGGCTTGCAAAGCTTTTTCTTCCTCGGGCAGGTAGAAAGGGGCAGGTCTGCAGGAGAGGAGGCTGGGCCCCGCGAAGGTAATTGGGTAGGGTATTCCTCCGGAAGCCGCCATGTCCAGCAATGATCGGGCTTCCTCTAAGGTTCGGATAATCTGTGTCTCGTTGTTTCAGACAAATTGGAGCCAGAAGGGCTGCCCCCACTTGTACCTAATTCCTTTCGCATGTAGGAAGTCTGTCAAGGGCCGAAGGGCCCTATGGCATTGCACTGTTATTGGGGAAAGGTCCCAATAAAGCCCTGTTTTTATGCCCTCAAAGTCAATAGTAGTCTTGTCACGCACCGCAGACATGATGGGCTCCTTTTGTCCATAGTAGTGTAAGCACAAGAGAATATCTTGTGCTTGTCCTGGAGAACTGGCTTGGCGACTCGCTCTATCGGTTCGGTCGAGGATAATTTTAGGGTCTGCAAGTTCTGGGGCCACATGGTGAAATAGGCAGGTAACATAATCCTTCAGTTTTCCAGTTGTTGCCTGTAAGGGCACTTCTTTTATGCAGATATTGGAGAGCCAAGATCTATTTTCGAGGTCCTCTAGCTAATAATGAAGCTCCATGTTCTTATCTCGTAGCTCATGGAGTTCCTGGCGATGCCCATCCATTCTTCTTCACGAGAGTCGTAGGTTTGCTCTAAAGAGTCCACTCACTGACCCAAGTCACCTAGATCTCGTCTTGCTTGAGTGCCTCGTAGTCCTTCCTGAGGGTCCCAAAGAGTTGTTCCAGAAGTGCCCTCATTACAGGAGCATACTTAAGGGTGGTGTCCTTTTTCGTGTTGTGTTGGGAGGTCATGGTAGCGTGACAAACTGATTCCTATCCCAGCAGAAGAGAAGAGCACTGAAGTGTGGAGGGCAGTCGCCAATACCAGGGGTGTAGACAGAAACACTCAGAGCCCCTGGTCCAAACTAGAGTCTCATAAAACAGGACAGGCAATGGAGGGCTGAGGGCAGCACATCAAGCATGAAGGAGACCCCCGTAGTGTGTTGCACAGTCCGGATCATCTGCTTCAGGGCGCGGGAGGGATGGGTGTGCCCTTCGTGGGAGCCCATTTTTCTGGGGGTGAGGTTGACCAGAAGTGCTCACCTTACTAGGTCAGGGTGAAGGGCAAGGTACAGGCAATAAGATGAGGCCCTCAGGGGGCTTCCAATGGGTCACAGTGATACTGAGCACAGTGGAGGAGGAGGAGGAGGATTCCCTCATGGGGTGGTGGACACCTGAAATAGGAAGCAGAGTCTTCAGGGCAGCCCAGCACTTTCCCTCTGCACACGAAGACCCATCCAATCGGGCTCAAGATCGGTCGGCTCCTCCAGGCGCTTCCCCCTTTCACAGGACACCAGGCCGCTGGGGCTCTTAAGCATGCGGGGAGGCGCAGAGCCAAGAATGGCCTCCCGCAGTAAGTCAGCGCATAAGGGAGCACTCGGCCATTCAAGGGGCCAACTAGGCCTCACTAGGCCCGCCATGTAGCTCTCTGCTAAGCTCCCCACAGGCAGCTGTCACGTCATCTACGGGGCTCCATCCCAGCCCCCAGGTCCAGTTACCATGACTCGAGGTAGATAGGGGATCAGGGGCAGCAGAACTGACTCGCCCACCAATCCGCAAAGGGCCACAGGGAGTTGGCTGAGGATGCACCGCCATCCTTAAATGCGCAACCGCTCACCTCAGGAGGCACCTGGGCCGAGTGGATAGCTCAGGCCGGTGCAGGCAGCCAGCCGCCACGGCGCGTATACTGCAGGCAATCAGGCGGACACTGCTAGGGATTTCAGTCCCTGGTTAAGGAGCTTTGAGCTCCATGGGACCGGGGGTGGTGTGATGCGGTAGGCCGCCGACCGCCATTGATTGAGACATTCAGGCCCCGGGGCAAGCAGCGCCCGCCATCTTGGCAACGCGGTATCCGGAGCTGTTCTTAGGCCAACACTCCCGGGCAGGAAGCACCACACGGGTCAGACTCTCAAACACCCTAGGTTTTAATCAGCTGCTGTTCCGGAAGTCCCAGGTGAAAAAAGCCCTGGGGAAGGATGGCATCCCCCCCATCAGAGAGCAGACAGCGGAACACCAAGAGAACATTCTCACTAAGGCGCCATCTTGGACAAGCCCCCAGGTTTTGACTTTAGAAGGACAGTACCCACCTATTGCTTTAACAGTGCTTGTGTTCACTGGTTTCCTTCTGCACTTTAATTTTATTTTAGTGTTTTAAAATGGGCGTTGGCCATGCTGCATGGTAAATAAAAAAATGCTAAAATGGCGACTGGTGCGTCACAACGTATGTACACAGGTGCATGCATGGCGCCATCTTGAAATGGTGAAAAAACATCATCTGGGCCTATGTTAAATTGACAGTTTTGAAAGAGACTGTTTCAAAAGAGCCAGTGTTCAAGGGGGATGACCCAAGCCCACTTCATGTCCATTGTAATATGTGCTGTCAAGTCAGACCTAGAAATGGTGAGCATATAACCCAGGTAACTCTAAACAGAGGAATCTTCATTTTAAACATTGAAACAGAACTGAAGTTCTGAAACACAAACTTACCAGAATGGAACTGGAGAAGGCAGACTTCCAGTGATACGTTTTCTACCCAAACATACATTGAGATACAGTAGAAGTTTAAACAACCATACTTATAATAGAGAATAAAGTAAATGTACAGAAGACAGAAGTAGTTGCTGCTGCTGGGCACTCACCTACATTAAAGACATTGGCTAAAGCAAAAATATGAATTTGTCTCAAAAAACACACATTGCCATAGTAGTCCGAGGAAAGTGAAAGACACAGTAGAGTAATGGGTGACTAAATGTATAGGATAATACTAGACCTAATCACACACCTTTACCCCAGATTTGTACTACTTCCCCATGGGGTGACATAAACAGAGTTTTTGTTTGCGTCGTTTGAAGCCTGATTCGATCTCCAGTCTCCTAGTTCCGAGTATAACACATAAAAATACACATAACATTGAAGCAGGATTGGTCAATAGCAAAAAAACAGTAGACATCCCAGTAATTACACTGAAAGTGCGAACACACTAACATCCAAGACAAAGGGGCATATTATCTAGGAAGTGGCGGTGAGAGGCGTTAGCCTCCTTGGCTTAACGCCTCTCATCGCCACTTCGGAAACGCAAGGCTGCACCATATTACCAAGGATATGGTGCAGCCTGGCGTTTCCCCCTGCGATGGCGCTAAGTCTTACGACTTAACGCCAACGCAGGCACCCTTGCACCAGAGTGCAAGGGTGTGTGCGAGCAGGGAGGTTTGTTTATGTACAGTTTATGTACAGGAAGGTGTCCCTTCCTGTACATAAACAAACCTAAAATGCCATTTTGTAACTTACATGTGTGCTGCTTCATGCAGCACACATGTAAGTTACAAAATGGCATTTTAAAAAAGGTTTGTTTGTGTACAGGAAGGGACACCTTCCTGTACATAAACAAGCCTTGCCATTTTGCTTTTTCCATGAGTGCTGCACAAGGCAGCACACATGGAAAAAGCAAAAACGAGGAGAAATGAAGCATTTCTCCCTGTATCGCCACCTTAAGACCAGGATTTTCCTGGTCTTAGGTTCGGCGCTGCCACCTATTATCGCCTCTCTTGATAATAGGTGGCAGCGTCGAAGTGAATGGGTGTTGCGGTGGAACGCGCACCGCAACACCCACTGCACGCCCCTTTCACGCTACGTTTAGCGTGAAAGGGGCACTATTACCAAAGCAGCGTTAAGCCACTTAACGTGGCTTTTAGCCACGTTATGTGGTTTAACGCTGCCTTGGTAATAGGGCGCTGACCCTATCGCCACCACAATGTCACAAAAAGTGACGTTGTGGTGGCGATAGGGGCTTGGTAATATGCCCCAAAGTTTGTTATGACTAAAGAACGGTCGGAAAAATGTGAAGAGCCGTTACTATAAAACAATGCAAAGGACAACAGCAATTTAACTGTGGACTAGACACGTGTTATATAAGTGCCAATGCTGCTTTGTAGGATGTTGGAAATATGTAGAAAGCAGATCTAAAGCATAAGAGGTGAACTAGGCTGAAAATGGCGGACGGGTTAGAGGTTGAAATAGTTAGAGCCACAAAGTGTTGGTGATCACAGGGTTCTGTCCTCTCCAGTGCACTCTTCCTCCTCTGACCAATACATATCGATGGTCTGTAGAACGACAAAATAATAATCTAGGTAGCCACATTCACAAATGCATGCATCCAAAAATCTCTGAAAGAAAGCAGAATATGAAATTAGCTCACATTTCCCTGTTCTCTAATAATTCTCTGGTGCATTCATCATCTTCTACATCATACGTGTTCAAAGTAGGTTCAGGAGAGTGGAACCTTGCCGGAATTTCAAGATAACCACTAAATAAATAGGTTTCATTGCAATTAATTGTGTGAATACCAATTTTATGTGGAAATCCTGAACGTATGCCATGGTTTCAATACTCCTTGAGCTACGTCAAACAACCCTATGCTAGGTGGTACTGACTTGCCTAACCGCTTCACTGGATGAAACCTGAAATATGGTCAATGGATGTCATCAAATTCAGGTTTTTCTTCATAATAGCAGACCGGTATCTCAAACCATGACTAGCCTGATCCAGAGTTCTCCCTTCCCTCTTGCAAGGACATTATCAGAAACCGCAAGTGTATGAGAGACATAAATGAAAGACATAATAAATTAAAGGGGACTGAGGGTGGAAGGGAGGTGTGGAACTGTCATTGAGTGACTGCAAGGGGCTTACACCCGGGTACCCCAGGGGCCTAAGAATGCCATTAAGTTGATGTCATGATACACCCATGGGACTGTCATTAAATTGATTAGATGCTCATGCCCCATAGGGTGATATTAAGAGGGTCTTGAGACTAATATGAGACACACCTGTCCACTAAGCTAAGATCTCGATACTCAGAAAGTACATAGATGTCTAAAGGAACACAGCAGGGTTGCCCCTTGATCCCTAAATATTCGCCTTGTCTAAGAATCTCCTAATCCACAAGAGCATGTTGAACCTGGCAATCACAGCATCATGCACAAGGGTAAAATGAAATTGGTGCTGTTCACCAATGATATCCTTTGCAACGTTGCTGCCCGTTCTGCTGACAAGAGCTTGTTCATAAACCCCACCTCCTAAATTTCAAACCAGCATACAGGGTTGGCAGTACATTTCTTGCATTCCAAGCAGGATATTCAGCATGCGCCCAGAGCCACAGCCCTACAGGGGTTTTACATCTATAGCCCCCTGTCCCGAGAAGAAAGGAAACATTTGAGAGGGATGTGAGGGAACCAGTGAATTTGAAATGTATTTCTTAAAGTAGCAGGAGTGTCCACCTCATTTAGGAAGGGCAAGGATGTGAAAGAGTGAAATGTGATAGTGTACTTTCTCCATTTTACTAATATTTGTTCATTTTAACTCCCCCACCACCACCCAAGTAGGCTACTATTTCTATACTGGTATTTACAAAGGGTTGTATGACAGAACCACGCATGTTTAAACCATGCGTGTCTTAACAACGCTGTCAGAACAACAAATGCGTCTTAACCATGCAGTCCTTTACCACACAAGTCTTTACAACCACTTGCCTTAGGGAAAGTGCTGGACTATGGAACAGTATGAATTTCTATTCCAACTCCAGTCTGGCTCAACAGTAGGGAAAGTGTTGGATTTTAAAGTCCAATGCCGTTTTACCTAAGGCATGTTGTTGTAAGGACATGCGTGGTAAAGGAATGCTTGGTGAAGGTGCATTCATTGTTCCCATCACGTTGCAAAGGCAACTTGTGGTTCAGCCGTCGTTGTTATTGCTGTTTCCCTTTACAAAGATACTGCCTAGAAATCAATTATTATATTCGTATCATCTCAAATTTGATTTGGTGTTTATTGCTATTTATGTAACTGCAATATTTTTCAGTACCCCTTTGTTCCAAACTCAATATATATCTATCTTCTGAACTACCTAATACATTTTATCTCTCTTTTTCTACAGACCAAAAACGGCATTAGTGTACAATTGTACAACTGGTGGTGTTAATCCTTTCTACTGGGGGGAAATAGGTAAGTTTCAGGTGCAAGCAGTTTCATGTTATTTTTTGGTTTCCACTGACTGATCAACATTTTCGTACAATGGTTGGAAAATTGTTCTGTGAAATGAATAATTTATCTTCTACTTAAGGTCCGGTATTAGCCAAGAACTTTTGGCTTCACTAAAATTATATATAATGTACTTAATCACATGAGCTTCCAGCCAGCTTTCTTCATCCATTTGTCTGTTGATCTGTCATTCGCATTTCTTCTGCCCACTGCAGGACAAAGCATGGGGCAGTGGCTCAGCCCACTTCAGTATCTAACGTCACCTTGAGTGATGGCATTCTTCTCTTTCACAAGAAACACATCTGCACATAAAGCAGTTACATACAGAACCAGGAACTACTATATCAATTTGTGCTTTTGTAGACCGGAAATACATTTTTGGCTTTTAGATAATGCTTTTTTATATTGACAAGGGCTAAGCAGGTCTTCTAATTATACAATTTTACAAAAGGTACAGCAAAACAGAACAAGCATTGACAAAGTCAAAGGGCTGGTAGCCAACGCCAGATCTATTGGCTTTCCAAAAGCTTGTTTAAAATGTTATGTACTTCTGGAAAAGAAAAAAGATAAGTCCACTTCTCCTCAAGTCCCGATGGAGAAGTTCAGACTACCTTACAAAGTTGCTACTAGAAACAATTTCCAGAGTTATTTAGATGTCTTCTCCTGTATCTCCTGGATGGATTACGTACATATTGTGTGAAGTTTTTTTGTGAACATCCTGTAATTCCTGTGAATACTGCAAATACTATCCAGAGATTGCAAAGTGTTCTTCATGTGTGTTTTCATGTTAATATAAGGACCTATTGAAAATAAAATGGATTGCCACCCAACTTCAAAGGCAAAATAAAGATGTTTTAAAAAATGCAGCTCATAAGATAATAGCATTTTTAGCATCAGCTAGCACTGGTATGAAAATATCACCAATTTTAAAGGAAAAAGACATTAGTGTGAAAAGCAGGAAACTCCAAAAACTATGTATACACCAGAAATCAGATTGTGTGCAAAATCGTTCGGCTGCATTTTCCAGCTAGTTCTAATTATTATATGGACTTTCTTCAAATTCTAATCAAATGTGAATTGCCTAAAAACATATCTTACTTCCTGGTTCCCTTCTCAAAGACTGCTTTAAGTGGTGTTGGGCCAGGCCTTCTCTGCAGGGTCACCCCAGATTTTTGCCTTCCCTTGCTGAACCCGCTTTTGTTGGCTTTTAGAACTCTATGCACTTTAAGCTAATTAGTGATAAATAACATGTGCTCTATCTTGAATCGTAAAATTGGCCTCAACTTGATTGGTACATTTATTTTACCTGTACGTCCTAGTATATGGAACTACATGTACCTAGGGCCTATAAACTAAATGCTACTAGTGGCTGCAGCACTCATTGTGCCACCCACTAAAGTACCACTGCAAAACATGTCTCAAGCCTGCCATTACAGACTGTGGCAGAGCTTTAAACTGTCATTTCACCCTGGCAAAATAAACTTTTGGTAGGCCTAAACCTTCATTTTAATATTTCACCCAAAGATATGCCCTAAAATCTCATAGGGCAGGGTGCATGGTATTTAAAAAGTAGGACATGTGTACTTAAGTTTTCATGTCCTGGTAGTGAAAAACTCCTAACATCGTTTTTTACTATTGCAAGGCCTATCTGTATCCTGACAGTGAAAACTTCCTTAAGCCTTTTTAGGTCTCGCCTACGCAGCGCGCATGCGCTGCATAGGAGAGACCTTTAGCGATCGGCACAGCTTTGGGGGCAAAAACGTGCACGCGTTGCATTGCTTGCAATGGCAACGCGTGCACGTCTGGCGATTCCCTTGCGGGAGCGCGCGGCGCCATATGGTGGCGCCATATGGTCGCAATCATCGCGCCTTGCTGCACGCTCCCGCAAGGGAATCGCGCAGGCCCCTCCCCCTGCTGCCGCGCGAGGCGCGCGCTTGTGCTGGTTACTTATAGCGCAGGCGCCCGCGCTTGTTGTTTATGGGTCCGTCTCTCATCCAGCAGTGCTCTCTAACTGAGGAACGGTGAGAGATTGATTCAGTGAAACACTGTGGTCTCAGAAACCTGGAACCTTTCTTAAGGATAAACCCGAGAGAGGCCACTGGTAACTCTCTAAATGCAAGAGCTAACCTGTGTCTGTCTGTATTAAGGCCTTCTCGGGATTACTTGTGTAATGTTTGCAGCTCTTGACCTCCATCATTAATCTGAGCAACTCTCTTCCTCCAACTCCCCGCCGACTCCAAACGACAGACTTTCTTTTTCCCTAAGCAGTCACTCCCACATTCCAGAAGATATCACAGAAGGCATCAGCTCTAGCTGGTACTGGAACATTCTGCATCGCAGCATACATCTGTTGTACGGATAAATAGTGAACACCCTGGGACTGAGCACAATCTCAATAGTAAACAAATGTTTCTATGTTGTCTGTTTACACTAAAATACCCCGAGCCACACAGGCAGTTTTATTGGCATTGCTTCAGATGAAACATGTACTTGCATTGTAGGCACTTGAATTTCCACGGAGGTGCCACATCTTATTCCTTAGTAATATGAACACCCTTCTTTTAAGTGCTTTGGGTGGGCCAGGGCTGTGTTTCACTGTGTCTTGTATGTAGTTTCACTCCGCTCCACTTAAATTTAATGCTAGTTGATTTTTTTGCACGATAGTTCGCCTTAATGTTGCATCCTGAGTGATAATCTAAGAATTCCCAAAGATCAATGTCTGTTTCATTTGCTCCTACTGCAAATTCCCCTGGCTCCATAGTTGTAAATCTGCAATTTGGTCTTTTTAGGTTTCCTATTTATGCCTCTTATACATTCTTGGTGAACATATTGCTTCCTAGACCTAGTTTAAGAAGCTTTGGTCCAGGCTTCTCCAACAAGTAGCTCATGAGCAACTGGTAGATCTCTGGCTCCCTGTTAGTAGCTCTCCAGTGTGCAGTCCAATCTATCTAATTTGAAGCTTTTGCTTGATTGAATTAATACATGTAAACTAAAATTAAAAAGTGAATTTCAGATGCCATGTATGTATTTGTTAGACCTTATTAGTTGATGTTTGGAGAAAAATGGCTGAATTTCAATATTTAAAGCTGGTATTTGAATGAAAGATCATGTGGCAATCAGAAGGCTTAGTACTAACCATATTACCTTGATGCACATTTATTTCAGCTATGGCTGTTATGTATCACCTATGTAGAGGCATTCCAAATTGAAACACCCTTTTTAGGTCTCGCCTAGAGCGTAGCGCGCAGCGCTGCCCTAGGAGTGACCTTTAGGAATCGGTCAGCTCTTTTCAAGCACTCGTGCTTGTGCTGGCATCCACCTTGCGGGAGCGAGCAGCGGCGCATGCGCTAATTGAAAACACATGGCTCTCGCGCCGCCGCTGCTCGCTCCCGCAAGGTGGATGCCAGCACAAGCACGAGTGCTTGTTTTTCTTTCCACTGCTTGTCTTGGGGCCACTTCTAGCGCACAATCCGTCTTTCAGTGTCACCGAACGGGCCAGGCCGGTGACACTTGTGCTTACACAGCCTCGGCCTGCTGACATCCGAACACCTCAGTAATGAGCGCACGCAAGAGAGCACAGACCCCGTCTCATTTCCACACGCTCTGACACGGCTCTCTTCCTACAGTCTCCATCACTTGTAACTCCACTCCTTCCTCTCTCCCTCTTCCGCGCCCATACACCAGTCTCTCTAGGTCCCCTCTTCATCTCTCTCTCTCCTCCCCTCCCCTCACCCCACCTCACTCTCTCTACTGCCCTTTCCACCTCAATCTCCCTCACACACTCTGCACATTTCCCCAGTGTCAGCGGCTATATAAGCATCTACAATGTCCGCGGGCTCCTCTGATCTTTCACAAGCGTGCTCGCTTTGAAATAAGTTTACCTCTGCTTGCACCCTGTTCACGGGAACTTAACACTGACCGTATCCAGGGGATACGTGTGTTTTCAGCTTCCTCTCTGACTCCTTAGCACTGCTGAGCATGCATACCATCGGCAACTGGCGGGTCGACAGCGCACTCTGCTGGCCAAATTTCGAACTTGCTGCCCAGCACATTTTGCTGATGTTCTTCTAAGGCGTTTTAAAAAAAAAAAAAACAAGGATTGGCAAAGACAATTGTCTCTCCTTTTGTTTGTCAATGTAGACCTATTGTCTTTGCCAATACTTTTTGCATATGTAGTGCAGCATTGGAAACAAAAGCTAAAAGCGTATTTTACCCTCACAGCTATAATGACACATGTACATGCGCGCATCACAACTCATGCGCATACATACGAAATGAGAGATCCTCCATTTTGTTTATTTTTTATATTTACCAATCCATTATGGTAGGCACCGATCTTGGAACGATGAATAAAAATAAAACGAGCCTGTCCAAAAATGCATTGTGTAAAAGGAGCAACCCGGCAGCAAACTGCAGTTGGCAGGCCCTCTAAAAATAATAATTCAAACAAGAATTGGCATAGCCAATAGGTCTCGCTTTGTGACCTTATAAGTATTTAGTTATGCAGCACAATATCCTTGGTGCAACAACATCAACCGTTGCATGGCTAAACACTTATAAGGTCCCAAAGGCGAGACCTATTGGCTATGCCAATGCTTGTTTTCACTGTAGCAAGGCAATCTCTCCCATTGACTAACACTAGGTTACCTTATTACATCAAATAAGTGATAAGTTCATTTTCAAAACTGATTGAGAGATGCTTCTTCCACTCAATTGGCTTTTAAATAAAATCCCTCTTTAGCGGTAAAGCTGGATTTTAAGTTACTATTCTGATAATGGCACTTTTAGACAGTTGGCGTTTTTCTTTCTAAATAAAACTTGCCTTCCAGTCAGTGTCCAGAATCGTGTATCGGAAGACAGGTCCAATGGTTCTCCTCCTGGGTGTTATTGCCTTTTCTCTTTCGTTGGGAGGATGCTCTCTCGAGGTATTGGACCTTATTTGCCTCAATTTTTAACTAGTTCAGAGTATGTGAGTGCCTCCTCATCCTTGTTCCGTGTTCGTAAAAATAGGAGTGCTTCAAGGTTTCAAGCGATGATTTTATATTTTGCGTTTATTCATTATTTTTGAGTTTTCATCATTTGTTCAAGATGTTACAATATTCGGTTTGAAACTTTCAACAGCCGACACGTTTTTCGCCCTTACATGGTCATCTGGACCAGGGCTTCCTCAAGGCTGCAATAGATTTAATGAAAAGTCTATGATTCAATATTCAGAAAATCACTCATAGCCACCACCATGTGCTATGTGATTGATATGCCATGTGCTATCAGTTTAAATGAAAACGGAAATGGTGTGGTGATATTGTGATTGAAAGGAAAGAAAAGAAGAGAATGGAGAGAAACTTGCCAGAATCATGACTGCGAATGGCTCTTCTGAGGTGTATTGTGTATTCCTTCCCAACATGGGGACAAAAGGGGCGTAGGTGTGAAGGGAGTGGGTCATTCTGACAGGATGGCTGGAGGAGGAATTGTGCCTTGCCCTGATTACACTTCACAGGACCCTGCATGCAGCAGATACAAATGACACGGACACCAGCCTTTGTCATCCTTGACAGTTTAGAGACAAATCCAGGGGAAGAACTGCCTTGTACCAGGTTGGGAGTAGTCCACGAATTTTCTTCCACACAAAAGCTGGCACTAGATATAAATGTGGTATCTTCAGACCCTCTCATCAGAACACTTGTGGACCTGTGGAAGAGTCAGAAGGACTGGCCTGCAGTCTGAAGAAGGAAGACTCGACCTGCTTGCCTTAAACCCAGCCTTCACAGACAGTTGGCTGACCTCCTATTTGAGCTTCAGGGATACGACAGGTTTCTAGATTCCCCCCTCCACCTGCCTAAGCCCTGCTTCTGGCTTCTGATGCAGTGAGTCCTGATCCCCAAGAGGTGCCCCCCCGGTCCTTTGACTTCCATCAGTGTGAACTCCTCCTGAACTCCAGGTGTAAATCCATAGGTTTTAGACTCTTCCACATATGGACTTCTTGTGGTTAAGAACGACCACCCACAAAGCCCGCTGACGCGAATATCCAGTTACTTCTGCTCTTTGCGTCAGCCACAACAGTCCGTGCCTGCAGTGACAGTCTGCATCGACCACCACCGCAAAGCTTCAGCAACGACCGGCTGTTCGCACCATAGCAGCAACCGTTTGCAATGCTCGACCTGTTCTACACGCAGAGAACGACCTCCTTGCGGCCCCATCAATGCAAAACTCTAGGTAAAGTCTCCTAGTGGGGACTTGGACTTGAGAAGGTAAACTCTTCAGTGGAATCAACTTGGTCGCTGGATCTGACCCGTGCTCTATCGTGTTCGGCCTGAACTTGTGACTTTGCCCCGGTCCAGTGTGACTAGAAAACCGCAAGTGGAACTTGGTGCTTTTTTGCCCTATTTTCACCTAAAACTGTAGAAATTAATAACTCCGGTTCTACTTATTGGATTTTTTGTCATTTTGGTGTGATTTTATTTATTCATCTTTACTCTATTTTTCTAAATTTGTTTGGGATATTTCTTGTTTTGTGTTTTCACTTTACTACTGTTTGAGTGCTGCATAAATACTTTACACATTGCCTCCAAGTTAAGCCTGACTGGTTTTGTGCCAAGCTACCAGAGGGTTAGGCACAGGTTTGTTTAGTGGCTTTTGTGGTTCACCCTGACAAGATTTTTTATCATTGTTTGAGTTGGGCTCTGATCCCTCTCAACTAATAACCCACTTTCTTACAAGTAGCCTAATACACTCCACCATCAAGTATTCTCATAGTAATAACTTCAAAAGCAGGTTATTAGGAAATATTTTAGACTGCACAAACATAATCTAAATACACACACTATATTACCAAATAAATACTGCATTTAACAAACTTAGACTTCCAAATTCTTACACAGTGGCACATAATACAAACTGAACAACCTTAACCAAACAAGTACACACAGATCTACACATACTCTATACTATATTTAATTTATTGGGCGCAGAATCACCGAAGATCTCTCAACGCCAAAATGAAGAAGAAAGAAATCCCAGCAAAGAAAGTGTCAGAGAATGAAGTCAGGGACAAGAAAAGAAGGCCTGATTATAACACCAGATTTTAAGAACATAGCTAACGCTGGTTAAGGATTTTTCTTAATTGTTTATATATCATCATTTCTGCTTTAGATAGGCTTTTAGAATCTGATGTGAGAATCCTCTATTGTCGTTCTAGAAGATGATCTTTAGTTTCTGGCCACTCTTAGCCAGTTAGAAAAGCAGAAAGCTGGCTTTCTGTGAGCCTGAAGAGGTCCTGAAGAGGAACATGGCGGTGTAATGGGGAGCAGACCAACATATCAAATGCTACACAATGCTCTTCCACTGTCTGCAGATGCACAAATGCATAACTATTTTGGACACTTCCTTCACATTGATATATTTACAGTGCTATGTAATTGGGCCTTGATTGGTTACAGTGGGTTTCGGTTCCCAATAGGGACCCTCCAGCTAATGATCACAGACATGAGTTTCTATGAAGATCATTATTATTAAGATCTAAAATATGACCTTTCTTATGCATAGGGTCCTGTGTTTGTGGGTTATCATGTTAAGAGATGACAGTAATTCAGTGAAATCTGTGGGCTTGGTATCCACTCGTGGGCAGTCTATCGAAAAATTAAAGCCGCCCACAATACGTAGTCCAGCAGAGGTAGATAGACTAGAACAAATTAAGTCAAAGTAATCCACCAGGAAATTGCTTGTACAGTTAGTCGAGAAATATTATTTACACTTAACATAAAAAAGTTAAATCTCAGAATTCAATATATTTAAGACTTGCTGCAACAAACAGTTGCAAACCCCCACCCACTGGTCGGTTCTGAAAAAAGATTTGATACCCCCCTGAGATGTCATTTAACAGATCGGGCATTATCTAATCGGCATGTCTCAGATAGCAAGAGGGCAACAGATCTGTTTAGTTTGAGGATCTCATTGATTTCAACAGTGTGCTTCGAAAGGGACGGAGTACTTAAATAAGGAGTTTCAAACCCAGTGTCACCAGCCAGGCTATGTATCATACCTGCGGGAAGAGTGGAATAACTTTGGTTCAGCAGTGGCGTAATGAAACTTGAGGGCCCCGCCTGCAAAGTACATAGAAGGAACCCTCTCCGGACTCACTCAGGAGCTCTCAGACCAGGGTACTGTGCTGAGGGAGCCCACTTTTGGAGTTCGGGCCCCCCGCAGTGCGGGGGGCCTTTGTAACACCACTGGGGTTCAGAAAGCTCTGAGCTAATAAGCTACAGATTCTGTTGAAAGAAATAGATGAAAGGACGCTGCCATATTCTGTAAAAACATCAGGTTTTCATGGGAGCAGTGAATAACACCACCAGAATGGATGACCTCTGGCCGCAGCTGGTTACAGATGGGAGCACACAGTCTTGCCTTTGGCATGCCACAAGCGTGGCCACTATGTGGATGCTCAGTAAAGCCTGCTTAATACTGATAATGGTACCCACGCATTCTCAGAGTAAAAGCTCCCAGGACAGCTTCTAGAGATTAGAACAACAGCCAGTGAGTTGCTAAGACAGGTGGTAGATGTACTCTGCAATACCAACCTGGTGTCGCCTTAACTGACAATGGTAAAAATAATTCTGACTCTAAAACGAATTATTAATACATTGAAAAAGTATGCAAGGTCACATATTTAAACACACTCTACCCCACAAAAATAAGAACAGTAAGATGAAAGAGTTAGCGACACAAAGCTTAAGTCAATTTTTTGAAGCCACGCAAAGCCACTTTGCATGGCTCTGAGTGACTGCAAAAATCTGGAGTAACGTAACACAGATCAAATTGCTGCATTGCCTTACTCTGCCCTTTGTAGGCATTCCAAGGGCATTGCATGGGTGTTCCCAAGCACCTCCCATGGCTTTTGACACATTCCCAGATTTACAAGATCGTCTATACCTTGGAATGCACTAAAAAGAAACACCTTCCCAGGCAAGGCATAAGGAAGGGGAACTGAGAGGCTTTTTCCTCTTTCTATGTGTGTTGCAGAATACAGCACACATAGAAAGAGGAAAAAAACGAGGAGAAATAAAGATATTTCTCCTCGTTTTTTTCCTCTTTCTATGTGTGCTGTATTCTGCAACACACATAGAAAGAGGAAAAAGCCTCTCAGTTCCCCTTCCTGCACAAAAACAATCCTGCCTACAACACAGGCACCCTTGCATCATCGTGCAAGGGTGCCTGTGCTGGCACTAGACTGCCAAAACGGTGCCAGCGCAAGGGAAAAGGACAGGAATGCGAAGTATTGGATAAATACGATGCATTCCTGCCCGTTTCCTGTGACACAAGCAGCGCAGCAAGGTGACTTGATACGCTGCCCTGTTCCACAAAAGTCATAAATATGCCCCTATGTATCTCTTGGCACGTTACCAAAAAATCATGAACATTTGCAGTCAAACGCACACATGTCGATCACCCATTCCAACATGTATAAGCACAACCACACACAAGCATACCTCTTCTAGTCCACACACAACATGCATGGACAACCTAATCCCCACATTCCTTTACTTAAAATCTGATCACAGTTCTTCAGACTTAATTTTTTCACAGTTGTGCTAAGGTGTAAACTTGTAATTCCACTCTATGAGGGAATTATAGAAAACAATATGGGCCTTATCTACAAATAATTAATGCAGCGCGGTGTCGCAAGCCATTTGGCTGCGCCTTGCTGCATTAATTCCAAAGCACAGGGATGCGTCATGTCTCAATGATATGATGGATCCCTTTGCTCTCCCCAGCGCTGGCGCACAATCAGCTGCCATGCGCCGATGCAGGCACCCTTGCTTCATGGTGCAAGGATGCCTGCATCACGGGGATGATGGTTTATGTGCAGGAAGGTGCTCCTTCCTGCACATAAACAATCTGAAATGGCGTTTTGAAACTTCTGTGTATGCTGCATTAGCACACATAGAAGCTGCCAAACGTAATTTTTTTTAATGATTGTTTATGTGTAGGAAGGGACACCTTCCTGCACAAAAACAATCACAAGATGTGCTTTCCTCTTTCTATGCGTGCTGCAGAATGCAGCACGCATAGAAAGAGGAAAATACATTTCTCCTCGTTGTTCCTCCCTACGCCTCCCCTAGGGAGGCGTAGCATTCAGACGCATTTCCAGGTTTACGATTTCTCGTAAATATGGAAATGTGTCAGGTTTCATGGGTGTTGCGTGGGAACACCCACAGCAACACCCATGGAACGCCCCTTTCACGCAAAGAGCGGCATGTAAAGGGGCCGTATTTACAAGACAGGAAAAACCACGAAGGGTGGCTTTTCGTGTTCTTCTAAATATGGGGCAGCAAAATGCGCCGCCAGTGTGTCACAATAAGTGTCGCACTGGTGGCGCAAGGGGCTTGTAAATAAGCCCCTAAATATTTAAAAAGTTACTAACTTGTTGAGGTGGTGTCATGAGTTTAAATAGGGTTCCCTCCTCCAGATTTAATGTTACTCATGGTGCTGGGTGATCAATTCATATTTTTACCGCAACGCCTCAAGCCTGTACCCTGTAACATCTTGCATCGTATTAGTATTTGTAAAAATACACTGTATTGAGGCTCCAGGCGGATGGTGGGGAGGCAGGCCGCAGCCTCGTAGTGAGCTTTGACTGACCACCCACTCAAGCTAGTCAGGGGCCTCAATAAAATCCAAGTGCCCCCTTGGGAAACATTGTAAATTACCATTGTAACAGATGTCAGTAAAATAGAAGTCAACGAGGGATGTAAAAATCTTAGAAAAAGTATTCAGTTCCAGCATGGTACTTCAGGAAAACCTGATTGTCAAGCAGGGAAAATTGTGAGTGCATGCAGTAGGAAAAAATAGGGTTGGTTGCGTTATTAATGTTTGGAAAAAGTGGTATAGTAAATTCTCCTTGCTGGCTACTTCATTCAGCTTCATTTGAGCTCTAACGTACCTACCGGGCAACCTGGTCATGGAAACACATCGGGAAAAGCCATTTTTCACATAAAGGTATCCTCTGGCTCACCGTGTATTAGCTTAGCCTATTCCAAAGTCTACTCTTCACAGATAATCGAGGCTTGTGTGAGGCAATAATACTTCAAACAACATTAAAGGACTTGAAGATCCAAGTCAAGTTTTAATAAAATAGCCAAACTGTGTTAACTTGAAAGTGCAAGAAAATAGAACAATTGAAATTGTTGATGAGAAGATTTAAGAAAAAAAGGTTAAGAGCCCACATGAGAACCAATGGAAATAATTGTTGCAGTAAAAGTCAACTGCACACAAACAGAATGAGTGAGGTTGACTCTTGATTACACACCATCTAAGAGAGCCATGAGTTAGGGTCATTGAAAGAGCCTGCCTTCATATGAGAGCCCAGATTCATTTGTTTTCATGCAACGCATCCACATTTGCTGTGCTGCAATGTGCAAGGATGAAAAACGGCAGAGGGTCATCTCAACAAAACTTGGCTTGCTTCTGGTGCCATCCCTGTGCTGCCACCCAAACAAGGCTGCCTTGCTCAACACACACTCTTGCACCATGGCGCAGAGTTGAACATATGCTATCTAGCATAGCATTTGTACTGGAGGCATATCCTTCCAGTACAAATTCCAATATATAAAGAAATGTATTGGATGTGTGCTGTGCAAATCAGCACTCATGCAATGTGTTATTTGAGAAATCAACACATTTCCACTGGGTTGTCCCTGCTTTAAATAGTTGTTTTTGATGCAAAGTCAAATCTAGCTCTCTTAGTAGATCAGGCTTGGCATTAAAATCCATGAGTGTTTGCGCTGATCCATCCCAGTAACTTCCCCTTGACACAAAGCAAGGCAAAGCAGATTGTGCGCTGTGAAATGTCCACCTTTCCAGTGCAAAAGACCGTTTGCTCTGGATAGTAAGCAGAGCCAGGTCCAGTAGAGCCAAGCTGAATAATTCCAGACTTCAGGACATGATGAGCTGTAGCCCTCTGTAAAGTGAAGACCCTGGATTCAAAATCCTCGGCAAGGAGGAGGCGCTATTCAATAGTTAGCGCCATCCGATCGTTTGTTAAACCCTGGGTGGGAAAAAGTAAAAAATCTAGGATGAGGAAATAGTATAACACGTAGGTGGAGATTTACTAAGATTTTACGCTGTGTTTGCATCACAAACGGGATGCAAATCGGTGCAAAGTCTTTTTTTTCCGATTTACTTTCCAGCGCTGAACTTGTTTAGTGCTGAAAATAACATGAAAGTAACGCAAAGCAGCATTCCCATGCAGCCACCCAAGGTTTCTCATGCTAAACCCAATTAACTAAATAAAGTAGACCGGGTTTAGCGTCAGAAAACTGCGCTGTTTTGAAGTTGGTGCAAGGAATTAGAAATGCTTTCATTTATCCTTCCTTTTCCGACTTTGTACGTGTGCTGCACTTTACAGCACACATACAAATAGGGAAAAGGGCTAAAGTTATTGTAAGCATTGTATTTTGTACTGGAAGGGTACCCTTCCAGTACAAAACCTATTCTAGACTCCCGGAGACACCCTTGCACCATGGCACAGAGGTGTCTCTGTGGTGCACGGGAGCTGCTTTCAGCGCTAGGGAAAGGGGAGGAGAGTGCCATATTTAAGTTAATTTGGCGCTCTCCTGCTCTCTACTTCTCACGCAAGGCAGTGCAGCATTTGCAACTGTTACCCTGCTTGAATAAATGGTAAATCTGCCCTGTAATGTCTTGAATACTTAGTATAAACTCATTACTCTGATTCCCTCTTCCTTGTCTCAGGTCTTCTATGACTTACAAAATGTATATGGGCTTTGGTAGTTACAGGGAATAGATCATGGGTGAAGATGGCATTTATTAAGGGTGGAAAGTATAATTTCAATGGAGACGTTGGGTGAAGTACACAGCGTTTGCACTTCATGAAGTTACACAGCATGCACATTTTCCATCCTTCACTTAACAACACAATTCACAGGTAAAATATTTTTCGAGGAGAGCTTTATCTCAAAATATTCTTTGGCTGAATAATTATGCCACTTAAAGGATTTTAAACCTGCCTTTTTAAATTGGTTTGAAAAAGTATTCAAAGATACTAAAAGGCGCCTCCTCCATCTGGGATGTAGGAGGTGCTGCCGCTTGAGGCAGTAAAATGTTATCTATCTATGTTTTGAGAGCTGCAGAGACTTTCTAATGACATAATAATGTGATTATCTGCTAGTAATTAAGGTATACTTCCATGAAATGCCTTTGGCATTGTTAACTTGAGGGACTAATAGGTTTCTAACTAAGCCTAAAAAAACCTAGACTGTCATGTTTGTATATATCCTCATTTCACAAATTGTCTATTAATGAATGTGTACAGTAAATAATTGGCACCAATCTTCAATTGTGTAGGAATCTTTAATGGTTGCCTCTGGCAATTGTGCGTCTTCATTGGCAATACTGCTCAGTCTCCTACAGGAAGCAGTCACTGCTATTTACATTCCACTCTCCAGACGAGCATTACTAAAGTGAGGGGGCAATTGTGGTGATCCGAGCTCCCATGAGCTCTGCTGCTCCTCACTCCATGATCTCATCCTGTGCAGATGACACCTGGGGCAATGACATAGATCAGTTGCAGAAACTGAAGCGACTGTGACATTTCCAGGAATGCGCGCTTCTGTTAGATTAAATATAATAAACAGGCATTCCACAGAGACTCCCTTGTCTGAGAACATTTGACAGCATCATTTAGAAACATGTGCATGGCTGAAGGCAGTGCTCATCACCAGAGACCACCCAGTGACTCCTAAACCAACTGAAGGTCATTCACTCTCTGCCTGATTCTAATTTCAAAGGTATGCTTAAAGTAAAGTAGCAGTAAGGAGCATGCTTGGATCTGATCACATGTTTAGCTGGTCAATATGAAGGGGTTTGGCACGTTTTCTATCAGTGAGGCAGTCATTTACAAAAAAAACAGGTATTCGATTAACCCATTTTCTGCCTTCTTTAACGCTGGGTGCACAACTTAGGGGTATATTCACAAGAACGTGTGATAACTACCGCAAGAGTAGCGTAACGCAACTTTTAATATCGCAGCCTATCTCGGGAAAATAACCCAGTGTCAACGTGGAATTCACAACACGGCGGTAGCATGCAATAGTTGGCCGACACCGCGGCCAATGCTCGCGACACAACCAACCCGACAGAGATAAAAACACAAACCACAATGCGAAAAAAGCTGCGATGGGCCAAAGCGCGATAAGAAAACAGTGACAGCCAGCGCGAGGGCAGCAATACGCACGCGCAATGCGGGAAAAAGCACAAGAACAGTATACGGAAAATGTCACCGAACAAAATACATCAACAGCGGAGTACCACGGATGCACCCTGGCCAACTGCAGAGGACAACATGCACACCACAACATCCACGCACCATGGAAGAACAGAACCTACAGGCACACCACATGAAAGAGACCAGTGGCAGACAAATCAGAGCCGCAGGAGCGACACACCAACCGTGCAGCATACGCACATAAGCAGAAGTGCACCCGGACAGTGACAACATCCCAGTACAAACAGCAACACCTCCACAACTGAACACAGGACACAACTGGTTCGGAAAATGTGCACAACATGGCAAATCACATCTGAAACCCCAGGGACATGTAACATGACAATGTACAATTCCAACCTGTGACCTGCAAATATGTTTTATTCACACATGCAGTGCAGTTGGACATCTACTACTGTCCCATGAATGCCACGGACAGTCACAATGTGACGTGCTCATGAGAAGTAAGTGTCAATGATGGAGTCCCTACGGGCCATTCCTGCCGCAGCTGCAGTGGGATGTGGGCCACCTGCCCCATCACCACCATCATCGTCCGGTACCTCTGGAACTGGGATCCATGGGGCCCTGGTGCGAACACAGATGTTCTGCAACACACAACAAGCAATGATCATCTTGCACACGACGTCCGGGCTGTACAGGAGCTTCCCACCAGTGCTGTCCAGGCACCTGAAACGTGACTTCAACACGCCAAATGTGCGTTCAACGATGCCCCTGGTGCGTATGTGGGCCGCATTGTACTGCCTCTGGGCGGGTGTGTTCGGGTCTCGGAGGGGTGTCATCATCCAAGGGCAGAGTGCATATCCTTGATCACCTGTGACAGTGCAGGGGGAAAAGAGTCAATACTTGGTTCGGCAGGACGTGATGGCAGGCCCACCAATTCAGTGACGCCTGTGCTGGCTGTGTGTGGGGTGAGTGTAAGCCAGCCCTCAGGGAGTAGCATGTGCTGGCAACTACACCAACAGTCATCAGGCACACAGACATGCAATGTCAGAACTACAAGGGGGGATGACTCGAGGTGCACAGGGCTAGTCGCCCCGGATGCACAGCGGCCGACACGGGCCCACCACCACGGGACGCTGACCTGCGGGAGGCTGCGGTAGGGTCATGAGTGCAGAGCAGTGCCTCACATGTGTCATGGCTGCATTCCGCATCTCCACACGTTCAGCTGTTGTGTGGCTGTGGTGCCATGTGAAGTCTGTATTGGGTGCAGGGTAGCCCAGGATGACCATGGAGTGGTGTAGTCGTGTCTGGTAGGTGGTCGTGTAGTTCAACATGTCGGATGTGGTTAGGTCACGTGTGCATCCCCACAGTTGTGCCTTGTGCGTTGGTGGCTGTGGGATGTGTGGGGTGTTGATTTGGTACTTAACAACGAGCAGTCCCGTTCCATATGTGCCATCCTGGAAGCGCTGGTTGATGATGGACTGTCGGAAGATGAAGGAATAATGCACACTGCCTGGGTAGTTGGCGACGACATTGGTGAACATTCCCCGGTGGTCCACTATCGCCTGCACATTGATGGAATGCGTGTGCTTCCTGTTGCGGTAGTGGTGTGCAGTATCCGCACGGGGCACAAGTGGGACATGTGTGCAGTCGATTGCCCCCAACACGGCCGGGAATCTGGCTATGGCATAGAAGCCTTGCTTAGTCTCTAGCTGTTCCTGCGCAGTGTTGGGGAAGTGAAGGTACTGGGGTATGAAGCTGATGATGGCATCCAGGACAGGTGTGATGAACTTTGATAGGGCTGGCTGTGAGACCCCTCCGACTCTGGCAGTTGTTGGTTGGAAGGTCTCAGAGGCCAACAGGTGCAGCACTGCCAGCAGCTTTGTCTGCAGAGGGATGTTTGTTCTCCGCTGTGTTGGGACCGTCAGCCTGTGGGCAATGTGGGTCAGGATGCGGAGGATGGTTGTCCTTTTGAGCCTGTAGTGGGCAATGACTCCCGCGGGCGTTAGGTCTGTGAGAGTGGTGCGTTTTCGGTAGGTCCGCTGTCTTACTCTACGCTGCCTCTGTGGTGGTCCGGGGGGGGGGGAGCGGGTCCGGGTCCTGGGGGTGGTGGCGGTCCAGGGGGTGGTGGCGGTGGGTATTGTGGCCCTGTTGGGGCTCTGAGCTGCATGTAGAGTAGCTCCATGGCGTCGTTTGTTCTTCGGGTATGGCTGTGTGCGGGACTCCGTTGCCTACTGCAGGTAGACGTCCGTCTTTACACCTGCTTGAGGCAGGTGTTAAATACCTGCGGCTACCGCACCTTATCGCCTGTTTTGTGTTCTTATCGCCGATGTGGCTGGTCGTTGTGAATGTTGAGGTGTGATGTTGTCTCGACTTTTCACACGGGAACGCCCACTCTCATCTCATTAGCGATATTTGCGGGGGTCCTCTGTGGCGATGTTTTTTGCAGCTGCTATCGCGGGTAAACTGGTGCTGTGGGCTGTTTACACCGGCTTGTGAATGGGGAGGTAAATTTATCACGACTTTGGCTGCGATGAAGTGCTGTTAATTCGGCGTTAGCTCCTTGTGAATATGCCCCTTAATGTCTATTTCTACCTTCATTTTCACACAACTTTTATACTTCTGTTCCTGTGGCATAACTTTTTAGTTTTGGTATTTTACTGTTTCAGCACAGCTAGGTGTCCACTATTGAACTGGGATTACAGATTCGGACGTGGGCATGACATGTTAAAAAAACAGCACTTGTTCTGCCTCCATAAAGGTGTATTTTCATTTGCAATGCTTATTGGTATAACTATTCCTCTTTGCTCCTCTTGTAGACAAAGTGATGCGACCTTGATGTGACTGGTTTATTACTTTGTATAACTCTTGAACTTATCTGAGATTCAAGGTCAGTTCACCACGTCCAGATACCCGCACAGCTGCACCGTTGCCTGCACCTTCTCTGTGGACTTGCAGCTGTGACGATTTCCTAGGGTGGCCTTGGACTGAATCATGCTGCTTGACTGATCATTGAGATGGTGGTGTCCCGTTTTGGCTCTCGTGCAGGGTTCAGTCATCGTTGCAGTACTAGTTTGCGGGGGCGGCTGCTTCTTCTGGGCAGAGGGGCCCCGCCTTTCCAATTCTGAGCCTTATATGGATGGTAATCGCTAATAGTAATCCACAATGTTATTACAATAACAGCAATACAAGCAGAATCTTTGAATGAACCATGACCGAGTCCGTCTAGCAGCCCCCCAGTCCCCCAGCGCCTTGAGACTCTTACGGGTGAGTAGTCACGCTTCACGAGCCCCTGATTGATTGATTGAGAAAGTAGTCTCAGTGCCAGGCTGTAGCAGTCAGACACTGGCATCACTTTGTACTTGTATGGCCTGCTGTCACGGCACACTTTCTGACCCGGGCTTATGCGAGAGAAGCAGCCAGGTACATTTTTCAGGCACATGCACCAGTGTGTATATGCCTACCATTGCCTATAATTTGATTTAGGGCTAAGGGCTTATTTTACACCAGCCCTGGCCATCTATTGTCGGGGGTGTTGCGGAACCACCCCCATATGACGAATAGCAGCGTCAGTTGTTAAGGCAGCCCAAGGCGCATAGGGCATCAGCCCTGCACTTCCCAGGCTGCAGCCAATATCACTGACCAAATCCAAGCCTGTGACGACTTGAGAAAGGGAGGGATGACGGTGTGACTGTAGTCTGCATCTGTGCTAAATTTGGGCCGGTGGTTTCCGGTGGGGGCACCGGCACTTATTTTAGGGGGCCGCACTCATTTATCTGCTTTAAACATTTATCAAGAGCAAGAGAGGGGAAAATACAAAAAGCGGAAAGACGGAGGAAGAGAAAGACATAAACATCATCATAAAGGGAGAAAGCAGGAACCTGCAAATGTGAGATCAAGGCGAATGGAGTGTCTGCGAATTAAAGATGAATGAGGTGAATTTAGGAATACACAGCCTTGGAATTCCATGCATGCACATTTAATTGCACCTGCCGCTGTTTCAGAGCAGAGTTTTGAGCACCGGCACAATTTACTTTACAAATTAAGCACTGGCCTGCTTGCAGATGCCCAGAGTTGTATGTTCCTGTAGGCTTTCCACAGAAGCGCTGTGTTTTCCAAGTTAGAGACCTGGCCCGTCAGGGTCTTTTTAGATAAGAGTGGGCCGGACAGCATCAACTAGCATTGAAGCAAGAAGGGAGTTGTGATGACTGTGTAGCTTACACTGGGAAATGAGGGCTGCGTTTTTCGATTGGTCTATCTCTCGTTCAGTGTGTTTGCTAACCCAGCATGGGCGGCCTGTTCTGGCTACAGTTTTGTGCTCAGTCTGCCCTACCGCTCTCCTTCCCACCCTCAGACCAACTGTGATTACTGGACCTCTCTACCTGGCTAATTTAAAGACTTGTTTCCATGGACACATTTCTTACTGTGTCGTTTCTATAGTTATCCTTCTCGGCGAATTGCTGAAAGCTCTGACTAGGCTCGAGGTTTTCTTGGATCCTCTAGACCAAAACTGGTTGATAGTTCATGTGGTTTTTACCTGCCACCCACGCTCAAGCCTCATGCACCAAGAATTAAACACAAGGCACCTAACTTTTGATGTAAAAAGAAAAAGATACACATATAGTGGTTGAATTGCACAACTCAAAACCAGAAAACCTGGAATCAAGCCCATCTTCCCCGCTTGGCTAAATTGTGTCACCTTAGGCAAATGCTTTTATTTCACTGCTTCTTTTTCTTTATCACATATGAAAGCACCAACTATATACGTTCAGGATGCGTGCTCTATAAAAAACCTTTTGTGTTTGATTTAATAAACTTCAATGTTGCTCCATCTGTAATAAAAATCTAGGCCATGAATAGAGTAACAGATTTGCCTTGCACTTCACTAATGTCATTGTGGTCAGGGTGGGGGCAGGAAGGTTTTTAAGTTTGTGATTAAAAACACGTTTAATAAATACCTTTCAAGGAAGTGAATAATCTGACGTACTAAAATGAAACGCTTCCGCAACTATACTTTTAAATTTTGAAGAGACTGTATGATATTTACATGTTTGTTGTGTAGCTTACATGCCAAATATTTTCATGGCTCAGCTTTTACAGCCAAACCAGACCCTTGTCCTGCTCTGCCTGTTAATTTGTTGACTCCCATACCTATACTTTTTGCCCCCATACCTCATACCGAAAAAACGCCTGTACGCCGACAACCAAGTAAAGGTGCTTGTCAACGGGCGAACTACAGATTCCCAAATGGACTGCTAGAAGTGAATAACTACCGTCCATTTGCGAAGGGCCTTCTCAGCAGGGTAATAAAACATGATGCTCTATCGTGGTCAACTCCCAACTGCCTGCGGCTCGAAGTGCATCTGTACCGTGTCCAGCACGACAGTCTCAGATAACGCCCTCACTACCTACTGCCTTTTTACTGAAATTTGGCATTAACCATCACCTGTGCTGGACGCCAGGTGAATTGCAGTCACAGAATTGGATCTTGTTTGGCACATTGGGGAATAGTGAGTGAAGCCCCAACCTGAGACTGGGACCACCATGAATTTACAAGTCATTACATCAAAATGTGGTTGCACTCCGTACAAGGGGAGAGTCTCCTGTACTTTCAAGGGACAGACAAGTAAAGAAGAAGCAGGCCTGCTCTCCAGGGTGCCTGCTACTTCAAAGAAATGTAAGTGTGTACAGATGATTAGTGACCAAATCTAAAGACTAATTTTGATTGGATCAGGCTTAGCTGTTTTGGCTGCTACTACTTTGTCTGAAGAGGGGGAAGCTAATGGTATTTGGTCAAAGACAGTGCTGGTGGAGCTATCATGTTGTCCAGCATGCTTCCTGCTCCCAGGGCGCAAAGCAGAATATACTGCTGAGAGCTTCAGGAGCCACCTGTGAATTCATGGGACCTGGACGCATCATGCAATGCATGTGTGACCTTGGGCGCCTGGAACCACAACAAAAGTTACTAATGCTGTTCTTGTTTTTCACCAACTCGGCCAGCACTCCATTTGTCCCCAGAAGAGCACAATTACCATCAGCCAGCTCCTCGTCATACAAACATTTTTGGAGCAGCCTGATTCGATCCACTCCTCTAAGACCAGACTCCTTGGGTGGCTCATATATTTATTACAGAAATGGTGCTGGGGAATGCACCATTTTAATAAAAGTTTCGCCGGGGAGAATCCCTGAAACCTCCTAGGGAACGTCCAGCTCACTCGCTATGCTCACTCGCACAACAAAGTTGTTTAGTTGGTCCTACGCCTCACCACATTCAACCTCCACCAGTCGCCACTGCTAGCTTGTGTGTTTTTATGGAAAGGGATATGTTCTTCATCTGGTAGCCCGTGTAACAAATGGGTCCACTCCTTACTTTTGTCTGAAAATCTTTTGAGTGCATTTTGCCCTTTAACGTTTGTTTGCATTTATATTGTATGCCCTTCATGTTGAAACCTATGGAGCAAACCTGACTTCCACACAACCTGTTCCATTTTTTGGGAGCAGCTTGTCTGGAAGGAATGCCTGCTCCATAGGTTTCAAAGAGAGATGAGAGGCGCAAACTCTAAATGTAAACACAGGGGAGAGGAGTTGACCTAACGGCTAGGGCGGTCGACCTTGAATCTGGGGAACCGGGTTCGAGTCTGCCAATGACGCTGAACATCCTGTGATTCTGGGCAAATCACTTAATCTCCCCGTGCCTAACAAAAATGAATGTGTCCTCACGTAACGCAACTGGTGCTATGTAAAGCGCTCCGATACCTTCGGGTCAACTTTGCGCTATATAAAACTCCGTAAAAAAAAGGATTAAGGGCATACGCAGCTCAAAACCACTCCAACACACCATGAAGGAACATTTCCAATGCCAGCTGTGCCCTTTTAGTAAATTAACCCATTCCTAACACCTCTTGAAGTATCTTGAAAAGCACCGACGGGAAGGCCCCTTCAACTAACTAGCCAGAAACCACTATACTAACTTTAGATGTCACAATGTCTGGCTGTGTAATCTGCAGCAGGGAGGCCCATTCCACAAGTCACTAGAATGTATAGCACCTTTCTCAAACCAGCAACAAGGTGAACATGAACAAAGTTATAGTGCTTTACATGCGGTATCCATGTGGAACTGCCCTGGCTATGGAACTATTCTTTCTGGAGTTTTATAAAGCCAGTGACATAGCTAGCCATTTTACCGCCGTGCCGGTCCCTGCCTTTGCCGCATGGAAGAGTGGGGGGGGAGGGCGCCCCCAAAACTCATGCTGCCCCCACTTCCCCTTGCTATGCCACTGTATTAAGCCTCACCTTTCTATGATGCTTTACACTCTGGGAAAATGGGGTTCTGGACTGGCCAGGGAACTTTACATTACAGAGTCAATGCAAAGCATGGTCTAACTGTAGCGCTGAACATGGTAAAGCAATGTGAAACTGGCTTTCCAGTAGTGCTTTATAAACTGGGGAAATCTGAATATAATGCTTTACATTCCACAGCACAATGGAGCTGAATTGTCTATGGAAATTTCCGTACTCAGGAAGTGTGAAAAACACTTTATGTACTGGGGAATTGGGACAATTGGCCCAAATATTGTGTTACTTAACATACAGGGGCAGTGTGGTAACGAAACCTGAGGGCCCCCCCTTGCAAAGTACATGGAGGACCCACCCCCGGCCCACACTTACCACTTTTCCCCACCATCAAAAATTCAGCATATCAAACAAACACTAACTGGTTCCAGTCCCTGTCATTGTACTGTACTGAGGTGGTCCTCTGGAGCCCACTAGCACTGTGGGTGCTGCAGGGGCTAATTTTGTGCCACTGTACAGGGGCAGTGTAGACACTGATCCGGATAGGGGGCCGCTGTATACGTTAGTGATGTGTGCAAACTGGCATGGTGATGGAGTCTTGTATACTGGAGCAATGTGTACAATAGCCACTTGGCACAGTGAGATGTTGCCTAACACAGTAATCACCCCTGATATGTGAGTACATTTAACATAATTCTGAAATATTTGAGGGGCACTGTGGGAATGTTATCATTTTCATCTTGATGACCCAGGCCAGTGCTCTGTGTAAAAGGTATATGGTAATTAGGTGTAATAATTAATTTGTATGACAATCTACCTGTAAGCCCCTAGTATCTTGTAGGGCATATAGGTTTAGAGGCCCGGTAGACTTAATGCACTTAAGTGTGCACTGCTGTGTTGCCTGCTGTCATTTTAAAGTCATCCCTGCTTTGCAGGCTGCTTTTAAAAGTAAATTATAATCAACTTCGACTTTGGAATTAAAGGCACTTCCGAAGTCTTAAACAACCTTATTTTTACATATAAGTAACCCCTAAGGTCTCCGCTAGGTGCTACAGGGGTAGGGCACTTTGTAACTATAAGCAGGAACATTATAAAGTAGGTTTTATATGCCTTGGTGAAGGAAAAATTACCAATTTAGTTTTTCCACATTGTAGCACAATTGCTCCATAGGCTAACATGGGAATACTTTACTGAAGAGTAACTATTTCTAGAAGTGAGCTAAACACATACTTCAAAGTATGAAAATGATAGTTAGAATAAATCCAATAACTTCCGACGGTTAGATTTATTATAACTATCACAGAAAAGAGGTTATAGAACTTGCTTTTCTGCTGTGCTAAAATTCAGCCTTCCAGCACCCTCTCCTGATTGGCCAGCCTTCGTTAGGCTGAGCCAAACTGCTCTGATGCTGTGTGAAGTGGCCTGGATAGAGAAAAAGGACATCTGGTTGAGGAGATCTGCAAGCTGCAGAGCAAAAGGCGTGATGGGGGGGGGGGGGGAGTAGCCAAAATGGTCTTCAAAGGGGGAATGACAATTAAGACAGGACAAAAGCTCACCCCCACATCCTGCACCCCCAGCCAGACAGGAGCCCCAGTAATTAAATAAGCAGAGGGGCTGGAAGGGAGTGTTAGGGAAACTTAGCCATGACAGTAGGTTGGCTTAGCCAGATCCTAACATCCAGGAGAGAGTTTCTCTATTTTAAAGGAATAGTGCTTTCTGGGACAAGAATATGCCACTTTGGAGGAAGTTGTGTTACTTCTGGGTGTCACCATGTATCCTATTGATCAGGGGTGCCCTCCTTTTTGTCACCCAGGAACACTGAATAACAATGGGAGAGCTGCCCAGCAACTCAGATCCCTGCCTGAAACTACAAGAAGAAGGAGGACTGCCCTGCTGGAACCTTGGCCTGCACCCCAAAGGATTGCACTCTCAATGACTGCACTTGCTGCACCCTTTGGAACTACTGCCCTAAGGGCATTCCACACTTCAAGAAGGGAAGGAGTGGACTGCCTGAAAGCAACAGGTAAAAGAGCTAAACCTGCATCATCTCCACCAAAAAGGACCCACCTGGACAGCATCCAGGAGACGTTTAAGGATTTGGCCAGGCGCATTCTGGGAGACGCAGTCCCAACATCCCAAAGACAATCGCAGAGCTTCTAGACCTGTGGATTGGTTTTGTGGACACTTTGGAACCCCAAAAGGACCTTCTGGAAGAGGATCCAGAAGTTTGGAGAATTTTTGTCAAAAAGTTTCATAAGGTGACCGACCCGTCGGTGAGAGTCAAGCCGGCGACTTCGAAATGCGACCCGGCCTGAGATCCAGGTTTGCTCCGCTGAAGCTCCAGAGCTATTCGTTGTCAACGAGACAAGACTTTCAGGAGTTGGCCGAGTAAATTGTGCTGTCCCAGGCCGCCGTTGTCAACCGAACCCAGCCTGAAGAAGAGCTGAGCTCGACATAGAGAGAAAAAGCTCTAAAATAGTGTCTAAGTCAGAAGGTAAAAACTTGACCGGGCCCTAATACTAAGTGTATCCGACCCGCACTCCATCGCGGATGGCCTGAAACTTTGACTTTGTCCCGGTCAAGCACGAGCAGATGTCCCAAAGTGGCACTTTTGGCTTTTAGGCACTAGAAAGTGTTTATTCTTTCAAAATTAATTTCTCTGATTAACTACATTGGATGTTTGTTGTTTTAGTGTCATTTTAATCATAAAAATATTTCCTATAGTTATGAATTGGTTTTGGATTTTTATTTTGTGTTGTTTTTTACTTATTTAATGTATTGGTGTTTTTAAATGCTTTACACGCCTATCTCCTAAGTTAAACCTGCCTGCTCGCAGCCAGCTACCAAAGGGTGAGCAAGGGAATAATTTATTGAGACCTTCACTGGACCTTTTATTGTGATTGTGGCCTTATTACTATTAGTGGTAGGTACCTACTTACCAATACTAATAAACCAACTTCCAACAAGCACGTAGTCAAAATTCTCCATACCTTTCCATATTTTATTGGAGTCACTCAGGCTAGAATGGGATGAAGGTCAGACAGCAAGGCAGTACTCAGCAGCAGGTCAGTCCTTCTGCTGCAATGTCCAGAGGTCCAGGAGCGTTCGGAAGAGCGGCTCTGGAGGTCCAATATTTACACCTGTCGTCAGCCTTTGTGTGGGGGACTCCTTGTCTTTCCCCTACATCTGGTTCTGGAAAGTTCTTCCCCTTCCCTATCAAGACTCCAGAAGGCAGAGAAGGCCTGGTGTCAGATTCCTTTGTGTGTGCAGGAGGCAAAGCCCTTTGAAGTGTAAGTGGGGCTGGGTACAGCCCCTCCCAGTAATCCTGCCAGGGTGGCCCATTCCTGGCCCCACCTAAGCCCCCTTTGTGTACTGTCTGAAAGCAATAAACAAACCCCAACAGCAGAGCTATTCAAAGTCATGTGACCAAGGACAGAAGGCGCAACTGGTGGGGGCAAGAAAATTCCAACTTTCTAAAAGTTGCATTTTCAGAATTGGGACTTAAAATCCAACTTTACCACTAAAGAGGATTTTAAATTTCAATTCGCTTGAGTGTAAACAGCATATCTTTATCTTCTCTCAATCTAAAAATATCACTTACTAACTGTAATAAGGTAACCCAGTATTAGTCAATGGGAGAGATAGGCCTTACAACAGTGAAAAAAGACTTTAGGTGTTTTTCACTACCAAGGCATGTTTAAACTTAAGTACACGTGTCCTGCTTTTTAAATACAATGCACCCTGCCCTATTAGCCTTAAGGGACTACCTTAAGGGTCACTTATAAATATTAAAAAGGAAGGTTTTAGCTTGGCAAAAGGTTTATTTTGCCAGGTCGAAATGACACTTTGAACTGCACTACAGGCAGTGGCAGGCCTAAGGCATGGTTTTAAAGTGCTACTTTAGAGAGTGGCACAGCAAGTGCTGCAGCCCACTAGCAGCATTTAATTTACATGCCCTGGGTACATGTAGTGCCATGTGCTGGGGACTTACAAATAAATTAATGTACCAATCAGGTAGATGCCAGTTGTACCATGTTTTAGGGAGAGAGCACAAGCACTTTACCACTTGTTAGAAGAGAAAAAGTGTAGAGAGTCCTAATGCCAACAAAAACAGGTTCAGCAACAGAAGGCAAAAATCTGGGGCAGACCCTGAAAAAAGGGCCAGGTCCGACACTACTCATCTTTTCCAGCTCAAAGACCATTTTGCACCCACTGTATGGTGTTAAGAAGTCAAGTTCTTTGATGTTGCCTAGTTAGGTGTAGAGTTTTATGGCACCTTCTGTGCTCTTAGGTACATTTCAGATTAACATTTCCTGCAGTGTAGCTGCAACAGAATTAGTTTCACCTACCCCAAGTACAATGAACTAGAGTTCATCTCTAGTTCAAGGACAAACCAGGATCAGGCTTCTTTTCATGAGCTTCCTTAACTGAATTTTGTGTTGTTGTTCATTGTTTCATTTGGAATTTTACTTTCTCTTGGCTTGCTTACTTGCATACTGCCTATTTTATTCAGTGTGCTCCAAAACAATGCACCCATTTCTGTTAAGCCGTGGGAGCTGACTATTCAGGACGATTCATGCTACCCTTTTCTGAACAATAATTTTCTTTCTTTCCTGATTTCCTTTTCGCACAATTTGTAAACATTTGTTGCTTTTCCGTCTTTCTTTCCTTCTCTATTTCTTTCTTCTACTTCATTATTTCTCTTCTTTCTGCTTCCTTCTCTTTCTTCCTCTGTATTTTCATCCTCCTCTCTTGCTAGGATTCTATCTTCTATGTTTTCTTTCTTATCTCATTTCTTCCCCTACTACTCTCACTTTCCTTCTTTTTTCTCATCTTTCTGTCTTTCTTTCTTCCTTTGTTCTTTCCCTGTCTCTTTTTCTCTTCTTTCCTTCTCTATGCCAATTCCTTCTCTCTTCTTCTCCTGCTTCTGACCTTTTCTCCTTCTTTCTCATTTCAATTCCCTCTCTCGCCTCGTTCTTGCTGCACCTCGTTTCTCTCTTTCTCCGACTACTTCTTTCTCTGTCTGTTTTTTCCCATACTGTTCTTCTTCATCTCCTTTCTTTCAGTTTTGACTTTTTTCTGTGTCTCTTTTTCTCTGCCTTCCTTTCTATCCCTCATGTTTTCTTTCTATATTTTAGCTTTATTTTTCTCCTTTATTACTCTGCTTCCTTGATTGTCTCCTCTCTTCTATTTCCTTGTTTCGTTTTTCTTCCCCTCTTTCTTTCCCTTTTTTACCTTCCATTCTCTGCTCTTTTCTTACACTTGCTGTCTTTTTCTTTCTTTTTGCCTTGTTCTTCCTTTTTTCTTTTTCTTTTTTCCTCATTATTCATTTCTTTCACTATTTGTTTCTATTTTTCTTCCCCTGTGCCTCCTTTCTCTCTTTCTCCTTTCTTTTGTCTTTATCTTTCTCTAATTTGTTTGGCTTCTTTCTTTTCTCGACTGTGCCATTCTCTCCCTTCTCCCACTGCTACTTTCTCTCTCTTTCTCGCTCACTACATTCTCTTTCTCTCTGTCTCTCTCCTCCCTCTCTCTTTCACAAAAGTAAAGGGAATTGGCTATTTCTCCTCCAGGGGTAAACTTGTTGTGATGCAGCTCCTGTGACTTTAATTCTACTTGCTCACAGGGGCAGTATTAGGGTCCTTCAGTAGCGCTGTTTAGGTTTCTTGACCCTTGCTTATCCCTATCAATCACTCTATTAGGAAGCAGCTCAGGATAGTCTTCAGTGATCAGAAGTTGCTCTCATTATGGGAAGGGTTGGAGACTGTGGTTGGTTCCGAATGCAGAGATGGAGGTCTGCAAGGAACAGCAGACCTTCATCCCTGGTCTTGCATTTCCAAATGAGGAACGTTTTTTAAAAGCAGCCCACACCCATTAAAAAAGAGGTGTTGCATTAAAAATGCTTTCCTTTTGGGAAGACTTCAGGGGGAGCGGTCAGCGGTGCCATGCAACCACAGCCAGATATAATTATTTTACCTCATCTCTGAGGTTTACCAACATTAGTGCGTTAGTAACAGACTTTCTACCTACAGCACCAGATATAAAACTTTAGCCAAGACTTTCTAGAAAAATCTGACCATTAATGAAATATGTATGGCAGTCACGTGGGTGAATCCTTGAGCCTTTTGTAAGCATTACTCCCTAGATCCATCTTCCAAGCCTAAATATTTTTTGTCCAGATGTCATATGCAAAGGTATGCTTCATTCCTGTTCCTGCATATGGTGTCTTCTTCACGCTGTTTATGTTCATTCTATTAATTAACAATGGGAGAGGAAGGGAAATATGGGAACACTCTCCGTCCCCCAGTTCAAATAGATAACAATCACAAAGGAGAGTATGCCTTAACTAAATGCAGAGCAAACAAGGAGAGTCAAAGTAGAATCTCTAGAACGTCTAAAGAATCACACTGGATTCTTTAAAAGCCCTCACTCACCAACCTAGTTGGTGACATGCTTCATCATTGGGCCCCACCAGGAAGACCAAGTGTCTTCTCGGTGTGCTGCGACGCCAGAGTTACTGCGGAGCTGGTTTTCAGTGAAAGTGGTGATAACTATAAGTGTATTTAAAATTGTCTAGATTGAATCCAAAAATATCTTTAATGAGTGGTCAATCTGACAAGGTTAAAAAGATATGTGGGGGGATGTAGATACTGGATAAAATGACCAGTTACATCCCACATTACATGGTCAACATGTTTCTGCCTTAATGGTAGTAGTAGCCAGGCATTCGTCAGGACCAAAGTGGCGACTTCGGCGGTATGAGCACTCTAAGGCTCACCCTAACCAGAGATCATAGAGTGAAAAAGTTGAAAAAGTGAGTGGGTCCAGTGGATCACTGCTACCCAAGCGGTCCACCTACTAGGGGAAAGCAAAAATCTGTAACAGAAAGGACAAACAAACAAACGAAGAAAAACAAAACATAGTTTTTTAGAGGTCGGAAATCGTGTGTTTGTCAAAGACGTTCAGACATGCGTTTGTGCTCTCTATAATGTGCCCTGTAGCCGTACCTTGGGAAAGCTAAAGTGTACTATTGTGATGGGAACAATCCATGCAAGTATCAACACATGTTCCGTAGGTCAGTGAGTCTCTTCTCTAAAAACATACGGTGTAAATAATTAGTCTAGCGGGAACAGGCTAACTATTCAATGCCAAAGTACTCATGTATATCGCCCAATATGGAAAATCATGACATCTTACTTAAGGCGTAAAAGCTACTAGCTTCATGAGTCACGGGAAGGGGGTGGTGGCAAGTAGGCACACCCTGGAAAGGGGGGAAAAGGAAAAAGAAATAGAGGTAAAAGATCTCTCCTATCTAGTAAGCAGCATGTTAGGTACTTATCTGATGTTGCGTTGGGATCTTACGTACGCCAGCAAAGCCAAGCACCCACTCGGTACCTGTAGCAGACCTTCTTTTACCGGACTCCGTCGATGGTTTGGACGGTGATCCGGTAGTTATTTTAAGGAGAATGTTAAGGCTCGTCGCTCCGGCTTGGGCGTGGCTGCTGATGTCATCGTGATGTGCCAGAAGACCTGCAGCCAATCACAGAACGACTCTCACCAGACACGGAAGAGAAATGGCCAATCGTACCACTGCGACTAAAGAATCGCGGTCCTGTGATACTGGAGCAACTAGAACGCTAACTCTTTTACATCGGTAATGAAAAAACTTTATCGATACCGGTACAGAGAGTAATTCTCGACAGAACACGCAGTATATCGTGTTTTGAAAAAGAACAATGGTGGGTGTATCGTTTGGGGACACATATACAAGGATTGAATGATAATATTCCTTGGGGCACGGTTTTACAACACTGACCTCCTTCCTTTACGATTGAGTATACCCCCACGATCTGACGATACCTCTTCTGAGAGCTTGAGCGTGATTTCTACACACTTTCTCAAATTTGAAATTCACCTCCTCGGTTTCATGCTTTTGCCTTGATTTGCCTTGGTATGCACGAAACGATCTCCATGACCGTTGTCTGTTCTGACAGTTTCTCCCCCTGAAATTACATGTGCAAACTGACTATAACCTCTTTCTAACTGTTATAGTCTTCCGGGTATGTTCCCCTAATTTTCTTAATGGCCCCATTCTATTGGTATGTTTCTCTACACTTAGCACGATATACTGCGTGTTCTGTCGAGAATTACTCTCTGTACCGGTATCGATAAAGTTTTTTCATTACCAATGTAAAAGAGTTAGCGTTCTAGTTGCTCCAGTATCACAGGACCGCGATTCTTTAGTCGCAGTGGTACGATTGGCCATTTCTCTTCCGTGTCTGGTGAGAGTCGTTCTGTGATTGGCTGCAGGTCTTCTGGCACATCACGATGACATCAGCAGCCACGCCCAAGCCGGAGCGACGAGCCTTAACATTCTCCTTAAAACAACTACCGGATCACCGTCCAAACCATCAACGGAGTCCGGTAAAAGAAGGTCTGCTACAGGTAACGAGTGGGTGCTTGGCTTTGCTGGCGTACGTAAGATCCCAACGCAACATCAGATAAGTACCTAACATGCTGCTTACTAGATAGGAGAGATCTTTTACCTCTATTTCTTTTTCCTTTTTCCCCCTTTCCAGGGTGTGCCTACTTGCCACCACCCCCTTCCCGTGACTCATGAAGCTAGTAGCTTTTACGCCTTAAGTAAGATGTCATGATTTTCCATATTGGGCGATATACATGAGTACTTTGGCATTGAATAGTTAGCCTGTTCCCGCTAGACTAATTATTTACACCGTATGTTTTTAGAGAAGAGACTCACTGACCTACGGAACACGTGTTGATACTTGCATGGATTGTTCCCATCACGATAGTACACTTTAGCTTTCCCAAGGTACGGCTACAATGCACATTATAGACAGCACAAACGCATGTGTGAACGTCTTTGACAAACACACGATTTCCAACCTCTAAAAAACTATGTTTTGTTTTTCTTCGTTTGTTTGTTTGTCCTTTCTGTTACAGATTTGTGCTGGTTCCCCTAGTAGGTGGACCGCTTGGGTAGCAGTGATCCACTGGACCCACTCACTTTTTCAACATTTTCACTCTATGATCTCTGGTTAGGGTGAGCCTTAGAGTGCTCATACCGCCGAGGTCGCCACTTTGGTCCTGACGAATGCCTGGCTACTACTACTGTTAAAAGCAAAACGATAATCATGAACATTACCTGCGCCATCTTGTCTGGTGGAATTCTATGTGCACATAAGTTGCAGTCATTTTAATCTATCACAGCCATTTTGTACTCTGTTGGTCACCTTTGTTTCACCCTGCCCTTACTAGCATCCCTCTAACCCTCTGACCGACCTGGTATGTGTGCTGGGGGCTATAAACTCTATTGCCACAACAATCCTCAGCGCCACTTGCTGCCACAAACTCGTTTTTCCTCTCATCTCTGTTTTCAGGCAAACCTTTGGACACTCTACCCCTCACTGCACCTAGTTACACAAACAGGTTCCAAACACCAAAAAGACTCTTGCAACATGATTTATTGCACTGCAAACAGCAAGACTTGTTGTTACCAACAATGGGACCTGTTTTTATCAACAGAACGGACTCTTAGATCTGGCCGGTCTCACATGTTTTAGACCCTGAAGCAAGGTCCAGCTGCAAGATAAGATTGTCTGTTTGACCTGGGTGGGAAGAGAATTACTGTTGGGCTTGTGTGACAACCTGCCCGGGGCGGGGACCCCAAGCTTGTGTAACCATGTTAATCAAACAAATGCATTGTGTCAAACCTGTATAAAAGGAAGAGCCAAAGGAGTTATCAGCAGAGCACTTCCCTCAGACATCCCGGTGTCTGCAGTTGACGTGATCTCCTCATGAGAAATAAACCTTTTTCTTGTCTTCCAGTTTCCAGCGCTTGCCTCATTATTTTGATAGCGAACCCAAAGTGAATTAGAGGTGGAACCCTGCACCGGGCAGCATTGAGGGTCTTAGAAGACTTGCTGCCTTTCACAAATTGGCGCCCAAGCGTAGGGGCCCATCAGCGACGCGTGGGTCCGGTAGAGAGGTCCTAACGACGGAGTGAACGACTAAACGATTGGGGTATACCTGCCTGAGAAGACCCTTGTCTGGCTGCCGATCGACTGAACTTCACCGGTTCCGAACGGACCTCTCTCGAGTGACCTGCGGTCCTGACTGGGACCTTAGAGGAACGCCGCATTGATTGTTGGAGTGAGAGGACAACCAGGCGCTGGAAGGGGAAGACGAAGAACTGTCCATACGGTCCGGGTAAGGTCGTGAAAAAACGACTTAAATTGATTGATTGATTGAATAGTTTGATTGAAATACTAGTATTCCTTTTTTTGATATTGAGTTATTTGCGACATTTCCCTGCTTGCAAACAACGAAGAATAGGAATATTCTCTCTCTTTGCAGGCAGCGAAGGACAGGTAGTGCAGACTTTTTGTCTAAATTGATTGATTGAGATATTCATTTTTGACCGATAAATACGTCATGCCTGTTTTCTCTAGATTGTTTGATTGTAATTGTTTTGGACCCGACCGTTCGTTAGAGGTCAGTCAGCCGGCACCGCCGGAAGGCACCCCTAACAAGGACATGTACGTAAAGTATGGATTAGCCACCGTAGCTTATAGCAAACTATGGCATAAATACACTAGGAAGGACCGGGTAAATCAGTGGCCACTGACGGGATCTTTCGATCCCGCTAAAATAGAAACGTTAGAATTAGCTCTCCACAAAAAGAAAACTAGACCAGCCATGTTTGACAGTTTTGGTTTATGGCGAAAAGAGGCAGCTCAAAGAAAGAAAAGGGACGAAGCTAGACAAGATAAAGAAACGCGAAAATCAGCTTACCAAGCCTGTAAAAGATTAGAAGAAAAACTAAAAGAAAAGGAAATCGATAAAAAGGAACAGGAATCAAAAATATCAGGTCAATGCCCTGTTAGAACGCCCTCGACTCTTTACCCCAAGTTACCAGCAAAACAAAGGGTAGATGATGATTTATTGTTAGGTCCCCCAATCATATACATGCCACCCCCTTACGCCCCTACTCATCCCGTAGTACAACGCCAGGACCACCAAAGTATAGCCGGAGATGGCACGATCGCCTCAGTCTCCACCGCCTCTGCTCCCACCGAGTCACCCACACCAAATGCCTCATCAAAGGATACAGTAGTAGAGGTAGGATCAAAAGAAAAAGGAGCGCCCAGGGTCCCGCGATTAAGTAAAAATGAGCGAGCAGGCATTGATAAAATAGTTAAATCCCTCATAGATAGGAAGGAGACAGAAGAGTATGTAACTGACATATGCAACTCCTATGTTGAAAACCGCAAACGATACTTTATTGTACGTCTCTGTTACCACACTCTTACTGCATATGAAGAGAAGTACCAAGATGTAGGGCCCGAGCGGCTAGTGGCTCTCTATAGGAAGGTAGACACCGGAGATGAAGGCGACAACGATGTTACAGAACTCTTTTCATCCACACTGGAGGTATTCCGTCACCTCGTGGAACAAGGACGGATAGATAAGGACAGGACATCTAAGATAGCAGGACCCCCGGTGGAAAAACCAGATAGCATGATGCCGATAAAAGAAGCTGCCCCTTATTGGGTACCTCCTAGAGGACAAGGGACTCATGACGATATGAACCATCAAGACGCTAGAGGAAGGGTGGTCTACAATTGGGTGTATCAACCATGGGACAGACAGGACATTTTGACGTTCCGTAAATCTTTACCGGATTTACGAAAGAACCCCACCGCCTTTTACACCGAGCTAGGTACCGCTCTGGGATCAACAATAATGACACTTGCCGACATAGACTTGTTCTTCGGGTTATGTTTGCCAGCAGATGTGTGGAAACAGATTAGGAAAATAGACCATACCGAACTGCTTGGTCATACCTGGGAACAACTCAACACATTAGATAAACAGCGGAACCCTGGTCAAAAACCGGTTAAAGCAATATTGGACCTCCCTGACAAAATAGTGCAGAAAGTGAAAACGCTGATCCCAGAGAAAAAGATAGACTGGTCCATAGTAACCGCGTGCCGCCAGAAACCACAAGAGGATGTCTCAGAGTATTTCTCCAGATTTGAAACGGTGTTCTCCGATTACAGTGGACAAGACATGTCCACCGCAACCGGACACCACTTATTTGTGCAGAACTATGTCAAAGGACTACTGCCAGATGTATCCCAGAAATTACAAGCCAGCGAAAGTAGTTGGGCAGCATCTAAACCGGCGGCCATTCTCCAAATGGCCCAGTACTATGAGCATCAGAAAAACGAAAATGACAGGGCTACAGAAAGGAAAAAGAAGGACTTGAAGGAAAGGGTAATGGTAGCACAACTCCAGGGGGCGAATACAGGAAGGGAGCAATATAGGGGAGGATACCAGCAGAATACCCCTAGAGTACAGCCACCTAGAAACAATTCATCGACATCATATGTAGGACGCCAAGACCTAGGACAGGATCAATGTGCATTTTGCAAAGAATATGGACACTGGAAAACCCAATGCCCGGCTTTGTTAGGAGCTGGTAGGGGCAGAGGGGCGAGGGAAATAGCAAGTGGACAGAGAGGAAGAGGACGTGGGAGAGGGTACGCGAGTGAAGCAAGCGAGGAAAGGCCAGGAAGAGTGAACACATTTGACCATCCCAAACAGAATCAGTACCAACAGACAGATTATGACAATACGTACGACTTTGCATAGGACAGCCAGGGGCAAGGGAGGGATCCAGTCGAGCTCTATGTTGATCAGCAAGGCCCTTATGTTACCGCTGAGGTCCTGGGCACAAAGTCGCCATTTCTGGTAGACACGGGAGCAACACGTAGTGCACTATCCAAACGACTGATTCCAAGGGCACCCTTGTCAGGCTCACATGTGACCTCAATAGGATTTGACGGTACGCCCTCCACCAACCCTTTGTCCCGACCGATCCCTTTTAACCTTGACAACAATAGCGTCGAAACGACATTCCTCCTCTCTTCCAACACCCCAGACGCCATTATGGGTCTCGACCTTTTGAAACACTTCCATGCGACTATCAGATGCTCACCAGACGGAGTGCGTGTCGTCCTGTATGACAACCCCCAGCGCCATAGAGAGAACCCTTCTCAGCACATGTTTCCCATCTCCGAGACTGACGCATCCCTACTGGACACTTTGCCATCACACTTATGGGCTAGGGCTGATTCAGACGTAGGACGAATGATGATTGACCCAGTACACGTAACAATACGACAGGACGCAACCCTACCGAAAGTACCGCAGTACAAAATATCGCCAGAGGGTGAGAAGGCACTGACAGAGATCATACACTCTTTGGTAGAGGCAGGGGTGGTAGAGGAAGTAGTGAGCAACGTTTGTAACAGTCCCATACTACCGATTGTAAAGAGACAGGGAGAGGGAGACGGAAAAGCCTACCGCTTCATCATTGACCTGCGGGAGATAAACAAAATCGTAGTGCCACAATACCCAGTAGTTTCCGACATCACGACAATTTTGACTTTAATCCCCTCCACTGCCACCACCTTCACTGTAATTGACCTCAAAAACGCATTCTTTTCCATACCTATACACAAGGACAGCCGCTATCTATTTGGATTCACCCTAAACTCCCGTTCGTACAGATTTTGCAGAGCACCTCAGGGGTACACTGAGAGCCCAAGCATCTATAGCCAGGCGCTTAAAAGACAGTTAGACGCCATACAATTGCCAGATGGAGTGGCACTAATACAATATGTAGACGACATCCTTCTAGCAGCGGACACCATACCAATAGCCGTCACAGCCACCATCAAACTACTCCATTTTCTTGCTGAGAATGGTCACAAGGTCTCCCGAAAGAAATTGCAGTTCTGTAAATCACAAGTGACCTATTTGGGTCACCTTTTATCCAAAGAAGGGAGGAAACTCACGCCTGACAGGATCCAGACAATTCTAGACACCCCTGTCCCCAAAGATCAGAAACAAGTCCGCTCTTTGATAGGTCTCACTTCATTTTGCCGACAGTGGTTACCGAACTTTAGCCTCATTGTCAAACCCCTTCTCTCCCTCCTAGCTAAAGACATCCCCTCACCTCTCCCCTGGACCCCCGAATGCCAGTCAGCCTTTAAAGAACTACGCAATGCCCTTTGTTCAGCGCCTGTCCTAGGAACCCCGGATTACTCCAAACCATTCTTCCTCTACACGCACGAGAGGGAAGGATGTGCATTGTCTGTCCTAACACAATCAATTGGTCACAAACAACGCCCTTGTGCATATTTCTCTGCCACCCTCGATCCAGTAGCCAGAGCGCTGCCAGCGTGCCTGCGCGCTGTGGCAGCTGCAGCAGTATCGATACGCCAGAGCGAAGGAATAGTACTCTCCAATCCAGTCACTGTTTTAGTACCCCATGCAGTCGACACACTACTAAACCAGACCAAAACCCAACACTTGACTAGCGCCCGACTGACAGGATATGAGTTGACCCTGCTAGCACCGCACATTACCCTAAAGCGATGCACCACCCTCAATCCAGCCACACTGTTACCCCTACCCGAAAATGATCCTAGCGTGACTCCACTACACGACTGTGTGACACTAACCGATGAACAAACAAAGAGTAGAATAGATCTCAGAGACACCGCCTTTCTAGAACCAGATGGAGAACTATGGGTGGATGGTTCGTGCATCAAACTCCCCGACGGCACCACCTCAGCTGCATACGCTGTCACCACAGCCCGAACCGTTCTGGAAACAGCCCGTATTCCCCAACGTTCAGCCCAGGCTGCAGAACTCATTGCCCTCACACGAGCATGTATCTTAGCGACTGACACGACAGTTAACATATACACCGACAGCCAATATGCCTTCGGGGTGGTTCACCATTTTGGGATCTTATGGAAAGAAAGAGGGTTCCTGACTTCACACGGTACACCCATCCTGCATGGAGATTTAGTCTCCGCCTTGACGCAAGCAGTCCTCCTCCCCAAGAAGTTAGCAGTGATAAAATGCCAAGCACATAGGAAAGTGACTGATCTCATTGGACAGGGAAATGCACTAGCAGACGTTACTGCCCGAGCCACGGCAGGAGACAGAACTACGACACGAATGTATGTGACCAGGTCACAAGCTGAACGATGGACTGACGCTAGGACCACTGTAAGGGACATACAGACTACAGGCACACAAGACGAATTGACCGAGTGGGAAAAGGTGGGACTAAAAGACGAGGAAGATTGCTGGAGAACTAAAGACGGAAATAAATGGCTGTTACCCAATGCCTACCTCATCCCCATATTGACCATGGCACATTTACCAGCACACATAGGCTCCACCCCCATGATTGAACTAATCACCAGAGTATGGCATAACGTCAAGATAGCAGAATCTGCAAAACGCCTAGTACAACAATGTATAGTCTGCCTACAACACAACCCAGGGAAGGGGACAGTAGTACCACGGGGAGGGTTTGGAGTCCCTGACCACCCCTTTGAAATCCTTCAAATGGATTACATTCAACTAGAGAGATGCCTTGGTCTAAAATATGTCCTGGTGGTTGTGTGCGCTTTTAGCAAATGGGTGGAGGCATATCCCACCCGCGACAATACCGCCTTAGCCACTGCAAAAGTATTGCTGAAAGAATTCTTCCCCCGATACGGCCTTTGCAGAATTTTATGGAGCGACAACGGCCCCCACTTCGTAGCCGAGGTGATACAGAACATACTGAGAGGGTTGGGGGTAAAACAAAAGTTCCATGCCGTCTTCCACCCCCAATCAGCGGGCCTGGTAGAGAGACACAATGCAACGTTGAAACTAAAACTAGCCAAAATAGTTGCCACGACCGGGTTGAAATGGCCCGACGCCCTCCCATTGGCATTGTTATCGATGCGCTCCACCCCAACCAAACACCGACTGACCCCGTATGAGGTGGTCTTCGGCAGGCCTATGAGCATTTGGGCGGCACCAAGACCCACCTCCATTAACGATGTCCCGAACATATTAATGTCGGATTACTTGCATAAATTGACAAACGAGCTAACAATTATCCACCAACAGGTGCAGCAAGCCTTGCCTGACGTATCCAGGGGCCCGGGACATGAAATAAAGCCAGGCGACCATGTATTGATTCGCAACTTCCAAAGAACGAAGAATCTGGAGCCTAGGTGGACGGGCCCCTGGCAAGTCCTGATCACCACCCGAACTGCCCTCCGAGTGGAAGGAAAACGAAACTGGCTGCATGCCCACCACTGCAAACGAGTCCCTCCAACCCTGGCAACCTGTGAAGGGGTGGAGGTGCAAGAGGAAGTACTCGCGAGAGACCGACCAGCTCTGAGTTGCTACCCACAAGAAGACACCCTCGAACTATCAGAATTTCCCGACCCCACGGTGCCATCCAGGAAAGGGTACAACCTAAGATCGACGAAAGGAGGGAGCTCCAACGACCAGGCCACCAACTAAGTCAAGGTCTCAGATCGGTAGCACAGTCAAACAACGCTACCAGGAAAGCGCCAGACAAAAGTCTGTGGTCCTAACAGTTGTTGAGCTCCTCGAAGATGATGGAAGAAACTGAACACCTGCAAAACCACCGCAAAGACACCAAGACTGCTAACCTGCACAGCACAAAGACAATTGCACTTGTAGCCGCATTTCTCACCTGTCTCCTGCTAATGGTCGCACTCTGGATCATTGAAGAGAATGCACCTGCATACAGAACATTGTCACCCACCATGCAACCAACCACCAAGAAAGAACACTACCTGGTATCACTACCGCCACATCTCCGAGAACGACGCAAAGAATTCTGGAATAATTCTTTCGTGCAGATGTTGCACCAGCACAATCTTGCCACCAATGCTACCAACTGTTGGGTCTGTGGGCTGTTACCACATGCCACTGAACATTCCATCCCTTTCATCCCTTCGCCCTTTTCTATTCACGGATCTTGCCTTGCCTGGATGATGCTCCTACAAGAAAGTTACAAAGACAATGCCACTTCCGACGGAACAATCGCCCAGTTCTACAACGAGTTCTGGCGAAACAAAACAGGAAGGACAGCCGCCCCTTCTGCCCTCACACCTTCAATGCGACATTCCAGATTAATGTCCCCTCCAAAGAACGAGTGGAAATGCAAGTGTTCAATAATCCTAACAGAGCCACATTTTCCTACCTGAAGAAAAGAACTGCTGCAACACTGACTGTGGCCCTATCTGTGGTGAACGTCTCTGGCCTTGTATGCATTGAAGGCCGTGGGACTAAGAATGTGGGTCACAGCACCTGTAGCATTGTAAGGACTTTGAACACTGCCAACCCCCCAGCGCTTGTTGCATCACCCAATATGTACTTTGTTTGTGGAACCAAAGCCTACACCTGGCTCCCAAGAAACTGGGGGGCACGTGCTACATCGCCTTTGTTTTGCCACCAACCTACACAGCCCCTGCAGAGCATCATCGAGAAAAGCGTTCTAAAGACATTGATCAAGCAGACTCTGCCTCATCACAGTTCCTCGACGCAGCAAAAGGGCTCGTCCCGCTATGGGGTCCGATGGCAAACAGCCGAGCCATCAGACATCTGTCCCAAGCGGTAGAGACCGCCCTGAACGTCACTGCTGGCATCCTCACCAACAACACTGCTGAGCTCCAAGCGATCCGTCTGGTTACCCTGCAAAATCGCATGGTCCTGGACGTGGTACTAGCGGACCGTGGAGGAGCATGCCGCATCATCGGTGCCAGCTGCTGTGTATACATTCCTGATAATTCACCTTCTGTCTATGAAGCAATCGAACATCTCCATAGACTATCTTCAGAAATTCATCAAGGATCAGAGACTTGGACAATTGGAAGTTGGCTTTGGGGCATCTTGAAGGAGTGGGGTTGGAAAATATCAATGATTCTCTTGGTCCCAGTATTGACAATATGTGGTTGTTGTTTGGGTATACACTGTATACCACCTTTGTGTTCTCTTTGCATAACTACCTTGCACCCTAAGACTATGGACACTCAGCTAACAAAAATGAGAGTAATGTATGATCAAGAGATACGGGACATTATGGAGATCGAAATAGACTGACAAGCTGGCTAGTTATGTTCAAAGGGGCCACTGTTAAAAGCAAAACGATAATCATGAACATTACCTGCGCCATCTTGTCTGGTGGAATTCTATGTGCACATAAGTTGCAGTCATTTTAATCTATCACAGCCATTTTGTACTCTGTTGGTCACCTTTGTTTCACCCTGCCCTTACTAGCATCCCTCTGACCCTCTGACCGACCTGGTATGTGTGCTGGGGGCTATAAACTCTATTGCCACAACAAACCTCAGCGCCACTTGCTGCCACAAACTCGTTTTTCCTCTCATCTCTGTTTTCAGGCAAACCTTTGGACACTCTACCCCTCACTGCACCTAGTTACACAAACAGGTTCCAAACACCAAAAAGACTCTTGCAACATGATTTATTGCACTGCAAACAGCAAGACTTGTTGTTACCAACAATGGGACCTGTTTTTATCAACAGAACGGACTCTTAGATCTGGCCGGTCTCACATGTTTTAGACCCTGAAGCAAGGTCCAGCTGCAAGATAAGATTGTCTGTTTGACCTGGGTGGGAAGAGAATTACTGTTGGGCTTGTGTGACAACCTGCCCGGGGCGGGGACCCCAAGCTTGTGTAACCATGTTAATCAAACAAATGCATTGTGTCAAACCTGTATAAAAGGAAGAGCCAAAGGAGTTGTCAGCAGAGCACTTCCCTCAGACATCCCGGTGTCTGCAGTTGACGTGATCTCCTCATGAGAAATAAACCTTTTTCTTGTCTTCCAGTTTCCAGCGCTTGTCTCATTATTTTGATAGCGAACCCAAAGTGAATTAGAGGTGGAACCCTGCACCGGGCAGCATTGAGGGTCTTAGAAGACTCGCTGCCTTTCACACTACCATTAAGGCAGAAACATGTTGACCATGTAATGTGGGATATAACTGGTCATTTTATCCAGTATCTACATCCCCCCCACATATCTTTTTAACCTTGTCAGATTGACCACTCATTAAAGATATTTTTGGATTCAATCTAGACAATTTTAAATACACTTATAGTTATCACCACTTTCACTGAAAACCAGCTCCGCAGTAACTCTGGCGTCGCAGCACACCGGGAAGACACTCGGTCTTCCTGGTGGGGCCCAATGATGAAGCATGTCACCAACTAGGTTGGTGAGTGAGGGCTTTTTAAAGAATCCAGTGTGATTCTTTAGACGTTCTAGAGATTCTACTTTGACTCTCCTTGTTTGCTCTGCATTTAGTTAAGGCATACTCTCCTTTGTGATTGTTATCTATGTTCATTCTATGACATTTCCCTGGACTAGCTACAAAAAAGGAAGAGCATAAAAATAAGTAAGGAATAAATACATACATTATGATTCTGGTTGTTTTAGTTCTTGCTCTCCCTCCTCCACAACACCGGCTCAGACATTCCCACCAGCATATATTCTTCTAATTCAAGGCAAAACAAAATATGGTGCTCAGGATGTTAGGGCATGAATGGCAATGTATTACCACTTTTGTGTATGCAAGGGCGCCTTGTTTTAGCTACGAAAACCAATCCAAAAATATATTTTTCTCTGCATCCTGCTGGATTTATGAAATATTTATTTACAGAAATACTTATTTCTATCTGCACTCAGCCCTTTTTATACACATGGGAATTAACCCCAGACTGGACACGCAACTGGTTTGCTTAGGCTTTCATTTAATGTTCATGTCTTAATAGAAAACAAATAATGAAAATAAACATCAGTAAAGGAACATGCGGTTCTCATCATCAGACAGCAGGTTGATTTCGAGTTCACAATACCCCTCATGGTGAATTCGGATTATGTTTATATTTAAAATGAAAAAAGTAAATAGATTTTATTTTAAAGCAAAACATGCAAAAAAAAGTATTCCTCCTTTAATTATCATGAAATTAATTGTTCCCTTGCAGATTACTTTTTTTTTTTTTTAGGGGAAGTGCATCTTAAACATAGCTAATCTTATGTTAATAAAGAGTTAACTAAATTCGTGCATTTCATCTGGTTTATTGCAGAATACCATGTCATATCTTCCTTCAAGAGGAATCCACTGGAGCAGGCCTTTAGGAGACCCAAAGCTAACATTACTTCAAACTACTTGTTGAACCAGTATTGGATTGCGGTTAGTCACAAAGCCCCGGCGTTCCTGTATGATTGTTACTTGCGGTTGACAGGAAGGAAACCCAGGTGAGTAGCAGCCTAACATGTATCTGGCTAATACCACTCAGGGCTGACTTGAAGTGACCGAGCTTCAATGTTTTGGGTGCATCTATTAAAGTTCTCATTGTTAGAGTTCTGTTATAGGAACAATTCTTTGTGTTTTTGATATCCAACTTTACTTATTTCAAAGTTATAGTCCATAATGAAATTATGATTGTACCTTTTGCATACCTGGTTATTAGATCTCCATAATACTATATTTACTGATTAAAAATAGTATTTTTTAGACAACAACGTTGTAAAAACAATAGATTTATTTCGCAATCTCTCCCGAAATGGAAAGTAGCAGGATCCTCTTGTTTCTGGATCTTAGCCCAGTTTCACAAGATACAAGAAAACTCTAGACAAGGAGATAAGAACTGCTGGGTTTGAAGGTCACATCTTCTGAATGATACCTGGCACGGATAAAGGTGTTGAGGAATGGCTAGCCCTACATTTTCCCCTAAGAGACAGATCCAGGCTCTTCAGAAGACATTAGGACATCTGTTGATGTGGCAGTTTCATAATGATATACTAATGCAGAGGTTATATTATGGAGTTGTATTGCCCCAGAGGCCCACGGGGTTATGTTGGGAGGTAGCAGGAAGCACTAAAACAATATTTAGATGACATTTATATGTGTTCTTCATCCCGCCTCATTCACCTCCTGCATTCTCCATCCCTCACTTTCTTTAGTCCTGTATTTCCTCGCGGCCATTATGCATTTTTAATTTACTATTCCATCTTGGAGGTCGGACATTTTGGAACAGTAAATTAAACATTTTAAATAAAGTCTGTTGGAGTACAAGTGCAAATAAGCATTGACAAAGACAATAAGTCAGCATGTGCCTTTAAAGGCAAAACTTATCAGCTCACAAGGTTATTAGTATTGTTTTGCTTAACAGAATAATGACTGCAAAATGTAAGTACATTTAAGGAAGTCCTACTACAGTACCTTCTAAAGCATATTTCATAATCATGAATTCGTAGTCAAATACTAAATGTGTAGCACTATGTACTTACCCGATATGCTCTAATCTGTGGCTTTGGAGGATCATGTCTGTGCAGCACTAAATGCTTTGCCTTTCTGGCTATTATTTTAGGATGATGAAGATCTTTAATCGACTCCACAAGTCTATGATGCTCCTTGAGTACTTCAGCAGCCAGTCGTGGGAGTGGAGCTCAGACAACGTGAACATGTTAATGGGTGCGCTCAGCCCGGAGGACAAGAAGGTCAGTGCTCTGTGAAATCTCATGTGTTCACTTCCATTTTAAATCAAAATATGAATTTCACAATTTATTTCAAGCATCTTTTCCCAGTGGGTAACCCCTGTTTAAAGTGGTGAAAAAAGTCAAAACATAACTTATGAGTGACTTCAAAGATGGCCCTCATTCCAAATAGACTCTTAATTCAGACGAGTCCTGATGACAGGTATTATACCGGCGCCACTGAAATTATGACTCCCATCAGAATACTATGGGTCTGGTGTCTTTCTTTGGAGAACTCCTGCAAAACTGCAGAAATAAGGAATTAATAGGAATATTTTTTTGACATCTTCTAAAGTTCTTTCTACTTGGGGGTCAGTGATATCTAATAAGTTCATGTAACCTGGTAGAAGGATCCATCTCTTGAAATATTTCTTCTAATAGTTTGAGTTTTCAAAACCTGATGAGCTATTCAGGGGGAACAAAGAATAAGCCACAGTTTTTATGTATGAAGCTGGATTTCATATGTATACAATTAACTAATGAATTTATTCAGGATCATTGTTAGGCTCCCTAAAATAACATTAATTGCTGACAATGTCGGATAGTCCATTGGGTGGAAAAAAAACTACATTTTTTAAATTGTTTTAATCAGTACACTGACTAGCCTCCTTTATTTGGACCCTCTGTAATAGTCAAAATCATTGATTGTTTCACGATTGATAGTTAAAACTCTTGTGTTATGAATGCTATTGCCTTCCTTTATCATTGCCTTATATTGAATCATATTCAAGTAGAGTATTTACCATTTGTGCCATTCCCAGCCTCTCTCCTTTATGCCCTTCATGATTTCATACATTACATAGTAGCGGCTCACAGAACAAGACCTCTTTTGTAGAAAACAAAAGTCAAAACCTTTTTGCACCGCGTGGCCCTTTTCCTCATTTCCTGTTTTTTACCATCAGTGGTTCCATGCAGTATTTCCACTAACTCTATGGTATTTCTAACAGTGTTTATATGGTCTGGGATCAGGGCTACAATTTAATTATAATCGCACATGAGTAGCTAAATACTCACTTCAAATTAAAATCTATTTAATTTATTATAAGTAAAATTAAATTAAATGTAGACAACCATAGATTCATGTCCTACCGCCCAGGCATCTTACAGCATGACACCCCAAGGGCTGATTAAAAAAACACAACTCCCTGATCGGTGTTTCTGGTGCCTGGAATTTGTCTCTTTCTTCCAGAAACACCTCCTTATTTATCCACACTTTGACCAATTATTATGCACCACCTCACTCTCCCAGCTGCACAGCCTGTCCCTCCAGCAAGAGATCCTGAAAGGCATAATACGGGGAGTCCCAAATGCACACAGACCAAAGGAAGGGGCGTGCTGCTTTTGTCCAGTCAATACTGGTGAGAAGACATAGCAGTATACGTACATAGGGTACAGCTCACTGAAGGGTGAACAAACACCGTTGTCTTCCTGCAATTTCTTTTTTAAAGTTTCTGAGCCAATTAGCAGGCACTGCATCAATCTACACTGCAGCTCCTCTCAGTGTGGCGACTGGGTCCTGATAGGCATGGTAGAGGGAGTAACAATGCAAAAGAAGAGCCACACTGTTTTAGGTCAGTCAATACTGGTGAGAAAGAGTCTGAAGCAATGGGGGCTGAGCAGATAACGCACTCACTGTGTTGAAGGGTAAACAAAAATGTTTGAATCCATGATTAGTACCACATTCAGATGCATTCAGAAGGCTATCTGTTGCCAATCAGCAGCTCCACAGTAAGGGGCACCACAATGACCGGGCACATTCTGCCTGAAATATAGCTATAACACTAGGAGTTGCATCTACCTAGCCTGAGGTACACTTAAGGGGCCACCAAGAACTTTCCGAAGAGGCCAAGAGACCAGGTGCACGCTACCCACAGGAGTGTCTAGGCCACATTGAGACTATGATTAAGCCCTTTGGGCCCCCCCAGTCGACGCCTGCTAACCTCCCCCCTCACACTAGCCCAAAACTCCTGCCAGCAACACTAGCAGCAACCGGATCACCTGTGCTCACAAGAATATATTGATGGACTTGCAGCTCAGGTCCAGTTCACACACAAAATTAGAAGCTACTGCTGGCACCAGGCTGCCCACCTTTGACATTCACCCATGCTGTCCATCCCCTTCTTTACTCAGCCAACGCAATTTTCCGCTACACTAAAGACCGCACTGTACAAGCAGTTCTTTTTACGGGACGTATCTCCCTAGTCTTCTGTTGTACGTACAGCAAGTGCCACACTCAAGTACAAATTCAATGCTCTCTATACTCATTCAAAACCACACAACAGCAGGTGTCCATCCAACGAATACCTTGAGGATGGAGGAAATTGCACATTCTAAAAGCACAATTCAATTATTTTCAGTCATGAATGACTGGTATTTATAAAGCACACAGCTACTCCAACAGGAGTGTCCCAGCGCTAAAGGTTCACACATGACTGCCTTGAGTACGATTTAGCTCCTAAAAAGCCATGTTTTCAGCAGTTTCTTGAAATTTGTCAGATTTGTGGAAGTTCTCAGGGCCACCGGTAGTTTATTCCATGTTTGAGCCCCCAGGAGGCTAAAGGATGTACCGCCCCTGCCTACTAGGCGTACCTTAGGGACACATGCAAAAGCAGCAGAGGATGATCTAAGTGCTCTTGTAAGTGCGTAGTGACAGACACGTCTCCTGAGGTAGCCGGCACCCTTACCGTGGAGGGCTTTATAAAAAAGTTACCAAGGCTTTAAATTTTATCCGCTCCCTCACCGGGAGCCAGTGTAGGGAGCCAGTGTAGGGCCTTGAGATGAGGATCCATGTGGGACCTAGGTTTTAAACGGAGAATCGCCCTAGCCGCTGAATTTTGCACCACCTGAAGGCGCTGCAGGAGGTAGTCCGGTAGGCCCAGCTAAAGGTCATTCACATAGTCCAATCTGGACGTAATCAATGCCTGGACTACAATCTTCCTGGCATCCAGTGGGAGGAGCGGAAGGAATTTTCTCAGCATCCGAGGTAGACCAAAGCAGGTCCCCACTAGAGCCTGAACTTGGGAGCGCATAGAGAGGGCATTGTCAATGTAGATTCCCAAATTCTTCACTGTGGATTGGGCAATGCTAGGGGGAGAGAATTCCTCCGATCACCATTGGCTCCAGTCGTTCACCAAAGGTAGGCCAAAAAAAAAAATTGTGATTTATCAGAATTGCACTTGAGCCGATTCTCCTTCAGCCATCTGAAGACCTCTGTGAGACAAGATCTAATCGCGCCCCCGTCAAAGTCTGTGCCTTTGATGCAAGAGAAAATCAGTCATAATGCCCACTTCTCTCAAAATTGAACAAGACACCCTGAAATCCTCTGCACGTATGGTTAAGTATTGACTTTATGTAACTAGAGTGCTGTTTTTCCAAGTTCTGATTTTGGTTTCTCTAAAACCAGAGAAATATTCAAATATCACTAAGATTCGCTAAAGTATTTGTCTTAGATCCTATTAAGAAGTCCTAGTCCAATTCAAAATCCAGCATCAAGAAGACAACATTCAGTGCTCCCCGTGGCTCATCTCCCCTCCCCTCCTCCCCCCCGATATTAAACACGTTAATTTGGCCATCTCATTTGGAACTTCCACACTTCCTTCCAAATGCAAGCAAAGGACAAAAATCAATGTTGAGCTAGTGCAAGAGTTGTGGTATGTTACGTTATAACATGAGTGTCTAGAATTCATACGCCTATTAATGTTTCATGCTGTTAGGGTATGTGGTACAGCACAACAGAAATTAATTAAGAGGAAGGAATTTGAGAAGAGCGAGGTCTTTATGGCAAAAGTATACATGCAGTAAATTGAGGATAGAGAAGCAATGAGTTCCAAACACTGATGCAATACCGGAGAGCCTAGACCCACCCAAGCCAGTCTTCTTAAATTTGGGAATGGGCAGCTTCATGAGAATGAAGAGGACTAGTAGGGATGTGAAAACTAGCGCAGTAAATCAAACAGAACACCTTGAAGGCTACCCAGTCTTCGACAAAATGCCAATGGAAAGCAGTAAGAAGAGCATAGCTGAAGCAACCTGCACCTTGGCAACTTAATTTTGAAACATCTGAAGCCTCTATAGACAGACACAAATAATGCAGAGCTGAAACTTTCATAGCTGATGCTGTGAGACCTTTTCTATCTATCATCACTGAGAAAAGGAAGTACTTTCCTCAAACAGCATAGATATAATGAGCAGCTAGAAATGACAGATGATACTTGAGATTTCAGAGTAAGAACAGAATCAACGCAGACCACACCATTATGCACAGTAGCAATGGAGTTTCCATCTCTCTCGACCACTACAGATCTGCCTAGGGATTTGCCTGACTTCTCACCACCATCACTTCAGTTTTACCTGAGTGTTACTTGAGACAGTGTCTGCACATCCGCTAACTTCACGCACTGCTCTTAGGAGGCAGCCAAAGGCACTTCTGCATGCATTCAAATGATGAGTTGGGAGTTGTTGGCATGCATGTAGAGGGGATGCATTTAGCCAGATGGTCAGTGTAGTTGTTAAATAGGCATGGAGACAGTGCAGGTTTCTGGATAACCTCACATTCGATGAATGTATATGAAGAAAGAAAACAGGGTTGAATGGCATAATGAGTCCAGTCAGTAAGGTTGATCTAACACAGGACAGTGCCGAGTCGGCAATCTCCACATCCTGCAGATAACCTAAAATAATTAAGGTTACCACCACCTTCCAGGCCATTATATTCATTGTTTCCAGTCCTGAACTTCTGGGTTATCCCGTAAGGCATTCTGGGTATTGTAGTCTTGCTTTCTTTCCCTTTAAATAATTAGATGAACACACCTGAAAATAATCATTTGTAGATGAAATATTCAGCTGGAGACAATATGTGAAATGAGTGAGAGGTTACTTAGATTAAGAAAGAAAGTGAAAAACAAACTCTTCAGACAGGCCTTGAACCTAGTCTCAGATGATTAACCTACTCCCTCCACCAAGCAAAAACCTTAGCTGAGCGGTTAGCTAAGACATGCGCAGATCCAGAGGTGGCATCAGTGCATTTGATCCATTTCAATTGGAAAGGGTGCAACCCCCATGGAGGCCTCCATCCCATAACTAGTGGAGTTTGAACCTAAAGCTCCAGCCAAAGGCAGATTATGCTTTGTACCCTACCCAGGGAGCTCACAATGTATTTCTAAAAAAGGGCCTAGTTGTTTGTTTTTAGTTGTTTACTTTTTATCTTATATTAAGGTATTAGTAATTGTATAGCGCATGTTGTCAATTGGAACGTCGTCCCAGGAATAGCTCGGGCCCCATGCCTCGCTATGAAATGGCTCCTCTTTATCTTCAGCTGACTATAGGGACCTGACACGAGTCCCAGCATTCGTAATGTGCCACCCAAATGTTCCTGATGAGCCAGCTGACATCAGCTCTTGCACCCATGAGCAGGACCACCACCAGCAGGCCATGGCCATAACAATGTCTGTGAGTCAAACTGATGGAGCAGGAGGGAATCCATTTTACAGTAAGGACAGTAAGCTTCTTGAAATGGTCTTAAATGAACCGAAAACGGGGCGTGGCCAGCAGCATGGCCGTGTAAGACGCGCTTTCGCCGAGCTCCGGCAGAAAGCATTATCCGACGTTAATTCCGGCAGTTTCAAGGCTCGGAGAACACCACTTATGCACCCCTAAGTGCTCCTGACACCCTTCCCGTTCTTCGAGGAGGACCTGGGAGAAGTTTCCTGCACTGGAGCCGCCGATCCCGACTCGGAGAAACGTTGTGCCAGCACCAGCAAGATGGCGTCGGCGCGGTCATGAGCGGTTGCGGACCTCTTCCTCGGTGCTGCGGAGCCCTGGGGGCCCGATCGGGAGGACTGTCGGCCTCCCGTGTGCCCCCCACCCTGGACCCTGGCGAGGAGCTGGAGTTGGGGCTCCCCCCCCTGAGACCCCATATGCGGCCGGACAGTGTTGCACCCGTAGAAAAGACCTCTGGGCCATTGGCTCCGTGGAGGGAGTGCGCCCTGCTGCGGGGGACCTGCGGCTTGGCACGGAGACCAAGAAACGCCACACCATGCAGTGACCCCAGGTAAGCCGGGCGACCGCGGGTGTCTGCGGTGCCCGGTAGCGAGGCCTGGGGGCCGGAACTGAGAGGGTGCAGCGACCTGAAGTGGAGCGCCGGCCGTAGAGGGCCTCCGGTGCGCTTGTGGCCCCCTCCCCCTGGAGACTGTGCCGATTGTCCCTCATCCCGCCCCCCCCTCCTCTTCTACTGAAATCTGAGGCTGGGGATGAGCCGGTCGGAGGGCCGAGCATCTATGTCGGAGGGCGCCCCTGCCCATACCGACTGAGAGCCTGCAGCGACCTGGGTCCCTGAAGGTGCGAGAGAGACGACGCCACACACCCCTTGCTCCGCTGTGCCGGTGTGAAGTCCGGCGGCACCGAGGTAGGGTCAGCCCTTTCCTGGGCTACCCTGTTGCTGGGGAGGAGGTGCCCCCTGCTGACCCTGGACTGCCCTGACTATCCTGGACTCCTGAGGACATGCGAGGGGGACACTGCGGGCCCCTTTGTTCTCTGGTGCCGACTGGAGGTCCCAGGCCCGGAGCGAGCATAACCTGGTAAGACGGCGCGGCTCACAGCTGGAACAGCGAAGGGCCCGGCGGTTTGCGATTACCTAGGGGTGTCCCCACGTAGAGAGTTGGCGACAGGCTGAGCCTCCCTCCCCCCCCTCCACCGCTCTACACCGAGGGCCCCACCCCTGAGAGCTACGACTATGGGCAAGGATAAAGACCCAAAGCCGCCGCGACAGGGCAGAATGGACCGCTACACAAAGGGAATCACCCCCCCTCCAGACGAGCGGCTGGCTGCTCGCAACGACACGGACACCCTTCTTCAGGCGATCCAGTCCTCTAGAACGGCACTGGAGGGGAAGATAGGCGAGGTGGGCACAGAGGTAACGCTCCTGCGGCAAGACCTCCGAAACCTGGCGGCCAGGGTCATGGAATCGGAGACCAGGTTGGGTGAGGCTGAAGACGCCCTTCAAGACGTCCGTAAGGGCATGGCAGACCTCAGATCCTCGACCAAAGAACTGCTGTGGCGCGTTGACGATGCGGAAAACAGGGCAAGACGCAATAACCTCTGCTTTGTGGGCTTTAGAGAAGGCATTGAAGGGACAAATATGATGGAGTTTCTTCACTCTTGGCTCCGCCGCACCTTCCCGACAGACTTGTTCTCTGCTTGCTTTGTCATAGAAAGGGCTCACAGGGCCCTGATGGCGCGGCCGCCACCCCCGGGGCGCAGCCGCGGCCAGTTATAGCACGTTTCCTGAACTTCCTAGACAGGGAAATGATCCTTCGAGAAGCAAGGAAAATCGGAGAAATCAGACACGAAAACACACGTATAATGATTTTCCCGGACTATAGCAGGGAGGTACAGAAACAAAGGTGGACCTTTGATTCGGTGAAGGCGAAGCTTCGAGAGCGCAAAATCCAATATATGCTTCTGTTCCCCGCAAAACTGAAAGTGCTATATTTGGGGAAGACCCACTTCTTCCAGACGCCGGAGGAAGCGTGGCAATGGATAGAGGAAAGGCCTATCTTAAAGCAACCGGAGAGCGTACTGCGCCAAAGTCAACCAGTGCCGGGGAACATCCCGCGGCCCTTGGACCGTCCGGAAACACTCCGCCCCCCGGGGTTCCCGGAGGACCCGTCTGCAAGGGGCGACGCCGTATGCATCGAGGGACAGCGGCAGGATTCGGCGGCGCAGTGGTCACTCGCTGGTCTCACGCTTATCGGAGGGCACAAGCACTCTCCGCCTCCCCGATCGCCTTGGACCTGATACGGAGACAGACACTCGAGGCAGCACGTCAGGAGATGAAGGCGAGGATGACCCCTCTTTGCACCCCTTGGCCGCCACCATAGTGGCAATGGAGCAAGATGCAGAGACAGAAACTTTGATAACACAGGGGGACCCCCCTGACTCCCACTCCTGAATATAAAGCCTGTGAAACTGGCCGTGGTATCACAAATAACATTACGGAGATTGCTGATTGGACATTCCCCCCTCCTGGGATATATAGATAGCGTACCCTGCTGAGTGCTTGAAGTGCTCTCTTTCATCGCAGGCGAGCGACTGGGACTGGCCATAGACTTGGGCTTTGAAAAGCCCCTTCTCCTATTTTCATTTCCGACTCTTCCTTTCCTTACCTGCCTCTTTCTTCCCCTTTTCTGTGTTCCCAGTCCTTGGCTCCTGGCTGTCTCTAGTCTTCTCAGGATTGTTTTTCTTGGTTTTCACTGGGGTCGCTGTAGGAGGTTAAACTTGCAGCGTAAGTTGGGCGCGGGTGGGCGACAGACCTCTACCACCCTTAGCCACCGTCTCGGGCGTTTGGCAAGGGGGGTGACACTGGGGAGGAAGAAGGTGGGGTGGGAGATTGGGTGTTGGGGGTTTCCTTTCATGTTGTTGTTTCTATGGTTCATTACGTTTTTTGCTGAGGTACAGTCCCAGAGGTTGGAGAACGTGCACAATCCCCACATTTCCCGGATAGGGTATTATCTGATCACCCACATACATGGGGCGCACCACTACGCAATAATTGAACATGATGGATCCGACAGTTAGCCCCTTTACAGTGCTTACCTGGAATGTCAACGGTCTGGGCGACAGAATTAAGAGGGGTCTAGTATCGACATTCATAAAACGCTCTCACCCAGATGTGGTGCTTCTGCAGGAAACCCATCTCAAGGGCACAAAGTGTGGGTTCCTCGCACGAGGGGCCTATATGGAAGTGGCACATGCGGGATACACCTCAGGTTCTAGAGGAGTCGCCATCCTGATTAAAAAGTCACCGCCTTTCCGAATCACGCGGACATGGATAGATCCCCTGTCCCTGTCACAGGGAGTGACAGGGACATGGGGGAGGAGGAATGTCACCATTCTCTCTGTCTATGCCCCGCCGAAGCTGCAGACCAGGACCCTACACGGGGTGACGGATATACTGCTGGAAACACAGGGATCGACGCACATCATTGGGGGTGACTTTAACGACGTGATGCACGTCCCTCTGGACCGCTCATGCACGCATGCTCCCTCCCCCCCGGTTACACATTTAGCTCGCCTGGCCAGTGCTTTGGGTCTGGTGGATGTCTGGAGACACCTGCACCCAGAGGTTCGACAGTACTCGTATTACTCCGGGGCACACAAGGTCCATTCGCGATTAGACTATGTGTTCCTCCCCCAGGGAGCTATCCAGGACATCCATGAGGCGGAGTATAAGGCCCGGGGGTTGTCTGACCACTCTCCCCTCTATGTTCGAGTGGGAGAGAGGCCCCGCGCTGGTCGAGGGGGCTTGAGATTAGCGACATGGGACCTACAGAATAAAGAGGTGCTCCGAGGCCTCCGGGCGGACACTAAGGTTTACTTCGCCGAAAACGTGGGCTCAGTACAATCAGGGGTCACAATATGGGAAGCCTATAAAACAGTCCTGCGGGACAGGGCCCAGAACCGGATAGCCTGGGAAAAGAGGAAAGCGCAGGAAGAACTCAACACATTGGAAGCCCAGATTCTTACCCTAGAACGACGGCACCTCGCACACAGAGACCCGCAGGTGTTACGGCAGTTAACGGACGCACAACGCCAATGTAGGTCTCTGGCCACGCAAGAGGCCAAGGCACAGGCCCAAGCGACGTTGCACAGGCTGTACGATGTAGGCGACAAATCGGGAAAGCTCCTGGCATGGCTTAGCCGTAAAGAAAGGGAAGCTCATTGGGTAGAGAGCGTGGTTGACTCCCAAGGAACTTTACAGACACAAGATATACAGATAGTGCAGACATTTGCGTCCTACTATCAGCGTTTCTACGAAGCCCGCGACCTGAGGACACCTGCGGCCATAGACGACTATCTGATGGGCGTCCAAACCCCATCATTGGACGATGCCGACAGGGAGGGCCTCGATTCGGACATAACAGTAGACGAAATCAAAATGGCCATAACTAGACTACGACCTGGGAAGACCCCGGGTCCAAACGGCCTCCCTGCAGAGTTCTACAAGAAAAGCGCCGATCTCATAGGTACACACCTCCTGCAGCTTTTCCAGGACGCCTCTCAAGAGGGAACCCTGCCCCTGGACCTGAGAATGGCCACGATCATACCTATCCACAAGCAGGGGAAGCCCCCCACGGACTGTGCGTCCTACCGCCCCATCTCCCTCCTTAACATGGAGGTGAAAATTTTGGCGACTATCCTGGCCCTGCGCCTACGCCAGGTCATCACCGCCTTAGTACACCTAGACCAAACGGGCTTTCTGCCCGGCCGGGCGACTCGGTTAAACCTACGAAGGACCCACAACTGGCTCATGGCGGTTAAGGATCGAGACGATCCACACTTCCTACTGCCTCTAGACGCGGAAAAGGCGTTTGACGCGGTACACTGGCCCTTCCTAGAGGCCACTCTGGTCAAATTCGGTATAGGCCCTAAGTTCCGTAAATGGATTGGACTTTTATACAGAGATCCCCGGGCGAGGGTTAAGGTGAACGGCCAGACCTCTGACGACTTCCCCATCAGACGGGGCACCCGACAGGGATGTCCCCTCTCCCCACTACTTTTCGCTCTTACGATAGAGATCGTGGCCTGTGTGGTCCGGCAGAACCCGGAGATCCAAGGTTTCTGCATTACCCCATTGGATGTTGCGGAGGAAAAGATCTCGCATTATGCGGATGACATCCTGCTTTACATCACCCACCCGACCACTACAATCCCCGCTCTGTTTGACGTCCTGGATCTCTACGGAGCTTGCTCCGGCTACACCATAAACTGGCACAAATCGGTCATCTATAGCCCGAGAGCCGTGACCACCTGGCCTGCTCTCCCTGGGGCCCTATAGATAGCCCATACTGGATTTCTGTACCTAGGGATATATCTTACCGCAGATAGAAAACTATCCTACCAGAAAAATATCCAGCGGGTCATAACCAACTTCACATCAGATGCACAGAGATGGAAAGCCCTCCCCCTCACAATACTAGGACGGGCGGCCATGTTTAAAATGATTACCCTGCCCCGTTTTCTCTACGCCCTCCAGAACGAATTTTTTCCTCTCCCCCGGCAAACCTTCTGGGCAATAGATGCTGAGCTCCGTTCCCTTCTCTGGCTCGGACAGCAGCAGAGGATCGCTTTGTCCACGTTGTGTCGCAACCAATACAATGGAGGGATCTCATTCCCCGATATAGAGGCTTATTACTGGGCGGAACACCTTACTTCGGTACATGATTGGCTCCACGCCACGGCAGATCACCCCATGTACAGACTAGAAAGAGACACTATGGCAAATCGCACATTCATGTACTATCTCTATGGGGGGAAGGGCAAGGGAAGACTCCTCCCAGCTACACAGGTCACGCTAGAGGTCTGGGACAGGGCTTCGAAAGCAATGAACTGGGAACGCAAGCCTACAAAGCAAACGCCTCTGTGGCGTGTCCTTGGTTAAAAGAACTTCACAAATTGCGGGGTTTCGAGGGATGGGATGCTATAGGCATCTCTGCTTTGGGGGACGTTCAAGTCAGGGGTAAACTCAAAAGCTTCCGTGCGTTACAGACGGACTTCGGGTTACACACCTCCCAATTTCTCAAATATGCGCAACTACGACATGCTTGGCAGGCAGAGGGTTCCTTATCCTCCTCGCTGCCGGAGTACGCCCCACTCGAGGGTCGCTTACTACAAGAACAAGTGCTTAGCAAGGCGGTCCCGCTAACATATCGGACCTTGAACAATAATGCGCCAGACAAGCTGGGGAGACTGAGGTAGTCCTGGGAATCTACTCTAGGTACACTTGACAATATAGATTGGGAGGCAGCTTTGATGCATCACCGCGAAGTGGCTATTAAATCCCGTCTCCGTCTTATTCAATACAAAGTTCTCCACAGGGACTACTACGACAGAGCCCGGCTCCACCGCATGGGCCGTGCTAACGACCCGAACTGCCTGAGATGTGGACAGACACAGGGAGACTTTTACCATACCATCTGGGACTGCCCCGTCATACAGACCTACTGGGAGGCAGTCCTGGGGGAGCTGGGCAAAGTTCTAGGTGAAACACTGCCGCTGGACCCTAAATTTGTACTGCTGGGCATTCCCGGAGATGTAGACCTGGGCCGCCCGCAGCTCATCTTTGCCATGTTAGCTCTGGTGGTGGCGAAACGGGATGTAGCCCGATCATGGGGAGTGGCAGCCCCACCCCAGCTCAGAGAATGGAAACAGGGAATGGACATGTACATGGCGGCAGAGAGGGTCACATACAAGGCGAGGGGTTGCCCGAGAAAGTTCCGTAAGGTATGGGGGAAATGGAGGATATACTATGGGATGGAGGGAGGTCTGGGAGGGGATTAGAGGGACTTCTAAAGATTTCCATATTTCCTCAAGAGATGAACACCAACCCACCTGTCCACAACCATTCCAGACCGGGTGGATCTATGTCACGCCACAAGGGACAATGGCAAAGGGGTGGGTTGTACAACTACTAGCTACCCAAAGGGATGATGTTGGGGGATCAGTCGTGATGGAGACTGTATATGTATGCCTTTGTTGGACTGTACTCGAAGGAACTCAGCTTTCTTTTGTTTCTTGTTTTGAGCAAAATGCAAATAAAAATATTTTTAAAAAAAAACAAAATGAACCGAAAACACTTATAAATTTAAGAGACCTGGCAATGTCATTAAACATTTGAAAGATCTTGGCTATTAACTGGTGCTTGTGAACCTAAGGTCATATGTGCAGCAAAGATTTATTTTTATCTGCATGTAACATCTGTCTGTCGTTTGAAGAACATGCACAGCATCATTTTGTTCTTTAATACCGAGGTGCTTGAGATACTGTTTATCTGTTTTGTTTTCCCAACATCAGGCATTTAACTTTGATGTGCGTCAACTCAACTGGGCGGAGTACATAGAAAACTACTGCATGGGAACAAAGAAATATGTGCTGAACGAGGACATGTCAGGACTACCAGCAGCAAGACAGCATTTACGAAAGTAAGCATTAGTGAAAACAGTCACAATAGACCCTGCCTATTCTTGATGAGGTAATTTTCACTATGGCTGAAGACTTGCTGGGAAGGGGGGGGGGATAGGATCCTCTCCACCCTTTCTATGGAACAGGTTCCAAACACCACTAAAAGGGGGATATGTACAAGGAAGTGGTGGAGAGAGGTGTTAGCTTTCCTGGCATAACGCCTCTCTCCTCCACTTCTGAAACGCAAGGCTGCACCATATTTACAAGAATGTGGTGCAGCCTTTCGTTACCCCCAGCGATGGTGCTAAGTTTAGCTACTTAGCGCCAACGCAGGCACCCTTGCACCATAGTACAAGGGTGTCTGTGTGCAGGGGAGGATTGTTTATGTGTAGAAAGGTGTCCCTTCCTGCACATAATCCTAGAAATGCCATCCTGTCACTTTCATGAGTGCTGCTTCATGCAGCACACATGGAAGTGACAAAATGGCATTTTTTTAAAAGTTTGTTTATGTGCAGGAAGGGCACCTTCCTACACAAACAATCCATGGCATTTTACTTTTTCCATGTGTGCTGCACAAGGCAGCACACATGGAAAAAGCAAAAGCGAGGAGAAATAATGCATTTCTCCTCGTTTCGCCATCTTAAGACCAGTTTTTACCTGGTCTTAATTTTGGCGCTGCCTCCTATGTACGCCACCCTTGTACATTGGGGGCAGCGTCAAAATGAATGGGTGTTGCGGTGGAACGCCCACCGCAACACCCACTGCCCACCCCTTTCACGCTAACCATAGCGTGAAAGGGGGCCTTATGTACAAGGCAGCATTAAGCCACGTTAAGTGGCTTAACGCTGCCTTGTACATAAGGCGCAGCCCCTATCGCCACCACAATGTCAATATAAGTGACGTTGTGGTGGTGATAGGGGCTTGTACATATGCCCCAAAGACTTTTCATAGCATCTTACTGGACTGCATTTTGCACTGTACACCTCTGTGTAAGGGTCCGCATATGGTAACTGGTACATTTTTTGTCAACAGCCATAGGTAGTAAGGGACCAGCCATAGGTAGTAAGGGACCAGCCATAGGTAGTAAGGGACCAGCCATAGGTAGTAAGGGACCAGCCATAGGTAGTAAGGGACAGCCATAGGTAGAAAGGGACCAGCCCTCCAGGCCGGGGTCAAAAGCTTCTGGTTGAACAGCTAACCGAAAACAATACACCCTCAGAAGGACGCCAGCTGGACAATATTCACTAAGCCCAGCTCCTGAGATTTGTAGGGAATATCAAGGCGAACTCGTTTTAATGAGGGGGAGTGTAAATATCATACATCTTCTCAAAACAAATATAATCTAGAAAAACTTTTACCCGAATGAGAGCATTTTTAAGTTGACCAACGGGAGAGGGGGTCGGTTTGGACATCAGTTTTTTCTGGCCACAGAAGTTAGAGAAATCGGACAGAAATATTTGAGCCATAATTTCCAAAATGTTGTCGCTGACAGCCTTGCACCTAAATAGCAAATTTCCAGCATTTCTTATGTGTGTGTTGCAGAACACCAGTAATATGTTAGATTAAACCATCGCCAAAAAAGCATCAGTTCAGTCCATCCTGCCATGCCCTGTCAGCAGGGGGTCCAGCCAGAACAGTGTCCGAGCCTCAGAACTCCAGCTGAGGGAGTTGAGGGAGCTGAGAGCGCAAAGTAGCCCTGGCAGGAGAAGGGGGGAGCTGAGTGGGCAGGTATGAGACCCCGTCAGGGCGTGTGACACCTGCCAAAGGCGGGCGAGTTGAGAGGTATGCCTTTGGTAAATTGGAGGGTGATGATAACAGAAAAAACTAAAATGCTAATGAAATGTAATCAAATTAACTGAAACGGAAAAGGAGTGTCTGAAAAAGGAATTTGTGAAAGCGGAATCGAGAAAAAACAATTTACATAGAAACAATTGCAGAGAAGCTACAGCTATTCATCAAATATAAAGGTTCAAAGTCTGATTTTAATTTATTTCTAATTGTCTTACTAATTAATTAGAGGAGATGTGTATGAACGCCTGGAAATGCAAAGTTGTCTACTACTAACTCTGTTACAGTGCGAGACATTTCAAGCAGACATGTTTAAATACTACACACTAGTAAATGTAGATTGAGTGACTGAACATGTTGTAGATAAATTACCCTCTACCGCATGTTATAAGATATATTGAAAGCAGAGAAGTTCTACGAACCTATAGAAAACGAGTCCAAAAAGCTGAGTTCCTTCATAAGGCCATCAAACTCCGTGGCAAGATAGCCATTCAGCCAGTGTGCACCACCCATAGAGGAGCTTTGGACTGGTGCAAAAAAAAAAGATAGGGCAAATTTATTTGTACTAGTTTTGCTGCTTGTGTAGCAGAGAATAGAGCAAACAATGTTTGCCTCAGGCTCAAGATGTTATGTTATGTTATAACAACTTGTATAGCGCACTACTACCCATAGGTGTCTAGGCGCGTTGCGGACCACATACTGACGCAGGAGACTAGTTTTTAAAAAGCCAGGTCTTGAGGTGTTTCCTGAATTCAAGCAGGGATGTAATCTTCCTAAGAGAAAGCGGAAGCGCGTTCCAAATTCTAATGGTACTATGTCTGAAGCTCCTACCCCCCCAGTTCATAGTTTTAACTCTGGGGGTAAGCATTAAAAAGGCGTTAGCTGATCGTAATGACCTACTGGGAGAGTACCAATTAAAAACGTGATGAAGAAATTGTGGGCCGCCACCATGAAGTGCCTTGTGTGCGATGCAAAGTGCCTTGAATTTTACACGCTGGCCAACTGGAAGCCAATGCAGATCTTGAATCCCGGTCCTGATGGACTGGTGCTTAGGGACATCCAGAATCAATCTGGCAGCGGCATTCTGAACTGATTGTAGCCTTCTGAGCTGTTTGGACTGCAAATTAATATACAAAGCGTTACAATAGTCCAACTTAGATAAAACCAAAGTGGTTAAGACAATTTTCCTAGCCTTTCTAGAAATGTAGGGAAGGATTTTGCGCATCATTTTGATTGTAAAAAACGCCGAGGACACCACCTTTGAAATCTGAGATTTAAAATGAAGCTTCTCGTCTATTATGACCCCCAAATTTTTACTTTCGCCACCGGAGTAGGGAGGGGGCCCAAAAAACTGGGCCACCAGGCTGGTGACCAAAGAGGAGAAAGCTTGCCAAACAGCACCACCTCAGTCTTACTTGAATTTAACTTCAGGCAGTGCCTACTCATCCACTTACTCAAGGATACCATACAGTCATGGAGTTTGGTAGAGTAGTTAACATCCCTGTCAATAGTTGAGATCACCAATTGGGTGTCGTCGGCATACGAGGTCGGGATTAAGTCAAAGCTTCTAATTAGAGGTGCTAATTCGGACACATAAATATTAAAAAGTGTAGGGCTCAAAGAAGAGCCCTGCGGTACCCCACATGGCAAAATAAAAGGTGCTGATTTAAAATCGCCTAATTGCACTGTCTGAGTTCTATCTGTTAAGAAAGATGTTAAAAGCATGAGGGCATTTCCTCCCAGACCTATGCATTTTAAACGTTTTAACAGCAAGGTATGGTCCACGGTATCAAATGCCGCGGACAGATCTAGTAGGATAAGGGCCGCCGATCCTCCCCCATCCAAAGCGGTTCGGATTTCCTCTGTGGTCTTTATCAGGGCTGTCTCAGTGCTGTGGCATGACCTAAAGCCAAACTGACTGTGATCTAGGATATTATTTTCTAAAATATATTTGGAGAGTTCTGTATTTACAATCTTCTCCAAAATTTTTGCTGGAAGCGGAAGCCTCGCAATAGGTCGATAGTTAGCGGGATCCGTTATTTCTAAGTTGGTTTTCTTTAGTAGTGGTAGAATGCAGGCTTGTTTCCACCTTATTGGAAATGTTCCTTGTGAAAGCATCTGATTAAATATGTCCGATAACCGTGGACTAGCAAGATGGCCAACAAGATGGAGAATTCTTGGAGGGCAAGGATCCTCCGGTGAGCCCGATTTGGTATTTGCAAGAAGCGTAGCAATTTGCACTGGAGATGTAAGGGAGAAGTTTAAAAGGGGCGTTGTAATCATAACTTCCTGTTCTGTGGAGTTTGAATTTGGCAAATGTAGGACAAATTGGTCATAAATTTGATCAACCTTTGATTTAAACGCCTGTGCCAAGGTATTACAAAAATCTTGAGTACAGATGGCAGTGTCCTCCTTTTTAACAGTTGTCAAATTGTTTATAACCGAAAAAAGTTCTTTACTTAAGATGTCACACGTAGTTTCACATTGTTTGTTGTGTTTCCAAATTAAGATGACAAAATACATGTGGGCTTTGTTTCAAGCAAATCACTTTATTCATTCTTAAGGTAGGTTTGTCCACGTTTTTAAAACCTCATATAACAAAAGTGTCATACATGTTCAGTAATGCTTCCACAATTTCAGCCTTGATGCAAAAAACCTTTCACCAATTTTAACTGGGGCAAAATATGTTTGCATATGTCGTTATTGCAGAAGTCGACGAGCATGTGTTTCAGTTGTGTCCAATTGAGCAATCTTCCACCTTCCAGCATCAGTTGAACTAGATCGAAGCGCTAAAAAGGTCATGGATCTTTGTTTTTGGGGATTGTAGCAGCAATAAAAATAATCTGTAATCTCTTCTAAAAAAAAATACAAATTGCCATGAATTGCACTGAATTAAACGTTATTTTTCTCTTGCTTTAGGCTAAGAAACATTCGCTTTGCCTTCAACACCGTCCTCCTTGTCTTCATCTGGCGCATTTTCATTGCACGGTCGCAGATGGCGAGGAACATCTGGTACTTTGTAGTGAGCCTCTGCTACAAATTCCTGTCCTACTTCAGGGTATCCAGCACCCTGAGGCACTGAGGAGTGACACAAGGAGGATCAAGAGACTCAGGAGTGAGTGCTCCCTCTCAGAAGGACCTCAGGCTTCTCCAAGCAACAGTGGACGCCAAGGGCTTGAATGCAGCCAGAAGAACCAGCATCTCTCAACAGTAGCATAGTTACTGCAAGTACTTTCATGGAACTTGGCCAACACTCAATCCTTCATTTGGGATCTTAGATTTGGAACCTGATTCCATGGACTGGTGCACCTGGATACACGTCAAACATCTGCTTTGGAACTATCCATACGCTCTGGGCGGCCACTGTTGCTTACAAAGAGGTCAACTTTAGAGGGTGCAGCGAATGTAAAACTTTGAGCATTGTCAAACCTTACAAAATAACACTTGAAAATGTGAAACTGCACCTTATGTTTGTTCTGCACATACATGCTTCTGGGGTGTTGCAAAACAGGACTTTGAACAACTTCTGTCTCTTGAAAACTGGGATTGGGAGACAGCAATATATGCCTCAGAGTGCCTTATTGGTTTGATAAACGTGTATGTTATTAACGTGTCATTTCCATTATGGAAGACTTCTAACACACTGGGCAATAAAATATGAGCATTAAATGTATGAAGTGATAATGGGAGCACTGCTCCACCTTGATACAGCTTCTGTACACCTAATTCTCAGCAAGGAATTATGTTTAAAGATGAAATTACATTTTATATTGTTTTAATTAGGCTCAAGTGTTTATGGAAAGAATAGATTGCAGGGGGGCGAAGAGAAGGCTTAGGAACCATACGCCCCTAAACACTTGCACAGTTTTAAGTGCCCGTTCTTGAGAAGCTATTAAAAGATGAGAGAGACGTCTGGGTGTTGTGTGATTTTCATCACTCACTGTGCATGGAAAATGTCACGCAGTTTGCATGAAGCTGTCTATGAGCATAACATTGTTTTTGAAATGGTGTGGGCAATGGGATTGCTTAAGTGGTGAGGAAGAGAGGTCATGGTCTTCATATGAGTTGTGAATGAGCTCCGACTTCGCAATATATTAAGACCCAGTGGCAGCTCCTGTCATATTAAAGTGGTGGGGCAGCATCGGGAGAATATTTTGCTTGAGTGACAGGCACTGCCAGAAAACTGCAATGCCTTTGGGCTCAACGCCAGAGCTCTCAGTCGTGGTCCATTCCAAACAGATTTTATAAAGGGCCACAATTGAGAGCTCTGGAGTTGCGAGTTTCCACAGTGACTGTCAGTGAGTCAGCACTTAAAACTTAAAAATTGAAAAGTGTACTTACCCGCTGCCTTGGTTCTTTGCTCCGGTCCCGGCAGTTAATGGCTCAACGCTCCAACACAGGCTCCCAGAATCCAGTGAACTACCCTAACCAATCCAGATGCTGCTCTCATGCTGCTAATAGTATTAACCAGCATGAAAGAAGCACCAGGATTGGTTGGAGTGGCCTGATTTGGCACTCACTCAAGAACTGGGAGCCTGTGCCTGTTCTCCACCTGGCTGTGCAACACAGCTCGGGTTGGAGAGATCTAAAGTGCGCATGTTGGACTGGCCATCACAAGTAGCCGGCCAAACCAACATACACACTTGCTGTGCCCACCACTCCTCCTTCCTGCAGCTGTGCGTCACCAGCAATGGCCCTGCTCAGCCTTTATACCCGGCTGGCAGGATGAGAAATAAAATGGTAATAAAATTGATTTATTACCATTTTATTTTTCTTGTTTACTGCGCTCCCAGCAGTGGGGTGACGCTCCTCCATCCTAGTGGGGGAGCTGCCACTGATCAGACCCATGAAAGGTAAATTGGTTTCTGTGATTGATTCCTGGTTCACCCTTGGTAGCTTGCCTCACGCAGTAATGCTTTCCATAGAAGTGTATGTTCAGCAGCAAACCACAACAACAATATAACTGTGAAGAAATATAGAAGACAAACTGGTGTAGGCATCAAACATTATAGCAATAAAATGTAAAAGTGAAAATACGATTTTAGACTCTTGGGTGCTGCAAACAGCATCTAGGCTCTCACTGGACACCCACAGGTCAGTGACGCAAGCACTTATCAACAGCAGACTCGACTATGGCAATACCCTCTTCGTAGGTATCACAGCCCAGCTCACCAAAAGAGCTCCAAGTGGTTCAGAATGCAGCTGCAAGACTCATGCTCAACCTACTTCACCGAACTCACATAATTAAGCATCTCAAAGACCTCCACTAGCTCCAGAGGCAGAAATGCTCTCTCCTCAAGCTCCCCCCAAACACCTACAAAGTTCTGCACACCTGGCTTAGGCTCAGCTTACCTCAACTATCGCATCCATTTCCACACCAGACATCTCCACTCTGCCAGCTTGTTCCCTGCCAACAGCCCCAATTTGGCAATCCAAACCTGGGGACTCTCTTTCTCACATTTCACCCCTAAAGCTTGGAACAAGCTTCCATTCCCCATCAGAGCATCCAGCTCTGTCCTCGAATTTCACAGGAAACTGAAGACCTGGCTGTTCTATAGACCTCCATAAGACAGGCCAGTCTGCCCCTTTCCATGAGCTCGGATGCATTCTTGGCTGATATGTGCACCCTATAAATAGGAATTACATAGCAAAACATAGCATAGGCACTAGTTGTGACCAACTCACGATGGACTACAGCTGGGTATAATTTGGCAAGTCAAAACCTTTACCTGGAAACATATACATTTTTTGGAGGATGATATTTTCAGCCGGGCATGGCTCTGGCCAAACAGAGCTCATTGAGTCAAATACATTTGTTGAGGGGTCCCACATTAGCCTCAAACTTTGCACCTAAAACCTTCAAATAAGAATAACTGCTGTGATGAAACCTCTGAAATCATGCTTTATCAGCCACGTTTGCCATCTTGTCCCTGTCCACTAAAGGTGATATTTTTTCTAAGTCCAAACTTTTGAAGTGGTTCTGCAACCACTACAATTACAAGTTGGTTCCAGCTGGGCTATTTGGCACTGTGCTGCTGTAGACAGTGCCCTGCAATTCAGCTTACAACACCAGGGGGGCAGATTTACAAGCCCCTTGCGCCACTTTTGCGTCACTTTTAACATGGAAAAAGTGACGCAAAAGTGGCGCAAGGGGCTTGTAAATCTGCCCCCAGATGTCTTAATAGAAAAAGGGAGCAACCCAGTAACCAAGGACCCGGGCTGAACAATTAATAAACAATAAAGTGGTCCCTATGGGGTAGTGTAGCCCTTGACTCCCACGACAATGGTGTTATATTAGGGAAAGAGGAAAGACCCACTCCAATGAGTAAGTTCCAGTTGTGCATTTAGTGCATTTATTTACACAAATCTCATTTATGAATATATTGTTCAATTCACACAGTATAATGAAGTACTTATACAAGGTGCTCCTAAAAAGTGATGGTGCAGTGAGAGTGATATATAGTGAATAAAACGTTCATTTGTGCTATGTACAGTATATATACTTGTGGCTGATAGGGACAATAGAATGATTTGAAGTCCAAACCCGTGAAACAAGTGTTGACATCCACCATAAAAATTCATAAAAACCCAGTCCACACAAGTTATTTGTCGACGTTTTGGGAACTCAACATTAGCATTTAGAGCGGGGTCATCATCAGACCGAAAATTATCTAAAACGGAGACACCAAAGGATTGGGGCAGAGATTCCCTCAATCAAATGAATGTCAGACAGTTTGTTCTGAACCAACTTCCAAGTGGACATTGGCATACCCAGAGTTTATGGCATTAGGATACCAATATGCGTGGAAGTGTCAAACTGTTTCAAAGAGCAACTTCAAAATTGGGTTTGCGCACCAGGGTATTCAAAAACTGTAAACCTGGATGTGTTCTGTATACCCTTATTGCACCTACAATTCAGATGCATTTAGAAAACAGCCAAAGTGCTTCCAAAAAAAACAGTACGATAAGGTAGCAGGACAGAAATCTCAAAACAGCTCAAATAACGGATGTATTAATCATCTGAAGTGAAGTCAGGGGCCTCCTTTCTAAACATTCTTTCCCTCTACTTTGAATAAATGGGATGTATGATGTAACAACGCGATCAATTAGATCGCGGTACATTACATCGCTGTCTTTACAATGCAAGTCGTTACCACGACTTGCGCTGTAGGGCGCTGGACTTAGGAATAGTATGATTTACTATTCCAACTCCAGCCTACGTACAGTAGGGAAGGTGTTGGAATAGTAAATCACACTATTCCTTAGTCTAGAGCGCCCTCCAGTGCAAGTCGTGGTAACGACTTGCGTTGTAAAAGCAGCGATCTAAATGTCCTGCGGTGTTTTGACCGCGTTGTTAAGGTCGTTTCCCAATAAATGACATTGAAACGCTGCCTGTGTTCAGACTCATGAATTCACAACACGAAGGTTTGCGAGGAGCGGCTGCGAAGTGACATAGCCGCGATTGCTTAAGGAAGGAAGCGCCACTTAATGTGCAAAATGAAAAAGCCATGGTAATGCATTGTGTGAACACGTTAAACAGCAATTGTTTAAGATGTAAATCAATTATTAAGGTGTTAAAGTGATTTCAATGATTTTTTATCTGATGTGATTTCATAATGGCCCTGGTGCCTGCAAGTTAACTGTGATTGTGACTGCTTGCTTAGTAGCAACCTGTGGCGGCTCGCCGAGGGAGTGGTGCGGGGCGGTGGGGTGGGGAAGGGGCAGGGTGGGGGGGTAGTGAACTCGGACATACGACGGACAGAACGCAGAGGGAGTTCTGTCCGTCGTAAGTCCGAATCCACTACCCCCCCACCCTGCCCCTTCCCCACCCCGCCTCACCGCCCGCACCACTCCCTCGGCGAGCCGCCACTGGTAGCAACATATAGCTATAATCGATGTTCAGTGTGTTTCTTGGAGCTTCTGACCCCTGTGCCACTGCACCTGCTGCACCATGCAACAGATCCATCCAGGGGCTGCCTTGGCAACTGTTCATGGAGATGAAACCGAAGTTGAACCACCTGCAATGACCGGTGCCCCACAGCACAGCTCCCGGGTTCTGCTCATCTGGCTGGCTGTACCTTCACAGAGGAGACTGAAACACCTCCAGCAGCTGGAGACTTAGAAGGAGTCAGCATTGAGGGGGGTTTGCGAGGAGCAGCGGCGAAGAGACACAGCAGTTATGCTGAAGGAAGTGAGTGCCATTGAATGCGCAAAATGAAGAAGCCATGGTACTGCTTTGTGTGAACACGTTAAACAGCAGTTATTTAAGATGAAAATCAATTATTACGGTGTAAAAGTGGTTTCAATGATTTATAATCTGATGTGATTTTGTAATGGCCCTGGTGCATGCAAGGCAACTGCGCTTGTGACTGCATGCTTAGTAGCAACATATAGCTATAATATGTGTTCAGTGGGTTTCCTGGAGCATTTGGCCCCTGTGCCACTGCACCTGCTGCACCATCCAAATCATGGCCCTGGTGCCTGCAAGGTAATTGTGCTTGTGACTGCTTGCTTAGTAGCAACACATAGCTATAGTCTGTGTTCAGTGGGTTTCCTAGAGCTTTTCTCTCCAGTGCCACTGTACCAGTTGCACCATGCAACAGGGTCGTCCAGAAGGGACTGCCTTAGCAACTGTTCATGGTGATGAAACTGAAGTTGAATCACTTGCAGTAATGACCGGTGCCCTGCAGCACGGCTTCTGGGTCCAGCTCCTCTGGCTAACTGTACCTCCTCTGAGAAGAACGAGACACCTCCAGCAGCTGTAAACTGAGAGGGAGGCTGTGTTGAGAGGGGTTTGCAAGGAGCAGCGGCGAAGTGACCCAGCAGCGATTGCTGAAGGAAGAGAGTCCAAACTGAGGGAGGTTTCTGCTGTGCGGCTGGCTGTACCTCCTCCGAGGAGAATGAGACACGATATTTATTTATGTATATATTTATTTAATAAGTTAGTGTGGCACTCAGGCAAAAATTAGGGTATAAGAGAGCTTTAGACTGCAACAAAAGATTCAGTAGAGTTTATCTGTAACAATAGCATTGGAAGTGAGGGGGGCAGACAGAACATGAGCTGTACTGAGGGGGGGGCCGCGTTGAAGGGGGGTTTGCGAAGAGCGGCGGCGTAGTGACCCAGCCGCGATTGCTAAACAAGAGTACCGAAAATAGAAGGGAAAGGGCAGGACAGAGGATGTGACGTAACAGCCAGAACTGCCAATCTTGGAGCTGGGTTCGACTCTCAGCATGGGCTCAGCATCATGTACAAGCATGCTTAAGAAAGCAGCCTCACAAAGAAGTTCTGCGCATGAAAAGGAGTACTTGGGCTTCGGGAAACTGATAAGAGCAAACACATGTTGAACAACAGGAAATAGTGTGCGACAGCCAATAGAAACGGAGGAAAAGTAAGTGGCAAGCATATAAACCTATAAAAAGTAAGGGCGGGATGTAACTCCCTTTTAAGTTTTATGTCAAACACAATGGATTTCACAAGTACAGTGCAAGCGCTGTGCTGGGGAAACCTAAAAACGACTGTGTCTGCTGCACTACAGGCCACTGTAGACAGCCACCTTGTGGTGCCAACACAAGTTGTGACAAGAAGGTAACAGATTGCTACTTATGGCCTAAAAGAAATATTTGTGTCCGTGCCTCTGAAACCCCTTGCACAGAATTTTAAAATTATTGCTTGCTTTTCTGACTATAACTTCTGTGAATAATGTTATGTTTCAGACTGGAAAGAGGCAAGTCATTTGCGTGTATCAAGGCACAGGAGCATAGGAGATGTCCAGGGCATAGGCGAACACTGGAGTGGAAAAGGGAGATATAAACGTGGGAGGGGGAAAGTGTAGAACACAGAGATGAGTGAAAGATATGGATGTAAAATGTATAGGAAAGAGGCAAAAGTGCAAAGGAGAGGTGGAGGAGAAGGGAAGAAGAAATACCACTATTGGGGAAGAGGTGTGAATGTGGAGTATGGTCAGAAGAGATGAAAGCTGAAAGATAAAATAGTAATTTAAAATAAATTGATAAACTCAACATATACCCTGCAGAAGCTTTTTTGTGAGGACCCCACCAAACATTTTTATCCACAAACGTCTGCAACAGGTCTGTCAGCAACTTTGATTTCCTAATATTGGATGTCTCAAAACCCTCAAAACTAGCTTCCTAGATAGAGGTCCTTGGGTTCAAGTCTCTGAAAGGCTCCTTATTTCTCAAATCAGTTCCACAGCAACATACCCAGTTGGAACTGGTTACTGTGATTTCTCTGCAGCACCACCAACTGTATTTTCCAAACTCCCCATGAACATGTTAAATGGTTCACAGAAGCAGGCAGGAGAAATGTCCACTTGTAAACAGTCAGTGGTTTTATTCTAAACAGACCAGAGCTTTCTGTATTTTAGGATCTTCCTCGCTCACCAGCAACAGAAGAGAAGTGCATTGAGGCTAACTGGCTTCACTGACAAGACCTGGAACTCTATACTCTTGGGAGTGAGCAAGAGAGTAGTGCCACTGGCTCTCTAGGTTGTTTTCTCTAGTTTTCTTGTGTCAGAAATTTCAGACAAAGTAGAGGCAACTTTCTCCACTTGCCTCTGTCAACTAGTCAGAAAATCTTCAGTGCAGCAGCAGCAGCGAGGTCCTTCCATCATCAAGTCAGCTCTCTGCTGAGATTGGGACTAGCAGTTTAATTTACAAAATGAAACCAGTCCTAAGATTGGCAAAGTCCTTTAAGTGAATCAAACTATAAATCTCAGGCTTTCTACTCCCGTCTTGTCCAGCAGTATGATGCAGTTTCATGCACGTTTGATGCACAATTTGTCCTATTGTCACTTTCACCGTAGATCATTAGTTCCCTTGTACTCATTTATTTCCTGATCCAAAGCCAACAAAGCAGACCCAGTTACTTTCACCAATGTTTTACTCCCAAACACCCATCACTTCCAGCCTCCACATGGCTTTTGGGTCTTAGAGTCTGGAGCTGACCACTCGGCTCAAAAGAAGAATTTGCTAAAGTGGTATTCAAAAGTAGGTGCGACTTGGAAGCCTTGGGGCTCATTTCCCTCTTTACACGAACATTTAGTTTGGTCTTCTTTTAAACTAATAAATGCTGGTTCACTCAGACACATGGAGGATTAAGTGAAAGGGTCAGGACACCAGCCAGGAATCTGGACTGCATCTGCTAAAACAATGCACCGAGTTAAAGGCACACTTTTATTTATAATCAAAGCATAGATAAAGTATTATAGATAACCAAATTCGGATTGTTCCTTTATTTTTTATCATTCTGGATTGCCTCTATGTTGTGAATGTGGCGTTGATAGCATGTTCCTGTGAAACATTAGCGAAAAGGGATTTTATTCCATTAAATATTTCTCATCCATTCAGTCAGGTATGGCAACCTCAGATTTAAAAAATATTTATTTTTTAGCAGAGCACATTTGGAGGGCAAATTAGTAGACCTCTACTACTGCAGAGATCAAAGTTGTCCAGAGAAAAAAATGGTGGGTACACAGCAAGATGGATATCCTGGCACCGGTATCTACAAACTCAAAATTCATACAATAGAATAGGCTGGAAATAAACTACAAAGGACAAGAATTAGTAAAGTATTAACAAACGTGATAGATATGTGAACTGAATATATACAAAAGTCTCAGGCATCTTATCTCACTGTCAGTTGGTACAGTGACAGCAAATATACCAAAACACAAAAGTAATGGACGAGTACTAACCTTTTCTTTGAACCTCTATCAGTGTCATGGGACAGTACCCTGAGAGCACTGCATTTTTATGCCATGCTCCGGCACTGATAAGGCTACACCTCAAGACGGAACAGAGCTCTTATGACGTTTAAGTTTTTTTTTTATTTTTTTTATTGGCATTTAATCTTATTCACAGTATACATTATTGCACCACAAATCAAGTTACAATACTCTTCTTGGTTTCAGTTACATCTCAGTCAAATCAGGCTGTATACATCCATGGGAAAGCACTGCCGCACATTACATGAACAGTGTGGAACACTTCGAAACATTATGGTGTGTTCCAACTTCGCTGCCAATAGTTCGTAGAACTTCAAAAAACATGAACATTAACCCCTCCCCTTTCCCATCCCTTAGAGCAACATGTTTCGTGACTGTATGATCACCCGCAAGACATTTTGTAACAGCTGCTAGAGCATTGGAATCTCCCGTTTTGGGCTAGTGTTATTCTCGTCTCTCTGGGTAGTGTTTCCCTGCTCAGCCTGTTGGGAGGTCTGGTCCTGGTCCCCCTGGAGATCTATTATCATAGAGGTCCACGCCATTCTGACATCTGCTTTTTCGCCTTTTCTCACAAATTTCATCCTAACTAACTCCGCCATTGCCCACTCCTTAATGTCTCTTAGCCAATCTGTGTGCGTCGGTGGTTGGTGTTGCATCCATCTTATAACTATCCGTCTTTTAGCTAATACCAATCCCAGATTCACAAATTTTCTACTTAATGCCTTATTTTTGGGTTTGGGTAGTAGGCCTAGTAGCACCTGTCTGACCTCCCGTGGTATAGTCCATCCCGCAGCCTCCCCCAAACATGTCAAAACACTGTCCCAGTAGGGCTGGATCCTGGGGCACTGCCAGATCATGTGTATAAAGTCCGCACCCCCAGCAGCGCATCTAAGACAGTTGTCCGTACGGTGTGGGTAGATTGCATGAAGGGTGCGCGGAGTAAAGTACACCTGGTGAATGACATTGTAGTGAAGTAGTTTAAATCTTGCATTAGCATTGACCTTATGGACCCCTTCGTGTACCTTTCGCCATTCAGCCTCCGTCAGAGGCGTATCCATGATCGTGTACCATTTGTGTTGCAGTCCTAACGGCTCTTGTGGAATGTCATCTCGTAGTGCTCGGTAGAGGTGAGAGACGAGACGCCTCCCCTGTGCCATATATAACATCGTCGCTAGTATATTAGTGAGGGGGGGCTCAGAGGGGAAATTCGGCCACAGCTCCCGGGCCACAGTTGAGATTTTCGCATATTGAAGGACCTGCCCTGTCCCCAGCTCAAACTCAGTTTGTGCATCTTCTTGAGTTATGAATTGCCCTTCCCTATAAAGGTCTCCCAGAAGTAGACAACCCCCCTCCTTCCAACGTCGAATTGACATGGAATCAGCAATCGCAGCGAAGGGTTGGATCTCCCACAAAGGCATGTCCGGCGCGTATGGAGCGTGCCGGACCACCCGTCGAACCGCACTCTCCCACATTTTTGCTACGTGGCGTATTATATACGGGTAGCCTTCGGGGACCGCTCCTCCCATCATCAGTAGCCCTGCAAGTGTATTCCTTCGGTATGTCCCAGCCAGAAGGGATTTTTCCCAATTTTCTTCGTCATCGAGCCAGTGAACCACAAACTGGAGCTGGGAGGCCATGTAATAAAGCTCTTGCCTCGGAACCTCAAGTCCCCCCGTCCCCCAAGTTCTCTGCAATGTCTGCAAACTCACTCGCCTACGTTTCCTGCCCCATAGAGGGTCTCCAAGCAAAACGTCTAACGTAGTAAAATAGGATCGCGGAATCATGTAAAAGGAATGCTGCAGCGTATATAAGCAGCGCGGTAGTATAATCATTTTAATGATCGCTATTCGCCCCATTAGTGAAAGTGGCAAGTCTGCCCGAAAGCGAATGGAGCCCTTCAGACCCTCTACCACCCGATTGATATTAAGTCTATGGTAGTTATCGGCGGAGCCCGCTAGATAGATCCCCAGGTATCTCGTCCCCTCTTCCGTCCACGGTATAGCCAAAAGCGGTCTCAATTCCGGGGTGACCTCCGCCATCCTGCCCATTGGTATCATTCTAGATTTTGCGGGGTTGACATGCAATACCGAGATATTGCCAAACTTATGCATTTCGTCTACAATTATTGGGACCGAATGCTCTGGCCGTCTCAGATAAACCAATGTGTCGTCAGCATGTAGTGATATCACATGATTAGTGTTTCCCAACCGTACACCCCAGGGATCCATAACTGTTCTCAGCAGTATAGCCATGGGTTCCATAGAAATGGCAAACAACAATGGTGATAGTGGGCATCCCTGCCCGGTGCCTCGCTTCAATGCTCTAGATCTCGACACTGTTCCACCCACCCGTACTCTGGCCGTGGGGGCCACGTAAACTAATTGACTCCACTGCAGGTATTGCGCACCCACTCCCATCCGTCTCAAAACATGCCACATATACAGCCATTCCACGGAATCGAATGCTTGTGCGATATATAGGGACACGATCGCAGCGTCAGTTTCCAGCAAGGCAGGAGCGTGCCACACATGCGCTAGCCGTCTTAAATTATAGGTTGTGTTTCGCCCAGGTATGAACCCCGACTGATCGGGGTGAACCAAGCGTTTCATCAATGGTAGAAGACGTTCAGCCAGAATACCACTCAATATTTTCACGTCAATGTTCAGTAGCGATATCGGTCTATAGGAACTTGGTAAATCAGGGTCTTTATCCTTTTTAAGGATCATGACGACAAGTGCTTCACTTATGGTAGGTGGAAGCTTACCCCTGTCCAATGCCTCATTGTAGACCTCCAGCAGTCTATCCACCAAGAGTATTCCGAAGCACTTGTAGAACTCCGCGGGCAGGCCATCGGAGCCCGGACTTTTGGCTGCCTTGAGGCGGCCTATAGCACCGTTTAATTCGTCTTTAGTAATCGGGGTGCCCAGAGCGTCCTGCTCTTCCCTGGTAAGCTGGGGGAGCCCCAGCGCATCCAAGTAGCTTACCATTAACCCCATTCTGGTTCAGGGCGGTTAGTGTATACTTGTCCCAAGTGGGTCACCAGAGCCTCTGTGATAGCATTTTGTGTGTATACTAGGGCCCCGGTCTCGTCCCTCATCTGTAATATCTGAGTAGCAGACGTTTCTTGTTTTACCAACCATGCCAAGAGCGTCCCAGTCCTATCACCCTCCCTATAAAGTTGTTGCCTATATGTTGTATGAACATATTTTTCTAACCTGCGGAGGTCCGTCATAAGTGCTTCCTTGGCCTCGGTCCACTCTTTCAATTTTTGTGGGGCTGTGCTAATCTCGGCCTCCAGTTGCCCCAGTTTAGACTCATGTTGAGCGATGTCCCTTTCCAACTGCGTTCGCACTCCGAATGTGGTCTTTATACCTATGCCTCGGATCACTACTTTCATGGCCTCCCACTCCATAGCGTGGCTCGAGGCCGAACCCCAATTGTCCTAGAAGTAGTTACCTAGCTGCGTGGATATTGTGGCAACAAAGGGTGGATCTGTGAGTGCATCGTTGTTAAGCCGCCAGAGTGGTATGTCGGATCTTACTCTTCTGGTCCCCAATTCCAATAGGACCGGGGCATGGTCCGAGAGGTATCTCGCCTGGTATGTTATCCCTCCCACACTCCAACCCAAGTCTGAGGACAAGAACCAGTGATCCAACCTACTGGAAGTCCGTGTGGCGGTGTATAGCATGAAAAGTGTTTCACTGCGGGGAGGCGCTCCCTCCATATATCTCGCAATTGTAGCCCCTGTATCATCCCTTGTAACGCTGCGGTCATTTTTGGCTTAGTGTGTAACTTTGGAGGGTCCCTATCTAGGGTGCCGTCTAGTACACAGTTCATGTCCCCAGCCATTAGTATTGGCGCTCCCAGATAGGGGGAAGCCATATCAAGGAGATCACTGAAAAAGGAGGCGTTTTCATCGTTTGGAGCATATACATTGCTTGTATATATTTCTGACCCATCTAGTCTCCCGTGTAAAATAACATATCTCCCATCGGGATCAGTAACATGGTGTAGGTGCTGAAATGGAACCCCCGGTGCTATCCATATAAGGGTCCCTCGTGCAAAGCCAGAGTATGAAGTGGCATAGATTTGTCTCCTTCAGGCAGGCGTCAGGACGGGGCAGGTCTAACGGAGCCGACACCCGAGTACATACCCCAGTAAGGTGCGGGCACCCTACGCCTTTAGCCTATGGAGCACTGTTCTCCTAGTTTTTAGGTCACGGTCAAGAGGGCATATTCGACTATTGAGTCCAAATCTCTTAGGCTATTGCCCCCCCTGACCGCTTAGAGGGCTAATATTACCCCTCTATTAATTATTATATTATTTTCTTTGTGCACTACACCACTTCCACAGTTTTTCTGGTCCTGATGAAACGCCAGGGATCGTTTTGACCATTAAGGCGTGAAACAAGTCGACCTTGTAGTTACCTGGGCACATTACGCCTCCACTGGTAACCCCCAACCTACGGGTTTTTTAGTCTGCCAAGGGTACCTTTTTATTAAAACTTTTCTTGTTGGTAACCCTTAGACAGTTTTAACGGATTGCACGCACATTATCACCCTTCACTTAGGACTCTGTGCACACACCCACATGCACCAAACGGCAGTTCTCAAAAGATCTCCGCCAAAGTGACCCTTCGGGGGACCCGTAGGGCATTGCACCGCCGGCCCGACGACGAGCAACTGCCCAATGATGAAGCATGACATCCTTCAGGATGTGTGAGGGCTACAAGAGACAATTTCTGTCTCCCCCACCCCCACTGAGTCCTTGACCTAGCATTCTCTTTCCTCTAGCTTCTCTGTAGTGAGTGTACGATTTTTGCAACACTCACTGTGGAACAGTGTCCCCCCTTTTGTTGACTTCGTAGATTTGTCCCCTCCATCGCTTCCTCAAACATTTTATAGTATCTCCCCAGACATGTGTCTCCTGGAGACATGCCACTGCCACCTTATATCTTTTCAAATAGGCAAATATTCGCCTACGTTTCTCAAGAGTGGCGATGCCTCGCACTTTCCATGTAATGAATTTACTCATAGCGGTTGCCCCAACACACTTCGTCTGTTGCTCCATCGTACACGATTTAACTGTGCACATAAAAAGGTGATCATTACCAACAGGTGCTACAGCACAATATTTCCACTCATCTGAACTCTACAAAGGACGGTCTGGTTATGTTCAAACAGAACTACCCCAACTCCCTCCCTCCCCCTGGGCAATATCACATTCCCCACCCTTGCCATGTGTAGCCTGGTGTGGATATGTAGGTGTCGCACCATTCCCCCGCTGTAACTCCCCAACTTATAACCTTAAAGAGATATAAAACAAATAGGCTTTGTTATCCTTCCCCTCCCACCCATCCCATTTGAAGTAAGTGGTTGGTTGGCTGTCGAGGTGTGAGGGCATGCCTCCAACTCCAGCGACAGGCACCAGCCTCTAAGGGGCGCTTGGCCCCCGCCATCCATTTCAAATCTGTGGTAAACTCTGTAATATACTAATGTCTCCTCCCCTGTCCTTAATAATTCAGTCTTACCAATTATGCAGCATACATATGTTGTGGGAGTCCGAGCAGTTCAAATACTTCAACACAGTTCCCCCTCAATCATCTGCGTCTTCGCTCACGTCATTGCTTGACGGGTGCCCCGGTGACGATGGTCGTGAATCTGGCACTACGTCTGATGCCTGGAGCGTGCCATCGGAGCAGACCCGGATTCTGGTAGGGCTGTGGCTCTTAGAGGCGTCCTGTGACTGCCCTTGGCGCCGGCGACCCCTTGACTGACTTCGAGTTCCAGGCTTCTTTGGGGTCATCGTGGAGGGAACCAGACAGGCCCCCAGTGAACCCCTTGCGTCCAGCCAGTCCGTCGCTTCACCCGCCGAGAAAAAGAATAAAATTTTGCCGCCACACTCCACCCGTAGTTTCGCCGGAAAGAAGAGACTGTATCGAAGGTTCAGGTCTCTCAGACGGCGCTTCACGGCTAAAAAGGAACGCCTTTGCTCCTGTACTCTCTGTGTATAGTCCGGGTAGATTGAAATCTGATGCCCCTCATACTGCAGCTGGCCTGTGTTGCGTGATAGCTGCAGCAGTAAGTCCCGATCCCGAAAATTAAGAAAGCGAGCTATAATAGCTCTGGGAGGCGCCCCCGGCTTCGGGGGGGTGGTGGGGATCAGCGCCCGGTGCGCTCTCTCCACTGTAGAGAAGCGTGAAGGTTTCTTTGGAGCTAATATTCCGATCAGCCATTCCTCCAGGAACAGCTCTGTCGATGGGCCTTCTGCTTTCTCAGGGAATCCGATAAAGCGGAGATTGTTTCGCCGCGACTGTCCTTCGGCATCTTTGGCCTGTGCATCCAGTCGTACCAGTTCCTGCTGCAAACTGATCACTGTATCCTTGAGCGTGTGCATCTCTGTTTGTAGCGTATCCACATTCTGCTCGGTGGTCGTTACTCGTTCTGCGACTTTCCGCAGGTCGCAACGAAGCAGATTCAAATCAATAGCCATTGAGTCAATCTTGGTACGCAGTTTATCCCGTGTGGCGTGGATAGCTGATAGCACTTTTGCTATGTAGGGAGGCTGATCTGTGTTTTGCGCTGGTGGTTCCGGGTCTGTAGGTAGCATTGACATTGGGGCCCCTTGTTCCAATGGTAAAGGTTGGGCGTAATTGGAGATTTTGTTGGTCTGGGCTGTTTTGCTTCCTTTATCTTTTACCATGGTTGATGCGTAGCTGTGCGACAGCATCGAGCAAGGTCCCGAACAGCGTTTAACTTATGATGGCGTCAGTTGTCGATGACGTACCTATTACTCGTATTAAGCCGGGCAGTTTGTATTACAACTAATGTGCAGTTCAGGTTGTTTCCTGAGGCTTGGGTATTATTTCCGTCGCTGATCACCGCTGGTGGAGAGGGGGTATCCACAACATATGTCCCAAACACTCGGAGGCCTTAGGCTATAAGCTCAGGGCGTGTATGGCCTGTCGTGTCCTTAGCCCCACAGACACACGGGAGACAGGTAAAGGATCTGCAATTCTTTATTGATATACAATATGCTGTGCTGTGCCCACGCACGTCTGCCCACGCTTTCTCCTCGCTCTGCAGTGCCCCTTTCCACCCCTTGACCGGATGTGGTGTCCGGTTCCCTCGGTGTCCCCACAGTCCACTGCAGGGTTCTAGTGCCCTGCCCCAGGTCACTACACCTCCCCCCTTTGTCACGAAGAAGTGACGAGAAAAGTGAAACACAGAGATCTGTTGATAGAGATAGATGCAAGTCTGCCCTGGCACAGGTCGGTGTGCTTCCCATCATTACATTTCTTCTATTAATCTTTTTGGCCGTCTGCATGCTCTTCTTGGGCCGGCCTCCGTCTGTTGCTCTTCTGCTGGTCCCTCACAATTGTCTCTTTCCTTCCTGTTGTGCTCCTGCTCTTCTTGTTCTGCTGTTTCCTTATCTTGGTCTTCCCCTTTCTTCTCCTTCAGTTCTTTGAAGTGTGAGCTGTTCCGTGTTATCCTCTGATGTTCTGACTCTGCCGTGATCATTGGTCTTTGGAGAACATGCTGTCAGATTTCCTTTGTTGTCGTTGACGCACTACCACCGTGTCTCCTTCCTTTAGGTCTGACGAGCTGGCGTGCCGCTTGGCGTCTGCATATCTTTTCATTTTTTCTTTCTCCTCTCTGTCTTTCGCTGCAATGCTGCTGTGATCTGGCGCCATAGTTACTTCTATTTGTGGTAGCCTCGTTCTACTTGTTCTTCCCAGTACTAGCTCTGCTGGGCACCTTCCTGTGGAGTTGTGGGGTGTGTTTCTGTAGTCACGTAGTACCTGGCACAGAGCTTGGCTAAGTGATATCTGCGCTAGCTTCGCCCTTTGAACTGCCTTTTTGATGTTCCCCATGAACCTCTCCACCATTCCATTCGCTTGAGGCCACAGCGGAGTTATCTTCCTGTGGTTTATCCCTAGATAGGTCATGAATCTGCGGAAGTCTTCTCCTGAGAATGGAGGACCATTGTCTGTTTTTAGTGTTTCTGGTGAACCCCATGCTGCAAATATGTAATCTAATATCGGTAGGGTTGCCGATGTCACGTGTCGCACTATTGGAAATCGTGAGTATTCATCGATGACCACAAGCAGGTAGTTGCCTGTGTCCAGTGGCCCAAAGAAAACAGCTGCTAGTGTTGTCCACACTGCTCTTGGAAGTTCTGACATTTGTAGTGGTTCGTGCCTAGCCGGTGGTCCTGTCACTTGACAGAGGTGGCATGTCGTTATGGTGTCTTCTACCATGCGATCTAGGCCAGGGAACCATACTTTCTCTCTTACGATTTCTTCGTTGCTACTACGCCTCGGTGTGACTCATGAGCCAGATTTATCAGTTGCCTCCTGAGTGAACTTGGTATCACTATTCTTGTCCCTCTCATCATTATTCCTGTGTCTGTCTCCGACAGTTCTTCATGTATCTTCTTTAGAGCTAGCACTTCTTCCTTGCATACTCCTGCTCCCCAGGTGCAATTATTGTTAATGTGCCTCCATCTCTGCCTTCTCGTTACCTTAATGGCCATTTGCAGCGTGGCATCTTCCTTGGTCTCCCTTGCTAGCTCCGCGAGTGTTATCGGTGCTGGGGTGTTTTGCTTTAGTACGAAATTTAGGTATTCTTCTGCCATCGATGTCGTCTCGTGAGCCTGCGGTAATGGGTGTCTCGACATGTAGTCTGCCGGGTTGTGTTCTTTCCCTGGCTTGTGCACAATCGTGAAGTCATAGTCCATCAACCTTATGCACCAGCGTTCAATCCTGGGTGGCATTTTGGCTGACGGATTGCCATAGATCGTCACCAGCGCCTAGTGGTCAGTTATGATGGTGAATGACTTCCCGTAGATAAACATGTGGTAGTGTTCACACGCCCATACCACTGCTAGGCTCTCCTTTTCTGGTTGCGAGTATGCCTTTTCAATGTCTGTTAAGCTTTTGCTTGCATACGCGACAATTTTTCTTTGTGAATCTCTCCCTGGCAGATGTTGCGCTAGTATTGCTCCTAGTCCTACTGGGCTGGCATCGACAGTCAATTCAGTGCAGAGCAGGGGGTCAAAGTAGGCCAGATGTTCCACAGACACCGCTGCTGGTCTTATTTCCTCGAATGCCTTGTTGCATTCCTGAGACCAGATGAACTTCTGTCCTTGTTTGGTCAGTTCTCTTAGTGGTGTGCTCACTGTGGCGAAGTCCTGTATGTACCGCGCACAGTAGCTGGCGAGGCCTAGAAATGATCTTACTTCTGTAACATCCGTCGGGGGATTTGCGTTCTTCAGTGTTTCAACTTTGCTGGGGTCTGGCCTCATCCCTTGTTTGGAGAAAATGTGTCCGAAGAACACTAGTTCCCTTCTCCCCAGCTCGCATTTCTCTCCATTCAATGTTAGGCCCGCTTGCTCCAGTTGTGTGCACACTTGACGCAAAGCTGTGTCATGTTCTTTGTCTGTTTTCCCAAATACCAAGATGTCATCACTATAGTTTAGGCTGTTATGTACCGGCCTTATCACTTGCCGTATTGTCTCCTGGAATATCTCCGCTGCCGATGAAATTCCGAAGCTCAGTCGCTTGTATCTAAACAGACCCAGGTGTGTGGAGAATGTCGTGATGTACCTGGACTGATGGTCCAATTCTAATTGATGGTACCCTTTGCATAAGTCCAGCATCGAGAATTGGCAGGCCCCAGTGAGGCAGCTGATCATGTCGTTTAGGTGTGGCCCCGGGTGACGTTCCCTTGCGATTGCGGTATTTGGGATCCTCATGTCCACGCAGATGCGGATCTTTGAGGTGTTCTTCTTTGGAAATGCCACAATCGGAGACACCCAAGGCGCTTCGGCAGGTTCGATTATATCTTGTGCCAGTAAGCTAGTTATTTCCTCTTCCACTTGTGGTTGTAGGTGAATTGGTACTCGTCTATGATGTTGGGCCACCGGCTTGATTGCTTCATTGATGTGTAATGTTATCTGTTTTCCTTTCAGCTTACCAAGACCTTTCAGTATAGCTGGGTATTCTTGTAGGATGTTCTCCGTTTCCGACATGTGGTATGTCATCGCCAGTAGCCCCATCACCTGTGCCGTCACATTGCTTAGCAGGCATGGCGCTGGGATGTCACCCTTGAGCACATGTATTTCTTCTTGGTAGGACCTGCCTTTGTACGTTAAGGTCTCTGTAAATTTTCCCATGTTTTCTACCGGGCTTTTGGAGCCCCACGTGAACACATCCACGGTCGACGGTGATAGCTGTGGTTTCACTCTCATCTTCTTGTATTCTGACATGCACATGATGTTGCATGTTGCTCCACTGTCAAGCACAAACTTAGCTTGGTGGTCCCCTACGCCGATGTCCACAGTGGCGGTTTTCTTTATTTGTTGCTTCTCCACAAGATGAACGTGCTCTGTCCCATTGGCTTCTCTGGGCGCGTCCGACATTAGATATAGTCTCGCCTCCCTCACAGGTGCTGCCGTTTCTTCTGACTCGTCGGAGGAGCTGCGATTGGCCGTTTCCATATGTCAGGCGTACCTGTTGCTGGTCATCCGTAGTCTCATTGTTCTGCCTCTCACTTCTGAATTGTCTGGTCATGCACGTGCTTGAAAAATGATTGTCCCTGTTGCACTTCCTGCACTTCTGGCCCATTGCTGGGCAGGCACCGACGTGTTGGAATTCGAGGCCGCATCGGTAGCATGTTTGTTCGCCCTTCTTTGGTAGGACCGACGCCTGGAATTCTTTCTTTTTGAAATTCCCAGTGATGCGATGTGCTAGCGCCACTCTCTTCTCCTTTCCCATCTCCATCTGCTTGGCATGCTCTGTGGCCCGTGCTTCCGTGCGAGCCATCGTCAGTATCTTTTCCAGCGTCGTTGGTTCCTTCAGAATGCGTGCTCGGAACTCCACTGATTGACAACCTTCGATGATGCGCAATCTTATTGCTTGCTCATTGTCAAATTTGTCAAACTCGCAGTATGTGACCAGTTTTCTCAGTCTCGTTGCAAAATCGTCTAGGCTCTCTTCTCCTTGCTGGCATGCAGTGTTGAATGTGTATCTCTCAAAGTCAACGTTTCGTTGGGGGTCAAATTTCTGTGTGAGACACTGTATCACTCTCTTGTAATCCGCTGTTTGATCAGTGGGGAATGTTAACAACAGATCTTCTATTTCATCCCCTGCGAGATTCAAAAGCAGGTGCAGTTGCTTGCTATCCAGGACGTCCGTGGCACTCATGTAGCGCTCAAATTTTCTGATCCATCTTTCCCACCAGATGCCTGCCTGCGGCTCCAATAGGCTGAATGGTAAATGCCTGCGGAAGACTGCTTGCGTGCTTTGCTTCTCATCATTGTCGCTCATTTTCCTTCCTTGGCACTCCTCTACTCTTCTTCCTCTTTTATTTTCTTTATTTCTTTATTTGTCCCTTTGTTTCCTCTTTATTGTGCTTTATTTCCACTGTTTTCTTCTTCTTTTTGAGTCTTTTCGCTCTGTTTTTCTGTTTCCCTATCTATTTCAATGGCCGCCTGACTTCAAAATGGCTGCAGCGCTGTACTTTGTTCTTATTGGCTTAGTTGCCTGACTCCAAAATGGCCGCCGTAGTCTCGCGAGGTTTCTTTGTCCCTCTCGCTTTGCCTGACCTCTCAAAATGGCCGCCGCTTGTTTCTGGCTTCTGATTGGCCTGCTCTGCCTGTCCTCAAAATGGCCACCGCTCTCGCGATAGTTCGTTTGAACTAACGCACGTCTTTCTGCTTTAATTCTCTATGAGCACTCTCGGGTGCTGACGCTTGCCGGCTCTTCGGTTCGCTGGCAGATGCCTTATTTCTTTCCTCTTGCGTGCAGCCTCACAGCGCTCTTACCGCTATTTCGGCAGCCGGGGTGGGCTCCCGCGTCGCTGCTTCTTGGCTGCTTGACTCGGACCAGGGTGGGCTCCTGGCTCCGCTTCTTCTTCTTCACCGTCGCGCCAATCGCCACGATGTTCCTTGTGTTGGCCAGCGGACCAGGGTGGGCTCCTGGTTCCGTCGCGCTTTTCTCGGGGAAACAACGATCCGATCCACTTCTGCTCTTCTGTGGGTGGTGGACGATCCCGCCTTCGTTCGCCAGTTGTCGTGTCCTTAGCCCCACAGACACACGGGAGACAGGTAAAGGATCTGCAATTCTTTATTGATATACAATATGCTGTGCTGTGCCCACGCACGTCTGCCCACGCTTTCTCCTCGCTCTGCAGTGCCCCTTTCCACCCCTTGACCGGATGTGGTGTCCGGTTCCCTCGGTGTCCCCACAGTCCACTGCAGGGTCCTAGTGCCCTGCCCCAGGTCACTACATGGCCGACCACAGTTCTCCCCCCTCTCGTAGCAGAGCCGTCAGCGGTCCCAGTACTTTCATGTGCCCCAGTGCAGTGTCAGTGTTTTCAGCAGCAGCTAGTCCCACTGTCCCAGCAGGGTCACTGCAGCAAAACGGTTAGCAGAATGCGACTCTGGTGGCAAAACCGTCGCCGAGATATCCCCGCCTACCGGCTCACCTGGAGTGTATCCGTTGTCTCAGACCGTAGAGTGTAGTTGTAGGCCTCGGATGCCGTGTCCTAGCACGGGCCGCCGCACAATGTCCCTCGCGGCCAGGCCGGGTCTCTGGAGCACAGTCCCCCTCCAACTGCATCCGAGTCCACGGGGAAAGTGCCACTCAGCAATCAGGCTGCAAGGCACAAGTGGCATGCGCCCCCCCCGGGCGCGCCGGTGTGGCGTTCACCAGTCTGCAGTGCAGCGGCCGGGGGGGGCACCCTCCAATCCTCCCAGCAGCCGTAGCAGGCCCGGACGGCGTATGTCACCTGCGGCGCCGCCTGCCACCAGTGCCCGCCAGCAGGAGTCCACCCGGGTCAACAATAGCAGCCGGCGATCCACTTCAAGGCGATCTACAGCGGGTCAGACTGACTATTTAGATACGCTGGTTCCCGCACTAGATCCCTCACTGAGGCGCCGGGGTCCACAAGATGGCCGTCCGGCTCCAGCCGCTGCAGTCGGAAACTCTCCGCAACTCCCGGCGCAGCAGGTCAGTTCTCCAGCGATACACTCCCAGACAAAGAAAGGGGAGACTCGTATTTTGCAGGCAGTAATGGGCTGTTTACCACCGTCACGATGCTTGTCCGATGCCGAGACAGCGGGAGCTCTCAGAGAACGCGACTACTCCGCCATCTTGCTTGGCCACACCCCCCTCTTATGACGTTTAATACTGGACTTTACTGTCGTTAGCTAAAAATGAGCACACATTTAAATGAATTACTTTTTTAAATACATTATTTTTGTGTTGTTCTGATACAGGGAGACAAGTATTTCTTCATTATGGTAACTTTACCGTCATTCTTTATACTACAAGTGTATTTCTTCAGGACCATTTGGAGTCAAAAAACACTTTTGAAAAGAATATTTTAACAATGCGTAACAAAATAAATACATTATTTTCTCTCATTTACAAATGCAGACACACTTGCGTGGACTGTACAGGGAAATAGTTGTTTTGAAGACTACTAATCCAAGAGCTCAGTTCTATATTTCACTGTACAAACAGAGGCTTCGTTTTTTAAATAGCTAATTTCCCCTTCAGGAGTTCAGCTTTTTTGCTGAAGTTTCATCAGCTACTTTATACTTGTGATGACATCGGAACAGGGGCAGTGTTTTCCGGGGGTGGCTACTGTTTTCTTTCCTTTGTTCACCATTGCCTCTCATTTGAAGTTGAGACACCCTTCAACGTTGAGACTGCCGTAGTTAGGCCTTGACAGTTGGCCCACCATTTCACCATGGGTGTAGAGGTCATGAACTCTGCCACCATGGCGGAGGGCCAACTGCCGTATTAGAGATCCCCACCTGCCTGTCACTTAGTTTCTCTGAGTCAAAAAAGGACATCCTAATCCATACAGCGGTGCCCGCGCAGGCACTGCGTCCATTGTAGGGATAGGAGTCTAACTGGTGCCTGTCGGTGGCGGTCGACCGATATCGTAATTAGGAGTGGAGTAACTTCGAGTTTGGTGGGACACAGCCATCTACACTCCTGCCATCTAATGTTTTAAGGAGTTTCAGTTCCAGGAGAGTCGTTTACCTCCCATTAAACACTCAGTGCGCCAGGACATAGACTGCACTTCAATCGAGAAATACGGTGCTGGAGGAATGTGAAACCAAGGACTTCCAAGACGGCATCACATGAACAGGTTCAGTCATTTCAGGATCAAGTGATCTGAAGAGACTGCGGCAAGGTTATATGAGAATGCCTCACTTGGAGGAGGGGGAGAACATGGAAAAGACTCCAAATTCTGCTTCTATTGCAATAGCAAGAGTCCATGGTTGGATCAGCATTGTGTCTGTAATCTCTGCCTTCCCAGAGTCCACGATGGGAGTGCTTGTTTGGCGTATAGTTTTTTTTTATTTCAAGAAAACCATTCAGGAATGACAGGGTAGAAGGTGATGGCACTATGGGGAAATGCATCATCAGGCCTCCACTGAGTCCCTGTCAGGAGCCATAGCAAAAAGGGGTTAGACTTCAACAATGGTTTAGGAAGACCTCATGAGGACTGGATTCAAATTTCTGTGTCCTCCAACGAACCCTTTTGAGATGGAAGATCTTAGCAACCAGTAGTGGATGGCATGGATCGCGGGGGGAGGAGGGGTGGGGGCGGTTGCGGGGGGAGTCTTTAAAACCTACCTTTTTGCCGGGTCCCGTGTCTTCTCTGCTCCTGCTCTCCTGCCTCCGACATGAACAGGAAGCAGGCAGCCAGGCTCCCTCCCCTAAGCCAATCACAACGCTGCATGCAGCGTTGTAATTGGTCTGGAGCACCGTGACACGGCGCACAGCCAGGGGCTAGAGGGGTGGGCATCAGTGCTTAATTTGTAAAATATTAAGTGCCAGGGCTCTGACCTGGAGGCCACTGCAGCTTGCACCACTCATCGCCCCTGTCATCGCTGCCAAAACAACTACTAACCATCTCTCTCGCATGTAAATGCGACAATTCAGATTATTCCAGGTCCCCAAAGCTAAAGGAATGGCTGGGGAGGCAGGTATTAGCAATTTTTATAATGTATATTGTTTTCCTAAACAACTGTTATACTGCTCATCTCTAAATTACATGAGCAGCGCCACCTTGTGGCAGACTGCCCTGAGTGTGGTGTTGACAATTAGGTGACGGTGCCGAGCACCGGAAACCAATTAAGTGCCGGTGCTCAGCACCGGAAAGCACCGGCTCAAATTAAGCACTGTTGGGCATGTTCTCCATGCAGGCTGCAATGCAGCCTGCATGGAGAAGGGCAAAGTGCGCATGACTGGTTTGGGTGGCCCGAGAGGCCCGACCAAACAGTCTTTGTGCACTCAGGAGTGGGCAAACAACTCCTACCCTGCCCTGCTCAGAGAGCAGAGCATCCCCGCCCACCCGCCCGCGAAGCAAATATAAAATGGTAATAACTAAAGGTTATTACCATTTTATGTTTTGGCTTCTCCCACTGCGAGAAAGCAGTAGGGCGACGTTCCTCTGCCATAGGAGGAGCCACCCCTGCCAGCAGCCCCAGAGAGATATACACTCAAGACAAAGACTTCACCTCAATTTTTGGGTCCCAAGACGGAGGACTTGTAGCACCTCCCTGATCCTCAAAAGGATACACACCAGGCACACCGAGGATCATTTCTTCTAGGGTTTTCCACAAAAGCAGCCACAGCTCAAGTGCAAGGATTGATTCAAAAAGTGTCATATCTTCACCGTAGCACCTATTGGGAAGAAAGCTCAGCAACCAGCCCTGCTCATTGTTGTTCAGACTATTCAGCACTGAAAGGCACCGCAATACCACAGAATTCGTGAGGTCGAGAACCGGAACCTCAAAGTCAAGAGCATACCGAAACATTTCCAGCACTGGAGGCAGCTTCGAAGCCACATAAGGCCTCGACCTCATAGTATAAAACAGAAAGACACTGAGGAGCTAACAACATCACAACTAGAGCGGAAGGCAGACAACAAATTACATTAGTGAAACCCAATGTCAAAATATTCTGCTGAAAACTTTAAAGAGCCAATAACAGTGCAGGTCATAACAGCAAGGGTGGAGAAGAAATTTAGACCAGCTCCACAAGCACCTATATTCCTCTATGGTCATGTTCCTTCAGACTCTCTTGTGGAATACTCTGCATCGAAAAGAGCAAAGATGGAGTGTACTGGGGACCTCCCCACACCAGATAATGAGTAACCGTGTGGACATCAATGCAGTCATAAACTCCATCGGCCTTCGTGTTCATTATGCTAGGCATCAGTGAGAGGAAATAGAGAAACTAATGCAACATTTCCCAGAGACGTACAAAAAAGGTCAAAAGATATAATTAAGGAAGTAAAAATCATTTAATCACTGACTTCGGAAGTACAGATATGGCCTTCAGACAGGTCAGTACCAGCATTTATTGACACTATGTCTGGCGTAGGATTTCAGTGTTCTGGCCAGAGTTGCATAAGATACTTTATAGATCAAATACTTGATGGCCATCACCTGTACAGAGGAAATGTCAGAGAAAACAACATTTTAAAAAAAGGCACCAACATGGCAAAAACCATGGGAATTCTCCAGCAGCAGCAGCAACAAAAACATATTTTCATAGGGTGCAAACCCATCCATCTCGTAAGGCAAGCCCTCATAATGCAAGGTAACCTTACCAGCAACAACAGGCCTTTCAGAAATAGTCAGAAACGCAGGGAAAGTACTTCAGAATAAATGTATGAGGCAATGGATGAAGCAACCACAGAGGTGCCCAAAATAGAGGTACCTCTGCCAATAAGCAAGGAGCTCCCTATCCTTTCCCATGACCACCAAGGAAAGACTGGGGTTATAACTTCCTCATTAGGTGGACATACCCGCAACTGAGTGGGTGCTACCCACTATTGCTCAGGACTACTACCTAGAACTCTATACTACCACTCCAAAACACCTGCCCATCCGGCACAAAATCAACAAGGGTCACACCAACTAATGCTGGAGGAGGTGTACAGGCACTCTTACAAAACAAATGTAAGAGAGTCATCCTCAAAAAGGATGAAACTCTGCCATCAGTCCTTGGTCTCAGTGTGCTCAACTCTGCAAGAGATCATCCTGCTCCTAAAAGTAGGTGGCTACATGGTGATCTATGATCTCAAGGATGCATATTTGAACATCCCTATGGACAAGGATCATAGCCAGTGTCTAGGATTTGTAGTACGTGGAACACATTACCAATTCAAGATGTTACCATTTGGGGTTATAACTGCTCCAAGAGACTTTACCAGGTGTCTAGCGGCTGTGGTAGTGCACTAAAGGTACAACTGAAATTCACGTGTTTCCATACCTGTATGGCCGACTTGTGAAGGGGGGCCTCGCCCATACTCAGAAAGTAATACAAACTCTACACAACTAGGGGTTCAAAATCTATCTCAAAATATCCACCTGCGGCCATAGCAACCCCAAAGTAATGCATGTCTTATCCATTCTCATAAAATGATATAACTGCTACAGAACTAGGGGTTCAAAATCTATGTCAAGTTACCCTTCTGTGCTATAGCAAATCCCTCGTTTTCTGGAAGTCACTCTCAGTGCACGGACAGGGAATATTTACACCGGCAATGAGAGCATGATGGCATTTTAGAGGTGTTCTCCCCTTTTCCAGACATTACATCCTCTGACAGTGAGAATGAAAATGATGGTGTCATTTATTAGTGTATACTATGTGCATGCTATACATTCATCCTTCACATGCATGTCTTGCCAGAAAATAGTCACAAGTGACTGGGGATTAGGAGGATCTAATTTAAGTGGAGCCCAGTGCTCATGGGAGACCTCACGATTCAGGGACTGTAGTCTCCACAAAAATGGCTTCTCCACTACAATGACCGTGAGCTCATGGTGGTATAGCTAGCTCTTAAATCTTTCCAAAACAGATTCCATAACAGAGTGGAACTGATTCGAAGAGACAACATGACAACTGTGTATTGCATACAAAACCATGGGGCACACTCTCCCTACAACTGTCTAAGCTGGCCCAAGTAAGTTTACAGGGAGTAACATGTCATCAGCTAAACTTGCTGTTGATCATCTTCCAGGAGTGAACACTTTTGTCAATCTCCTCAGCAGGACTCATCAAGAAAAATCCCAAATTCACACCCAATATGTTCACCATTGGGGGATCCCAATAGCAGACTTGTTTGCCACCCACAAAAACATAAAATGAAAAGTTGCCTCCAAATACCTGCAACCGCAGTCCTGGGGCAATGCCTTATGGATCAGCACATCAGGGATATTTGCTTACACTTTTCCCATGCTGCCTCCAATTCATCATGTAGTGGAGAAAATGTGGCAGACATCAATGGTGAAAATTCTCATTGCCCCGGTGTGGGCATGTCAGCCTTGGTAATCGCTACTTTTACCGATGTCCACTCATCCACAGAAAAAACTACAACTATGCCCAGAACTGGTCAGTCTGCATCAAAGATGAATAACAACTTCCCAAATTCAAGTCGCTCAATCTTGCGATGTGGCACCAAAGGTCTTAGAATTCGGGGATCTACACTTACCAGGGAATGGATGCAGCTAGAAAACCTTCTACTTGTTTATTGCTATGCAGCTAAATTATATGCATTGTTACTGACTGATTAAGCAGCACACTAAACTGTTAATAACTACAGGCATTGTCTACTGCCTGTTACACACTTACAAACATCAGGGCTAACCCATACTTCTGTATAATTAGGTACAAGTACACTTAGCAGCACTCACCCTTACTTTATGCCAAAACTTGTATTGCCATTTTATGTCAAGCAGTCCACAGAATTATCTTCTATTTTTCCCCGCCAGTGGTCAAAAGAGCACTACACAAATGACATGTCCAGAGAGCCATCAAGTACTATATCGACCATACTCAGCCCATTGAGAACACCACACCAACTTTTGTTGCAGGTGCACAGCCACATCTTGGTAACCCCAGCTCAAAGACAAGGTTGACAAGGTGGATTCAGCTGTACCGCCAAAGTGCAAAGCACATTGCTTGAAATACCCAGTGCACCTTCCGTTCACAAGAAAGCAGCCACAATGGCATTCCTAGGTAATATTCCACTAGCAGGCATTGGACTTCCATTTTATTTGTGAGCATAGACCAAGGCATTACTGGTCTCCATCATTTTCATTAGCCATAGTCTATCCAGTGGACAGACCTCAGCCAAGAAGAGACCCACAACATTGCTCTACCATTCTTGTCTCTGCCTCATCCTAAACTGGTTGGGAATGTCTGCACAGCCATCACAAAACAGTGCACTTTTCTGACTCTCCAGCTTTTTTGAGCGTTGTTTCCTTGTCTGGATTTGCCTCCTACTATGGCTTTAAGTATTATAAACAAATGAACAGTCTTTTAAACGTTTGTGTTATCAGTATGCAAATCATCGACTCCCAGGAAAACCTAGAGCTCACACTATTAGAGAGAAGGCTGCAGCTGTGGCTTTGTTTTAGAACACTCAACATAAAGGACTATGTTTTCCTGAAGCTGGAGAACTTTTTCTATTTCGTCATTTGGTTATTTATTTCTCTTTATCCTTCTTCCCTACGGGAAGTTGTTTCTATTTCCTGTACTAGCAGTTATGCTTGATGATATAGACACCATAAGGGAGAACATAGCTGTCATTCCTATTCAATAGTAAGGTTTCAGAATCAATCTCTCTCTCTCTCTCTCTCTCTCATCCAAGCTACCACTCACCTGCCCTCAAAGTCCACCTCTATCCCTCAGGTTAATCGACACCCACTGAGCACATGCACACTCATCCACCACTATGGCCTCATCACACACAGAACGTTCTCATCAGAGAAATGTCTCATCACTACCTCATCCTCAGTTTTCAATGTAAAGATAATAGTAAGCTACACAAGCACACACCAGTCAACAATCCATAAAAATGATGTCATTTAAAATGTCATCAGTGATGTAATTTAACATATCATGAGTGATGTAATGTGTGAAGTCATAAGCAGTGTAAGTTATAGTTAGTTGAGTTAACTTTAACTCGCGAATTTCAGCATTTTCCTCATTTTTTTAAACAGTTCTTGTAATATTCTGTCACCTATATGTGACCTCAATTTAATCTTTGTTTTTTTCACTGATTTGTTTACGCAAGTTAAGAGCTTATTACCATACCTAAATACAACGGGGCTTATTTACAAGCCCCTTGCGCCGCCGGTGCCTCACTTTTAATATGGGAAAAAGGGACGCACCGGCGGCGCAAGGGTATTGTAAATAAGCCCCAACGTTACTTATATGTGGCTACAATGTCTCTGACTAATCCTCTGTAAGCAAGAAACCGAACCCCCTGTGCACAGAACCTCTAGTTGCCTGCAGAAGAGATTAAAGCAGAGGTTTGTCTTTGGACTATTTGATCGTTTGTTTTTGTTATTTAAAGTTTGTTTTTAATTTAAACCTGTTTTTTGTATTGGAATTTCCTTTTGAAACTTGTTTTTGAAACTTTTTAAACAGCATTAAACTACTATTATTTTTTTAACTTGTTTAATAAAACATATATTATTTTCATTTCTTATGTTTTTTTAACAAGTCTTTGTGTTCCTTTTTAGGAGTTCTTCCATGGCTTTGCCAAAAAATATTTTCTTGGTTTCTCCAGAATCCACAATTATCAGTGTTTTCAATAATTAAAGAAATGCTGCATAATGTCATCATCTTCTTGTTGTTGTTGGTGTACTTCTGAGGTTGCAGTTTCTTTGGCCTTTGCTTCTTGTCATGTTCTTTCACAATCTACTTGGGTTATCTGGTTGAGATGCACATCCCGGTCGTCCCCATGGAGTACTGGGCAGCATATAATTTGCTCGTCATTTGTTTTTTGCCCAGCAGGCACAAAAAGAACGGCCACATCACCAATTCTTTGTTGAGCTGATTGTGCTGCTGTAGATGTCAAAGGCAGCATAATTAGGTAATCTGTTGTGATGAACCAGCTGTGGAAAGAAAGGCTGGTGGATGGTGTGGTCGGTGGCTTCTGCTCTGGAGTTTTGTCGGATGCCATGATACACATGGATTGTCTGCACAGCAATATGACTCAGCAAAATACCAAAGTGTAGATTTTGTTTTTAACGGGTGTTGGCTTATTTTTGAGTAGTGTACCCTGAGTGGCCAATGAGGTCGCTACTTTCATTTTTATGTTATTTTTGGGGTTCCTTTTGTATCGTGCTACTTCTGCAGGACCCATACAGCCAATGAAAAAGTGTTGCATCACTCCTGCATGGCCTTTACATTACTTTTTTCCAGGTCCCACGGTGGTACCACCGGGCCCAGAAGTTTAAAAAAAAAAAATTAACTTTACTATGAAATGGTTATTTTATTTTAAGTTTGAGGCTAGGGGTCTTCTAACAGGCCCAAATAACTAATATATATTGTTATTTTTATTAATATTTCTACATTTTAGGTGTCATACTGCTTAAAACTGGTACCGCGGTACTTGTGGTTCACAGTAAAACCACATCTGATTGGTTGATATGACTGTATTGATGCATTTTGAGGGCGATTCCGCCCCATTAGTCTCATTTGGGATTTGCACCTGAGAGAATCCACAACCTGTGCAGTCTCCACCTCTTTTTAAATTTCTTTTCTTTTTTGGGATTTAGGACTCTAAAATTAGAAAACATGGCACCTGGAGGAGGCCAGAGAACACCAGAAGAGGATAAAGAGAAGCAGCCCAAGACCTCTCCAGAGTCAATCATTTGCCAATTCATTTTTAATCGACTTAGAGAGAAAAAAGTGTTTGCGGAAATGGTGAAATGCAATCTCTGCTAGAAGGAGTTCATGAGGTACCTGAATGCTGCAAAGAGAAGATGGCAAGATGATGAAGGGACATCAATACCTCTGTGTCACTCCTACTCCAAAACCTGGTGACTCTACCACTTGTGGTGAAATGTTCTTGCCACTAAAAAGAATATAAACCCATTACATGTGAATATTGGTTTGTGCTGTGTTTTTTCTAATGGTTTAGTTGAGCCCCCCAAAAATTGAAAGATTACAGAAAAATAAATCAAAATGTTTTAAAAATCAAAAAATGGTTCCTGGTACAAAAAAAATGTGTTTTGCCATGTCTGTGTCTAAATGTTTAAGTATGTTTGTATGTTTTAAAGAAGAAATGTTATATTCATTGGCACAACATTACACAGGATACAAATATGGTGCACTGCATTCTTTCAACGTCACAAAGAAAGAAAATAGTATACCAATCAAAATATGATGCTCTTCTTCTTACCTTCAGCAATCACAGACTTTCACTGTCATGAACTAATGTAGATACCATTGTAACTGGAAGAGTAAGCCTGTTGGGTCAAGCATATGGGTTTGTAAATTGAGAGAATCCTTCTGGTACGCAAACAATGCTTTAATACTTTTCCTTCTTTTTATATGTACAGTAGAATGCAGTACACATGGAAAGTTGTTAATGTATTGAAGATTAAGAGCATTTCTCCTTGTCAAGCTTGCCTTGAGCAGGTGTAACCTTTTCGGTGGAATTCCTATATATACACATGGAAGTAGATAAGGATTTGCTGAAGGCCGTGCACAGCAGTGGGTTTGGTGTCTCAGGGAGTTGGGCACAGGGAACAGCCCCAACTATATGGTTTGAGACTTAAATTATATATATGGTGGATTCTAATGCTGGTACCTAAGAGTGCGGGCTTAGAAAGTAACACAATTCTGAGTGACAGCAGCTCAGAGCACACACTGTTGACTGTAGGAAAACGGGTGTATTGGATAGAAAAACACTGGAGTCATCTTTGGTAACTCGCTACTAGCTTTGCATGGATTAGTAATTCTTCAGACACACATCTACTTGCACATCATCTCAGTACTGTCTAGACAAAGGATAGAGGAGATAGCTAATACACAGTGAAATCACCTCCAGCCACAACCCCCTCTCCAGTCCAGGACTTATCAGGTTCTCAGTAAAAAGGTGTGAAGAATGGGCTGAGGGTACCAGTAAATCTCTGCCAACCCGAAGTGACTGTGGGCTGGGAAGGGAACGAGTTGAGGATTGTCAGCTATGAAATCAAAGGAATGTTACAGGAAGAAGCACCGGAGGAACATTCCAGCCAGGTAGGTGCAGAGCATAAATGGTACAGTAAAAAAGCAAATGTAAGAGCAAGGAGCCAAACAAGGTAGAAAAAAGCAGGAGGGAGGAAACAAAAAAATCAGAAGTGGCTGAACAAGAACAAACGGGGAGCGAGAACGACGAGTCGGAGAGCCATACAGTAAATCAGTTGGTAGGCAACTGACCACTGCTTCTGATCATTCTTAAATTCCCTTGTAAGTTCCTACCTTTCCCTAAGGTTTCCCTCTGACTGGTCTCTTTGTGGTCTTGACCTCGAATGCTCGCCTGTTAACTTTGCGCCCTAGCTGCTACTGACCAGCCCTCTAAATCCACCAGTTTCACTTATCCCCATTCTTTCCTTTAATGCCTGTCACCTGCTCTTGTTGATCTCGCGACTCCTGATACTCCTGATCTTGACAACAACTAGCTAGCAGTGGATTCAGCAAAAACCATTTCTCCATGGTGGAAAATGCAGATTTTGTACATTCCCCCTGTTTGGTGCAGAGGTTCTACAAATGCTTCCCGCAAAAAGCAGGCTACATTGTATATTACCTGGTGACTGCTTTTCAAAGGGGATATTGTTAGAATTCTGAAATAAATCACACATTGAGGCATAGGAATGGAAAGGATTGATAAGTATGGTAGGCAGGGTAGTGCAGTTTCCACTAAGTAGGAACTGCGCATTTGTGGACAACCAACTTAGGATGGGGCCAGACTGATTCCATGCACCCCCGCAGGATATGTTGTCTTTTAGACCAGGAACAATTCTGGCAACCAGTGAACATGACAACTCTGTTCCCTCAGGAACCCTTGTGGCAGACCTAGAACTTTTCACTCAGACACGCGTGCTCTCATTTGTCAGAGAAATATACAAAGAATACACAAAGGGATGTTTTCAATGTTTATTGAACCAAAGTGATTCTTGTATAGAAAACATGTGCTGCAATGATCAACAAACAGAAACAGACGAAAGTTATAATTGGTGTCAGGACAGTGAACAGGACAAAGAGTTCCACCATCTTGCTGAGACAATGTATTTATGCAAACATATGTAACAGTATAACAATCTAGCGTATTCCTACTATGCAAACCCTAACTTATGTGTTTAGGGTGCAAATGTATGTTCTGCCAAGAAACCCCCTCTTAGATGATCCAACCCAGTTACATGGTGGGTAAGAATGCAGGAACCTGTTTTGGTCCCGAACTGGACACCCCTCATGGAGATGTCAGTCAGCTGCTGAGCAAGAGCTTCAACTTGCAGGGACCCCTCAAAGTGAGCCGAAGTGTCGCCTCTGATTATACTCGGTAACAAAAGATTATAAATGGAAAACTGCATCCTTGCCTTGGGCTGAGATTGTGATCAGGCTGCCATTGTTTGTATTCCACAGATAGCTTTGTCACCATATGGACGTAAATAACAAACACATTTGGTTTTTGTGCAATCCAAAACGGAATTTCTTCCCTTTTAGTGGGAACCTTACCCATGATTGCATTTAATGTTTGTGGGCAGGTTTGTGGTGGTGCAGCTTGAACAGCTTGCGCAGGAGTAAGTGTTAATGTTCGCATCATGAACTGCGTAAGGCATCTGTATATTGTTACTAGATTATCATATAATCCACGCAGCTGGGCTGCGGTCAAGTGATTGATACCGTAATGCGGAGTGTAACTGGCTAGGACTGGCCATGTCGCCCTCTCATTGCTGAATGGGCCCAGTCTCACATTTTGTATAGTATGGGGGAGGGCTCCTTTAAACCAATTAGCATGTTCTTGGTAAGTAAGAGGGACTTCTATCGCCTCATAAGGAGTGTATTCATCTGGTGTTTCACCTATTTCATATTTGTGAAACACCCGTGCCGTATTCTCTGCCACTAGGAATGTAACCCAGGAGTAAAAGATCTCTGTTCTATGTGCTTCGTGTGCCGCTACCATGAATGTAACGTCTCCACCATCTAGTGTAAGGATATTTTGTAGCAGTTTCTGAGTAACTGCATATCTGCAGTTTTCAGAGATGTTTTGAGCCATGTTATATAAGAAATGAATTACAGAGTTCAGCTAACACAGTTGGAATTAGATCCTTTCAAGCTTTAATGTCCCACAGCCAATACATAGGGTATACCTACTCAGCTGAGGAGGATATTCCCTACCACCACAGAGGTGTCCAGTTTAAAAAGGTGTGTAGGGATCTCTGAGAAGGCACGATTGAACTACTCAGTTGATCCATACAAAATAAAAAACCAACCAACGTTGGCGGCGCCATGTCGTGTAGTTTTCACTAATCAGTAGGAACTGTGCGTTTGTGAACAACATAAACTTAGGATGGTGCTAGACTGATTCCATGCGCCCACACTGGATATGTTGTCCCCTGGACCAGATAGCTCGCAGGGCCATAGTTAGACTCCCCTGAACCTAAACAGCGAGCAAACAGTTCTCGCAACCACTGAACATGACAACTCTGTTCCCTCAGGAACCGTGGTGACAGACCTAGAACCTTTTGCTCAGATACTCGTGCTCTCATTTGCTCGGAGAAATATACAAAGAATACACAAAGGGACGTTTTCAATGTTTATTGCACTAAAGTGATTCTTGTATAGAAAATATGTGCTGTAAAGATCAATAAACAGAAACAAGTTATAATAGGTGTCAGGACAGTGAACAGGACAAAGAGTTCCACCATCTTGCTGAGACAATGTATATATGCAAACATATGTAAGAGTATAAAAATCTAGCATACTCCTACCATGCAAACCCTAACCTACATGTCTAGGGTGTAAATGTATGTTCTGCCAAGAAACCCCCCTTGGATGATCCAAATCGTTACCTGGTGGGTAAGAATGCGGGAACCTGTCATGGTCACGAACTGGAGACCCCTCACGGAGATGTCAGTCAGCTGCTGGGCGAAACCTTCAGCATGCAGGGACCCCTCAAAGTCAGCCAAAGTGTCTCCTCTAATTATACTTGAAATCAAAAGTTTATATATAGAAAACGGCATCCTTGCCTTGGGCTGAGATTGTGATCAGGCTGCCATTGTTTATATTACACAGATAGCCATATCGCCATATGAACGTAAATAACAAACATTTGCACAACGCATGTGAGGGCCTTGTACACAATACCAAGGCAATGCAATAGTGTTCTCGTGAAGTTTATTCATGTTAGCAAGTTTGGTGTTTTCAAGAACTAACCCAAGTGTCATGAAGGCACAAGTGTGTCAAAAGTCGATGTGGCAAAGTGAAGGCAGCTTTAGGAAATTGTGTACATGTAAAAATGGCAACTGGTCCTACTAGGCCTAACTGGGACACATGACAGCAGGGCAGTGGACATTGGGTTCATGTAGACACTAGACAACACCAGACAGTTCCACTTGAAATTTTCACTTCCAGATTATCTCAAGCAGTTTTGGGGCTGTAGTGGGAAAGTCAATATTTGAAGCCTTTTCAAGATGGGGTAGACACCCGGCAATGTGCTGATTATTTGATGTGGTTCTCCAATTCACATTAGTTTGCCCCTGTTTATTCATCCTTGCACCTTTCTTGTTTCCTCCCGGTCCTGTACCACTTTGTTCAGGTTTGCCCTCAGTTCCCTTCATTGTCCCTTGATCTTTGTACTATTGTTGTGATTCCTGCTTACCTACTGTTTTCTCATCTTGCGTTCTGCTTATTTTCATGCATCTTGGAGTTCCCACTGGAAGGGCCGGACTGGGAACTCAAAGCAGCCCTAGTAATATTCTCAGACCAAGCCCTGAAAAAGAACTGACTAGCCCCTGGAGCCTGGAAATGCTTGCCAGCTGTTTTTGTTACTGGGGGCTGATATTGCAGCACTGCTACAAAACTGGCCCCCATCCTTCCAGCCTACCGGGGAAACGCCCGATGCGGCCAGTACAGCCCTGCCCACTGGGTAGCCTTGTCTGAACACAGCGCATTACAGCACCTTCCACCATTATGATGGAAATGTCTTGTTCTAACAGTCTGCATTGCCTTTTGGACTCACCATTATACCACACTCTTAACCATGGTATTCTTCTTAGCTCATAACTTGTCTGTAATTCCTGGACGTTTTATGCACTGAATAAAACTAATCCACCTTGATGGTAAATCCAGTCCTGGATTTCAAATACCCTTTTCCATGTTTTCCCTCAGTTCCTCCAACAAGTGTACTATCTTACTAATACCTGCACACAGGAATCTAGGGCCATGTGGGTTCTCGGGGGGGGGGGGGGGTCTGGATACACAGTACCTGACAGTAACCTATAGTGGTACAGATACCGGCAATGTGCCTATCAAAACCACTATTGCCAGCAGAATTTCCTTCACCATCTCCTATTTCTATTCCTTGCTAATGGACCATTAATAGCATTTTGCAGGTATATGTCTGCTACGGAGATAGGCAGGGCAGCAATAAGATCCTCTGCTACCATCTGCTTCACTCATGTTTACAAATTTGAATCAGCGGAAAACCTGAAACAAAAAAATATTCAAATAAATTACCAATATGATGGCTAAAACACATCATTATAGAGCCGCCATTTTAGAAAATGGTGAAAGGTTTGCTCGGAGGAGTTATTTTCTGTATCTATAAGACTACTTGACCCCCAAAACCTATGTTTTGACAACAAAATGAAGTATATAGGTCTCATGGTTCCTGAAATATTACATCATCACTGCAACACATCTGCCATTTTTGAAAATGTCGTCCAGAATAATTTGGCCCGGATTAGCAATGTCTACTCAAGCTAAATTACTTCTCTAATGATACAAAAACACAAATTAAAAATGTAAATCTCTGGACAACAATTTTTTTTTTTTACAAAGGTATATCAAGGGCCAGGACTATTTCAGTAAAGCTGGTCACTTTTGTTTTTCAATGCTGAGCTTTTATTGGTATATATGTGTCAACTATTTTTAAATGATATGTATTGCATATTGCTTTTAGCTTTGGCCCTGCACATTATTCAAAGCTATTCAAAGCCTGCCCGTGGAAAAATAAGAACTCTGGGTTTCCATCAGATCTTTTAATGGCAACATTGTGAAATCATCTGCAATGACTAGCATTTACTGTACTGGCCTTACGTTTTTCCACTTATCAGTACATACTATAAACATTTAATGTAAGAAGAAAACACTTTAGAATGTGTTGTACGGCTGTCCTAATGACCCCTGACTGACAGCTTAAGTAAACAAAGACATAAAGGCAATGTTAAAATTACTACAGATTATTTCATGTAACTTTTTACTTAGCATTCATGTGTAGGCCTTTGCAGAATCTTAAAATGTGAAGAGCAAGCTGACATTTTTCTCTGGGAAAGGTGGCAACTCCTACCTCTACTCCAGTAAGTTCTGTCTGCCTCTTCCCTCTAAAACATGCAGTGCTCTGTGGAAGATGATCTCTCTTTTGGGGCCCCCACCCTCTCCTGTAAGGTACCTGGCAGGCTCAAGAGAAACAAAAAAGTTATTTTGTTTTTTTAATTAGGGGGGGGGGGAGTGTCAGCGCTGTGTCAGCTCCAAGCAGGCAGCACACTGCAACTGCTTTTGAGAGACTCAAACTGTACAGACAAGCTGAGGCAGCCCCATTCCTGTAGAGAAGACCGGAGTCCCCCGCACCCCAGGGGCTGCAGGGGTGTTCGTTACACCGATCCAACAGCTTTCCAACCCCCGCAAATCAACCAATGTGATAAGTGATATGTGCCATCATCAGTTGCTAACTTTAGTGATTGTAAGTTGCACCTCATAATTACCAGGTTGGAGCCTTGTATATTCAACAGAAATTATTTAAATAAATAAATAAATTAAAAAAAACACACAATGTCTTGTCATTTCTTTGGACGTGTGATTCAGCATCAGGCTATTACGACATCGTTCACTAACCAGTGGTGAAACATTAGCCCACACAGCCACTGCAGTGCGGGGGGGGGCACGAGCTCCAGGGGGCCTCTCCGGCACTGTGCACACGGCCCCTGGCCTGAGAGCTCCTGACCAAGTCCGAGGAGCGGGGCCCTCCATGTATTTTGCAGGGGGGCATCCTCAAGGTTCCTTACACCAATGTGTCTAACACTGGAATGTCTAGTAGCTCGCTGTGTGCTCTGTAAGAACAATTAATTCATCCTGGTCAAGGTCTTGTCTAGTCACTTCCTCTAACATAATCAAAGTTGAAAGTCACTTAATGTCAGTTCTGATACCCTTTGGATTTTAAGTGACACACCACTGTTGCAACTCCTTTTTCAGAACTTTATAAAGCCATTCAGTAGTGTGTGACCAATGTTCAAACTTTTTTGCCTCGGGGTGTAAGAACTACACAAAGCGAGTAATTGTAAATATTGAGGCAAAGGGGTGTTCTCCTTTTGCTTGCATCTCCCACAAATATGAATCTAGGCTTTGTGACCACTTAGGTGGTCACCAAGTAATGAATGGTTGTTGGCCAAGTGGAAGCAGTCTGTGAGGGACAGCTGGCATTGAGCGAGTGACAGCTAACGGTATCAGTGCTAGCAGTCAACAGTCACACTAACTGCTGTTGGCTGCTCCAGTGTCCCCTTCATAATGTGTCATTTCTTGCCAGTGCGACCTTTGTGCCTATGCGGAACAAGGGTCAAAATGCAAACTGACTTCAAAGGTGAAGCTCTGCTGTCCCAAACAGGACTCTCAGAAAGAATCATGCTTCATAAATGTTACCTACGTAGGGTTTCACCACATCCTTGTGAGCGGCCTCTTCGCAATTCAGAAATTTTCACCGTTTTTGCAATTTACATTTGGGCAATTCACAAGGGTGTAGGCAATTCATTCAAGTATCTTCCCTCCAAGGAAATGATATCCCACACCCATATTTGACGTAGGCTCTACTGAATCGAACAGACCTGAAAAAAGAAATCTGATGCAAACTTGTACTGCCTGAGATGTACAACTTTGTTACCCTGGTGAAGCAACACCTACTAGTTGTTGTAAAACGTGTTGGCTGGTATTTGAAAAAAAAATTACATTGTTAACGTACTCACATAGGATGACAGGAAAAACAGGAAACAGGAAAATGACAGGGTCTATAAATAAGGTTCAAACAAATCTTTTCTTTGAATGTGGAAGTATATCAAAAATGTCTAGCCACGCCAATAGCGACAATACCTTTTCTCTTCTTGCTGCCCCCTGTCTAACTTAAACTAAAAATCCTACAGCTCTACAATATAAAACGGTGGTACAAAGTCTATTCACCTTCCATTAGTGCAAAATCCCCTCTTTTCGCAGGCCGTACTACGAATGTTTGCCCAGAAAGGAACCAGAGTAGCAAAACTTGGCGATTTACAACCCTTTATCTGAAGTGTTAATAATGTAACATCTAGATAGAAGGTTACTTTCAGAGGAACGCAGCTATTACTGTCCAGACACACGTCACTGCATTTATACTCTGCTTCTTTTCCAAGTTTATGTTGCCACCATGTGGACATTGCTCCCTCACTCACACTTCTCCTTTTCACTGTGTTGCCCGTCTTCCCCCTGCTCTCACATTTTTTACCCCCCCCCCCACCAGCTTTCCCTTCCCTCCGCGCAAACTCCCATAGTGCTTTCAGACCGAAACCTGTTTTTATCTTATTTTCGAACATATCATAAAAAATTTACGTGCCTGTATTTAAGGTGTCTTGTCATACACACAGCCCTTTGTTTTCTATTTCTAAAAAAGTTGGGTGGCAGGGGAGCCTTCATTATAGTCCTCCCTTTCTTTCTAAATCACACAAATAAAACAATTAGGTATCCCTTTTCATTCAACCTTTATTTTACAGCAAAACAGGACTGTGTGAAAACATAAGCTGCAGTTCCATTAGAAGGGATTTTCTTTTCTACCTGTGCCTTAAATCTGCTTACACTGCAGTGTTTACACTTTAAACCCAGACCTATTGGCGTTGCCAGTGCCTGTTTTATTTTTTATTTACTGTTTCAAAATGGATGTCTACCAACTTGGGCCAGTAATCAAAAAAAAAAATGGCCTCCACATCATAACACATAAGTGTACATGTGTGGGACGCAGGCATGTGTGCATGAATGCATCATCACGCTTGGGGTCACCATACCATCATGACGCACATGGGAGCATGCACAATGATGCAGGTGCACACATTCGTCGTTGCCCGGGTTTTTGCTGTTTTCTTCTTTTATTTCTTTCTTGCTGAAATTCTCCGGCATCAGCAGTAAAGCCGATGCTAAACCACATTGGCAAAAATCACTGGCATGTACCTTGGTAGACCAGAATACAGTAGATTGCCTACTAAAGAAAGGGTGAGTCCAACTGGAACCTCAGGGGTGAACTACTTGGCTTGTGGCCCAAAAGAACACCAAAAACCAAGCGAGGATCTAAAGTCTGAGCACATTTCATATAACCAAACCATTTACCCAAAGGGTCATCAGGTCTCATGGGAGTATGCACGACCTTGCTCATCATGTCCCACACCAAGCGATATATAGCAGATACTAATGCGAAAGTGAGTGGGACAGAGGAGCTGGGCTTTGAGCCTGTGAGGACACAGTGGTGGAGAGCAGAATTGCCAAGGGGACAGCAGATAAAAGCGAGAGAACCATTCTACTGGTTGAGCAGGTTGTAGATGACACCCATCACAGTGACCCCAGTACACTAAGTACATCTGGTGGACATTGGCCATGACAGAGGCCTGCACAGAGGTGGATGGGTCAGCAGTAGAGCACAAGCATTGTGAATCACTGACAGGACGAGTGTATTTGTAGTGATGAGGAATGGTCTATAACTTGCAAAGTTCAACGTATGCAGATGGTATTTCACGTAAAAGAGCATAGGCACTGTAGGAAAGTAGGATCTGCATTCATGGTCACCCCCACTTTTTGCTGGTGTCATTATGTTTTTCTGACTAGTCTGACTGGGATCCTGCTAATCAGGACTCCAGTCTCTGTGCTTCTTCCCTAAATTGGACATGGTGAGTGCTTAGGTACACTCCAGATTGGCTACTGGTGTACCCTGATAAGTCCCTAGTACATGGTACTAAGTACCCAGGGCATAGGTACACCATGGGTCTCCCATGGGCTGAAGCATGCATTATGCCACCCATGAGCGACCACTCACATTGTGACTACAGGCCTGCCATTGCAGCCTGTGTAAGCTGGTGCTAGCACCACTTACGACCGATATAAGTTCCCTTATATCTGAGGTCCCTGCACTTAAAACCTTTAAGTCATCCCTAAGGCAGTCCTTTCAATCCTGAAGGCAGGGTGCTCGGTTCTAAGTGCGAGTGTGCCCCTGCATACGCGGGACATCCCTACAACCCTCGGAGTCCATTCTCCCGGGTTGTAAGTGCATCATCCATTAAGACATATAGAGTGGCCATGCGCCATTACGTGATGACCATCTCTAAACTGGCTGTAGCCAACCCTGTCGTGTTTGGTATGAAACATGTTGGAATTATACCCCAACACCATAAACAGTGTGTGGGTACGATTCCATGTACTGTAAAGCTCCTGCCGGGAGGCCCTTAGTGCTCCCGGTACCAGTCTTCCAGAACCAGACAGCAAGCTAGGGCTGGTGCCGACCAGAGACACGATTCTGCCCTCCTGCTGTTGAGCCAAGCTCGAGCAGGGGAAGGCAGAACAATAGTTGTCCTGTCACAGAGAGGTGTGACCACCTCCCAGACAGGGTTTAGTGTATTGGGACAGGGAGGAGGCGCTTGCTGGCACCACTGAGGCTGCTTGTAGGGCACATTTGGTGCCCTCCTTGCATACTCCAGTTCAGGGAGCCATTGGCTCCCGCTCTGGATCAAAACTGGCCAAAGGACATGGGAGTATCCTCCCCACTGTCCAGCCCCTCCTCTGGGAGGGACCCTTGAATCGTCCCAACCCTTTCCCTTCCTAAGGGTACCTAAGGGCTTACCTGTGGGTGGGTCCCTAGATTCGCCGTGGGACAAGATTCTGATCACATACTACTTCAACTTCGACCGTCTGGACACTGGAATTCGCTGGACTTCGCTTTGGGAACCGAGACTGCAACGGGGAAGATTCCTGCTGCTCCTGGTCTCATCGTCCTGCTGGTCTTCTGCAACGTCTGTGCCCGTGCTCCATACAGGTTCTTCACCAGGCCTGTGGACATCCAAGACACCTGAAGGAATCTCCCTTGGAGTGAAGGAGTCACTCCCCTGCATCTGCAGGCACCGCAACGCAGATGACCGGTCTGCTGATCCTGAGCTCCCACGGAATCCGAAAGGCTCAGCAACACAGGTGTGGTTCTGCAACTCCCTCGAGGCCTGCACTGTCTTCATACCGAGTTTGAGGCCAGCATCCCTTGCCGGAAACCACTGGAACAGGTCCCCTGTGCACCGCATCAACTTGCCGTTGTCAAGGCTTGTTGACTCTCCCCTCCAGAGATCTTCAGGCTCCAAGAAGCTCTAACCTCAAGCAACGCCTGCAGCCAAGATCCTCGCCCTCACCGCTTCCTCTGCACCGTGGGCCTTCTTCATTGGTGAGCTGTTCGAGGTCCTCTTGTGACTCCTGTGCCTTCAGCACATGGGTCCTCTTGAGGGTCTTCTTCGGCTTCAGTGGGGACCCCTGCTTGCTCGGGCCTGCTCCAACTTACCTGCTCATGGTGAGTCACTTGGACCTTGCTGGTCCCAACACTGCCCCTTTTTCGTCGACTATGTTGTTTGCTGCTGCCAAGGCTTGTTGGTGCCCCTGCCGGACACTGACCCCTTGGCTCTCGACATCCTACGTGGGACAGCTCGTGAACGGTTCCTGGTCCCCTACAGCATCACCTGGTCCGCACAGCTGCAACTTCAAAGGCACCGTCAACCTCTCCTGCATCTCCGACATCGGTGGGCATTCGTCTTCCATGCCTCCTGGTCACTCCTGAGTGGCATAGACTCTGTTCCCTCTGCTTGCAGGTACCTCTCATACTGAATCCACCTTTGGGTTCAACCAGACTCCGTCTTCTTCTCGAGTGGCATTTTTCCTGAAGCCCTCCATTGTGGTCTACGGCAGTTTCCAACGTCACTTGACAGTTATGCACCCGGCTTCCCTGGTGTAGGTTTCCTGGGGTATCCACGGGTGGGGTGACACTCCAACCTTCCATCTTCCATGGGGTTTCTTCAGGGTCCACTGGGAAAGGTTCTTCTTTAAAATTGCAACCGCCACTTCCCCATTGACTAACATTGAGCATGCGGTCGTGTTCCCACTTTGCACACGACCTCCGTGGGGGTTCCTGGATACTCACCTAGGGTGGTTCCTTGGGAACCTGGCTCTTCTAAGTCTTCTGGGTCCATTCTTGACTTGAGTTGTGGTTCGCATTCCACTATTTTAGTATATGGTTTGGTCTCCCCCTGGAGACCACTGTGTATTTTTGCTACTTACGTGTTCAGTTTCCTAAGTATTGCGTGTATTGTTTTTATATCTCTGGGTAGGAGATAATACAATGTGTTAGTGAGTGTTTGTAATAAAATACATATTTTTATAACTACACTGTGTGATTCTTTTTCACTTAACCTATACCATAAGATTAAGTACTGGTGAAACAAGCTGCTTTACACTCCTTCTGTACTAAGCCTGAAGGCTGCTCTCCACAGCTACCACTTAGAGACTTTTTAAGGTTGTCTAAGAACACTAAAATCACCATAAGGGTTGTCTGGATAGTGCAGGGTGCTACACTTACATAAGTGAGCACCATATACTAAGCCAGCCTCTCACAGGCACCAAGAGACATCCACTTACCATTTATAGAGATGGGTTTTTAATTTTTTTTTTTTTTTAAGGCAACACAAAATTTAACAGAGAGGGAGTTCCACAGGTTAGCTGCCACGACAAAAAAAGCTGTCGCTGAAATTCTGTACAAGGACTTAGTACACTGAGCAAAATGTTGCTGTTTGTTGTGGTGCGTTTGGCGACAGCCGTGGATGGAAAGAATAAGCAATGACAACAGAACCAAGACTCAGGCACGGAACGAATGGGTCCAGTTTATCATATAAACTGTGGAAGCCTTTGTTTAGGCAGAGGAGCATCTCAATGGATTGGTGAAGGTTGTTGAACCCATGCCTGAATTCTAGCTTAGCTGAATTCCAACACCATCTTGAAGAGGAGGACGGTCTGATCTACACTAAGGCTGGCTGCCATCTGACACATGTCCGAAGGTAAATGTGGAGTTAGACCACTCTAAGGTATTCTGGCAGACCCGCATACCCTATGCTTTACAGGATAGGCAGCGCTAGGTAGCAGTGCATTTATATGTATTCATATAATCGAATGGAAAGGCATGATGGTTGAATTATTCATTCTGTTTGCCATTCTTGTAATGCTGGTAACATTGTTTTACTCCATTCTAATAACCACTGCAGCACACGTATTTTACATGAGTCAATTGCTTCAATACATGTTTGAAATGCCAATTTGTGTACTTTGCGTCTCTCCCTATGGGCATGCCGGAGTTACTAACGAAAGGGTAGATCTGTTTCCATGATTTCCTTTGGAGAATTAGGGTTGTCATGTTCGGAGGTTGTTGCAGACACCATTCTGCCACTTTACGGGCCCAGATAGCGCACTGTGCGCTAGCTAGGAATTAAGTCCGCATATTCTGATGGAATAAGTGGACTCAGTCCCACATAGTTCTGAAGCTTATATAGCCTAAAAGCAAACTCACTGAGAAAGTATGAACCGTACGACAATTGGGGGTACCAAACACCAAGGCTGCATAGTCTTGATTCCTTCTCAAGCCTCTCTCATTCACCACCAGACACTTCCAGCCTCTTTATCTCAGTCTTGCAGGGTCATTTTCACCCCTGCTTTCTCCTTTTGTCGCTGTTTTCCGCATGTATTCCTGCTTCTTTCCCCCTTTTCTTTTTTTTCTAGCTCCAGATCAAGGTTTGTTGAAGAAAAATAAGCACCAGTCCCAAAGATGAGTGCCTCTGTACCCTATCTATAAACACCAGCCCAAATTAAGCCCAGGACGTCCTTCTATATACAGCAATGCAATAGCATATAAAGCGCTTCCCATCCCACTGTGGGGTGCTGATCACATTAGCAACATGGGTAGCAAGCTACACCATGAAGAAGTGCTTGGTTGGCAGAATGTGGCACTTGCTACCAGACAACATGGGAAGCAGATTGGTTTTGTGCATGAGTTACAAGATAGCTGCTCTCATCTTTTCCTGAGGCGCAGCATTTAGCATAGCAGTGAGATGATGGAAGGCTATGTAAGAGATTGATGCTCTCAGGCCATACTTATACTTAGAAGGCAGTTCTAGTTTATTCTTCAGGTTCTACTATAAAGTTCGAAGCAATATTCCATCTCTTAATCCGTCAATGATCATTCAAGAGTAATCAATTGTACAACCTTTGGAACAAGGAAAGCCTTCACGTTCCCCTATTTCTGTTTTCTGATGACCTGTAATTTATGCTTTCCAGTGTCTGGTCTTAAATCACCTCAAAGGCCAAGGTGCACAGAAATGTGAAGCTCCTGCTCAGTGATTTCCATGTAAAAAAAAGAAAAAGAAATAAAACAAAATTATAAAGGACCATTCAGGAAAGCAGACAACATATGCTTCCAGACACCTGCTTAGAATGATTTGGTCCTCAGATAGAGGTTTCGGGCATGTGTGTAACTTTCTTAGTCCTCTCCCCGAAATCTCAAAGTTGAATTGCAGGCACCGAGCATGTGAGTGCTTGCGGTAAGCAGGCTACATGAATATCATTAATTTATCCTTCCACTGATCATGCATGCACTAGGTTTGACACCTACATTATTTCCACTCCCAACTTTTCACCCCGCCCCCCACCCTTTGGCAACAAATTCTAGGCTTCCAGCCCAAGATATTTGTTCCGGTCATTAGAAATTTTGGGTTTGACCCCATTTTTAATTCAATTTTTGATGTTGTGTTATTGCCATTTAAGCTGAATTGACAAGGCTTCTGATCATCAAGTAGCTTGTGAGCTACTTATTAGCTCTCCATCTAATTGCAAGTAGCCTTCCTGTGAGCAGACCAGCCTACTAAAAGATTTTTTTTCTTGGTTGAATTTATATCTGTATTCCAAAATTGAAAAGTGTGTATTCGAGGCAAAAATATGTATTTTTTAGAACACATGGTCAGTAGTTTGGAGGAAATGGTTGCATTTCCAAAATATATTTAAAGCTGAGATTTGATTAATAAATCATGCGGTGCTAGGTAGAAAATATTAACTCGGTGTCACAGGCATTAAAGCTATGGCTATTAAGTAGAGAGGTTTAAAATTGAAAAGCCTTTTTAACATTATTGTTGCCAATCCTCCATGATGCACTGAGGTGATCACAGCTGGTAATATTACATGAAGGGCCACTACTGTACTCTTATTTGATAAGGTCACTGTTAGAAGACAAATAATATCAGTAGCTCAGGAATATTTTCATTGAATGTAGCTCTTTGAGCAGGAAAGCCTGGAGACCCCCTTCTCCTCCCCTCACCTCCCATCCCCTGGTCTAGACATACTCGAATTACAATGTGGGCTCATATAGACCTAGCTTTTTGGCCGATGCCCGGTGGAGCTACTTGATAGCTATAGAGGAGATGCGCTGTGGACTACCCCTTCGGCCGTCACCTACCCAGCCGGACATTGGGCAGACCTTACTTCGTCTCTCTGTCGTACTCTCCGTCCTACCCCTTTACTCCACCCACTTTCTCCTTTATGCTCCATTTATCCCTCCTCTTTGCTCTCTAATTGTTTTCTCATTGAGACCTAGCCGCTTGACTGATGCCCGGTGGAGCTACCTGATAGCTATAGAGGAGATGGGCTGTGGACTTCCCCCTCGGCCGTCACCTACCCAGCCGGACTTTGGGAAGACTCTCCTTCGTCTCTCCATCCATCCTATCTCCATCCTTTCTCCCTCCTACACCTTTACCCCACCCCCTTTCCCTTCTAAGCCCCAATTATTTCATCTTGCGACGCTCTTGAAATGTTTTCTTGTAACTGATGTAATTTTGTGGAACCTTATGTAAAGCGCTCTGATACCTCCGGGTCTAGCCAGCGCTATATAAAACTCAAATAAATAAAATAAAAAAATAAAATACTTTCTTGATAGTGTTAAACTTTATTGGTTTGCTTTGAATCAGCCGGAACACATCATAACTCAAGTCAAGTCAATTAGCAAACTTGCGTGCCTTAGAATTCAAGAGGGCTAGTTTCCACTTGTCTGGCACTACATTTGAAATGCGTTTTAGGGCTTAGCTTTTTTTTCTGTTTATCTAAGATATCATTTGTTAGATAATGAGAAGAGCACTGAAGTCAGGTTATGGTTAACTATAACTCGAAAATGTCAGTGGTCGCTGGACAATGATGATGTTTTTTACATTGAAGTTTTTTTTGTGTTTTTTTTTTTTTTTTTTAACAGGTGTTGTCTTAGGAGCAACATTAACCATAACAGCTTTTCAGTAAACGTTCGGGACTTTTATTTATGATACACTGCATACAATGTCCATGTTAATTTGATGTGCTCTGCTTACTCTTTAACCACGTGCATTGGGCTATTGGTGGAAGGCCTTCCTGCAGCCAGGACCTGCATCAGCCCCTGAGCCTCACCTTGCTATGCACAACGTTTAGATGCGTGCAGCATTCTTGGGGCTCTGTCCCATCAAACCAGCAGAAGTGGTCCAACGGCACAGGGCTTGGACTATGGCCAGTCCCCAAAGCAGTCAAAGTGCCCACAGTGCTCAGGGTCTAAGGTCTAGTCCACGCACAGCAGTATTTATTTTTTTCAAATTTTAAGGGGGCTTTTCTAAAAAAGCAGAAGTGCATACCCAAATAAGGGTATGCGGAGTCTGCAACAAAAACAACGGATTTTTATTTTTGGAGGCAAGATCTGCCAATCTGACAGTCCCCAACATCTTCTCTGGTGTTGCTCCACCTGGATCCTTACATGACACCAGACACGTTTTTCCATGATTGAGGCTTCAGTGCCTGGCATCCTGTAATGGCTACAGCAACAATATTTTTCCATTACTGCCAGTCAAGCAGATAGTCTATTTGCAGACCTGCAGCAGTTCAAAATACAGTCAAGATGAACAAGTTATTTAACTTCGGTAACGCTTTTTCTGGTACAGACTCAATTTTGCCGCAAATGGGCTGCAGTAGGTCCTGGTCATAGTCCAAGCCCTCTGCCTTTGGACCTGTGCGGTTGGTTAGAATACTCCCCAGGTTTAAGACTGGATCTGTAAGATACCTCTGCGTGCCAGTAGGTGGTGTCAATCGGCTACACATCGGTAGTGACGTGCTCGGTGCCTATATAGGCAGCACGCTGGCATTTGGTTCCTTTTGTGACTATTTCCACACCAAAAAAGCAGAGCCAAGTTAGACTGAGTGTTGGATCAGTGTGCAGAATCTAACAGGTTGTTATGGTGAAGAGCCCAATTCACAGAACGGGGATGATCGGTGAGGAATCTGTGGTTAGAGTCTATCAGAAAAAGCATTAGCGAAGACAAGTAACTTGTTCTTCTGATAGAAATTTCTAACCGCACAATCCTCACCTTAGAATAATACCCAAGCAATACCTCCGGGAAGTGGGCCTGCAAATGGCTCAAACCAGGAAGTCTTGGAGGACCGAATGGGCAAAGTGCCCATCCCGACAGACCAGACTATCCAAACAGTAGTCCTTCGTGAACGGGTGGAGGGACACCCATGTGGCAGCCTGGCAGATGTCCTGGGCAAGAACCCTGTGTGCTAACCCAGTAGTAGCGGCCTTTGCCCTGGTGGAATGGGAATGCAAACCCTCAGGAGGCAGCTTTTTAGCCAATGCATAGCAGATCTTGATGTAGAGTACAATCCATCGAGAGATGGTCTATTTCTGCACTGCCTTGCCATCTTTCACTCCAGTGAGCCAATGAAGAGCTGCTCGTCCACCCAATGTTCTTTCATGCAGAAGATGTAGAAAGAGAACGCCCTTTGGGTCCAGGTGGTGGAGGCTCTCCTCCTGCTTATAAGGAAGAGGCGGAGCAAAACATTTTGGCAGCATGATGTTCTGGCTAACATGAAAGGGAGTGACCACCTTCGGCAGAAAAGAGGCACATATCTGAAGTTTGCCTGGGTAAAGCTGGTATATGTTCGGTTAAATGAAAGAGCTTGAAGCTCTTTGACCCTCCAGGCCGATGTAAGCCAGCAAGTAGTCTTGAGAGTTAAAACATGAATGGACCATTCCTTGCTGCTGCGACAGAAGGTCCTCCCGAAGAGGCAGGCTGATCGGAGGACAGATGCTCATGCTCAGGTGTTTGGGATACCAAACTCTCCTTGCTTAGTCTGGAGTCACTTGGATGACTCTGGCCTGGGAGTTCCTGATCTTGCTGAGAACTCAGGGAAGGAGTGGTATCATCAGAAAACTGTAAAGAGTCTGAAGATCCAGTCTAAACAGAACACATCTCCAAGCGAGAGCCAATTTGGAAACTCCAACTTGCAAAAGAGCTGACAATGCACATTCTCGGCAGTGGTGAATAGACTGAGCCAAGGTTTTCCCCATTCTTGGAAGCGACCTCTGGGTGTAGACGCCATTTGTGATCTGCAAGGCATTGGCAGCTGAGTTTGTCTGCCCTGGCATTCAGAGATCCTGCCAGGTGCTGAAGGACCAAGAAAACGTCCTGTGGTTCCAGCCAGGTCCAGAGGGGGAGTGCCTCCTGGCACAGAGTCCACAAACCCCCTCCACCTTGTTTGTTGCATTACCACATGGCGATAGTGTTGTCTGGGAAAACCTGAACCAGTCTTCCTTTGATGGATGGGAGTAAGGCTTTTAATGCCAAGCGAATCAACCTTTGATCCAAAAGACTGATGTGGAGCTGGGACTCTCACGGAGACCAGAGTCCTACAATCTCCACTCTTCCGAGACCGAGGACAGCACTTGCATGACTGTGTCCCATAAGGTGTGGGGGAGTATCGGCCCAAGAGGTATGCGGTATTCACTGACCGCAATGCTAGGCTGGTGGACGAGAAGATTCTGAAGGCGTTCAGCCACTTGGATTCCCTGTCCGGAGGTGCGATAGGGAATGCACTGGGATTAAGTCTGGCGGTCGAGGCCTGCAACCCCAGGCTCTCAGTCATCGGTTGCTGGATGAAGAAAGCTGGCTCCCCAGGAGTGAGGTGCTGGGGTTAGGCTATCATCCTGTGCACTGGAACAGCTGTGCAGGGCATGACCCAAGTCCACAGGAGAGTGCCTGGGAGGGCTTCATTGAAAGGAGGCAGGGGCTGCGAAGGGAATAGCTCTGGCTGAAGCACCTCTGTTATACGTTGGTACTCAGCTGGATTGGGGGGTGCAAGTCAAGGACCTCTACCACCCTCACCACTATAGCGAAGGATGCATCTTTCCCCGTGGCAGGTCCAGGAGGCAAGACCAGGCCATCTTATGAGACGCGTTCAGTCCACCAGCATCTCCCAGCACCCACCATCAGTTGTCGTCTTTGTAGGGGTGGACTATCTTATCAGGGGTCAAATAAATGGTAGGCGTCATCATCCCCCCCCACCCAAAATCGTCCAATATCATAGACCTGTCAAAGGCCAAGGGGGGGGGGGGTGGGAGCTGGACGGTTGACATGGTTCAGATTGCGCCTGGGGTCAATGTCGACCAGTGCAGAGGTGGCGCGGTCTGTGAGTCAGACAGGACAATAGGGTCTGCATCATCGAGTGGCACCTGCAACATTGGGTGTGGGCTCAGGCAGTGTGGTCAACTAGGAATTCAGGGGAAACTTGACCACAAATGTATGCACTCATCAGGGTCGGCTTGTACCTTTTTTGACCTTGGGTGTGACCACTCTGGCCTTTTTGGGCTCCTAGAAGTGGTCAGTGATCATCCAAAGCATTTCTTTCAGCGTGAGGAGGTAATGCATGTTCTGTTCTGTCTTGGAGAGGGTATCAACTAATAAGTCATATTCATCCTGTACTGTGTGCCTCTTTACCTGATGGGGTTTGAACGCCTGTTGTATTATTGCTCCTCTGTGGTAGTGATTGCTTGGCAGGGGTAGACTATGTAGTCCTTCGATGGGTCTTCTCCCTCCCAAGGACTGAAGGGCTCATCATACGGGTCCTACAGGGAATAAGGTCTTACAACATCAAAGCAGGTGTCTTGTGGGTCGGGGAGCGTAGGTGTAGTAGTGGTGTCGTAGATAAGGGGGAGCACACAGCAAGGCTGGTGGCTGGGTAGCTGACCCTTCCGGGGATGGAAGGCCTCAAGGGGTCGAGATCTGGCTCCTCATCGAAGGCCAGTCAGCATTTCTTTGGGATCCATCCACAGCCAGGAGTGTGGGATTATGCAAGTACTAGCCCATGTCCGGATGCATAAACAGTTTCTACTGAGGACCTTTGACAGTTTCTCGAAATTCAACCCCTCGCCGGTGTCTGACTTTGGCTTCAAGGGAGACTTTGGTATTGGGTTTGATGCTGGTGGTGGATGATCTTTCAGTACACACACAAACACACACGTATACATACTTCCTGCTTTAACCATACCCTAAACATTTTAAGTAGAGGAGGCCGATAAATTCAGCTCTGCAGGCGGAGTGCGCAGAGTTTTGCCCAGTATGTATTACGCTTGTAACACAGACTTCTGGCAAAACTCTGCCAATGGCCGAATGGTAGAGTTTTTCCTCGTGCGCGGCTCGATAATGTTAAGTTGGCAAGCGCAAGTGATCACTGGCGCCCCCTGGGGCGAGATTTTGTTAACACGGGTGGTCGCAGGCAGTCGCAACCGTTTCCGGTGAGAAAGGTAATGCTCGTGGTGAATAAGGTGCCGCTTGAGGAGAAAATCTACTCCAGAGTCAGCAAAGAAGTAGCGCCCTCCGGCATGTCGCATGGTACCCATTCCTCCCGCTTGCAGAACTCCGCGGAATCTCAGAGTTTTTTATGTAATTCCATGGAGTACCGCAGAGTGAAACTCCGTGGGTTAAGCCTATCCCTAATTTTAAGGTCATATTAGTATTTAAGAGTAGATTGTAATGCTATTCGCAAGTTACATTGTATGCTTATGTCCTGAATAAAATGGTTTTGAGGGATGGGGGTCTTCATTACATTCACAAATTATGTGTGTCATCTTTACGTTGCCAACTTCTAATACTTTCAGCAAAGCTCAATCTTTATTCACGCTTCCGATTTTCATAATCCAATTCTTTGGAGATCGGCTTGCTGCTTTATATTTATACAGATCACATGATGAAGGAAACATGACATATCTTTAACATAGATTCTCATCATGAGCATCTTTATAAAATGTATTAACTGTGCATAAACAGCCCACCCCTTCCACTTTTATTAATTCCTATTTAATTTGAACGGTTGAACAAAGGCTTTATTTTTTATGCTTCTTTCTGGCCTATATTTCAGGGGCGGAAATAGTCTTCTCCCTGATTGGAGTGATGCTGTGTGCAGGGGGATCCTGTTGTTCATCAAAAGAGAATTCACATCCCAGCCAACATTGGCCTAAGAGGAGGGGCTTGACTCCTGCTGCCCCCCATTGGCTGCCTGCGAGCTATAAAATGCCTTCAGACCATCTGCGGCGCGTGACGCATGGGGATCCTGTTCATCAAAAAGGATGTCACATCCTAGCCAGCATTGCCCTGGGAGGAGGGGCTGGACTCTTGTTGACTCCAGTTTGCTGCCTACTCGCTATAAAGCGCCTTTTGACCTGGACGAAGGCTGTGCCAAGGGCGGGCCCGTCCAGCGCCCATCAGCACCGGGAGCAGACAGGGCAGGGCCACCCCTCCTTGGTTTTCTGCTAAGATAATTTGACTACGTAGGGTGAGGCATATTGTTTATCCTCGCTCTAAGCACTTTTCGCCTATATCCCAGATTGTTTGAACTTCGGATTTGGCTTCAAATTGTCATTAGGCGGTGCAACTTCATAAGAGCATAGTGCCAACATTGGCAACACACCCCACCCACACAAACACATAGCATGCATGGTACATAAATAAATACACAACACAACTTTTGTTTGGGTAAATATTGCTGCAGGTTTATTACATACAACGGTATGCAATATGGTGGGTTATCTTACGGGCGATCCAAGGGCAGGCAGCCATCTGGGCTGCCTGCCCGCCCGATGAGCCAAGCAGCACTGGGGCGAACCCCATCTGTGCTGCCCCTTCTGGTGATCCTCTTCCCGGACCTCGTGACACCTTGGTCCCATATTACTCACGCCCCTTTCAGGGCGGAGCGTAGCAAGGCAAGCCCCCGGTTGTTCAAGCCCACAACCGCCCGAAGGACTAACGGGGCGCCGACATGGTTTTCCAGGAACCTCCCATGAGGCTCCTGGGATTTGGCTCAGGCACCCCTATTGTGCCATGCAGAGGTACCCTTCTGTACCCATTTGCTTCCAGATCGCCCTGTAACTCCGCCTGCAACGAAAAAGAAAACATTACAACATTCCATGTATCTTGCCTGCCACCCCCACGCCGGGTAAGCGGTAGGGTGGGAGACGGCGTGTCCGGCGCAAAAGAGGACGCCCGAATGGCGGGGGAAGGCCTATATACCTTTCCCCAATCCTCGGCGCGCCGGAAGTGACGCGCCTAGCGTGCCACAGGCCAGGATGGGGGGACTCCTCCCTGAGTTCCCGCATTAGAGAAGGGGGGTGGGTTGGTGCCCAGATGGCACTAGAGGGCCGCCCTCTTGAGTGGCCCCCTGCGTGGGCCACAGGCAGCCGCATAGTGCCAACATTGGCAACACACCCCACCCACCCACACAAACACATAGCATGCATGCTACATAAATAAATACACAACACAACTTTTGTTTGGGTAAATATTGCTGCAGGTTTATTACATACAACAGTATGCAATATGGTGGGTTATCTTACGGGCGATCCAAGGGCAGGTAGCCATCTGGGCTGCCTGCCCGATGAGCCAAGCAGCACTGGGGCGAACCCCATCTGTGCTGCCCCTTCTGGTGATCCTCTACCCGGATCACGTGACACCTTGGTCCCATATTACTCACGCCCCTTTCAGGGCGGAGCGTAGCAAGGCAAGCCCCCGGTTGTTCAGGCCCACAACCGCCCGAAGGACTAACGGGGCGCCGACACGGTTTTCCAGGAACCTCCCATGAGGCTCCTGGGATTTGGCTCAGGCACCCCTATTGTGCCGCGCAGAGGTACCCTTCTGTACCCATTTGCTTCCAGATCGCCCTGTAACTCCGCCACAGCTCTGGAGGTGGCCTCCGTCGCCACCAGAGCCCCCCACCGAAACAGCTATGGTCTTACCTACAACCTCTCATCTCTAGAGCCTCCTGTAAATCCAGAAGAAAGAGATCCATCCCTACTGGTGATAAATGAACCCCATCTATATCACCATAGCCCTTGACGTTAGCCTGGATCAGCTGGTGTCTGATGAAACAAAAGGCCCTTTTGGCCTGTGAACTTGTGCCAAGAACTATTCACCCCATGCGGGAAAGTTCCACTGTCTCACATGACTCAGCCCCGAGCCAACTCTGGGCGGGACGATTTCAGACACCATGGCTCACATCGCCCCATCTATTTGCTGATCTCATCTCGCTGCCGTCCTTCTAGCACCATGTGTGCCTGAACACCTGTGTCCCCCTCTATGGGACAGCAGCCCACTTGCTAGGTAACCACTCCCACAACCCGCCTGCCTACTTTGGCTATTGGGCGAGAAGGATTATCCTTAACATTTGGACAGTCCCTTTGCTTTCTAAATCATGACGCACAGGAATGTTTATAACTAGCAGTATGTGACAATGAGCAAGGGTGCCATCCCACCCTTGCCATGCATCCCTTATGGGAATTTCGCCCGCTCAGCTCCCTCAGTGGTGGAACCCCCTAGGCATACCAGCTTAGAGAATCTGTCTGATTTAATACAGTGCGCACTGTCTGCAATCTGGTGCCTAACACTAAGGATTGACTAAGTCCTACTTTACCCCCATCCTAGAATACTCCCAGATAGGGGGGTGGGGGTTCACCTTGCCCACCCTGAGCATCCCCAGCGGTGGAAAATTACCTGCTCCGTTAAATTTTAATTTTTGTTGAACACTGGACGTGCCAAATGTTCTTTTTGCATAGTAGCCTTTTGTGCTTGACACCTTGTTTCCCCGTTTCTTGGGACAGCAGCACACTATTTTGGCTGACCGCGTCCCCACCCAGCGAGGCGAATATAGCTAACCGGGCGGGGCATTAGAGCTTAACTGCAGGAACATGTCACCTACCCTTGGTTCTAGGGTGCCCTTACTTCGCCCCGTTGACCAGACAATTGCACAGACCCCTTTGATTGCTAAACCCTGGTGAACACCTTATTGATGTCAAATCTGGTTTGAAACAATATATGTATTGTGCCCACTATTGGCGACACCTCACCCTTTCGTGTAGTGACAACTTACGCAGCTGACCCCGCTTGCTTAGCTGCCGTCGGATCACAAATGCACAGTACCTACTGTCCCTCTCTGACCCTGGATGCTTCAAACCCCCAAAAGTGTCGGAATCCCAGATCCCCAGTTTACTGTTTAGCTACAGTACACCTTCAGTGGATCCGCTAGGAGATACCACAAACCGCATTGGTCATGCGAACATTACGAAGTACACAATTTTCACCTGGGCACACCTCTAAATGAGACTGGCTCCACTCAGTTGTAAGGCCAGAGACACACATATAATAAACCTATTTACTGGTTTTTGCCACTTGGCACCCTTCTGGTTGAAGCTCTGTGTTCTTGTGAAGCGCGCGTGCCGCCGGGGAATGGTGTCGCTGAAGAACCGCTGTATGTTACCCACTCGTTGATACTATGTATCGCTAACTGCCCTGCTTGGATTGAAGGAATTCTGAATGAATCCTAAGGACTGTAGACTTACTGCTCAAACCCAGTTTGACCCCAAAACTTTGGGACAACCTAAGTAGTAACCATGCCCTTCATGGTACATCTACCCCAGCATGGACTATCAACGTGTTTGGGCACAGGTCGCAGAAGATGCCCCTTCCAGTCACTGGTTCTAGCCCATAGAAGGATGACCCAAGAGGCAGACAAGTCTGTGGGAACTGGAGGGGAACCATATGTGAAAGTACCTGCCCTTGTCTGAATATTGTGAATGCCCAATGCTCTATAATACCTTGTCGTCATTTGTGCTCCAACGTCGTGTTTACCAAACTTTTTTGCACCGCAGTCCACTTGTTAGATGACAACTACCACAGCCCGCCTGCTGCCCTGGCTAAAGCTCGGGTGAATAAGTCTTAACTGAGGCGGCCTGTAACCTTTTTTTCTACCTTTTTCTACCTGTGCGCCCTTGGCCCTCGTTTGTGAAGCTCTGACCTCTCTGCAACGCCCTTGTGAACTCTGTACAACGTCAGCCCCTAACAGAGTGGCTATTGTGGAAGCGCAAAGCAACGGATACTCTCCAGAGAAAAAGGGTCAAAAACCATACATCTGCTACAAGTCCGTGCCCTGATAACACGATGGACAATCGAACTCTGAAATACATCGATAATTTAACAGAAGTTAAAAATCTTTTGGGAGGAGGTGGCTCCAGTAACCTTCAATCAAGGCAAACGCCGAAGAAAGTACTGTCTATCTCTTTATAAAAATGGAAGGCTAATGCAACTCACAGGCTCAATCACGCTCCAACCCTGTCTCTGTTGTGGTTACAAGGGCCGATGGGTGTGAGAGTGACTTAATTATCACCTCACCGCAATCTGTATCTATTGATAATGTATCTGTGACACTTCCTCCCTCGATAATATGTGTAAATAGATTTTTGGCATTTGCAAGCCCTATCCAGCTTCCGAGTTCCTTAGAGAACCCACCAAAATTAGCTGAGGCTCTTCCACCACCTACTCCACACACATCCCCCCTGAACGCAGTCGCATCAGTAGATAATGTAGGGTGTGAACCGGGCTCTGTTGATGTACCTCGCATTTTGCAAAATCTACAGGTAGAGGTGGTTGATCTGAGATCCAAGATAACCCTACTGATTACAGAAATTGGAGAGCTTAGAGCTCTTGTCAAGCCACCCCGTGCTACTAATATCGCCCAAGGGGTTGCTACTTGTGCCTACACCTCACTAATCAATCTAATAAAATAAAGAGAAAAATAATAGTGCTATGAAACAGTGTGCATCCTATCATATTCCCCTCCCCCCTCCCAAAGACTTGCACCCTAATAGGATCTTGCGCCCCTCGTCTCTTACACGGAAAAGGCGGGGATAGAGGGGCCCAATACGGCTGAGATCTAACGGGAATCGAGATGGGCCTATTCCTAAATCAGCAACGCCTCAGCCATCAGATAAAACACTCTTATTATACATGGTAAAGGTACCTAAATTATAATTTTTTTTAAAAAAAGCATTTGAAGACGAAGAGTCAATTATAAATAAATACATACACCACATACAGACAGTCTAGGACTGCCGTTCTGTAGTTCAATTGGACATTCTGCAAGCAAAACGTTTTTTTGAACCCTCCGAGCCTGCAGGGTGCTTTGATTATGTAAGGCTGAAGATGAAGGCGAAATCCCTTGTGGACAGCTTACTCAACTTGGGCATGGGCAGAGATCACCCAATTCCTTGATTAGATTTAAACTGAACCTTCCTTCCTCCTGTGATTTACCAACCAACTGGGAGGTGATATTACGACCAATAAGCGATTTAGTAGCTGAACAAAAGGTGACACCTGGTAACTAGACAGATGTCTTGGTGATTTCCATTGACTGGATAACGAGTCACAGACCCGTAAACAGTGATAGGGATCCCTCATTCGAATTGGAGAGAATGTGCCACATCAGCGACACCACACCCCTAGTCCCAAATGTTGAGGCCATTACCAATATCAGCCACCTTATTAATATCCTGTGCTGGAATGTAGCAGGGATTAAGTCCAAACTAGGTGATCCAAATTTGAGGTTTTTTTATTGACAAATTCTATTTTTGTCTCCTGCAGGAAACCTGGTCGTGTGATCCATTGCACAGTTCTGGTTATAAAGCATACCACATACATGCTATTTGCACAGGGAGGTGCCACCTGTCGGGAGGCCTCCTCATCTTGGTTAAATTGGCCTTTGATGTTAAAGTAACAGTGCTGCCTTTTTTCTCACACGATATTCTGAGCATATCTATCTCCAGGGCGGATGCCCGTACTTATTATGTAAATATAATGCTTATAAATCGGGTGGCTGGAGGAGGGGGAAGAGACTCGGGTAATACAGGATCTTACCCTACACAGGGCCCACTTTACCTACACGACTCTCTCATTATCGTTGGTGAGTTTAATACGACATACGAACCGATGGATCTGGGATGTGGGTTCCCCGTCAGCAAGGAAGATGAGATATGGGGAATCCCTAAACTTAATACCAACCCAAAGAAATGTTAGACAAGTGCTGCTTACCAGCTTATGTCATTTACTTTATCATATGACCTGAGGGCCTGCAATGGACGCACACCTTCGGATCTGCATGCTGCCCACACCTTCAACTGCCTGGGTCATACAAGTAGAATTGACTATTGCTTAATTTCTCTGCATCTGTGGGGTAATCTGGTCGATTTTAAGGTATTCGGCAGGGAGGACAGCGATCACAATGCCCTCCACTGTTCTTTAAAGGATCGGTTTAACTTCATGGTGAATATGACGGTCTCTTGAAGTACAAATATGGTGCCCTCAAATGACAAGCGCAGAATCAAATGGGATAAAGGAGCAGCAAATATAGGCAGCAGAGACCACATGACTAAAGCCCTAGGGGATGCTGTTTTGGAACTAGAAAACTTAGTATCAGCACAATCTAAGTATCAATTGTGCCAGTCTAATATTGTAAAGATTAACGAGGACCTCTTTATGCTATATCACGGTCCTGCTCGGCCACCCCCAATGTCTGAGCGCACTTGGTATAACAAAGCCTGTAATGACAAGAAAGATGAGCTATGCTTAGCTCTTGTCAGTGGAGATTCCAACTTGATACGTCCAAAAAGGAAAATATATAAGCTTATCCAAATAAGAGCACACAAAGATTGGGAGACACATATATGGGAGCACTTTTATAAAGCTGCTGCCTATAATAATAGGAAGTTTTGGAAGCTCGTAGCCAACGGTGATCAAGGACCAGTTAAGCTCATGGCGATTCCATCTCTCATGAGATATGGCATTCCCACTTTCTGGACCTTTACAAACAGGGCCCGGAATTTAGTACAACATCCGAGCCAAGGGCAGATATCTATTCTGGGCTCCTCAAGTTGGAGGTGAGTGAGACCGCTACTGCAATAAAAGCCATAGCAAGGGGTAAGGCGCCAGGGCCTGATGGTATTACAGGCGATTTCTTTCTAGCAGACATTGACGGCTGGGCTTCAATTTTAATGTTATCCAATTGCATCCTCCAAGGGGCTAGCATTCCCTGTAACTGGAAGGCAGCTGAAATTGACCCCATTCACAAAAAGGGGCCGCAGAGTTCCCCTTTAAGCTACAGGCCGATCAGTCTTGATGTTGCCCAAAAGGTCTTTGCGAGGCAAAACCTAGGGAACCTGAAAGGTTCGATTGAGGACCATCAGGCCATCTCTCCATTGCAGGCAGATTTTCGAAAAGGGGTTAGTACAATCGACCAGGTCTTTAGGTTTCTATTAATATATTGGAAGATAGTTTTACTCAAAAAAGCGCACCTATACCTGATCTTTGTAGACTTAAAGTCTGCATTCAACCTCATCCCAAGAGGAAAGCTGTTAGAGATCCTTAAAAATTAAGGGGTTCTACACGACCTCCTGGGTGTTTTGGTTCATCTACATGAGAATAAATATGCCCAAGTTAGCTCGGGAGGGGTGGAGAGCAGTACACCGAATGAATATCCATCCAAAATGGAATGCGCTAGGCATGTGTCCTTGCCCCCGACCCTATTCTCTCTATATTTAAATTATGTGGCGCTTTACATTGAGGATACCCAAAATGACGCCCCATGACTGGCTGGTCGTAAGATTCCCCTCTAATTATTTGCAGATGACACCCTTCTGATATCAAAGGCCCCAAGTGGCCTTCAACTTTTAGTGAACAAGTTCGCTGCCTATTGCAGCGAGCAAAGGTTGGTGATCAATCACTCCAAGAGATACTGGTCATCAGCCCGCACAAGTCTTTCAGGGGCTTGACAACTCTGGAAGGCAGACTGCTAGACAGGGTTAGTAAGTGCATCTACCTGGGGATCAAGCTAACTAAATCAATGTCTTGGATGCCCCAGGTTGAGAGAAGTAGCCTGACTTTCACGCAGCACTCTGCCACCATCTTAAGATTGTTTAGGGCCTCCAGAGCTAGGCGGGTTTCGTCCGCCCTAAAAGTGCTCAGAGCCAAGGCCAAGGGCAGTACATTGTATGGAACAACGCTTTTTTTGCCCCGTTGGAGATGGCCAAAAACACGTTTATAAGAGCCTTAACCAACCTCCCAAAAAATACTCCATTGAGCCCACTCAGACTGGACCTGGGCCTTGAGCCCACGACCCATAAGGCCCAGATCCTGTATAGGTTATATAGGAACTACACGACAGGACCACTCCTGTTCTGGTGAAGGATCAAGTACTCACCAGACTTGGAGGACTATTATAGTTTCTACCAGGACGTAGTTATCCTATGATATGTCTGGCAAAATCAAATGGCTCTCTAATACCAAAAACTGGTTATTCAAACTTGATTTAACAGAATTTTGGTCTTCCTGTCCTACTATGAAACCTCTTTCTAGGGCCTCTTTCAGGAAGCCTTTCTGGGAGTACATGCATGTTGCTGAAATTAGGAATATTCAAGAGGAGTCTTTTGTAGTAACTTTTTAGACTTTAAGGTTGATATGGCTTTTGATCCTGTTTTTAGATTACATAACCCCAATAGCTGCTAGGAGTATACATCTTAAATTTCAATATGGTATTCTACCATTTTTGTCGCTTCAAGTGAAATGAAACCCCCGTTGTTGTTTGAGCAAAACACATGTCCAACATGTCAGCAGGCCAATGAATTCCTGGCACATTAAACTTTTTTGTCCCTCCTATGTTCGCCCCAGAAAATCCTGCATTATCCCTATATGTAAACAACTGGGTTGTAGACAGTATCAGGATGCCCTACGGCTCCTGCGGGCTGAGTCTAAGCAGACGACTGTCTGCACAATGTCCAAATACCTTTATTGAAACTGGTGCATTAGATCAAAATTGATGGCCTGAGCCTCTTTACTTAAAACTTGTATTGCCTGGAGCTCTGACTTCTATTAGGCACTACTAAAGATGTCTTATTGCTTTTTTCTACTATGATATTGTTTTTTCCAAATAGTTCTACTGCATATGCAGACTGTATTTTTATTGAGTGTCTTTCTCTCTCATGACATATGGCTAGTCTGTTAAGGTGATATCTTATGACTCCAGTTATTTCTGTAGACATGGCCGCTATCTATTTCAGCTCTGAGATCAAGTACTTTTATCTCATGATTTTATATATTTTCTCATTTAGCTGAATCTGTAAATTGTGATGAGATTTTTTGCTAGAGCTCTTTTATGTGTTTTTATCATACTTTGGTCTTATTAATTGTATATATAATTGTCTCTTGTGCTTTTATGGTTGAAAAAATACTGAATAAAGTATTTCATTTGATGTAAGATATTGCAGTTGAGTGAATACATCAGTCCTTGAAATGGTAGACATTACTCTTGATGAGAAACCGGTGATAACAGATGAGCAAACGTTTCTGCATCTTCTTTAAAAAAAAATCTACCAAAAGTGTTCTTCGTAACCGTTTTGCAATATTCCCCTGGCTGTTCTTTGCAATATTTTGTACTGCCTTCCAAGAATAAACTGTGAGCACTATGCTATTCTTTATGTGAAAGGTTGCATGCTAACAATGAACACATTTCTAGCCATGTACAAATCATAAACCAAGCACGGGTGAATTTGATGGACTGGAAAATGCTGGGGGTTGGAGCCGGCATAGCGAGAGCCCATTTCATATATTATTAAAGCCCTTTACTTAGATAGACCTAAACACTAGATTTAATAAAAGTAGATTTTCAAAACAGGAACATGTGAATGACGTTTAAAATCGCAACATTCTTTAATTCTGATGCCATATTTACTCCAAAGATGGTACAAAAATCAATTGTTTCGATGTGCTAGTACAGCCAGTTAAAAAGCCTTTCAAACAATTTTAAATATTTCACTTCCCCAATGGTATATCCCACACAACTCACATAGCAATCTGTTTAATACAAATATACATGTTCATACGACCACTGCAATGTTCTCTAGTGCAGTGTGCATCCTCGTAAATTCAATAACTCAAAAGTGCGTTTCCAGTTTAGAACAATAATCGCTTTGAAACAACTATGTATGCAGCAAATATAGGACAAAGTCACTGAGGGTAGCCCAATAGGGTGAAAGCTTCAAGTTCCATACTAGTCGCCCTTGTGTGATCTTGGTCTAATCAGCTCCTTTTAATTCTCGCTTTTGAATTGGCAGTGCTTCCTTGAGCCTTGCTACAAATAGACGTGTGATGTCTTCAATTGATTTCTTACGAAGACACATTATAATAAGGAAGAACAATGTACAAGGCACATTCTGATTGAGGGATGGAGACTAATACCATTTCCCAAACCTAACACTGCCTCTGCTACGGATCGAAAAACTTAAGGTGAAATGCAAGTTTTTTTTCAAAGTGTTACCATTTGCATTAATTTCATTAAAAGGTCTGTTTCACAACAAGATTCTTTTTGTTATGGGTTGGTTTGCTGTGCTTTATCTTCTAGTGGAAAACCTATACTTTTGCATTTTCCGAAATATACTGCACAATGTTTTTGGTCTTTTATTGAAATAAAATGTGGCTTTCATCACAACAATTGGAACATGGTTCCAGGTGTATTTGTCAATGCGTACTGTTTTCTTTAAGTAGAGGTATGTGGTTATTTGTGTCTCCATGGTGCAGAGGAACCTGAAAAAAAGAAAACAAAAATAAATTTGTTTCGAACAGAACAGGGCGCAATAGGTAGAACATTTGTGAAAGAGCAAATCTTTCACTGTTGGACATTGTAAACTGGCACATTCACAATTTTCCTAATAACTTTTAAAATACTGGTCAGTGCTTATAACGAAAAAACAACTGCTCTAAGCAAACGTGTTACTAACATTAAAAACCAGTATAGGAGAGAGGATCTGGACACAGTAGATTTAATACATGTGTTTTGGAATTTAACACACCACAAATCTGCGCCACTGTTCCTGCTAGAGTACAACTATTTCAGTAAACTTGAAAGTTTATGCACACTGCGCCAAATAAGAGCGAAGGCAATATCATAAAGGTGCAATAGATGCTTAGTAAATAACAAGTTACTTACCTCCGGTAACGATATATCTGTAAGTGACATAGATTAGTTATAGATTCCTTACCTTAGAATTACCCCCAGGCGTCAGACTGGATCCGGAGAATTTTTCGTCAGCAGTACTCCTGCGCATTGAAAGGTGGTGTCGGTCGGCTCCGCGTTCGTCGTTGGCATGGTGGTCGCCGGGATGAAGTCACGGTAGCTACTTAGATGCCACCCTCGCGCGCTGACGTCAGTTCTTTTACACGACATTCCACGCCAGATGCGCAGAGCCATGCAAGACACTGACCACTGGTGCACAAAAAACTAGGGCCCTGAAAGGGATTCCCTGACCCTAGAAATCAGTTAGCAGAACGGGGAGGATGGGTGGGGCAGTAAGGAATCTATAACTAATCTATGTCTCTTACAGATATATCGTTACAGAAGGTAAGTAACTTGTTCATCTGAAAGACAATTAGTTATAGATTCCTTACCTTAGAATAGATACCCCAGCAATACCAACCCCGGAGGTGGGTCTGCGAAGTAAGTTCACACCAGAAAGTCCTGGAGAACAGAATGGACAAAGAAGCCCTCTCTCCGGACTTGGCTGTCTAGGCAGTAGTGTTTGGTGAACGTGTGCAGAGACGCCCACGTAGCTGCCTGACAGATGTCATTAAGGGGGACTCCTCGTCCCAAAGCAGTGGAAGCTGCCGTCGCCCTTGTGGAATGGGCGCGCAGTCCAACTGGAGGCGCCTTCTTTGCCAAAGAGTAGCAAGCTTTGATGCACAAAACGACCCACCTGGAGATGGTCCGTTTATGCAAGGCCCGACCTTTCTTGGCGCCCACGTAGCCAACAAAGAGCTGGTCATCCGCCCAGAATTGTTTGGTGCGATCCAAATAAAAGGAAAGCGCACATTTTGGATCCAGACGGTGGAGCCTCTCTTCCTCCTTCGAAGGATGCGGAGGCGGAAAGAAGGTTGGCAAAGTGATGGTTTGACCAATGTGAAAAGAAGTAACTACCTTGGGGAGAAAGGAAGGTCTAGTTCTGAGGACGACCTTGTCCAGATGAACAGCCAGAAAGGGAGGCTTGGAAGAAAGTGCTTGAAGCTCACTCACCCTGCGAGCAGAGGTGATGGCCACCAGAAAAGCAGTCTTTAAAGTAAGAAGTCTGAGAGGACAGTTATGAAGCGGCTCAAAGGGAGCGCACATCAGGTAGGTAAGAACCAAGTTCAAGTCCCACTGAGGTATTACGAAGGGAACAGGAGGAAAAAGATGAGTAATGCCCTTAAGGAAGCGATTTACAACAGGGGACTTGAAAAGAGAAGGCTGATTAGGAAGCCTAAGAAAGGCTGAAATGGCCGAGAGGTAGCCCTAAAGAGTGCCCAGAGCAGAGCCCTGCTGGGCCAAAGAAAGAAGGAACAAGAGAACCTCAGAAAGAGGGGCAGAAAGGGCCTTTGCTGCGCACCATGCCACAAATTTGTTCCATCTGCAGGCGTATACCGTCTTAGTGGAGGGACGCCTGAAATGAAATGAAATGAAAGGGGGATTTGTAGAGCGCATGGTTACCCTGGAGCATCCCAGCGCTATGTGGTGAAAGAGAGGTCGGGCTGACGGCTAGGTGAATAGCCATGTCTTCAACAGCTTCCGGAAGCCGAGATGGTTTGATTCCCTTCGAAGATGGAGAGGGAGGGAGTTCCATAACTTGGAGGCATTGTAGGAAAATAGCCTACCACCACTTCTAGCTCTCTTGATTCTTGGCATTTTGGCTAAACGGAGGGAGTCGGATTGAAGATTTCTAGAGGCTTTGTACGGATGGATCAGGTTTTTAAGGATGGGAGGTCCATTCCCCTCCAAAGACTTGTGGGTCACGCAAAGGGCCTTAAAGTTGATCCTTTCCTGCACCGGGAGCCAGTGCAGCGCGGGCTTGGCCGAGCAGTGACGATTAGTACCAGTAAGTAATCGGGCTGCCGAATTTTGAACAGTCTGAAGTCTGGTAATCACTGCTTTGGGGGACCCAAGGTATAGGGCATTACAGAGGTCGATCCTGGATAGGATCAGGGCTTGGATCAGGAGCTTTTTGGCTAGGAATGGAAGTACCGGGAGGATTTTTCGGATCAATTTAAGCATGCCATTCCAGGCGGCAACCGTCTTCCTGGCTTGAGTTTTAAAGGTCAGATCTTGGTCCAGCCATATGCCTAGACTTTATTTTGGGCTTTGGGTCCGGGGCAATGCCCATGCAGGCTGGCCAGATAACATTCAGGTTAGTGCTAGGGTAGTTACCCAGAAGCATTATTTCAGTTTTTTCGCCGTTGAGTTTGAGATGGGAGAAACTCATCCATTTTGCCAGTTCTGCTAGGCAAGTGTGGAGGTCGGTGGGTGACTGATTAACTTGGATCAATGCCACGACCAGCTGTGTATCGTCAGTGTAAGACACAATGTGAACTCCAAAAGGGGCTACTGTATCCGCCAAAGGGGCCATATAAACATTAAATAATGTCGGGCTCAGGGAGGAGCCCTGAGGGACCCCACATTGCAAAGGCAGAGGGTCAGATACAATATCGTCTTCGAACACCTGGAAGGTCCTGCCTTCCAGGAAAGATTCGATCCAGGAGAGAGCCAGACCTGACACTCCTACGTTCCTGAGACGGTGAACCAAAATTTGGTGGTTCACCGTATCAAAGGCCGCGCTTAGGTCAAGGAGGATAATGGCCGAGGAACCTCCTGAGTCAAGGATCTTCCTTGCTTCCTCCACCACCATAAGTAAAGCGGTTTCAGTCCCTTGACGTGGGCGAAAACCGGTTTGAGATGGGTGGAGCAGATCATGTGACTCAAGAAACGCTGAAAGAGTAGTGTTGACATATTTTTCAGCGATTTTACTCACTCCTGGAAGGAGCGAGATGGGCCTATAATTACCAAGATCCTTAGGGTCAAGGTGAGGTTTCTTCAGTAAGGCTTTCACCATAGCTCTTTTCCAGTCGGACGGGATCAGGCCCGAGGTAAAGGAGGCGTCGAGCATGCTAAGGATGTAAGGGGCAACAATAGGAACAGCCAATTTCAAAATATTTAGAGGAGCGGGGTCAAGTGGGGACCCACTTTTAACGGAGGCCAATATGGGTAACAGGGAATCCAAAGACAAGGGTTCAAAGACCTCCAAAAGGGGTACATTCTTAGCTTGGGAAGGATAAGTGGAGTTCGTGATCAATGCGTTATCATTCACCGGGAGGTTTTTGAGAATATTTTGTACTTTTGCAAAGAAGAATTGAGCGAGATTATTGCACCGAAATCCCGAACGATCAGGGAAAGTCGGTGGGTCCGGAACTCTCAGTAGCAATTTAGTGATCCGGAAAATTTCTCTATGAGAGTTGGCTACGGAAAGGATCTGCTCCTCGAAATAGGATGCTTGTGCCTTTCTGATTTCCGCCTTATATGACCGTAAGGTTGCTCTGTATTCTGCTTTCTTATTAGACGAGTATTCTTTCCTCCAGAGCCTCTCCCTCTTTTTACATAATTTTTTGAGGAGACGTAACTCGGGGGTATACCATGCTGATATATTAGATCCACTCTTTTTTGAAAAGATTTTTTGGAAGCACCAAATTAAGGGATCCTTCGATCCAGGAGGTGAAGCGGTTATAGGCAGTTACCGGGTTTGCGAGTGGGGCAGGAAGGCTCTTATTAAGTTCCTGAGACCATTTCTCCACTGAGATCTTAGACCAGGGACGATTGAACGCTCGAGAGGGCTGAGTACGACCTTGAGTACAGATCGGAGACCATAGGAAAGGGACTAGGAAATGGTCCGACCAGGGTAGAGGGATGGGAGGTTTCCCTATTATGTCATTCAGCGTGGAAAAATTGGGTCAAGAAGATGACCCTTAGAATGTGTAGGTAGGAGGACTTTTGTTGCAATTGAAAAGACGCAAGGTCTTGGGCAAGATCAGTGGCAATCAATGCCGAAGGGTCATCAAAATGGATATTGAGATCCCCAAGAAGCGTAAAATTGGCATTGGTATTAACAAGGTCACTAGTTGCCTCCAATAGGGAATCACAGAATTGACCCATCCTCCCTGGAGGACGGTAAATAAGAATCCCTGAAAAAGACAGTGCCGGGGCGAATTCAATAGAAAAGTGAACATTCTCACATTCTACTACTGGGGCTACCTAGCAGGCGGCAGGTCAAGTGGTTTTTATAGATGATGGCAATGCCACCACCTATACCTGTCTTTCTATCTAATTTTTGAATGGAGTAGCCCGGAGGGAGGGCTCCGACAATATCCGGTTCTGAGCTTGCCGAGAGCCACGTCTCTGAGAGAAATAGCACTTCTGGGTCAAGATCAGATAGTAGTAATGATATCTCGGTGGAATGTTTCGGAAGGGATCTGCAATTCAGCAGCAAAAAGCTCAAATGTTTCTCTATGCGAACTTGTGTATGAGGGGTCATGGGGGGCTCAAATAAACAATGTGAACATTTCTTCTGGTTATTCTCTAATATAATAGAGTGAATACATTGAGGATCCAGTGCTATGTTTAGCGATTTCAGCTGAGCTGGAGAGTAGACCTATTGGGCTAAAGGATGGGGGACTGGCCCCTGGGCCCGGATGGACGCGGACGGGCTTGCCTTAGGCGCGTCCGCTGCGCGCGTCCGCTGCGCGGTCGCATCAGCTGTGACTTATAAGCGTCCTTAGCGAGGCTCAGCAGCTGAAGCGCTGACCCTGCGCATGCGCACTAATGCCCTCCCCAAGCTGAGACACAGCTCCCCAGTGCAAGTGCAAGTAAAAAGGCTTAAAAGGACATCAAATTCATACAGTTAGTTAAAAACGATATTTAGGAACAAAATAGCAGCAAAAGACGAGCGAAGGGGTATTTAAAAAAGCTTTACAGGCTATGAGGAGCGGGAGGATCTCCTGTACGTTACCAACAGGTACGACCTCTCTAACAGGCGCTGCGCGGTCGCATCAGCTGTGACTTATAAGCGTCCTTAGCGAGGCTCAGCAGCTGAAGCGCTGACCCTGCGCATGCGCACTAATGCACTCCCCAAGCTGAGACACAGCTCCCCAGTGCAAGTGCAAGTAAAAAGGCTTAAAAGGACATCAAATTCATACAGTTAGTTAAAAACGATATTTAGGAACAAAAAAGCAGCAAAAGACGAGCGAAGGGGTATTTAAAAAAGCTTTACAGGCTATGAGGAGCGGGAGGATCTCCTGTACGTTACCAACAGGTACGACCTCTCTAACAGCCAAGATAACATCACAGACTTCGGGAGGCAGGTCAAACGACGTCAATTGCCACCACTCTATCTCTGCGCAAGGAGGTGGAGGCTGGACAGGTTCGGGCGGAGGACCGTCCCCTGCTGCTGCGACAGAAGATCCTCCCGAAAAGGCAGTCGGATCGGAGGATCGATGGCCATGTGTAACAGCTCGGGATACCAGATCCTTCGTGCCCAATCCGAAGCCACAAGAATGACTTGGGCCCGGTCGCGCGTGATCTTCTTCAGCACTCTGGGCAGAAGTGGTATAGGCGGAAAGGCGTATAGAAGACCACAACTCCACTCGCGACGAAAAGCGTCGCCTAGCGAGTGCCGCCTTGGAAATTCCAACGCGCAGAATTGCTGACATTGCGCGTTCTCTTCGGTGGCGAATAGATCTAACCAAGGCTCTCTCCACTGCTGAGAGACCTTGCGCTACCTCCGAGTGAAGACGCCATTCGTGATCCATCATGCACCTTTCGGCTGAGTTCGTCCGCCCTGGCATTCAGGATACCTGCCAGGTGTTGAACCACCAGGGATATGCCCTGATGTTCCAGCCATGTCCAGAGACGAAGAGCCTCTTGACATAGGGTCCACGACCCCACCCCGCCCCGTTTGTTGCAGTACCACATGGCGGTGGTGTTGTCCGTGAACACCTGCACCACTCTTACCCGGACAGAGGGAAAGAATGATTTTAGTGCAAGATGGATCGCCCGAAGCTCCAGAAAGTTGATGTGGAGTCCGGACTCCGCCGGAGACCAGAGGCCTCTGATCTCCGCCTCTCCCATGTGGCCGCCACACCCCAGCAGTGATGCATCCGTCACCACTGTGAACTCTGGTTGGGGAAGGGAGAGGGATCTGCTGTTGACCCAATCCCGGTTCGTTAGCCACCACTGCAATTGACTTGCAGTGCCTTCCGAGATCTGGACGCAATCGGACAGATTCCCCTGATGCTGTGCCCACTGGAACTTCAGGTCCCACTGCAGAGCCCGCATATGCCACCTGGCATGATCCACCAGCAGGATACAGGAGGCCATGAGGCCCAGCAGCCTCAGGGTCATTCTTACCGAAACCCGGGATAGCGGATGAAAGATCGAAATCATAGCCCGAATATCCCGGACTCGCTGCTTGGGAGGAGAAGCCCGAAATTGCGTCGTGTCCAGAACTGCTCCGATGAAGAGGAGCTTCTGAGAGGGAGTCAGGTGTGACTTCGGCACGTTGACCGAGAACCCTAGCGAATGCAGGAGGTCCACCGTAGTCTGGAGGTGGGAGACGACAGCCTGGGGCGAGCCCGCCTTCAACAGCCAGTCGTCGTGATAGGGGAAGACTGGAACCCCTGATCTGCGCAGATGAGCTGCAACCACCGCAATTACTTTCGTGAACACCCGAGGGGCGCTGGTAAGGCCAAAGGGGGGCACGTTATACTGAAAGTGCTCGTGGCCTACCATGAACCGCAGGTAACGCCGGTGGGCCGGCAGGACTGGGATGTGAAAATAAGCGTCCTGCAAGTCCAACGCTACCATCCAGTCTCCAGGGAAGAGGGCAGAAAGGACCTGAGCTAGTGTCAACATTTTGAACTTCTCCTTCCGGAGGAAGCGGTTGACGTTCCTGAGATCAAAGATAGGACGCAGGCCTTTGTCCTTCTTGGGCACCAGAAAGTAGTGGAAATAGCAACCACGACGTACTTCTGGGACAGGAACTCGCTCGATGGCTCCCTTGGTCAAGAGTTCCCGAAACTTCCTGTTGGAGAAGGGCCAGATGATCCCCCGACATGCGATGGTACTGAGGTGGCATGGATGGAGGGGTAGTCTTGAAGGGGAGGGAGTAGCCCCTTCGGACTATTTGCAAAACCCACAAGTCCGACGTGATGGTGCGCCAGTGGGGGAGGTGATGGCGAATCTTGCCACCCACCGGCGATTGGTGGCCCTGAAAGGTCGGACTAGGAGGGTTTGGAGGCTGCTGCAGAGGGGGCTCTGATTGACTGGCCCGCCCGCTGGCCCCCAGAACCACGGCGGTGGTTCCCACGTCCCCGGCCATGCAGGGGCTGAACAGCTTGCGCCGGCCTGTGGCTCTGGGCAGGACGTGGCGAGGCACCCCTTCCGTAGCCACGAAAGGGGGCGAAAAGCAGACTGCGCAGGGTGGGTGGTGGAGAGGTCCAAGGACCTGGCCGTAGCCCGAGAGTCCTTAAAGCGCTCCAGCGCGTTTTCTGCCTTGTCACCGAATAGGCGACGGCCATCAAAGGGCATGTCCATAAGAGTGAATTGGACATCCCCTGAAAAATCAGTCGACCTCAACCAGGCGTAGCGTCGAAGGGCTACTGACGTGGCAATCGTCCTGCCTAGTGAGTCGGCGGTATCCAGCCCACAGCGGATGGTAAACTTTGCTGCGTCTCTCCCTTTGGCAAACGGCATGGGAGAGTACGGCCCGAGCCTCCTCCGGGCACTGGGGTAGCACTTGCGCCACCGTATCCCACAAGGAGTGGGTGTAACGGCCCAACAGACATGCAGTGTTTACCGACCGAAGTCCCAAGCTGGAGGAAGAAAACTTCTTCCTAAGATGGTCGAGCTTTTTTGGATTCCCCATCAGGTGGTGCGTTAGGGAATGCGCCTTTGGAGGTGGAGGCTTGGACCACCAAGCTCTCAGGGGTGGGGTGTTGGGAGAGGAAAGTGGGGTCGCCCAGGGCCGGGCGGTGGCGTCTGGCAACCATCCTATCCACAGGAGCCCCTGTGTTGGGCCTGGACCAGGTGCCCAAAAGGATGTCTGTTAGGGCTTCATTAAACGGCAGCAGGGGCTGCGAAGAGCTCGCTGCCGGTTGAAGCACCTCTGTCAGGAGGTTAGTCCTGACTGCCACCTTAGGTAGCTCAAGGTTGAGAGCCTCGGCCGCCCTACGCAACACCACTGCGAAAGACGCTCCCTCCTCCGTAGCCACGGTAGGAGGAGACAACATGCCAAGGTCTGATGAGGTATCCAGACCACTGGCTTCCCCCAGTTTCTCTCTCCAGTCCGGTTCATAGCCTAACTAGTCAGTTAAAGGGTCCTCAGACCCCTCCCAGTCCTCCTCACCCTCCTCTGGCTGCCAATCTAGTCTAAAAGAGCCAGGGTAGAATAAGGGCACAAAAGTACCCATCGGCGCCGGATCTGGCATCAGTCGACGCCGGTCCGGCTCCGTGTCTACATCGGGCTGGAGGCCGGGGTCGACGCCGGTTGGGGACACAATCGGCATCAGCTGCGGATGTGGTGCCGGTGGTTTCGGTGTCGGGGGGGTGTTATCAGGTCGACCGACGCCGATCTGGATCCAAGGGGACCCTGCAGTGCTGGGAAGGAGCCGCCGGCGTCGAAGGCCCAGGGCCCCCAGCCGAGTCCGCGGGGCCCAAAGGCGCACCGGCGGAGTCAGGCTGCCCAAAGATGGCATGCATCGCTTCGTAAAATTGGCGAAGCTGGGCAGGGGTCTCTCCGGGTCCCGGGAAGGGGGGGGAACTCGGAGTCGACCCTTCCGGCTCCGCACGCGGAGCCGCGGGAGGGGCACCACCCGCATCCTTCGTCGCGTCGGCTGACTGACGGGGAGAAGTTGAAGAGCGACAATGCTTCTTCGACTTCTTCTTGTGCTTCGACTTATCTGAGGAGTGCGAAGACTTGGACAAAGACTGGTGGTGGTGGCTCCGCGACCGGTCCCTCGAACTCCCACGCGACCGGGACCTCGAACGGCACGGAGCCGACTGCCGGGCCTTGAGAAGCTTTTGGGACCGCTCCCGCAAAGACTTCGGATTCATGGTCCGGCAGTCGGAGAACGACTTGGGGTCGTGGTCGCGCTCCAAGCAAAACAGGCACACACGGTGCGGATCCGTCACCGACATCAGTCGGCTAAAGGAACCACAAGCCTTGAAGCCGGGCATCCCCGACGTGCACCAGGAGTCGAAGACTCTAAAACGGTGTTGACAAAAGTCGACAAAAAGTCAGTCAAAAAGTGACTGGAGGTACCGCTCTCTCCGGATCTGCGCTGGCTGGCGCGGAAAAATAAAGAACGGACGTCAGCGCGCGAGGGCGGCGTCTAAGTAGCTACCGCGACGTCATCCCGGCGACCACGACACCAACAACGAACGCGGAGCCGACTGACGCCACCTTTCGACGCGCAGGGGTACTGCTGACGAAACATTCTCCGGATCCAGTCTGACGCCTGGAGGTAATTCTAAGGTAAGGAATCTATAACTAATTGTCTCTTTCAGATATAATGTGTGTTGGACCTGGCCCTTTTTGGCAGGTTCACCCCTGAACATTTTGCCTTTTCCCTGGCATGGTGTTAGTGGTTTTAGGCCTCTGGGCACTTGGACACAGTGGTCCAGTGCCAAGTGCGTGCGCTCTCTCTGTGTGTGTGTAGTAAGCTTGGCCTGTCCTCCCATAGGAATGCATGGGGGATAGTGTGCCTGTGGTAATTCCTGGTATGAAAGGTGCAGTGTGGTCAAGTCTAGTATGCATGAATTCGTGAGAATAAATGCTGCGCAATGGTGTGCGCAGATTTATTGTGACTGGTGTAGAAATGCCACTTTTAGAAGTTGGCATTTATGTGTGCTCTGTGTCTGCCTGCCTGATGTGGATTGCATGTCTGGCTCTGTGAGTGACAGGGGCTGGGAGGTGTGTGTGGCTCCAGGAGGGGCAGGGTGAGTCAGCGCTGGGCTGAATGGGACACCTGAGCTGAGAGTGGTGGGAGGAGAGATCCCCTGACCCTGAATAGGATGTTGCCTGCCCTGTACAATGCTGGCTCCACCTCCTGTGGTGCGTCTGATGTCCCTAGCCTGTCTTGTGAAAGGGAAGAGGAGCTGGGCAAAACAAAGTGCTCCAAAACTTTCCTGAACCAGTTGCATCTGGTTCCCCCATGCCCTGCACACTAACACAAAGGAAAATGGTGTATAAAAGAAGGGGCTGTGACCCCATGAAAATGTTCTTCTTCCTGGACCTAATCCTGCAGGGCGTGCTGCTGCTGGGGGCCCAGGGGGGGGCTGCCTCCCTGGGCCCTGCCTTGCCCTTTGCATCTGTGAGGACTTTTGTTTGGGACCCTTCTGCCTTGCTTTGACTCTTCCAGCACTTTGTGCTACCTCCTGCGCCCTGGGAGCGCTTTATTTTACTTTCCCCGTGGAAGGGGAGCGTGGGCTTCGCAGCACGGCGCTGCAGCCCCTTGAGAGGGAATCCCGGCAGAGGGATTCCCCCGTGATGCCTAAAACGGCGGGTGCCCACCCCGCATTTCTCGCTATTTCTGGCGGGTGCCCACCCCGCTTATAATTTTATTTAGATAGCAGGAGCCCACCCTGCTGTATATTTTAAATTATGAGGGAGCCTACCCCTCATTTCCCCTGAGATCGAAAATCACCACCGCAGCCCGTCGGCGAAGGCGGAAGTCAGGCAACGATGTGCCTGGCGGCGGGCGGGACTTCCGGTTTTGCGGAGGAAGCCCGCGCACGCCGCCGCCGCCTGAGAAGCCGCCCGGGTGAAGGAATAACGGAGGACGGGAGCCTACCCCGCCTCCACCGGCACAGCTGTAGAGTCCCGGGTCCCAGGAGGGGGCCCGGGTGAAGAGAAAAATGCGGCCAAGGCCGCCAACGGCAGCGCGGGGCTCCCAGTAGGAGAGGGAAGCCCCGCGAGAGAAGTGCTGCCGCCGGTTTGGAGAAATCCCGGTCCCTGGGAGAGGGACCGGGTGAAGAGGAGACCAAGCCTCCCCAACGAGACAGGAGCCTGCAGGCAACACCCCGGTGAGTGGACCTGCCGCATGGCCCGTTGCGAGGGCCTCCTAGTTCTGAGCGGACCCGCGAGAGGAAGCGGGCCGCTCCTACGAGTGGGGGCATTTTCTTTTTGATGGCACCCAGAGGAGCCCGGTGATCGGGGCTCCCCCAGGCACTATTTGTGCCGGTGCTACGTTGCTTTGGGGGCAGTTTTGTTCTCCAGAGCCCCAGAAGGGGGCTCCAACATGCCAGTGTTCTTTTGGGGCAATGTTATTTCTAGAGTCCCCGTGGGGGGCTCAGGAGGCACAGTAGTGCCAGGTGGCATTTGCTCAGCTGCACCGCAGTTGCAACGTTTTGGGGGCATTTGTTTTAGAGAGTCCCAGAGAGGGGCTCAGGCGGCACAGTGAGTGCCAGTGATGTTCCCAGCTGCCCAGCAAGTAGTGGGCAGCTGCAACGTTTAGGCCTTTCTTCGGGGGCATTTCCTTGGTACGGGGTAGGAAGGAAAAATACTCCTTTGCCCCAGATCTTCACAGCTGCGCAGCACTTAGTGCTAGCTGCAACGATTAGGTTGGCGCAATGGCGCCACCCGTGACTTTCGCTGCATAGGCAGCGCGCCCTGACTTTTGGGACACAGGGCATTTGAGCCCCTTTTTAGGTAGCCAGTTGGCCAGGGGGGCAGTATATATTTTATGGGGCGCCAGGCCCCAAGTGTGATTTATGTGCTAAATGTGATTTATAGGGTGCTAGGAAATGTAATGTATGTAGCATGATTTACGCACCCTGTTTGATACCTCGAAATGTGTTTTATGATTATGAGGTTGTTTTGCATATTATGGTTTATGCTAGTGAGATTATGTTCCACGGATATTATTTCCTAATATAATTTGTACTTAGGATGTTATTGTCTAATGCGTTTAGACTGGAGAGATAATTGCATAATGGGTTTATGGTGGTGAGGTTGGCGCATAAGGTTTTGCGCCTAATGTGATGCTGTGCATAATGTGGTTTATGTTACAGGCTGATGCTAAGTACAGTGGTTGCCAGCGATTACTGGTTGTACGGTTCTGATATGTCTTACATTTATGATGTGTTCTACATCTATTACCTTTTACTAAGTGATGGTTCTGACAGTGGTCCACGTGGCCCTGTCATGTGTACATAATCCCCTGTAAATATTGTCCCGTGCCAGTTGGCACAGTGTATTGTATGTGAGTACTATTCTAATGTGTTTTATGATAATACAAAGGCTATTTTTATATATAACCTTGTGTGGAGTTCCTTTTGTAGTGGGCCTTGGGTGTTGTGCTGTGTGTGTGTTGCGCAAACGCTTTACACATTGCCTCCGGGATAGGCCTGACTGCTCGTGCCGTGCTACCAAGGGGGTGAGCAGGGGTTATCTTGGGTGTGTAACTCTCTTGCCCTGACTAGAGTGGTGGTCTCTGCCTGGCTTTGGCGCAAGCCTCAGCCAACCAGAAATCCCATTTCTAACAATGTACTAACTCTGGTTGGCACTTTAAAAGAATAAAAATAAAATCGCTAACTTGTTTCTAAAGACATTTCAGTAACGTACCTGCGACCATCACACCATATTAGGCTTTAGGACTACTGGCCTGATTTACTACGCTTTTTAAGCATCTCTAACTTAGGTTTGAAAAAAAGGGATCTGCGATTATGAAATGCACAACATGAGTCAGTGAGGTAAGATTTGTTGTTGCTGGCTCCCAGATTTGTGGCTTTGCCAATGCTGGTTTTGCTTCGTCACTGCTTTTTGCAAAACTTGGATATTTGAGAAGCTGCTGTGCTCTTTACTGAATAAAAAAAAAATGTCTGAAAGCAAAAATGTTTTTTGTTCGCAAAAAGCACTCATTTCCATAGTAGTCACTATCTACCATTAGGGAACTACTTTGACTGCGGGTGTGCTCTTGTGAAAGGGAGGAATGCCGCCACTTACAGTGATTTTAGCCAATGGCTTAAGTGGGCTGAACCATTGCTGTATACTGTTGAGGACTGAAGAAACGTGAACAACAAGGGACCTACGGGTGAACAGGACTAACTGAAAGCCCTATAAGTAAGCAAATGTATAATTTTACTAACATCAAAAGACCGTGGCTAAACCAGACCTAAAATAAATATATACCATACTTTATATAACACTGGAAATGGGAACACCAATACCAAACAATACCACAAAGTTAGGGAGATGATTAAAGACATGAACAGTCCACGCACTGTACAGCGCTCCACTGTTTTTTGGCTAGGTTCGTGCTATAAAACTAAATCAGACACCGCACGAAGTAATGCAGAAGGATTAGGGTGGAAATGTCACTGCAACCCAAAGTATGTCAGGTCCTTTCTAAATGCTCCACAAAAGAGGTCAGTTGAAAATAAACGTAGTGGAGGGGTAGAGTGCATGGATTCATGTTCCATACCTTGGGTGTACTTCCTTGTCAAGACGTTGTATTCTTGTGTCTAAAAGATTAGGGTTTCAAGGTTGAGGTTGTCTTGGCACTGAAGGGAACAGTATCAACTGGAGACCGTCTGTTTATGACCCGGGTATTCAGGTGTTACGAAATGTTCGATTTTATTTTCTTGGCAGTTAAAGTTAAATATGATACTGGCTTCAACAGGAAGTCAAAAGAGGGTGGCTAAGACCAGTCTGTTCAAACCTTGCAGTTCATGATCTAACCTTGCAGTTGCATAAAGAGCAGCCTTTAGAGAGCAAAGGTCAAGTTTGAAGACACTCATCAGTGGTAAACATCCATAGTCTATCCCAGAAAGCACAAGGGATTGTACCACAGATTCAAAGTCATGCTCAAGGATGAAATTTTAATTAATTCTGGAAGTCTGACTTGAAGCTGAGCCCTAATGGCTAGGAAATATATATGAGGGCGAGTTTCATCTTTTAAATCACCTGTATTCTAGAATTATTGCATGCAAGGTTTGCAAAAAAAAAAAAAAAAAAAAGAACTGACCTCGTTGACACAAGGAACATTTACATCCTGCTACGTCACTTCCAGGGATAATGGCTGCCAGGCTCATCTGGCACCTGGACAGCATGAATTAAAAAATGACAGGTCTGGTCAGAAATCTGTGGATATTTCTTCAGTTGGGGAATAATTAGATTGCTGGCAGGCTAGAACATCCTCACAATATTTTGTGAAAGTGTGTGGCATGGACCAAGTAGCTGCTTTGCATATGTCAGCTATTGGATATTACCCAGAAAGGCCATAGAAGCTCCTTTCTTACAAGTAGAGTGAGCTCTGGGAGGAGGGGGTAGAGTTAGTTTAGCTTTGGCTTAGCAAGACTGGATGCATTTGACGATCCATCGAGCAATGTCTGACTTGGATAGAGCCTTTCTTTTGTGGGGTTTGGAGAAAGCAACAAAGAGTTGCTGTGTGTATTCTGAAGGTAGGCAGTCACAGCAGCCAAGTGTAAACGTATGGAGGTGAATACTAGACCAGAAACCTGTAGATGTAGAAGGTAACAATGTCCAGTACTGTGGCTTCAAAAGTATCAATTTGTTTTGAGTGACACTAGCACACAAATCTTTTTCACTTTACCGTACAGCAGGCCTGGGTGGTAGGTCTGCGTGTCTCTAAGAATACTCATGCATTTCGGAGGAAGATTGAGATATCCGAATTTTATGACTTCAGGAGCCAGATCACAAGGTTGAGCAACCCAGGATCTGGGTGCCTGATTTCTCCATGGTTCTGCATGAGAAGGTAGGGCCTGTTGAGAAGCCTCTCGCATGGAACCAGAGGTACTATGTGGGAGTCACCAGGATCAGCCTGAAGGATGTATGCCAAAGCCTCTGAACCACAAATGGAAGGAAAGGGAGAGGCCGAAAAGCTTAGTCAAATATACCTGACCAGTTTGATTCAAAATCTTTATTCGGCACTATCAGCATAGGCCATAAATGAACAAATGATTGAAATACAGTGCATCATAATATTAAAAACAAATGAAAGGATTAAAATATTAATACAGTAGTTAAGATCATGCACACATAAAACAGTACTACAATTGATTAAGAATGTTTTTCCAGATACGTATTGCTTCTCAAATATAGGAAGCAACGCTAAAACAAATTGCAGGGGCCTCCATAATACACAGAAAACGCATGGCAGCATTTTGGTCCCTAATGTTGTATGCAATAAAAATTGGTTTCAAAAGTACTTTACTTCCTGAAGTCAAAATAAAACTGGCAGATTAACAAAAAGCAGAGTGCTCTGTTTTGAGGTTCCGTCACAGGAACAGGGAACCATCGCACGATGCCATTGATTAATGATAGGGAATGATAGGGAAAGTGACAAGATGATGTAGTATACCCAGCTGCAATCTTGTTAAAATGAAGGAGTGTTGGACATTCGTCACCAGAGACTGGTACATTTGAAATCCCTCAGGCAGGGCATACGATAAATATGTAACTACTGTGAGTTTCCTAGCATTAGCAGGAGCTCTTCTTACCACTGTAACACTTAGTATAAGGCCTTAATCTCGGACTTCTGGGGCACAAGAATATTAAGAAGCCAAACGCTAATTTAAGTGTTTCAATGATATAGGACATTCATATAGGAGAGCCACGGAATACTGAAAGCATAATCTAGCGCTAGGCAATCCAGATTAATTGCTTTTGTAACAAATCTTCCAAGTGGGTTATCCCCACTTCCTTATGAATGATTGAGGAGATGTTTAAGGAGGAGTACACAAAACGTGCCTTTAAAAAGGCGCTTTCCACAACCTGTAAAGGGCTACTAGGCATATAACCCGACCAGTTCATTCATAGTGCATTGCCCAGGACTATGGGTAGGGGAACCTGGATGCGAAGTCTGGGCATTTGGTATTGTCTGCGGTTTGAACAGGTCTATTTTTGAAAAACCCCACCTCTTGAAGTAGTGGTGGACGACTTGCAAGTGGAGTTCCCACTCGTGGACTTGTTGCGCATCCTGCTGAAGAGGTCAGCAAAGTTGCTGTCCATCCCCGGAAGGTATTCGGCCATCAAATGAATTTTGTGACAGAGAGCCCTACACCAAATGGTTTGGGATAACTGGGAGAGTTGGAGAAGGCGTGTAGCCCCCTGCTTCTGAAGATAATACAGTGCTGTCATGTTGTCCGTGTGGACAAGAACGACCCTGCCTATTAGGTGAGGTAGGAAAGTTTTTGTAGGTCCTAGGCGACCAACAAGAACACAGTACCATCAGGTGGAATGAGCAACCCATGCGAGGTTGCTCACTATCATTCTTAAGCTAATCCTTTGAGGACCAGTCCTTCCTACTATCGAATGGTAAGGAAATACAGAAGGTATAAGTAAATGTGACTACCTCTCCTATATGTCAATGCTTCATGCCATGCTCAAGCACAGCTACAAGTCTGGCCCAACATGATAGAGCACGCCTCCAAATCTCAATCATGATACCAAAACAGTTCCCATATAAACCGCACTACAAAACATACACTTTTCCAATCATACACAACAAACTGATTAGAATCTCACTTCACCACCTACAATAATAATTTGAGTCCTCCACAGGCTTTGGAAAACACTAAACAATTGCTACAATTCAATATAGCAATGACTGTAGTAAAAATGATCTCACTTCCATGCCCCAAATATTTCCACTGAAGCCCATTTCTGAAAAAAACTGTTGCTACAGCTGCTGCTTTACAATTGCTTAGTGATTTCAAAGAAAACCTGAAGTTCCCCCAACGTATAAATACTGCAAAACCTAAAAAGATCTACCATAATAGGGCTTTTACAGATGTACAAATCCCCTTCTTCCGTGTTGTGGAGTACACCAACTCTCTCATTCTGAATTATGCATTTACGCCCAGATAATATTTTCGTTCTCATGTTGTCATAGAAGCCGATGAACTGCCAAATAAGCAGAGCATGAATACCCAACATGTAATGCTCCAATGTTCCAAAAACATGGCTTTATAGTTCGTACAAATCTGTGTATTTTGACCTTGCAGTCTTTGAAATTGATCTTCCACTTGAAGTGAGATAATGAAATGTTACACAGACCTCAAAATCACATGATTTAGAAAACTGAGCATCCTGTAGTGTTCTCACGAAGTACAAACCGGTACAACATTAATGTGTTCTGGAGAGTCGCTTTCTTCGGGCTCGTGAAAAAGCCTATTTGTGCAGTTGGCCATTTGTCTCTTTCCGGTCAGAAGTAATAAACTTACCTCGCAATTTCTTTGTGTTCTGGCATCCGTACTTTTCAATGGCAAGGCAGGAATGGATGACCAGGAGGAGAGCCGTCCGCTTGGGAAAGACAATTCTCGAAGGCGTGGTGAGGGGCACTTTCCCTGCAGTGTTAAAGGACAGGATGCGGTTCGTGAGAAACGTGACTAAGGACGTCAAAGTCGGTAAGACTTTAATTTTGGGGGAAGCGCTGGTTGCCAAGAATGTCTGAGCGCATAGTTTAATTAAGGAAATATGGCACAATAAATTAAAGCCTGCATTGCTTAGGAACGTCAAGTCACGTGCGGTTGATGTCAGAGCAAGACAACTTAGTAAGTCACTATTAAGACTTGCATCCTAGCAACGTCACGTGCCAGGATACTTTGCTGTGTGTCGGCAAAAAAGGCATCAGCGTTTCCCTAGTAACGCATTCCCTCACACGCAGAGAGGTGCAGCTGTGTGGTCAAACGGAGGAGGTGCATAGTATTTCCTTGTTTGTTTTCTATTGCTGCCCCCATGTAAAGAGACGGTGACTCTCAATGCCTTTCTCTTCCAAGTGGATCTTACCTGCAAACAATTCATGGTGGGAAAGCATCAGTGACACACAATGTTCACAATTTTGTGTGTGAATATTTTGGTGCCTTCCAAGTGAATTTGCCTGCGAACAACTCATAGTGGGAGAGCATCAGTGACCCGCACACTGATCCTCATTTTGTGTGTGAATATCTAGGTGCCGAGCCAACGAAGTATTCTGCAGCAGCAGCGGTGTGTACAGTCCTAACTCAGTGATACGCACAGTGGATACCCATTGATTGTTACATTTTGGAGCGCAGTTTCGGTGACACGCACACTTGAAACTCGTGTCAAATTCTGCGCCACACACATATAAATATATATATATATATATACACACACACACATATGTTTCGGTGACACGCACACGAGACTTAATGTCTGTTACATTGTGGAGCGCAGTTTCAGTGACGTGCATATTTGAATCGTGTGTTGAGTTTTGCACTACAAATCGAATATGGATGGTTTAGCGGCTACTGTGTATTTTTTACAAAGCCCCGAGAGCCTGTTATTCCATGGGAGGGAGGTTTCAAAGCTTATGTACAAGCCATAGGGGGTGACATTTTCACTGCGGCGAGGAAATTAGCCCTGCTAAACCATTGTTTGGGAGCAGAGGGTAGATGTTTGTTGAAGCATCTTCCAGCTTCATCTGCGGAAGTGGACGAAGAGGAACAGGATAGTAATGATGGAGAAGATGAGTATGAGATTGCTGTAAAGAAATTAGATGCAAACTTTGGAAAAAAGAAAAACAAGGCAGTAGAGAGGTTGAAGTTTTTTAAAAGAAGTCAGTTGCGTGGCGAATCAATGGAGAGTTATGTTGCCAGTTTAAGATAGCTAGCAGCGACTTGTAACTATAAGGGTTTTCAAGATGAGATGTTAAGGGATCAACTGGTCTTGAAAGTAGTCTATAAGAAGGTTCAAGAAAAACTGTTGAACACTGAAGGGTTTACTCTTCACTAAGTCAATAGCCATTTGAAAAGAGCAGAGATGAGGGATTAAAGGAGTTGAAGTCGGAAAACAAGGTTGAGGTGGTCCAGAAAGAGACACGCAAACAGAGGAAAGAGGAGGACAGTGGGAGGGAAAGAATGGGTGGATAAGAAAAATATAATGTGCTACAAGTGTGGTTACAGAGGTCATGTAGCTACAGACGAATCGTGTCCAGCCACAGGACAAATGTGCAGGAATAAAGGGCACTTCATGAGGATTTGTAAAGGAAGAATGGGAAGTGTGAATAAGAGAAGACCCTCAGTGAATATGATAGAGGGAAGAGAGTGTGATGATGTTGAACAGGATGCAATTTTGGCGATACAGCAAATTGCGAATGCTAGTGAAGACAATCCATTTTGTAACATCAGTATTGATGGTGTTGTGGTGAGAATGATTACAGATTCAGGAAGATAGGTACACTCTTATTGGTGAGGAATATTTAAAAGAATTCTTACAACATGTTCTGAAGAATCCAGATGTGAGGTTGATGGCCTATGGAAATAAACCCATTGAATTAGTGGATTTCATCAAAGCCCAACTAGAGTTTCAGCAGAATATAGTGTCATCAAAAGTGTATTTTGCTAAGGAAGGTTTGTGTTTGTTAGATTGGCCTCAGCAAAGGGACTAAGGAACTCGTTAGGATCCGAATCATCTGGATCAAGTGTTGAGGGCACAGTCTGCAGTGTGTGATGTTAGTGGAGGAGTACTGTACATTACGGAGTTCCCGGACGTTTTTAAGGAACAGTTGGGTACTGTCGGTGGATTTATGCATAAAATAGTGTTGAGGAAAGGTGTAACTCCAGTAGCTCATAAACCCAGGGGTGTACCACGAGTGATAAGAGCACCCCTGCGCCAAGAACTACGTAGGTTATGTGAGAGTGGGACGATTGAAGAAATAGAATCATCAGAGTGGCTTGCTTGGGTGGTAAAGGCTAAGAAAAGTAATGGTGACATCAGGTTGTGCGTGGACTTGAGGAATCTTAATGATGCCACCTGGGTGGACAGGCATCCCCTTCCCAACATTGGTGAAATGTTGACCACCATCTAGGGTGCAAAGGTGTTATCTAATTTAGATCTCTCTTCAGCCTATCACTAGATTGTGCTGCATCCTGAGTCAAGGTACCTAACATCTTTTGCCACTCTGGAGGGGGCATTTAGATACAAAAGTAAGCCATGCACCATTTGCTAAAAAAACATGCATAGGGTGACATATTTTCAAGATGACATCTTAGTTTTTGGCAACAATGGCGCAGAACATGACGAAAAATTGAGGGGCGTATTATCAATTCTACAAGAGAGCGGGTTAACCATCAAGAAGGAGAAATGCAAGTTTACAGTGAAGGTGGTGGAGTATTTGGGGGTACTGGATCAGTGGTGACGGTATAGCTCCAAAAATGAAACTAGTGTCTGCCTAGAGAAAGCTCCGCCTCCAACAAGTAAAGACCAGTTACGGTCCTTTTTAGGATTGGACTAATATTATTTCCGTTTTGTACCTATGTTTGCTGATAAGACCAAACACATGCGTAGTCTCACAGTCAAAGACTTTTTAATTTGTTTGGTCTGAGAGTTGTGAAAAAGAGTTTAAAGATGTGAAGACAAACATTGCGACAGCGCCCGCACTTAAACCATTTGACACCAATGATCCTATTGTAGTAAATACAGATGCCAATTTGGTGGGTTTAGGTGCTGTGTTACTTCAAAGAAGAAATGGTGTAGATGTAACAACGGTCTATGCTTCAAGACCATTAAGGGGGGCAGAGAAGAAATATTCCACCATAGAGCGGGAAGCATTGGCTGTGTGGTGGGGAGTCAATCATTTTAGAATATATGTGTAGTGAACTAATTTCACAGTCAGAATGGATCATCAACCACTTATAGAAGTGTTCACAACAAGTGGGGGAAGGAGAGCATCTCCGAGAATTGCACAATAGTCTATGAAAATGTTGGAATACAATTTCTGCATGGATTATGTGCCTGGAAAAAAATGCTTGGCCGATTGTTTGTCGCGCTTGCTGTCAGTTGAGTGTGTTGAGTAAAGAAGAGGTTTGGTTGGTGGCGGCAGAGAGTGTTATAAGTAAAGGCAGAGTGTCACATGAAGAATAGTTGGATGCCATTACAGGAGACAATGTGTTCTCTGTGAAGGGTGACCGAACAAAGCATGTGCATCTTTTGACGTAGAGTGTTTCCGACAGGTTAGTCAGGAATTGGCGGTGGTGAATGGTGTGTTGATGAGAGGTGATTTGCTGGTAGTACCTTATGTACTAAGAGAAAGTATAGTTAAATCGGCACATGATGGATACATTGGAATGAGTGCTACCAAGAGATGAGTAAGAGAAGAGTATTGGTGGCCCCGGTTAGATGGGAATGTGGAGAGGAACATCAGAGAGTGTGTGTTATGTGCTTGGAGTGACAAATCCCAGAAAACTGTAAGCTATCCTACCGTGAAGTCTGACAAATCAGATGGACCTTAGAAAAAAATAGGAATTCATATAACTGGTCCATTGCATGTTTTGGGTGGTAGCCCCAGATATGCCATTATTGTGGTTGACTATTTCTTTAGGTTGCCTGAAGTAAAAATTACTGGAGAAGTGACTTCGGAAACAGTTACTGTGTTCTTAAAGTAGTGGTTTATGAGAGAAGGAGTGCCGGAAATTATGGTTTCCGATAACGGCGTCCAGTTTGTTTCGCAGCAAATGAAAGATTTTTTCTAAGAGCAGGGCATAGAGCATGCTTGTTCATCTGTGTATTATCCCCAATTTAACAGCCTTGTGGAGAGGTGGAACAGAATATTGAAAGAGGGATTACAACTAGCTTTGGCTGGAGAAGATTGGAAAGTTGCGATGAGAAAGTTGTTGTGGTCTTACCGTACCACACCCTACTTGGTAACTGGAAAATATCTGTTCGAAGCAATGAGAGGCCGAAGGGCCAGGGCACTGTTGTCCGAAGGAGTGGAGCGCACAAAGGTGGTGGTAGTGGAGAGTTAGTCCGGCAAACGTGGTGATTATGTGAGTGGTGATTGGGTTCCAGTACGGAAAGGCTGTATGGTTAGTAAAAGGCAGTCTAAGTATTCGGAGCCACTTCAGGTGAAGAAGTGTATAAATATACACTCTTGTTGAGTGATGGAAATGTGTGGAATAGGAAAGAAAATAGTAAAGACTACACTGAGAAAAGAAAAGAAAGAACAAGGTGAACAGGATTAAGAATCCAGAGCTCGTGTGTGTGTGTGTGTGGAAGAAACACGTTCGGAGTCCTTAAGGATCATAATATTAAAACTCCGAAAAAGTTTGATGAATTTGTGGTGTAATGCGCATGCCTGTGTATAGCCCATATTTTGTTTGGGAACTATTGTTTCTCACATTTCATGTGATAACTTTCAAATGCTATATGATATTTTGTTCCAATGTTTTTTTTTCAATTGTGTTTTCTTACTTTCGTGTTGTTTTGTTGAATTTCTTAAAGGAGGGAGATGTGTAGTGTTCTCACTATGTACAAATCGGTGGAACGTTACTGTGTTCTAGAGTGCTGCTATCTCCAGGTTCATGGACCAGCCTATTTGTGCAGTTGGACGTTTGTCTCCCTCCCAGTCAGAAGTAACAAAATTACCTCACAATTTCTTCATGTTCTGGCCTCCGTACTTTCACATCCCTCATATTAGATGTTTCTTACAGGCGCAAAGAGAGCAGGAAGTAAGCTCAGATTACAGAGAGGTTAAGGTTCAGACTGCATACACTGGAAGTTTATTCTCAGGCATCCGAAAAAAAAGTTACTGTAGAATTTTATTGATAATTAGGTAACAAAAAGCCATTCATAATAATCAGAAAATGAACTCCTGAGTCATGATATAAATGCCATATCAACACAAAATTGCCCTCTCGCATTAGGGAAATTATGCTAGAAACACTACAGACATGACATCAAAATCAGCATTAATTAGCAGAAAATGGCAGTTGGCGACGTTTTGGAAATGCATTGTTATCAACTTTACTTTTTAGTAAAGCAGTTATGTCTACAAATGCCAGCTTGAAGTTCTGTGAAGATACACTTTCTCAACTCAACCAGGAGCTTGCCATGTTCATGGCGTACTAATTTATCGCTGCGCCACATTCTCATATACTAATTCATATATCTATGTAACGCATTGCCAGACAGTCACGCACTGCCATCAGTCTCCATGCTAACAGAGAACTACAAGCATGATACTGATTGCCATCAAATGCCAGGCATTACCCTCTATGTGACATTGGTTGATCGCTTATGCTTAGAAGTATGTATCACAAGCATACTCCCAGTTACTCTCATCACATGAGCATATCTACCGAGTGTGGGTTATTCTCCTACTCAGCTCCCTCCAGGCTACCACATTTATAGTAGAGATTGAGGTGGAGGACACGGACTTGAGAATCTAGTACGACGGGGTATTCTGGTACAGGGGTACTGAGAGAACAATATCATGGGGCATTATGAATGACTGCGGTGAAGCTCCCAAGAGCCCGTTCAAATCACCCCAGCATCTGCCACTCCGGGAGCAGCTACAACTACTTTTTGATACATCAGTGATTGTCAGTTGGTTTGAAGCTCGGCGGCAAGCTTCTTACTCAATGGTAATTTTCACATACTTCTCTACTGGACACTGAGAAATGGTGTGAACTTTTAAAGGAAGGAGAGAGAAGTGCAAACAGAGGAGGCTGGATGCAGACATGACCATTCGGGAGGCAGACTCCGGACAGCATTCATAGCGAGGTCAAGATTCCAATTAGTTTGATCGGGGCGAGCAAGCCGCTCTAGCTCCAACCTGTGAAAGCGAAGCGGGAGCTTTTCCTTGGGTGTGCGTGAAATCAATGCCTTGAGGACAGAGTTAGGGTCATGCAGGGGAGGGAAGGCCCCCCACAGCACTAAACATGATCTAAACCTGCTACTCTCCTGCAATGCCCACTCACCACTGCCAAAGCCCTACTGCCACCACCCTACACATAATAGGACAACAATCTTTGTCAATGAAGATGACGGTCTATTATGTCGATGTTCCTTAGTACATAGCAAAATAACTATTTTCTGCACAGAAGACACCACCTATTAGGTTTATATCAATAAAGAAGAGATGGTATGTATAGCATGCCCCTAACGCTGAAGAAATATTTAATTCTTCCCAATTATCTCCTGATTTTTTTTTTTTTTCATACCAATGGTTGAATTGAATGCTGGGCACAAGTAACTTAAAGCGTACGACAGAGAACATATAGCTCCTAATGGTTCATCAAAGGCTTCAAGCGGCAGGAGGGCTGCATTGCCCATACAATTCAATTCAATTCAAAAGTCTTTATTCGGATAAAAATACATATCCATAAAAGTGCAAACAGATAAAAACATAATCGTCGCAATACATCAAAACTGAATTTAAAAATTGGGATAAAAGAACATACAAATAAACAAAGTTCAACAAGAGCACATAGAATTGCGAGAACGCACAGTCGCTTTCAAAAAGAGCCAACCCGAAAGGTTAGCTCTTCCTCTTCCAGAGTAATAATCTTCCCATATGCTGCCTTATAGTCCATCACAGATGTGGCCTTAAAGTATGGAATTAGAAACCTTTTGTAAATATTAGATAGTAACTACAAAAGAAAAGAAAATGCAGCATTGATTGTTTTTGTTGACTATTACAGGGGCATGGCAAATGGTCGAGGTCAGGATTATACTCTGCGGGAAAACATAGCAAAAATTTCACTGTATCGATCCTCAGCCGAAAGAGTAAGCCCCTTTCCCACCGGCCAATGGGTTTTAAGAGGTAGCTTGATGGGGCGTGCGAGATGTTCTCAATACGCATATATCTAGCAACAGACGATTTCTTACTCTCTTTTTCAAATCTAGCATTCCTATAAAGTGCATAAAGAGCCGATTGCAGGGATTTCTTGCAAGTGGTTCCAGAATCTAAACAGTTTAAAAATAGATGGCCATAATTCACACTTGTTAAACTTTTATTTACGGCAGCCAACCATGGTATTTCCTTGCCCCTATCACATTTTAAGCAATCTAATATAATCTCCCTAGTTAATTGGGCCGCGGGGTTGTTCCAAATTTTAAGCCAAAATAATGCAGGGCGAGCCTTAATAAAATCTTCGATATAGGGCAGATTAAGTTCATGGTGGCAGGCGTACGTTGAAGAGGAAATAGGGGCACCCAGGATTTTGCGACAAAATCTATTCTCTTCATCCTGGATCCTACCGCAGTTAGTAAAGCCCCATACTTCTGCACCATAGGTGGCCGTTGGTATACATTGCAGTTTAAAAATTTTAACAGTGGCAGAGACAACCTCAGTATTCCTGGGTTTGGGGAGGCCGAGTATTAAGTTGGTGGAACTGGAGAACTTTCTCAGACAATGGGCAACATGTTCAGACCACAGTCCGTTGGAAGCAAACACCAACCCTAGGTAGGGGAAAGTGCGAGTGCTTTGTAAACTATCAGAGTCTAAAACAATTGTTCGATTAAAATGCTTCTTCAGTCCACACACCATTAAAAAAGATTTTTTTAAATTGGTACATAGGTCCAAACCAGCCATAAAATCAACAAAACCCCGTGTTAAAATACGTAAGGCATTTAAAGTACGGCCCATTAAAACCGCATCATCTGCGTATAGTAGGGCAGAAAGTTTATTGCCATTAATGCGGGGTACGTCGCAGGTGAGAGTTACCAAGGATTTATTCAAATCATTAATGTATAATATAAATAGGAGTGGGGCCAGGACACAGCCCTGCCTGACCCCTCTCCCAACTTTTATTTCATTGGAAACCTCACCTTCCCTACTAATGCGCACCCTGGCATGTAAGTCTTTGTGCAGATGAGCCAAAAAGTATACAAGGGGCTTGTCCAGGCCATATTCCAGAAGAATTGTCCAAAGCCGTGACCTGTTAACAAAGTCAAAGGCCGAACTAAGATCCATAAATGCAAGGTATATTGGAGTTTTTTTAGCTACATTGTATTTGCCAATAATCAGGTTGAGGCACTGCTCCACAGTGCCAATATTACTTCTGAACCCTAAATGACAATGATGGAGGATATGATTCTCCTCGGCCCATGCCCTGATCCTGTTATAGATAACCCTCCCTAAAATTTTCTAAGTATTGTCGATCAGGGAGATCGGCCCATAACAACTAGGGCTGGTGCGGTCCCCCTTTTTAAAAATCGGCACAATGATGCTGCTGGACCAAGTATTGGGTATAATAGAATTTGCAAGATTATTAAAAACATTCTGGAGTAGGGGTGCCCAGAAATCAGGCTGGCTCTTGATTAAATCGATGGGCAACTCATCAGGGCCTGGGGCTTTACAGCCCATGCTCTGATCAATGGCCTCCTCTACTTCTGATAGATTGATTGAAACCCCAATAGTTATAATATTTTCATAGGTATTAATCGATGGTGTGTGGGCTGAATAGATTTTATAAAAATGCCTTTCCCACGCCTCACTCGAGATATTACAGCTAATTGTGTTCGTAGGGTGTCTCAAAGCCCTCATATCTTTTACAGCTGACCAAAAATCCTTACCAAAACAAAGGAAACCCCCAGTCGGATGGGGCGAAGGCCTGATTTTTCAGCTGGATGGGCTAAAAGTAGGGTGACCAGACGTCCTGGTTTTCCCTCGACAGTCTCGGTTTTTGGAGAAGTGTCCCTGTGTCCGGACACTTTTCTCCAAATTGAATAAATATCCCAATTTTTGGGTAGTGGCTAGGTTGAGCAAAGAAATGGCCTGCCTTTTGGGTAGCATCTGCGTTGAGCATGCGCACTGGTGTTAAAAAAAAGATGTGCGCATGTTCACTTCTCACTACAGGAGAAGTTACGGCGTGACGTCACTCCAGGTGAGCGTTGTAGCGGTAAGGGAAATCCTTTGAAGAGAGACATTTTCTCTCTGGATTTTCCTTCTCTTTCTACAACGCATCAAGATTGTCGTCGTGCAAGCCATCGGCACAACAGCATGTCCAAACCACGAGCGACCAGCACGGCCCTGCTTTGCTCACTGGAGTCAGAGGTCACAGACTGCAGCAAGGTCCAGTCACCAATGTGACATTGCTCTGCCCTTTTAAAGCGAGAGTGCTGACTGCAGCAGAAATAATCAGCAGCCAAAAGTGAAAGGGGCTTGGACTAGAACCACCCTGCATGACAACTCCCCAGCCCTGACAGCATCAGCAAGTCAGGACCCTGCCTCCGCATCAGAGCTGCTCCAGCCAGGATCCATCAGCAGCCACAGGAGAATTGCTCTCCCAGACTGCAAGCCAGCACAAGACTGGCAACATAAGTATTTAAATGGCCGTGGGACATTTTCTCTTTGTTGTTTGGCCTGTGTTGTGTTTCCACCCGCCCCAAAAAATACCAGCCATTTCTTTAAACTTTCTTGGGTACAAATCAAAGTTGGGTGGGGTCCCTAGGGCTGTCTTTTTCTCCAGAGACAAATATTGGCAATGCAATTACATTTTAGATTTACTTTAAAGAAAAGCATCTACTATAATTTTTAACGTTGCCTTGCTAGCTTTAATTATTGTACTTTGCCGTCAGGGGTCAACAAATCATGGTGATACTAAGGGAAAAAAATGCAACCATACTTAGGAACTTGTGCACACCAGGAGGAGATCCCTTTGGGCTACATTAATAGGTCAAAGCAACTCTGCTTTTTGCAGAGTAACTTTTTCTTTCAACAAAAAGGCTGAATGGGGGCTTATTTGAAGGTTGGATGTGTCGCTGAGGCTTCTTCAGCTACCAGTGGCGGTTCTGCACTCGGCTGTACCAAGAGAACAACATATGAGGCAGGTGTCAGCCATCACCAGGCGATGTGGCATTCTATCTGCCACATAATTTAGTGCTCCCCTGCCACATAATCCAGTGGCCCTGCATATTGTATAGAGGCCATTAATTATACAAGCATGTAAATCAGTGCATAGGAAATATTACATAAGATGTGGGCTACAAGGTGTAGGAGTCAAATGTCATCCATACTGCTGGCCATTATACAAGTGTCTGGCCTGGAGAAACAAAGGGGACAGATTTGCTGAATTTTCACGCAGAGCAGTAACCAAAGTTGCTGCGTGATATGAAATGGAGACAGTACAACACTGCCATATCTCTCAGATCTGGGCTCTATCCCTAGCGGTGGCACACATTAGGCTGCCTTGCACCAGTGCACACACCTTTGCACTATAGTGCAAGACTGTGCGCAAGTCAAGCATAGGTTTTGTACTGGAAGCGTGCCCCTTCCAGTTCAAAATACTATGCTTTGACAAAGCAAAAATCATTTCCCACTAGAGATTACCATCAAAATCCATGGGTGGTTGCATGGAGCCCCCATGTACACCTTCTTGATGCAAAACAGCATTTACGCTATTTTAGTTTATAGCTACTTTCCAATGTGAATCAGGATATGCATTAGAAAATAATTCCCAAGGCAAAACTTTGCGCTGGTTTTGCATTACTTTTGTGACAAAGTTTACAGCAAATAAAAGACCTCCGATTTGTCGTCTAATTCATCTGTGTCTGTGGAGACACGTGTCATGATAGTCCTTTTTTCTACCATGCTAGACAGCTATCAAATAGTCCTACTTTTATGTCGAGGGATGCTGCAGTCTGTAGTCCTACGGCTAGGTCTATGGCCTGTCCCGTTTTTTTTTGTTTTGAGAATCTGGTCACCCTAGCTGAAAGACCTGTGAATTTCTCTCTACTAGTGCCTGCTCACTTCTGTAAAATGAACTGGCGTCTCTCCCAAACACCGTCCCCTAACAAGCCCTCCAATCTCATGAAAGCCTCCAAACATCAGACACGCTCCCTCTTTGCTACATGGGGATATACAAAAAGTACTTCCAAGAGACAGTTCTAGATATCAGTAAAAATCTGTTTAGCAGAGTGGAACAGTGCCTTATTAAAATGATTGTTTTAACGCAAACACGTTAAGTGCCACATAAATATTTAGGAGGTCAGCAATACAAGGTAATATGTAGCATTATACTAGGTTCTTTCTGCAAGAAAAAGGAAGATCATGTTAACGCATTAAGCAAAATGATGATTTTTACAGAAGGCAAGCTAAGTAGCCAGGGAGCTCTCGGTCATACTTCTGTTTTAATTGCATATTATTTTTATGTAACTGGAAAAGAGAAGGTTCTTACGGTCGGTTGCTTGTAAGCTCCTAGCTTGAAACGACAGCAGACGATGTCTACGATAAACTCTGCCATTCCATGCAGCATGCCTGCAACAAAGATGAACAGAAGTAAAAGTACTGCTGTTTCGCATACAAGCTTACGGTGTCATAAAAGTAAACATGGGCAGCCTTTAAAACATTTCTTGCATAGCAGCATGGAAGAACAACGGTGAACAAATGAAAAACAGTAAACATAAGCTATATGTTTTACTTTCAAAACATCTGCAGAAATAAAATGAGACTTCTTTCTGACAACAAAGAAAACACTCTTGGGATTCTAGAGGAACTCGATATTTATGTATTAAGTTTGCTAAGACTTGTTTACCCCAAGTGAGTGCTCACCAAGGGCAACCTCGGATGACAAGCAGTGAAACAAACAAGCATTTGCACTGCAATAGGTCTCGCATTGGTGAGAGTTAGAGCAATTGGCGTTGTTCATGTGAACGTTTTTTACTTATGTTTTTTGGTTTAGAGTTGGCAGATCCTTTTTGTACTGATATGACCACAATTAGTCAAGAGGTTGCAGGCTAAGTCTGGAGGTCAGGAAATGAGCTGCGTCCACAACAGAAAAGGGCCGGAAGGGAACTCCTGCTTAATTTTGCTTCAAACTCTGATAAATAATGCAAGGGGAAAGGGCTCCAATTGAGAGCATGTGAATGGATAAATGCCGGCTCAGGAATGTGATTTTGGAATGCTGCCACATAAAATAAACTGTATTTGTTGATTAAATTAAAGCTGTGCATGGTGACTTACGAAATTCAGCATGTTTGCTAGTGTGTAGGCAAGCTACTTAAAAAGTACACGCCGTACTTTTACAAGCATTGCCTGTGCACGGTGAGCTACAATAAAAGTTGAACAGCCCTCCCTTTACTGCGTAGCTCCTGCTACCTGGCAGGCCAGACTTTTATTTTGTCACAGAAGAGCAACCGGCAACAGTGTGCCTGCGCTGGGTGTCTAACGCTCAATCGCAATTACGGGTCAGGGGTGGTTTGCCAGGAGATGCAAGATGGGCAGTTGCGTTAATGAGTTTACTTTGCTGGTGCCTTTGGAAAAGATGAAGCAGGCCAACAAAATAAAAGATGTACAGCTGCCTTTGTTAAAGATTAATTGCGGCATACTACGCTCCCCCCCAAAAAAAAAAAATAAGTTGAGTTGGGCGACCTGTACACAACAAAAGAAAAGATGCACGGGCGACATTGTTAAATATCAAGAGCGGCATGCCGCCCTGCGAAAAAAATAAACACAAATAAAATGTTACCTTGCACGCTAATGCAACCAAACCATAGAAAAACACACCTAAAATGACAAGAACAATTAAAAGAACAACATGTCGGGGAGGGTTGGTTGGGGCAGTGAGTAGCTGTTGTGCCTGCACCGGTAGCTGCGACAAAAAAGTAATTAACAAAAGAGTGCTCACAAACTGTAAATAAAACATACCGAGTAACAACACATGTAACAGGGGCAGTCCTTATGGGAGGTTACAAGAGTAGAAAAAGAGGGACTAAGGAGGGATTACTAAGCAAAGTAACCAAAGAAAATAAAGCATTTACAAAGGACAGTCACAACAGCCAATTGAAAACATGGGCGGAAAATGGGCGGAGCTGAAAGCCCATATCCTGAACACTGTACTACCAACAAGGGCAGCCCTAAATCCCCAAACCCAGGGCATTCAGTACTTAGTCCAAACAGTGGGTCAGGATATGTGTTTTCTACTTAAAACATTTCTAGTATTACCTAGACACAAAAAGAATTTTTTAACCAGAAAGAAAAAAAGAGAGAAGAAAGTCAAAAGAGAAAAAACAGAGAAAGAAGAAAGCATATGAACCCTTCAATAATTTTATAAAAAGATAAAAAACATTTTATTCATATTAAACATATATAGTCTTTTCAGCTCAGAAACAGACACTAGTACATAAAACAACAAATTACATACATTAGGACACCAAGAAAAGTGGCTGACATAAGGAAGTTTACATGAAGTGCAGATTCAAAACAAAACAAACACAACAGACATAATTATGCGTCCTTATTAAATCACGGCCACATAAGCGTAGACGGCGTTTCGACCATTCACATAAATCAGATGGTCATCTTCAGGACAAAAGTTTTTTTCTGAGCATATTTTAGGTACAATCTAAAAAGGGGGGATAAAGAAGGGGTTCATATGAAATGTGACAACTGTATTAAACCATTTTCATTCTTTCAGTGAGAGACCAAAACTAAAACCGGGAGCTAATCCCTCACCAACTAATGTGTAATTCCACGGACATTCTGTGCCAAAAGGAAAATTCAAAAGATAACAAAAAGAAAAAGAAAAGAAGAAAAGAAAAGGAAGAGAAAAGACGTGTAATTTTTATTTATTTACACACTACAATTTATAAGGTGTAAAAGGTCCCACAAATGAAGACATTTTCAAGCACACCCAATATAGACGTCTAATAATTCACCTCCACATCAAGGCAAAGCAATTCCACCTTGAAGGTGAATCTGCGATATCGCAACTCAATTCAATCGCATGCCACGGAAACTGAACACGGTTCTGGAGATAAAAATTATATATGGAATTAATCACCAGGCCGGTATAAATGCTCGGAAAGTGAATAAATAAAAATTACACGTCTTTTCTCTTCCTTTTCTTCTCTTTTCTTTTTGTTATGTGATTTAATAAGGACGCATATTTATGTCTGTTGTGTTTGTTTTGTTTTGAATCTGCACTTCATGTAAACTTCCTTATGTCAGCCACTTTTCTTGGTGTCCTAATGTATGTAATTTGTTGTTTTATGTACCAGTGTCTGTTTCTGAGCTGAAAAGACTATATAGGTTTAATATGAATAAAATGTTTTTTATCTTTTTATAAAATTATTGAAGGGTTCATATGCTTTCTTCTTTCTCTGTTTTTTCTCTTTTGACTTTCTTCTCTCTTTTTTCTTTCTGGTTAAAAAATTATTTTTGTGTCTAGGTAATACTAGAAATGTTTTAAGTAGAAAACCCATATCCTGAACACAGCATGTCTCGAAGAGAGAGCGCAAGCGCTGCCTAGGGCGTTTACTAAACAACACACACACACACAAACACAACTCCTTTTTTGGGCATACATGAAAACAAACGTCATTATACACAGGATGAGGGACCGCCTTTGCTTGGCCCTGTATGGAACCAAACTTGGCGCCCTCACTCACTGTTGATGCACACAATGAGGCAACTGGGCCCCTTTTGTTTTCACACCTCAGGCCTAAGCTGAATATATACATGATCGACTGGTATCTGGGCACAAACATTTCTGCTCCTCTCCCAACTCACCTGAATCACCCACAGTTCAAATGCCTCACAGTGGTGCCAAGACAATCCTGCCACCGTCTCATAAAAAGGTTTCCTGGATACAAAAGGTGCTTACAGAAGCGCTCCTGCCACTGGTCATATAGGAGTTTCCCGTCTCCACTGGTGCTTACAAAAGTGCTCCTGCCACTGAGTCATGCAGGGGTTTCCTGGCTCCGCGGGTGTTTACAGAAGTGCTCCTGCCACTGATTCATGCAGGGGTTTCCTGGCTCCGCAGGTGTTTACAGAAGCGCTCCTGCCACCGATTCAGGCAGGGGTTTCCCAGCTCCACTGGTGTTTACGAAAGCGCTCCTGCCACCGATTCACGCAGGGGTTTCCCGGCTCCACTGGTGTTTACGAAAGCGCTCCTGCCACCGATTCACGCAGGGGTTACCCGGCTCCATGGGTGTTTACGAAAGCGCTCCTGCCACCGATTCAAGCAGGGGTTTTCCCGGCTCCATGGGTGCTTACGAAAGCGCTCCTGCCACCCATTCAAGCAGGGATTTTCCCAGCTCCACGGGTATTTACAAAAGTGCTCCTGCTACAGATTCCCGCGGGGGATTTTCGCCTCCACGGGTGTTTACTAAAGTGCTCCTGCCACCAATTCAAGCAGAGGTTTCACAGCTCCACAGGTGTTTACGAAAAAGCTCCTGCCACTGATTCAAGCAGGCGTTTCCTGGCTCCACAGGTGTTTACAAAAGTGCTCCTGCTACAGATTCCCGCGGGGGATTTTCGCCTCCACGGGTGTTTACTAAAGTGCTCCTGCCACCAATTCAAGCAGAGGTTTCACAGCTCCACAGGTGTTTACGAAAAAGCTCCTGCCACTGATTCAAGCAGGCGTTTCCTGGCTCCACAGGTGTTTACAAAAGTGCTTTTCTTTTTTTGTGCTTGTTCTGCACAAAAGGAAATGCCTTATTATTTTGGAATGAGTGATTGATTATGCCACTTAGAAGATGAAGAAGATCTACTGGTGATGCTATAGATACTCTATCTTCATTGCTTCTCATCAAACAGGAGTCGCCCAAGATCTAGAATGTATCGAGGCATGCCTTTGGACACAATAAGAAATGGTGTTTCTCACCAAACATCAATCTTACCTCGAAAAAGCTGTTAGTTCACCAACGGTTACAACTGCGGTAATATGTGGGACAACCACGTCTGTGGGCTCTCTTCCATCCTGGGCCTCCTCTCTCGCTTTTTAGGTAAGTTCTTAACTGCTCATATGTAGCATCACTGTTTACCATGAAGCCTGAGGGCTAGTTTATTAGATTATTTATATTTGGGGGTTTTGGGGGGGAGGGGGCATCGTGAACTCCCTGCTTTAGCTACAGCTGGGTTGAAGTTCTTGATGGGCCTTTTCTGTCTGCAACTCGGCAGACAAAGGCTCATAATTAACGTGGAACAAAGGGAGGGAAGGTGGGTGGGTGGCTGAATAAAGGGATGAATGTGTGAGTGAAAGGGTGGATGGGGAGATGGACGAATGAGTGAAAGGATTGATGTAAGGATGGATGAGTGAAAGGGAGGATGGATGGACCATGTGAAAGGATGGATGGATTAGTTAAAGGATGAATGGAGGGGCATTATGAATACCCCGCTTTAGCTGCTACAGCTGGGGTGGAGTTCTTGATGGACCTCTTCTATCTGCAACTTGGCAGACAAAGGCTCATAATTAATTTGAAAATGCGTGAGGGAAAGAATGGATGTGTGTTTGAACGGATGGATGGGAGAGGGAAAGGGTGAATGGATGGGAGAGGGAAAGGGTGAATGGATGGGTGAGTGAAAGGGTAAATGGATGGATGAATAAGTGAAAGGATGGATGGGAGGATGAATGAGTGAAAGGATGGATGAAAGGGTGGATGAAAGGGCCGATGGAGGAGTGAAAGAACGGATGGATGAGTGAAAGGGACAGTGGATGGATGAAGGATTGGATGGATGAGAGAAAGGATGGATGGGTGAGTGAACGGATGGACGGGTGTGTGAGTGAAAGGGTGGATGGGTGAGTGAGTGAAAGGGTGAGTGGATGGATGTGAGGATGAATGAGTGAAAGGGAGGGTGGATGAAAGGGTTGATGGATGGATGAGTGAAAGGGACAGTGTATGGATGAAGGATTGGATGGATGACGAGAGAAAGGATGGATGGGTGAGTAAAAGGGAGAATGGACGAATGGATGGATGGAATGAACGTGTGGTTGAATGGACGAGCAAATGGACTGATGAGTGAAAGGATGTGTGGATGAGTGAAAGGATGTGTGGATGCGTGAAAGGATGGATGAGTGAAAGAATTTATGGATGAGAAACGGTGGGTGGATGGGTAAAAGTGTGGGTGGATGGATAGAAGTGTGGGTGGATGGATGCAAGGATGAAAGCATGAATGGATGAGTGAAAGAATGGATGGATGAGTGAAAGGGAGGATGGATGGATGAGTGAAAGAATGAATGCATAAGTGAAAATGAGGGTGAATGGATAGACAGATGAATGAAAGGATGGACGGATGAATTAAAGGATGGACGAATGAATGAAAGCATGGATGAGTGAGTGAAAGGATGGATGAGTGGAAAGACAGATGGATGAGTAGGGATGGGGGCAGGGGCATCACTACAGCGGTGGTGGAGTTCTTGAGGGCCTCTTCTGTCTTCATCTCGGCAAACAAATGCTCATATTTAACATGAAAGGATGGATAGGAGTAGAAGGATGAATGTGTGAGTGAACGGGTGGGTGGGTGAGTGGATGGGTGAGTGAACAGGTCGATGGATGGATGTTAGGATGGCTGAGTGAAAAAATGGAAGAGTGGATGGATAGATTTGGTGACAGATGGATAGATTTGGATATGGATGGGTGGACGGATGGAATGGTTAAAGACTGACAGACGGATGAAAGAATGAATGGATGACAGAATGCACAGGTGAAATGGTGGATATCTGCGGGTGGATGGAAGGATGAACAGATAGATGGTGGGAGGAAGACACAAGAGAGCTCTTCTGGGGAGGGCTGCGATGACTTGCTACGCTTGCTTGATGCCACAAGAGCTTTGGATATTTTAATTTTCTGACTACTCCTTTGGGGGGGATATAGGGGGGCTAAGTAAAGTTCCTGTCCGCAGGATGAATACTAACCCTTATGTTGTGACAAACCGGACGAGAAGTCTAGTACGGAGAGAGGTTTACCAGTTAACAGCAAGCCACGCTGTGGCACCAGTTCTTGAAGAACGGGCCACCATTCAGCAAGTGGACAAAAAATGTTACATATGTTTCAGGCATCCAAGGCAATCAAGGCAAATCAAGGAAGAGGACAAGTAACAGAGGTCTGCTCTTTGGAAGACCAGCACTTCTTGAATCAAGTCTGTAACATTATCCATTTTGAAAGTAAAGAGACCGAGAAAATAAGGAAGTCAATTAATTAAAATTGTACATTTGATATTAAAAAAACCTCTAAAGATGGGCTGACCTATGCGTCTCAGCTGCAGGCTAGAACTGTGGCACAGCTTTGCCTGGTGAGTGAAAAAATCTAAATTAAGGGCTTAGACCTGCACAGAATTTATAGTAAGCAGAAGCTAGCCTGGAGCACAGATCCGATGAGCATGTGTTTTCGGACATCCTACAAACTCCTCGCAAGAGGCACGGAAACCTCTTTATACCCATATAATCCAAGACAATTTTTGCAGCTCGTCATCCACAAGATGGCAGTGTTGACAAGCGTTACGACTGAATAGTTATTTATTAAGAAGTGCAGTTTGTTTAATTTATTAAGCCACAAAACTTTTTATTATAGTAAATGTTATCCCAATATCACAAGAGCAGAGGGTAAGGGCAGAAGTATGACCCCACTTCCCAAAACATTTCTGACTACCTTCATAATAGATGTAATGAATAACCAGTCAATAAGTCAATTTACTTCTCACCACCTTCAAAAGAGATGTCACGAAGATCCAGTCAATGCACGGATCAAATTCAAAGTCATAATCTTAATCCGGACCATTTAAGCATCTGGAATCTACAGGCCTGTGCTTCTGACGTGTGTGATCGCTTCAATAGAGACTGAACCAATGGGGTCGGGTGTTCATGCTCAATTCAGACTCTGGCCGTTAATCGTCATACACAAACTAAAAACAGACAAACGGGGACCTTTCTGGGGACGGGGGTCCAGTATAGATAGGAATGCAGGAATAATGTTCGCTAACCATAGACCTGATTACAAGTCCGGCATTCATTTCGCTCGCCCAATTATTTGCGGTTCGATTTTTCCGCACCTTGATTTACCAGGTCTGGAAGAACATGACCAGTTGCAATAGGAGACAAGTGTCCAGACACTTTCCCGCCAATAGAGGGGAAGGACAATGCTTCCACCTTCTAAAAACTCCTCTACTCTCCCATGCCCCTTTCCTCCACCCCACGTACACGAAATGTATGCGGTGAAGCCGCATGGAAAAAGAGATTCCGTGCTGTTTTACAGCAGAAAAAACATATCGGCCCCGTACAGTAATTTCGCATTCCATGGGATGATGTTACACAATAATTGTAAGGTACTGGGGTGATTTTACCACACGGAAACGGTAAAAGCGCCTCGTAACCTTGGTGGATTAAGCGGCAAGCCTTTGTTATCCAATAGGTGGAAGCATGGTTATGTTTCATCCTAAGTTTTATTTACGACTGATTCTCACAATGTACCATTTATTATTTATGGGCAACTAATGCTGGTCTATTCTCACTATTCAAACCTCACGTCCAGTCGGCATAAATTTGCGACACGCGTCATCTTCTCAACGTGACGTAGGCTGTAAGAGTACAATTCTAATAAAACTTTCTTGTCCCCTGTGTTTTCCTTTTGTCAGTCTAGCATGCTGGACCCAACATTTGGGATATGCTGCTCTAATATTTTTTTACTCTAATGAAATGGTTAAGAATGTCCAATTTCAAGAGCCTGAAGTCTTTAACGTAGTACACGGAGACAGCTTTACGAGTTCTCATGAGTGGAACGTAGGTGCAGGCAGGCACCGACAGAAGGAACCTGTTTTACACACCAATGGTGGGCCACCTGTGTGGTCCTCGGCCTGTAGTGGACGGTACACTGAGGGTTACTTTGGCTTAACAGGGTGGCGCTGGGCTCGCGGGGAGCTGTGAGCTTAGTGGAATACCATGGTTACTGGGATTTTTCATTAAGAAAATGAAGATGGAGGAATCAAGGCTAAATTGTAATGTTTTAATGGAAAGAGATGGTATTGTGGTGGATGGAATTCTACATCTACAGGAGAAGCAGGGAGCACTGCAAATGGTTTTTTGTATTATTTTCAAAAGTGCCAAAGATGGATAAAGGCAGGGCACCACATCAGGCTGCACCTTAGGGAGAGAGGAGGCAGTCGGAAATACTGTAGAAGGTTTTATTTTTTATTTCTTTTAATATCCTCTACTTGTGTTCGTACTTACGGAGGTCGATAAGGCTCGTGGGACTTTCTAAGCGGTGGAAGGGCATGGGGGCTCATGAGCTTTCCTTTTAAAAAAAAGAAAAAAAGGGACACTGCTGCTTTTTTGTGGGGGAGAAAAGTCTATGGAATTACTTTTTATTTCATTTTTTTAAAAGGAGGTGTAAAGGCATCAGAAGTATGAGAGGGGACGGGACGTGATATAAGGGTGATCGACCTCTTCTAGTAAAAGAAACGTCAGCTTTTAAGAAACATAATTCAGCACAAGGGCTAGTGTCATCATTAGCTGCTCACAGTCAACACCTTGCCATAGCATTTTCTGAGCGGGCAATGGGTAAAGAGAATCTCTGTACTCTGTTTCAAAGGGGGTGTTGGTCGGCTGCAGCCTCCAGGCGCTCATATGTTCCCACAGACATTCCACTATTCAAATACACACCCAGAATGGCAAAAGACGTAACACCAATCAGAGCGCATACGTCACATTAAGGAGCACAGACTTGGGAATTGTATCTGCAGAAGAGTACAGAATTGTGGGGCACCAAAAGACAAAGCCTGCACACTTAGGCCTGGCAATCATCAGGATTTTAACGAGGCCACACAGGGGAAGAGAGGGAGCAAAGTGACAGTAAAACACGATTCTTTCCAAATACCTGCGAGGCCCATTGGAAACCTACATAAAAAAGACAGACAATCACACTGAGGTGCATATAATTGACTGACCTTTGAAGGACTCAGTCTGACAGTGCAGATCTTTGGGGGAGGATTTCTTATCATTTCCAAGACACCCTTCTTTGTTGGTCCATGGAGTTCACTAAAGACTATTTCATTTACAGTTGAGCGAACATATAGGTCATGTCCCTCACATATACTCTTATTAGGGCGGGGAACAAAATAGAAGCCCATACCTGCTTCTTTTTTTCTTCTTTTATCAGAATTTGGTGGCTGCTCATAAGATCGTCTCTCAAATATCATCCTTCCCCAGGGTTACCAGATCCATTTGTGCATTATCCTTGTTCCTTTTGACTCTTCTTCTCGAGAGTCTTGCTTTCCTCACCATAAGAGACTTCACTGATAAATGTGTTCGTGCCTTGTCGCAAGAATGCCTTAAAAACTTCAACAGATTCAATTATTTCCTTAGTGTGGGCCACTCTAAGAATCGAAAAGTGTATGAGCACCACTGGTTTTCAAGTTGTTTAGCTTACATTTCTAGGAAAGAAACAGATGCGCGAGCACAGGCTTGAAGCAATTCAATCCTCGACGAGGCTATAGCCAATTGTTATATTGACACCTCTAGGTGTCTACCCCTCAGTTATGGAGTACCTCAGGGATCTTCCCTGAGTCCCACATTATTCAATGTGTACATGAGGCCACTAGCTGATATCGTCCTGCCATATGGGATTAAAATTGTCACCTATGCAGATGATACTCAGCTGGTGGTTTCACTGAATCACCCGCACAATGCTCCCTCTGACCTAGAATCCTGCCTAGAGAAGGTGGCAACCTGGATGCAACACTCCTGTCTCAGGCTCAATGGAGACAAATCCGAAATAATGTATCTAGGTAATCTGCCCAATGCGGATCTCAAACTGCAATGGCCAACTTGTCTAGGATCTGCTCCAACCCCAAAGGCCAAGATCAAAAGCCTGGGTGTCTGGCTAGATAAATCACTAAAATTTGATCAACAAGCAGTGGAAGTGGCAGGTACTTGCTATGGTATCCTCAGAATGCTGAGGAAAGTCCTCCCCCTCTTCCCTATTGGGGCTAGGAGAACCATGGTCCAGGCCCTGGTCCTCTCTCGCCTGGACTATGGTAATTGCTTGTACCTGGGTGCGCCCAAATTCACTACAAGGAAACTACAAGTTGTTCAGAATTGCGCTGCTAGGCTACTGCTTGGCACTCCTAGAACTCAATCGGCCAAACTGTGCCTGAAGGCCCTACATTGGCTACCCATTCTGCGGAGGATTAAATTAAAATCCCTCTGTATAGCCCACAAGACTCATGAGCAAAGGCTCTTCCATTTACACGTCCCTGATCACCTTTGATCACCCTAGGAAACTTCTCCGCTCTGCGAGCTAGAGCTTGGCCGTTATCCCTAAAATTCAAAGGATGCGAAGTGGGGGTAGCTCCTTTTCCTACAGCATAGCCAGGCTCTGGAATACCATTCCCCTGCATTTGCGCTTTGAGACCCACCATCTCACCTTCCGAAAGCACCTGAAAACATGGTTGTTCCAGAAAACCATTCTGTAATCCCCTTTCCCTCTCCTGCTCTGCCGCTAGCGCTGGGATGCCTTAGGGTAGCTATGTGCTCAAGAAATGTTAATTAATAATAATAATAATTGCTTGCTCAGTATTGTCCAAATTCCATCTTGCCGTCTATTGCGGACACACTTTTTCTAGGTTCCATCAGGAAGGCATATGATCTAGCATGATTTTACACACTTTCCTATCAAGTCCTGCTTATGATGTACCATGCCCATTAAGGCCATGAGAAACTTCTCTCCGCTGACGGGTCAGTAAGACCATCATTTTCTACTGCCATTTGCCCTGAAGCAGAAGTGTAGCCAAAAATGGGTCAGGTGGGACACTGTCTCTCCATGGCTTGTAGGTCACCTCTTTCTGTGCAGCGTGCCCTGTGCACCGTCTTCACTATTGCACTGTACAAACGGTGGCTAGCACTTGTGAAATCCACAACGTCCATCAAGAGCCCCAAAGCTCCACAGGGAGCAGATAATTGATTGGATTCTCTGAAAGTCTTCTACAGCTCAATGCTGCTGCGCCTCAGCTGCCCATCAGGTCCCCACGTGGGCCTTCTGTTTCTGCTCCAGCGGACCCTCTAATTTCTCTTGCGTGGGAATGAATCCAACAAGTAATCGCTGGGTATAGTAAGTCGTTGTCCTCCCGACATAGGAGAACCTAGCGGTTCCCCTCCAGAGTCCTCAACAGTATCCCCTCAACTAGAACTCCAAAGAGCGTGTGATTTCACCAGCAAGTATCTTGTTCCCCGTCCCCCTTCCCCGCACTCCTTCAGATGAGCATCACCACCCTGGGTCGCTTGCAAGGTGGTGGGGGACGGAGTGGGCGAGAGTATGAGCATAACTGATCACCCACAAGAGGCAGCAACACTTACACCCTCCAGAAGGGCTCCGTCCTTCCTCTCACTGCAGGGGAGGATGATGACCAGACTGGATCTCCTACAGGAAATCATAGAGACCCGCCATTGCAGAGCCTGTGTGGCACAGCTCAGCTATACAGCACGTTTTGGATAGGGATAGAGGAAAGAAGGAGGCAAAAGGCAAAATCTAAATTGTGCAAAACATTCCAAAGGCAATGGATATTGAGAACGGGGCATTGCAGGGGTAGAGAACAGATGCTGCATGCATAGTGATAAATACATTTAGTGTCAACAATGGACTGATTATTTTTGGCGCACTTAAAAATCATAGAAACACCATTTATGCCCTTGAAACAAAATATGAAAGTGGCCACTCACATATAAGAGGCACCAAATAGCCATAAGTACACAAAGAAAAAAACATGTATAATAGTACACAAATTTTATCACACCACCAATTTTTTTCTGCCACTTTCCACTACTACATGGTTTGCCTCTAGGCCAAAGAGCCTGAAGAAATAACAAACGCAATGCCATGCTACTGAGGGCAGTGACAGAAGGTCTCAGTTACAGCAGTACAGCCTTAGTTGTTTGCTACACTACTGGAGTAGTGGTCTTTTGATCAGCAGCACTCGCAGCCAAAGTAATGAAAACCTAATAACCTGTAGAAGAACTTGACACCGTTACTTCATAGACTAAACTACACCTATTTAAAACTTGGCCAAAACATTTCTGTCTGCTGAGCAAGCGGACATTTTGGTTTGATAAATGCACGCAACACAGGAGGTCAGCTCTAGTTGTTGATCCTACAAGTAGCATACACTTATCCCAAAGATTAAGCTATGCATGTGTAAGGACCACATAAACAGCACTGTGAAACTGCAAATGGCTCACAGCATCATTCTTTTGATCCCTCCATCTGTCACTTGGACCGCTTCTACAGCTAATACATGCTGACTTTCCAGGATGCGTCCAGTTATCAGACCAAGACCTATCCAGGCACAGCCAGCTACTACTGAGGATCAAGGTATTATGAGCAGCTCGCATGAAAAGTAGCAATGCTTCATCCAACAACGGAATGATTTATTTTCTGATGCTAAGTTTATTTAAAAATCTGATATCACAACTATGGAAAGGAGGCAATGAAATACATTCCAGAGAAAATGTATGAATCTGAATCTATTGGTCACATGCGGACTCCTCTCGAAACGGTAATGGGATACAGGTTATCCAGCTTTCAACTATAGTACCAGCAACGATTGGGTATTATTTGGTTTAAACCGTTTTTCAAGCCCATACACCTTTCTCGCTCAAAAAGCATACTTGAGTCTGTTAAAAATCATTAATTTAATAGGTCATGGTCAGTATAAGCTTACACACTCGACAACAATGAATACAGAAAAAACCCTGTATCAAATTGCTTTCTAAAATACTTACCTGTTGTTGAGAAAATTCCACCAATAATACCACACAGTCTCACTAAGAACTGCCAAAACGGCATATGAGACTCTGTCACAGTCACCATTAGCGAACTAATGTCATATTTCATGAAAATGCCCGATACGCCATGGCTGCCTGATGCATGATCAATCACACGTTCCTGAAAAGAGACAAAAGATTTCAAATGATCAACAAATACAAAGAAACCTGCAACATTATGATTTCTCATGTCGAAATTACTAACACAATACGCTAAACAAGGCAAAGTAAATAGTCTTTTATAAATCTGTAAGAACATTTCACACAAATTTTATCCTCCGTTAGTTGATCCGGTAAATAAGCTAATTGAAGCCACCAAATCTGGTGCTCCTAATGATCCTTGCCCTCCTAAAACCCTGCATCTGGTCCCAAGGACATTGGCCACACATCTTACGATACTCTTAAATACAACCTGAAAAAAGGCATCCATTATATCTTTAATAAAGAAACCCTCAGTAAACCTGTTGGAAGTTAGTAGTTATCACCCTATTTCACTACTACTGTTTCCTGCTAAAATAGCCGAGAAAGCTACGAATACATAATTCGAATCCTTTCTTGCTACTAACAAATTGCTCGATTCATTTCAGCATGGTTTTAGAGGTAGTCACAACACAGATCCTGCTTTGATTGTAGTTACTGAGGAGATCAGAGAGGTAATTGACAGTGGTGGCGAAGCTGCCCTCATTCGTTTAGATTTGTCGGCAGCTTTAGACAGTCAACCATAAAGTACTGTTGGCCCGCCTGGAGAGTACTGGAATCAGTGATTCTGCCCCGATTATGTTAGGGTATTTTCCTGTGGGTCCAGAGCAATCCGGCAGTCTTGGCAATTTCGTCTCTAAGCCGTTCTCTCTTCCGTGCGGGGTCCCTCAGGGCTCAGCATTAATCCCCACATTGTTTAATGTCTATGTTACCCCCCTGGCAAACCTAATCCGTTTTTTTGGGTTCTCTATAGTGTCCTATGCTGCTGACACTTAGATAGTGGTCTCCATTTCAACTGACTAGCGTGAGGTAGCCACACGCTTCTATAATTGTATGCAGGAGGTAGGAAAATGAATGAACAACAACTGTCTTGAACTCAACTCAGAGAAAACGAAGGTTCTTTTATTTGGTCGCAGTACTTCATTCTGGAGCCCCCCTCTCCCCAGTGGTGGCCTCAGGATCAAGCAACTTGCCCTGTCCGGTTAAAAAAGTTACAAACCCTGGAGTCTATTTTGATGACAAACTCACCTTTGCAGATCACATCAGTCAAGCCACTTCGACATGTTTCTATCTTTTGAAAACCCTGACGAAAATGTTTCACTTTATCCCTTTTGAACTTAGGAAAACAGTAGTGGTTGCCTTTCTGCTATCAAAAATCAATTCTTGTAATGTTTATAAATGGGTTTACAACAGCGACTGCTGAACAAACTTCAAATCCTACAAAATGCAACTGCATGGATGCTATTAAACATCCCTAAATTTCAGTCCGCTTCTCAGGCAACTGTGGATCTACACTGGCTGCCGGTAAAAAAACGAGTCACTTTTAAGGTTCTTTGTGTGGCTCATAAAGCACTGCATGACTCGGGTACAGAATACTTAAAGTCAAGGTTCTGCTGGTATGTTTCAAACAAAACACAATGGTCTGCCTTTACCAAGAACATATGCGTCCCATGGTTCAAAAGAGCTCTCTGAGGCGGGAAGAGCTTTTTACTGTCTACTGGAAAAGCATGGAACAAGCTACCCATGCACTGAAAAACGAGGACCAACTTGATCCCTTTTAAGAAAGGGCTTAAAACCTGACTTTTTTCAAACTAACTTGCCTACGTACCTATTTCTGTTTCAGACACTTCGCTAGTACCAAGATGCCTCTTGGCATTCACGCACTTTATAAAATTAAACTTAAGATTATCCTCCTTAAACCAGCTCACTAATTAAAACAACAGGAGGTAAGCAGCTTCCAACTTAATAAGGACAATATTGCTTCTTGTAATTAACTAGACCTATGGCATAAAAAGAACATCACCAACTTCCTAAAGCGATGCCGCAATGCCAAAGCAATAAAAGTAAAGTAGTGCTCATTGCACCAGAGTAATGTTTTCAAAGTCTCTGCATGTTTCTTTAAGAACTTTCTCCACCTGAAGGTCTACTTACAAGAGGATATATCCAAATGCATATGGAGGAAACAAAATCATACACTTCATTCAAGTTGTCTAGGTTCACCTGTTAGTAAAACAGACACTAAGAAGATAGAAATTGATAGGATGTGTAGAAAGATTGAGTCTTCACCACATAGTGAATGACAGGTTGCCCTGAATATCAGTAGCAGAATTATACACAAACTTCTAGGGGCCTATTCAGAAAGCAAAATATACATATGTAGATTTAATACGACAGCTAGGTGTATCAACACACTTATTTGCTAATCACCATCGCGGAATGTAGATTTACAATTATGTGTAGAATTGCTGGTCTTCACCAACTAAAATCAGGGGGCGGTGCCTCCTACAACAGGACTTACAAGTGTAAAGTTACTACAAGTATCTTTGCACACACTGGTGGAAATCTCCGCCACCGTGCCAGAGATCTCTCAATGGGAAAGTACAGAGAAAATTATAAAAGGTTATTATTCATTTTCTTTTTTAAAAGATGTAGAATATAAAAGTAGATTCATTTAAAATACCTAGAACAAATAAAATGTTAAAGTATATTAACTTATTAAATTATCAATTATATATGTAAATTTTAAATAATGAAAAAAATAACTTCAAAAACATTTTATTTTGTTTTTTAAAATTTAGTTTATTACATTTTAAAGCAATTAATAAATGTTTAACACCAAAATACGTAAATTAATTTAATATAATTTCTTATGGGGTGCCATTTTATTTCCCTGCCTCCTTTGTATTCTGTGGAGTGAGTTGCAGTACCTACGAATGGCCATGTGTGGTGTCTGACTTACTCCAAGGTTGGGCTGGAGTACCTCTTAGCCTGTTTTGACACTTTTAGGTCAGTAATAATTTTAGAAGTGTAGTTTGGGAATATCAATGGGCTTAATCTTTTGTGGGTATGTGTTTGTATTAGCTTGTCCCTCCCTAAACATTGGTATAAAGTCCATACATTGGCAAACCCATCCTTAAATTGAACCTAAAGCCTTCTTATTTAGTAGTGACCATTCCCAATTTTCCATTTAGTACCCCTTGTCCCTCCCACATTTACTACAAACATGCATACCTATGCGTGAGGAGACCTCAGTCATCTCTGTACAGTAAAGATAGTAAAGGAGTAGTTATCCAGCCATAGGTTTATTTATTTATTTTTGCAGAGTTTTATATAGCGCGAACTTGACCCGAATCGGGTATCAGAGCGCTTTACATAGCGTTACGTTACATGAGGACACACATTAATTTTGGTTAGGCACGGGGAGATTCAGTGATTTGCCCAGAATCACAGGATGTTCAGCGTCATTGCCGAGACTCTAACCCAGTTCCCCAAGATTCGAGGTCGGCCGCCCTAGCCGTTAGGCCAACTCCTCTCCTAGCATTTTGTAGCATGAGTCATAATAGGCCACCTAGAGTGTGGAGCAGAACATCCAGGACTTGATTCAATTTTTGGAAAAAGAACTTAGTCATTATTTAGAAGAAAGGAGACATATTCCAGGAAGAAGGGTGTGGTAAATTAAATTGTAAATTCCCTTTACTGGCCAGTGCTAAACAGCCATGCTGTGCAGCATGGCTAAGAGTAAAGAAAAAAAAAAAAGTGCTATGGCGCCATCAACACTGCCTGCTACAACATTCAACCATTCTGCACAGTAGCCACAAAGCATGCCTGAAAGTAATAAAAAAAGATACGCAGCAGCGTTGACTGCGTCACAGCACATTTTTATTTTACACTTTTAGCCATACTGCACAACAGGTATGCTGCTGTACAACATGGCTAAAAACATTGATAAAACCACTAGGTCTTGCCTATGTGAAAGCTCTTGCAACTTTTCAATGGTGCAACACATGCAGGGGGGCTGCCTTCAGACACGTGGTCAGTGTGTGAAGAGAGCCATGGTTCTTACCTGTAAAAGTTGTGCTAAGAAAAAGAAATAAAAAAGAAACAGACTGCAGCACCCAGGGAGCCCCCCATGAGTGGCCTGGCCACCTTGTTCCAGAGACTTCACAGCTCCCACAGTGAGCAATAAACAAGACCCTCGGGACAGCCTCCCAAAAGGTCTATGACTGACAGAGGTTTGCTTGTTTCTAGGCAGTTTGGCAATCAAGAGATATAGCTGACCCTGACCTGTTCCTTGCTCCATCCCCTGCATTGGCTCATCTATAGTCAAATGTGAGGTGAAGCAAAAGCCAAATGAGTAACTCATTGGCACCCGGGTGTGTGGGCACTGGGCCGTGAAGAACAGCAGTCACCTGGCTCAAGATAAACGTAATCTGGCACTATGGCCAGAGCTGCTGACTTCAGTACTGAGGAACTAGGTTTGAGTCTCGGCGCAGGCTCAACATCTTTTGATTCTGGGCAAATCTCCTCATGCCTAAAAAGACTGCAAAGTGCTCCAATAAGCTCCGGTTGGGTTGAGGTTACGCTACATAAAAATGGCAAAAAAGGTAGAAAGAACGAGTTACTTACCTTCGGTAACGATGTATCTGGTAGAGACACAGTCTAGCCGCAGATTCCTTAACTTAGAATATCCCCAGGCGAAAGACTGGATCCGGAGAATTTTTTCTCAGCAGCACCTCTGCGCACCGGGGGGGGCGGCGCCGCATGGTTCCGCCCTGACGTCGTCCACGACCATAACGTCAGTGGAGCCATACAGTCCCTCCTGGCGCGCTGACGTCAGTTTTCTTCGGTGAAACTTTTCCGCGCCACAACGCAGAGCCACTACTAAAACTGTGAGAGTATGGGAACAGTGTGCCAGTGAAGATGAAAAAACAGTAAAAGAATGACAGAAAGAACAGAATGGTGAGAAATCACCATAACTGACAGCAAAAGAACACTTCAGACTGAAAGGAATTGAAGGTAAAGAGCAGAGGACCCGCTCTTAGAAAAGCGAAAACTATGCCCTCCTATGAGGCAAATCTGTATTGAAATGAACGTCATGACAGCAAGTCTGCAACCAAAGGATGCACCCGTGAAGGGCAGCAAGACCGGAACAACATGATTCACGATAATCGACCACAGGTCGGCAACAACAGGAAATGTGTAACCACACCCCCTAGCAAAGGCCTTTGGACTGAGGCACAGTCAAATAGACCCCGAACCAATTGACTGTAGCAGAGTCAAGAGACCCCAGGGATGGAAAAAAAAGACCGGGGATGGTGGGAGTGAGGGAAGAAGAACATGAGTAAGCCCCATACTGGAAAGACCAGGATGGAAGAACGTAGAAGGACACATGAACTCACCACCCAAGCACGATAATGGGTGGAGAAATAACATATAAAACCAAATGAGCCATCGTGCCGAGGCGGGAGGTGAAAGAGGCCATACCGCAGGAAGACTAAGCCCCCTGAAGGGAGACGAGTGAGTAAAACCCAACCTGAAAAGGTCCTCACAGAGCGGGGAGGATGGGTGGGCGTTAAGGAATCTGCGGCTAGACTGTGTCTCTACATCGTTACCGAAGGTAAGTAACTCGTTCATCTGATAGAGACATCTAGCCGCAGATTCCTTAACTTAGAATAGATACCAAAGCCATACCCCATAGGAGGAGGGTCTGCGACTGAAAACTACCAAGGTCCAAAGAGGACTTAATCGCCAGCAAGGTGACGAAAATACGGTGGGTACAGCAATGCCAGCGTGGCCGACACCAGACCAGTAAGCTCTTTAAGGGACAGAAAGCCAAGGGAAGGCAAAGGCACCACAATCCGTCAAGGGACGGTACGAAACCCCTCTCGTCCAGACAGGGATGAACGGAAGCACAGAACCAGAATGATAGTGCAGAAAGTGAGAGAGCCCAGAAACTTGTGCAAAAGAAGGCGAACTGAGCACAGGATCCGATGGATCCGCAAGAGATAAAGAGCTTACAGGCTAAGCATGCACAACAGTAGATACAAAACAAAGACATGGGAGGGGACAGATGTCACCATGTATGTGTGTATATATATATTCACTGAAAAAAACCATAGGTTTCAGGCACGTTATAGTTAGAAATTAGCATTTAAAAAACCTTACAAATTCACTGAAAAAACCATAGGTTTTAGGGACAGTTATAGTTAGTTGGACCTTGCACTCGTACAAAACCCATGAAATTCCCCCGTTATAGTTAGTTCAGCTAACTATAACTCGCGCCCCCGCAATGCACTGCTGATGACGTCACATATTACATCACTCATGACGGTCAGTGACATCACTGATGACATCACTGATGACATCTCAAATGACATCACTGATGACATCATCCAGTGACTGTTTCTGTAAAGTTTAAATATTTTTAATATATATAGGGAAAGGCGTATTGAAGAATGAGTGGGTGTATAAGTGTCTGTATGGATGATTTAGTAGGTGCGTGACTAACTCTATAAGTGAGTGATTAAACGTATCTTACTGAATGCACGGGTTAGTGACTAAACTGGGGGAATGTCTGTATCCGTCTGTCTATTGCTGTGTAAGTGGCTGCATGGGTTTGTGAATAGCTACATGAGTGTCTATATGAGTTATTGATTGGTTGTCTGAGTATCTGTATGGGTGCCTGAGTGTTTGTGGGGTTGGGGTGTGTGCGACTCTGTGCATAGATGTGTGAGTGGGTGATTCACTGGGTGGATGGTTTCAAGAGTGCATCTGTGATAGACATTATGGGTGGGTAAGTATGTGTAAGAGTGTGTTAGTGAGTGAATGTATGTCCCAGTGGTACATGTGTGAGTAACTACATATGTGAAAGGCAGTATATGTGTGTGTTGGAGTATATAAATAGCTATAAGCGAGAGTGTGTGATTGTGAGAGTGACTGTATGGATGAGTGTGTGCTTGTATCAGTGATTGTATAAGAGCGTAAGAATGTGCTAGTATTTGTATGAGTAAGTGAGCTGGTGTGTGTATAACTGTATAGGTGAGTAAATGGCAGTGTGTTTAATTATTTGCATGACTGACTAGGTGTGTGAGGACCTCTATGGATGAGTGGCGGTGTGTGAGTGTCTATATAGGAGTATGAGTGCATATGATAGTCCTGTACTGAGTGACCGTAAGTATGAGTGACTGTACGGGTGAGTGAGTGGATGTGTGTGTAGACCTAAGAATCAGTGAGTGGGTATGTAGTTATTGGTGTTGGAGTGTCTATGGTTTTGCGAAAGGCAGTCTGTAATTTAGAGTGAGTGTATCAAAGGTTATATTAGGGTGTGAGGAGGTGCATCAGATTATCACGTGGATGATGTCATCAGTGATGTCATCAGTGATGTCACTGACAATGTCATGAGTGATGTAATATGTGACGTCATCAGCAGTGCATTGCGAGGCGCGAGTTATAGTTAGCTGAACTAACTATAACGGGGAATTTCACGGGTTTTGTACGAGTGCAATGTCCAACTAACTATAACTGTCCCTAAAACCTATGGTTTTTTCAGTGAATTTGTAAGGTTTTTTAAATGCTAATTTCTAACTATAACGTGCCTGAAACCTATGGTTTTTTTCAGTGAATTTCAAAGGTTTTGTAAATGACAATTTTTAAATGTATTAATTGTTATATTTATTTTTTTGATACTGATTTAATACATTTTTTTAAACTATTTATTTTTACATATTTTATTTGTTAAATTACATTGTAATTACATTATACATTACAAAATATACTTTCTCAGAATGAATTACTTTAGTTTAAATACTTTGCAAATAGGCAATAGACTTTTAAGTACAGTCGTTACAGTTGTTGCAATGGGCAACACAATTTCAAACACAATGCAACATTGAGCTCAATGTGAATTTCTAGTTAAATGCAATTAGTTACTTTATGGATTACTTTTCTAACCACAGGACTGGATCCTAGATTCAGTCCTGGGACATCTCCTGTAAACAGTTGAGTAAAAGCGTTTTGGTTATAGTAGTGATTTTTAAGGAATATTATTGTATTTTAAAAAGTTGACACTTAGAAACTTTTTCACATAGAATCACCAATGTTATCCTATGGGAGGAAATTCACTTAGCAGGTAAGTAGTGTTATCGTTACTTTTTCTTACTCAGTGGTGGATCCTGGATCCAGCACTGGTGCATCTCCTGTAAACTGTTGAAAGAATGCGTTTAAGTCATACAGGCGATTTTTAAAGAATATTTGTAGTTTGTGAAAATCGACACTTTGAAACTTCTCTGCTGAAAACCAGACAATGGATTCCAATGGAAGGAAATACAAGTTACTGGTAAGTACGGTTAGAATTACTTTTCAGGGTCAGTGCTGGGCTAAAAGATGCAGCACTGGGTTCTCTCCTGATAACAGGTGAGTAAATCGGAATTCGTAGTTCGGCTGATTTTAGAGAAATATTATAAAGTTCCAAAACTCCACACAGAAGAATTTCCAAGTGAAACCAGTCAATGTTAGCCTATGGAAGGAAATTCAAGTTACTGGTAAGTACGGTTAGAATTACTTTTCAGGATCTGTACTGGGCTCAAAGATGCAGCACTGAGGTCTCTCCTGATAACAGGTGAGTAAATCGGAATTCGTAGTTCGGCTGATTTTAGAGGAATATTTGCACAATGGTGAAGGAAGGGGGTGGGGCCTGAAGTGACATGTCTGCAAACACGCCCTGTGGCGCGTTTTAAGTTGGAGAATTAATTCCTCCTCAATCCCGAGGGTCCCTAGGGGCCAACTGGCCCACCAGATACCTCCAGTATGCGCCAGAGAGCTGCGTTGCAGAGTGTTGTAAAAAGGGGTGTGGCCTCTGAACACCTCTCTGCAACGCAGCTCCGTGGCGCTTACTGGAGGTACCTGGTGGGCTAGTTGGCCCCCAGGGACCCTCAGGATTGAAGAGGATTTAATTCCCCATCTTAAAACGCGCCACGGGGCCTGTTTGCACACATGTCACCTGAAGCCACGCCCCCTCCCTTCACCACTGTGCAAACGCGCCCGTGGCGCGTTTTAAGTTGGGGGATTAAGTCCCCTTGAATACTGAGGGTCCCTGGAGTCCAACTAGCCCACCATGTACCTCCAAAAAGCGCCACAGAGCGGCGTTGCAGAGGTGTAAAAGGGGCGTGGCCTCTGTACACCTCTCTGCAACGCAGCCCCCTGGCGCATACCGGAGGTTCCTGGTGGGCTAGTTGGCCCCCAGGGACCCCCAGTATTCAAGGGGAATTACTTCCCCTTCTTAAAACGCGCCAGGGGGCGCGTGTGCAGACTGCTGCAGGGAGGGGGCGGGCCCTCCGGCACGATGCCGGTCTTTTTTTTGTGTGCTTTTTTCTGCCCAGGGGGTCCTTGTGGGACCCCCTGAGCAGACCTTGGGGGTCAGGGTGTTTCTACCCTGCCCCCTTTTTGCGCACTTGTTTTACTGCTTTCTTGTTCCTCGGTTCTACCGAGGAACAAGATGGCTGCCAACACTTCCTGGTTTGGAGTGTTGACAGCCAATTAGCATGCAGCTCGTGGTCGGGAGGGTGCGCGGATCCACCGCGGCCATAGATATCGAAACTTTTATTTTGGATTTTCTCAGCAACTACTGAACGGATTTACACCATTTTTAAAAAGGGTGCTTTCTGAACCAAGCACTACCTTTTTGCCAAATTTGGTGTAATTCCGTTCAGCAGTTTTTGCTGTAGCCTTGCATAAAGTTTCCTATGGGAAATTGATTTTTTCACTCTTATTTTTTTAATTTCTCCGCAACTACTGAACGGATTTACACCATTTAAAAAAAAAGGTCGCTTTCTGAACCAAGCGCTACCTTTTTGCCAAATTTGGTGTAATTCCGTTCAGCAGTTCGGGCTGTAGCCGTGGCTAAAATTTCCTATGGGAATTAACATGGAGAAAACACGTTTTGGGACCCCCCTTTTTTCTCGGCTCCCGCTTGATGAATCACCCCGAAACTTTCAAGACAGGAGCGGACCGGAGCGCCCCACTAGTTTTGAAAATTTCACGATGATTCATCAAACGACGCCAAAGTTATTGGGAATAGAATGTTACAGATTTCCTATGGATAATAGGTCCTAACTATAACTATCTACTGGCGACCGCTAGTAGATTATATATATATATATATATATATATATATATATATATATATATATATATATATATATATAACTACCAGGAGATATAGGCATGTGGAGGACAGGAGTACACATGAGCAGACCGTGTGTACTGTGAAAACAACACCATATATATTAAATGCCCAATGTAATGTGGCGGTAACAGCACGGATGCGTCAGCAGAGAGAGAGAGAGAGAGAGAAAGACGCATCACCAGGTAGTCAACCAGCCAATCGGCGAGCCAGACACACACAGGAGGGTCGCTCTTATGAGAAAGCGAGAAGGAGAGTAGAAATAGAAGTTGGGGCAAAATACCTCCGATACAGCAGCAAGGAAAAACCTTGTATGCGTGACCTCTCGTAGTGTGTAGATCGCAAGACAGATATACATATAGGTAGGCATGTATACAGCCATGAAAAAATGGAAAAGGGCTCGAAGAGCATGCCCAGAGAAAGAAGGCCACACCATAGGTACCAACAGTACCGGTGAAAAGCACAGCAGGACAAGAGAATGTCCAGACACGTAAGGCAACATCAGCTACCTGATGGGGAAGGACCCCGGTTCCCCGCGTGACAGACGGAGAGACCGACCACCACACGAACGAAGAATGAGTACCACACGTACATAGTAACAGGAAATTGTATAGAGTGTCATACACAAAGACCGCACAATGACAGTGAGGAGTGTGAAGAGAGCACATCCACTGACAACAGTAGCAGAAGCGGGGAGCAGAAACCATCTGAACTCCTGCGCGGCAATGAGCACATCCCGGCAATGAGCAGAGGAACGTGAACCCCTGCCGGGGAAGTGCCCAGAAAAGTAGGGCACTAGGCAACGTACAGCCGTGACATGCCTGGCGGGGACTCCACCGCCCATAGACAAGAACCAGACAGGAGCAAAGCCACGAGAAAAGAACAAAGCACTTCCTCACCCCAAAGGGTGGAAAGTAGAAAAACAGCAAATTCAAAGGCGCAAAGGATAGCGCAGGCACCCAGTGACAGTGAACCAACATGGGTGTACCCACATGACATGCCCGCATAGAACACGTAAGAACTGTGCCGGAACAGAACAGGCCCCCACAGGACACTTGCCAACAGTAATGACAGCCAATGTAGGCAGAAAGGACCTAGCGAAGCTGAAATAACACACCAGGGTGAGCCAGTCATGGCAGAAACCCAACAACCCCTGGAAGAAAACAGCATCCACCGATGCAGGGGAATACTACGGACCAACCGTAGACCACAATGCAGAAGCATCAGAAGAAAGCGACGCCAACCTGTGGGCTGCACCAGGGGGTGGAAAGGGAGGGGGGTGAGGGGGTAGTGTCCCACAAGAGCAGGAAAAGACCACAGTCTGATACGTAGGACAACCCCGCATAAAAAGACTCCGCAGGAGCCTACGAAGCTTCCCAGCAAGGAAGGACAGCTATGCAACAGCCAACGGATACCCCACATAGGGTAAGTCTCATCCCCCTAAGCAAGGGGAGACACCTCTTGAGACAAGCTCATAGACAGAGGACACGAAAGGAAAATAGAACCAGCTGGCCAGCTGCACCAAAAGGGTCAAAAAACGGCAAGTAGCCGCACAGACCGTCAGGGAATTAACGTCATGAACCCATCGACGGACACCAGAACAAACCGAGACAACACGCTTTTACATGAAAGGAAAAGTCCGCCAAAGGACTAGAAAGTACCAAGGCAAGGAAGCTCAGACATGAGACGTTGGACCGCCGAGTCAGCATGACTGTCAAAAAGGGCAACCCCATCAAAGGGCAGATCCCTAAGACGCTCCTGAACATTTTCAGGGAAACTGCCATCGCGCAGCCAAGCATGGCGATGTAGAGCAACCGACCTGGCCATTGCCCGACCCACAGAGTCAGTGGTGTCTATGGCTGATCGAATGGAAAACTGTGCCATTTCATCATGCAACAGACGATCCAGGTCAGCACGAGGATCTTCTGGAAGAGATGGAAGAAGGCGCTCTACGGAGTCCCAAAGGGCAAAAGTAGCCTGGGCAAACACGCAAAATGTGTTGAGAGCATGGAGACCTGAACTGGTGGACGCAAAGAGATGACGGCCACGTGACTCCAACCAGCGAGACTCCCTAGTGGGAGGAAACAGCGGAGGAGGAGAGGAAGGTAGCGAGGCAGAAGCCGCCTGGACTACCAGTCCTTAAGCCCTAGGATGGAGGAATAAACAGACCGGGTCACCCGGAGCCGGGCGATGACGATGTGCTATAGCCCAAAACACTGGGTCTCCTGATGAGGGCCGCGCCCACGTCCCAAGCAGGGTGTCAAACGACCCGCCAAAAGGCAGCAAGGGCTCCACCTCGACGGCATCCTGGTGGAGTAGATCCAATAATGGATCAGAAGGCAAAGAGACTGAGGGGGGCTGCATATGTAAAATATCTGCAGTCCTGCGCACAGCCCTCGCAAACGCCGCACTAGCCTCCTTGGCCAGTCTAGGTGGCGACAATAAGCCATCTGTAGGGGACGGTTGGAGGCTAACCCGTCCACCAGACAGCAGAGGGGCCGCAGCCCGAGGTCGATCAAAGGTCCATTGACCTATGGGCACCTGCTCCGAAGAGCACTGCAACAATCCTGGGTGCGGGGAACCCTCAGGGGCCTCATCTTCACCGGACAGAGGAACAACAGGCGCAGGCACCGGCGTCGATCGACGTCGAGACGGCGTCATATCGACGTCGACGACCACCGAAGGTGACTCGTCCACCCGGCGTCGGACTGGCGCCGACTCGACCTTCACTGGGACGGGAAACGGTGGAGAAGAACGGTGTCGACTCGGAGTCAAGCACCGTGCTGCAGCCGCATCCGGCGTCGGCGCAGGGAGCCCCACAGGGCTATGCGGAGACGTCACAGGAGGGCTTGACGTGCGACCTGGAACCCCTTCGGGCCGTGTCCCCATGTCGCAGCGACTCCGGAACCGGAGTCAGGGCACTCGATCGGCGCCGAGGGCGAACCCGCCGGCGAAGACCCGACCTGAGCCCCACACCCTCTATGGGGCCCGAAGGCGCGCCAGGGAGAGGGGGTGTCCCAAAGATGGACTGAAGAGCCTGAGAATAGGCTTCCATCTGGGCTCGAGTCGCCCCAACACCAGGAAACGGTGGGTAGGAGGGGACAGACTCTTGGGTGCCCGTGTCCGGAAAAGACCGGGAGCAGGAGCCCCGCCGTCACGTTTATGCGAGGCCGACGACCTCCGTGACTTGTGTTTGCGCGTACCTGCGTCAGGAGAACGACGTCCGCGGGAACGACTCAGTGACCGGATCCGAACAGGAGCCCCAGTTCGAGATGGAGACCGGCGACGCGAAGACTCCGAACGGGACATTCGGGCGGTCAGCAACTTCATCCGGCGCTCCCGCAGAGAGTTTGGCTTCAGCTGCCGGCAGGCGTCACACTCCTCGAAGTCGTGGTGCTCTCCCAAGCACCACATACAGATCGCGTGTGGATCCGTCGCTGACATCTGCCGCGTACAGGTCTCACACGACTTGAAGCCCAAAGGCATCGCACACTGTTCCCGGACGCTGAAGGCGTCGAGATAGCCTGAAACAAAACAGGCCAGAGGAACCGCTTCGCCTGGATCCGCGTTGGGACGCGGAAAAGAAGGAAAACTGACGTCAGCGCGCCGGGAGGGACTTATATGGCTCCACTGATGTCATGGCCGTGGACGACGTCAGGACGGAGCCATGCGGCGCCGCCCCCTTGGCGCGCAGAGGTGCTGCTGAGAAAAAATTCTCCGGATCCAGTCTGACGCCTGGGGATATTCTAAGTTAAGGAATCTGCGGCAAGATGTCTATCAGATTAGTAGCTCAATCACAGCGCGAGCAGTGAACGGACCATAATTACCATCATTCAATCTGTACTTGGTCCATGCACCACAGAAAGAAAAGGAAGCGACGCCTCGCATGCACTGCTGAAATAGAAGGCAGCAAAGAAGAGTGATAATGATGTCAATAAATGGTAAGTAATGGGCAGCTAAAAAACCCTCATGCGGGCTGCCTGCAAGCTCAACCTAAAAAGTGTTACCAACGGTTGTGCTTCTGATAGAAACTTCTAACCACAGATTCCTCACCTTAGAATAGATACTCAAGCAATACCTCCCTGGAGGTGGGTCTGCTAACAGGCTCAAACCAGAAAATGTTGGAGGACTGAACGGGCAAAATGCCAGTTTCAACTAACCTGACTGTTCAAGCAGGAGTACTATGTGAACATATGCAGTGACGTCCAGGTGGCACAAAGGAATGCTACTTGTTCGATAGTGACACAGATATGAACATCACAAGCCGTGCATATCAAAAGGCCAACATGACAAGTAACCTACATATTACAACCGCAGTTTACACAAATTAACGGAATTTCTAACATAGCATTAACTGACAACATTGCTGTAGGTTATCTATGGTTGTACAAAATAACTTCCAAGTGTGGGCGTTCCAGACCTATCCCTAAATGATACCATGGGATCGAAATGGGGTGTAAGGTGGGTGCCACTGCAGCTATTGTGTCTGACTGTGGGGTAGTGTTCATGCTGAGTAGGTAATTACAGAGAGGCCCCCAAATATCCTTCTGCCTAGAGGGCTCAGGCTGCATTTCAACATACAGTACAAGTTGCACATTGCAGTTTAATAGATCGGCAAACCACATCTTTTGTGTTGGCGCCCTGCCTCTGCCCCAGTGTTCCGAGACTTGTCTTTTGGCCAAAAGTAATGAAAGTGCTACAAATAGCCTGTGGGTCGTTATCGATGACACCCAGCACAGTATGGCTACTTTGGGATCTAAGGGTAGTGTCTCTCTAGTCATATTTGTGAATGTTCAACTGAAATCCCACCCCCCACAGACTGAAGGGGGAGTGATAAAGCATGAATAATATTTGAAGTGTATTATACTGAGTTTGCTACTAGGTGTCAGCAGCACAGTACGAGAGGAACATTATTCTCATTCTTTGTCAGATAGTGGGGCCTGTAGTAAGCTGTCCCATTTAGTCTTAGAACTTGGCATTTTGGACAGAGAAGTATACGTTTATCCGTTTTTTTTGTCGATTTAGAAGCCAGCGGTGTCCAGTAATTTAAAGGAAGAGGTTCTTGTACACTGCACGCTTAGCAAGAGTGAATATTAAAAAAGCATTTGCAATGCAATCGTCTCGCCTTTGGGACCTTATAAGTGTTTAGCCATGCAACATATTATCTTGGGTCATGTGCCGCTAGGGATTGAATAGCTATAAAATTATTACACACTGGGTCATGTAGTGTGAGTCAGGAATACATGCTTGCCTCTGCCGCGCGCAGGAGTGGCGAAATGGTGAACATAACCGAAAGTTGTAAGGGGTCTATGGGGGCCAAAGGCACGTGTTAGAACACAAGTCTGTGGTTAAGTATGATAACTGAGGCCTGCAGACAGATTCACTAGAAGCTGTGGCTGTAAGGGATCATGGTCACAGCTGTAAATGGAGACAGGAATGTAGACCAAAGAACTAGCTTACCAGCCACTGAAGGTGATGCTGCACCTCCAATCTGCCAGGATAAGAGATAAAAGAACACATTTCTATCTTTCATGAAAAGGTATACCACCCAATGTAGGGCTACCATAACGTCATACCAGGAGATGCTGCAAAATGTAGGGCTGTTTTACCCGTTAGCAGTGCAAACTAGCCCCCCCCCATCAAAGTGAATACAGGGCCAATGTAACTACCTTGAAAGGAGATGCAACATAACATAAGAAAATCCTATCTGCAATCAGCATCAGAGCTGTATACTTGCGACCAGAGGCGATGGGTCGAAAACAGGCCTATCCTATCTGCCTTTAGTGATAACAGAAACACATCATGGTAGCTTTCCTGCAATGCAAAGATTATACTAAAGAACATATATTACACATCTTCCAATGTAAAAAAATAAAAAAAGAAGAAGAAAGATTATACGGTTCACATAGACGATGACCTCACAGCACATTTTAACACAACAAAGATCAAGTTGCTCCACTCAAACTCCCGAGATCAATCAAATCAAATTCTTGGTTCAACGAGGATCTCAATAATGAAAGACGACAACTCAGGCAGGCAAAAAGGTCATGGAGACAAAACCCCTCGACTATACACCTCGATCTACTTAGAGCCGCTCGGGTGTCATATAAAAAACACATCTTCAGAGAAAAGGCATCCTTTTTTTGCAGCCAGCTAGACCAGGCTAAGAACAGACCCAGGGAACTCTTCAACAATGTTAAAAGACAAAATAACAGCGCAGCTTTGCAGTACTTAAAAGCCACCAATGAACACTGCGAAGAAATAGCCCGCTTCTTCACAGATAAGGTCACAAAAATTGATCAATCCTTCTTCCAAAGCCCGAACCTACCCCGCCCCCCCCGAACCTGACCCACTATGCTCACCTCTGACCAAACAGAACTAATTCCTGCCGAGGATAACCTGATACCCTCCCATACGAAAAATGATGCCAACTAGTCGGAATTCAAAACCATGTCCGAAAAAGAAGTCTTCAATATAATTGCGAGCCTGAAGCCCACTTTCCACACCACTGACCCCCTCCCTTCCACAATAGTACAAAATCTTTTTTGCTTATACTACAATGATGGGACAATGTTTAATCATGATTTCAATAAGTCAGTTATTTAATGCGCATTTTGTAGAGATCTGTAAGCAAGCTACAGGTCACACGTTTTCAACTCAATAGGTGACGTCAGCCTGCCATCCTTCTGAGATAGATTCAATGAACTCACTAATTGAGTAAAGGCCCCATCTTTTATTGATACCGCCTTGACGTCGCTTTCCGCAGTAACATGAAATATATAAAAACAAATGTATCTGTTGTGTATTACGTTTGTCATTCTTTAATGTGTTGTTGGGCGCTTTCGCCCAATTTTCAACAGATGGCTGCTCCTGACAGTGTCCATTTCTTGTCCCGTGGGGAAGACTTGTCGGGGTCATTGCACTTTAGGGGGGGAGCCCCCATTTATCAGTGGAAGCCCCAGCTGGTCCCGGGGTCACTGTGCCTGGAACCAGACGGCCAGGAATGTTCTGGGAACGTTGCCTGTCCGATTATGAGGAGGGAGTGCCCGGATTCCTTGCCCTTTTCCCTCTGTAGAGGTCCGAGTCTCCGGGGGCTGTATTCCTACACGCCTTCGGCCAGAGGAGGGCAAGTAGGTGTGCACGGCTTCGACCCCGCACCCTGCCTGTGGAGGTCTCCTCAGAGCTTTCCCAAGTCCTACAACCTCGGTCATCACTCACGCTGCTGTATTTCAGGAGAGCCACCATTGTGCCTCTGCGACCCTCGACCTCTGAACCTTTTGCTCACGCTCACTGCCTCACTGCTAGGGGTGGAGAACGGAGCTTTGCTCTGGGGATGACTAGGTATTTTAACATTTATATAGAGCTTACTTTGTGGGGCGGGAATGGGCTGTTATAGTGGTTAGAGGAGGGTTCTGGGTAAATCGTCGTAGATTACCCGTAGAACGCAAAGTGGAATATGTGTACATGTAATGGTGTTTGTATACAGTGAGTGACTGATGAATGTAAGGATGTATACGAGTATAATAAGTCTACCTCGAGCGGCAGATGATAAGCAAATGACTGCATTTCAGAACGTGTGTGCAGAGCTAAAACAACAAACAAGGACATTGTGTAAACAGTTTACAATCCACTGGTGATGATTAAACCCTAATAGGAAGGGCATGGTTGGCAGTGTCCTCACATGCCGGAGTGAGTGAGTGTTCCGGGGCTCTCGAGCAAGGCGCAGGGATGGCTGCCTGGGAACCTCAGCAGGCCGTTCATCACTGCCTCGAGGGGCGGCACCTCCACACACTAATGGATTTCAACTGCGCCATCTCTCTGAGACGGTGGAATCCTGGCGGTCGGTGCCACGTCAAGGGCCCCGCCGGGAAACCGAGCGTTTCACGACTGAGAGGAGGCTTTAAAGGGATGGGAGTGGGGCTAAGGACAGGGCTCCCGAAAAGGTCATTGAGGGCCTGTGGAGTGGTGACAGAGATGGCGGCTGCTTGGAAAGTGAAAGCGCGCATGGCGCGCTGAATGTAAGCAAAGCACGTCGTCGTGCTTGAGGTAGGAGAAAGTCAATAAAGAAAATCGTGCTTATAAGACTAAATCACATGAAGTAAAGGGGCCAGTCGCCATGGGAGGTTCAAATGAAGACAAGGCGGTACTAAGAAGCCTATTAAGGAATCAGAAGCCAGCATTTAGGAAGGACACTGACACCAGCCAATGACAAACATGGGCGGCGAGTGGGAGTGGCTTCTCTTCCATACTCCACTATAGCAGTCTCGCTGAGCAGCGCATGCGCGCTGACTCAGGCTCGACCTAAAAAGGAGCTGTCATGGTACAGGTTGCCCCAGTTTTCAATATTCATCTTAAGATAGGTCATCAATCTACTCTTAATAGTGAGTGGGAGAACTGGGTGGCCTGACAGGAGATAGATGGCGAGTAAAGAAGCAGTATCCTATGTATCCTTTAATTTTTTCCACAGTAGGGATGTGTATTGTGCTGTGCTTATTTCTAGTAGGTTTTTCTGTATCAGCTGCCGGAATGGAGTGTGCACTGTCTATCTCCACTGCCAGATGTGCCATGTACAGTTGGGGATGATACCAACAGTAGGCAAACTGTGCCTGTGTCCACAGGTAATATAATTCCATATCAAGTACTGCAAACCCCCCTTGATTGATGGATAATGTCAGTACTTCTCATCTGATTTAAGGCTGAATACCTGTCCATAACAATAAAACCTATAGTAAGCAAATGTATAGCTAGCGTACTGTATAAATAAATGCTTTGGTGAGGGGGATAGGTACATTCGAGCAATAATATAGGAATTGTGGGAGGATCGTCATTTTGAAGCTTGCAATACGACCAGCAAGGCACAATGAAAGTTTTATCCAATGTTCGATTTTATCTTCTAATCGAGAAATCGATCTACCATAATTTGTCTTAATGACAGCATTAACATCCTGACATGCCCATATTCCTATGTATTTCACTGTGCACTCATCCCATATAAAGGGGTATACTGGTGTGAATTTAATAGTGGGAGATTATATATTACACATACATACACACACATTATATATATATATATATACACACACACACGCACACACACACACGTCATCTGCATATAGTGAACCTGGTATTAGGCAGGACATGAATCAGAGTGTACTTGTTGTAAGTTGGCAGCCAGGGGCTTTATGGCGACAACAAATAGTATTCGGGATAGGAGGCATCCCTGTCTCGTACCCTGAGAATCTGGAATTGGACGAAAACAATGTAAATATCGTGATGCAATCTCCCCACACCGGTAACCACAATCCACTAGTAGATACTCCAACCCCCCCTTACTGTAGTAATAGCAGGAGTAAAATAGGTCAAAACGTGACCAACACAATGACGCTTAGACAACCTATCAGCCAGTGTATTACCCACGAGATGCAACCAGAGTGCCAGCAATAAACCTCCAATAGGTCAGAGGCAGCCATGGGTGTAATAAAAAAGATCCGATAGAACATAGTTTACCTTGTATAATCATTTGCAGGGATCTACCTGTATTTAAGTTCACATTATAAATATTGCTCCTTTTTTATAGTACTTGTAGAGACCTTAGTCAGCTGTACTGTCCGACTTCAGCATCTTCGTGATTGGAGCTGATATTTCCTTTGCAAAGCTCGGTAAGGGTTGACAGGGTTGTCAGAAATGATGATGCCGCCTGAGGTGAGGCAAAGACCTCATGCGTTCCCTTATGCTTTATTAAGAAGTGTGCTAGACAGAGCAAAGGATAGCTAATCCTTTTTGCAACTCTGTGCAGACTGTATTGTTAGCATGAAATCAGGGAATAAGAGGTCATATACTTGGAGGTTTAGTATTCGTTTTTCACAGGACACCCTGAGCACGTTGTCCCAGTCTCAGTAGTTTAACAGTTTTCCTATGCTCGGGCACACTGGCACCCATGGGGCAGCCTGGGAGTGAGTGAGATGTGCCTGCTTCAGGTGCAGGCACCAGGAGTCCCGAGTGCACCAGCGGCGTTGAGGGGCAGCCACACTCTGTTTTCCAGGCTGCGCCCTACAATCTGGCTCTGCAGGATGGCACACAACCATGGGTAGCAGCTATGCCATGTGCCGGTGTAGCTTTGTTTTTAGCTAAAATTGCTCCTGCCAATGACATCAGTACCTCACTGGTCATATACAGCCATAGCCCTCTTTAAATTGGTTTACCCCAGGATGTTGGTGCCATGGCCCACACGTAGCCATCTTGCAGCCAAACCTCTATCGCCCCCTCATTCACAGTAAAGTAAAAGTGTGTTGATACAGAAATTATGCAAAGACATATGCATTATCAGAAATCCTGCTTTCACTACTGGACATGGGTTTCTTATAGTTAGCATAGCATTGGCACCATGTGTTACATAAGCCTGCCCCAGAAAAGGTAACTCTAGTTGCCACAGATGAATCTTCATGATGCTCAGTGGAATGCCCTTGTGAAGAAAGTACTAAGATGACTCTAGTGTTCATTTGTTAATTTTGGTGAACCTGTGGTACACAGCCACAAACCTACTACTGTATTTACTTTCAACTTAGTGTTTCAATTGTTTTCTTCACAGGTGCTTGCTTCTACTTCAAATTCAATGTTCCTAACTTCTTAAACAAGGGGGTTCACACTGACATAACGATAAACTATGTTCTCTGTAGGACACTGGCAACTGGAGGTGCGTTCCCCTACAACGTACTACTAGATTTATTGTTTTCCCAAGACTTATTTCTTGATATTTTGCATACTCAGATGCGACAAAAATGCTATAGACTTACACATTTATCAATGAGAGCTGATGCCACTGTTTTTGTAGACTGTATCTTGGCAACAGCGATTTCTCAAAATGAGTGTATTTGTGCTGCCTTCTATGTATGGATAGAGGTATGGCTAGTCCTGCTGTTGAGAGACATCACAAGGCATATGGTCCGTAGGTAGGGTAGGGTCTGTAAGTTGACAACAAGTCTAGGTCACAAATATTTGCTACACATGTAATTATGGATAACTATAAAACCAATCTTTATCGTCTTTTTCAAATATATCTATTACAGCACATTGCAAAAAACTGAATTAAGCATGCAATGCATACAAAGATTACAGTCAAACACAATAAAAACAAATAAGTGTACACCACCACAAAATTACCATTAGTGAACTTGTCTGAACTGATATATTAAGATGGCATACAGACTCTAAAACCCGCTGTCACAGCCAAATCAAGGGGACCTGATAGCCAAAAAGAGGCACAAAGCAACTCAGCATACCAAATTCGTAAGAGATCGAACAAACCATGTTATCTCCAGTTATACTTGCAGAGTCTAATTTGTAGTAACACGTAAAAGTTGTTACTATTACATCATGCTAACCTTAAGTGATTTCAATGCCACCATTACAAATGTTGCTATACAACCTTATTTGCAACACCTCTGAGGCTTAGCCTAGTTGCCTCAGTACAGGCTGCAGTCCTGCCAAGTATCACGCATCAGGTGTGACTCTAACGCATTTCAGTGTGGTGCTCCGCATCACCGCACTGAAATGCATTGTCACGCATTTGATGCCACTCTCTCTGCTGTCACACAAAGCACTAAACTAGTAGATTACTGGCCACTCCAGACTGCTAGCTTGCGTGCGTGTCTGTGTGTCTAGCCTGCGCCCAGGCTGCTCCCGCAGACGTCACTTTCCGGCCCGGGCGCGCGCTGCCAGAAGCACAGAGCACAGCAGTGAGGCTGCTACAATGTATTCTTTTTTAAAAGCAGTAGTGCATTCCCACCTGGCGCGGCGCCACTGTCACAGCCTGACCTTATGACCCGGCGACTAAGTCAGTACGTACGCTACGTTCTGCTGTCACCTGTGGCGCAAGCGGTGGTGGCTGCGTAGGCAGATGAGTGGAACTGTGGCAAATGGCAGTGCTGCTTGCACCGCCGCGGTGAAATTGTTTTAATGCACATCATAATCTCGTGCAAATTGGGGCCAACCCATGGACCACGGCGGCTGCTGGAGCCCGGAGCAGCAGTCTGCTGCTGTGTGGTGAGCCTGAATGATCTCTAGAATCAAGCCCGAGCACCGTGTTTTCCGCGAGAGGATAATAGAAATTACATTTATCCTTCTGTGATCAAATCGCGGCAGTGCGCCTGCACTGAATGATCCGGGGGCGGCGCCTTGCCTTTATGTGTTTCCAGCAACTGGCGCCACCCTTGCACTGTGTTGGGATTATGGCCAAATGAAGTAATGAGTGACGGCGGCGGCGGGCAGATTAAAGTTTCTTTTTCAGGTACGCACCGGTGCCCGCCGGAAGCGGAGAGAGAGAGTATGAGGCTGGCGTAATCTTGTCCAAATGGCACTTAATTAGCAGTGCACTGTGTGCTACCAAACCTCAAACCTGAGAGGGACGTCAGCGCTCATAACTGGCAGGATGTTTTTAACTATATTATCCTGCCAGCCCCCAGGAAGGCATCACTGGTGTTGAGGTGGGCCGCCCGAAAATAACATGCTCGGGGTCCTGAATCAAAAACTGCTGCCAATTAGAGCAAGACAATCTTGAGGAGAGCTGCCCGTGGCTCTCTGTTCCCTCCGACTCAGCTTTAAACTGCAGCTGAATCACCGAGACACGTCGCACCTCAACAGTGTGAAAAAAAAAGTTAGCTGGCGAAGCATTCAGCCTTGAGACCCACTCCCAGGCAGTGGTGGGATGGACAGGAGTAGTCGGTTGAGTCAAGCATTCTGACTAGGGTTGTCACATTCCCAAGAAAAGTTTATTTGTTTTATCAAGTCTGCTAATGCCTGGACATAATACTAAATAGACTGGAAACAAAATCAGATTTATTAATTTGTAACTTTCCATTTCTGTGTTTGGTTACTCTAAGTAATAGTCATGGATCAGCGCTAGAACACGTTTAAAGTGCTTTCTATTTGCATTAGTTCTTTGTAGTATGTTCAGTTAAAGGTTGCAAATATTTACCAGCTTTAGGTGATTTCGCTTACTTTTTTACATGCCGGAATAACATATCTGCCCTGTGTTCAATTGATTTCTGCAGCATGTGCTTACCTGTATTATGCCGCAATAAAGTGCAATGGCATGGGGATGTGAAAGGTTTTATGATAATTTCTTTACTTTCATATCTTCTCTGCAGACAAATCATTTCGTATCAGTATCTTAATCTTCTATTTCAAGGGTTTTGAAGCAGTTTCAAGGTATTTTAGGTTTTCTCGTTGATAAAAAGTGTCTGATATTTTATATTCATCTCTTTCATTGCTTCGTTTTACTCGAGAGAAAATGTCCCCCCAAGTGTTACACATTTGGCAGTTCACTGAAAACACTAAAAGCCCTTCCATTTGTGGTGTTTTTAGCAGTTTTAAGATCTTCTTAGAGTTTCTTGTTAGTCAGTTGGGTATAATTTCTGATATTTATATGGTTCGCTGGTCTTTAGTGCTTGATTTTGCTTGTGCAAAAGTGTCACTCATAGTAGTTGAATGTCACTCATAATTCCACGGAAATTATGAAAATGTCACACATAAGCAATCAGAAACCTTGGCAGCTATGAGGCTGCAATATTATAAGCCTTGTACAGAGGCCTGCATTAAATAGAGACTGTGGGCCAGTCTTAAAACTGGGTAAATAGTTAAAGGATGTCCCATTGTGTCGTTGTCCAAGTGACATAACCAACATTTTATATTTTTGATGCAAGGATGCATCGCACAAAACTGTTATGTCTAGAACATCGATTTCCATAAACCTTATTTTTAGAAACCTATCTTACACAAAAGGTTGTAAGCCTGCCATGATATATCTGTTGCTGGACAATTATATTTTATTACCAGAAAAGCTTTGCTCAATTACTGTTAATTTTAGCCTTGATTTGAGAAAACCCTTTGAATATCTAATTTTTCAGAAGTTATATTTTTATTAAACTGATTAAATTCACATTCCATAACTGTTTTGCCGCAGCAAGACAATCCAAATTAAGGAGGCTGTTTTAAACTCTGACACTTTTAGCATACTCGTGTAATTAATCACTTCCAAGACACATTCGAGATTACTAAAAAACCGAATTAAAAACGTACCAAGGTTTGAGATGCGGATTGACCCATATTTAATAATTTACATATGCCTTTGCATTCAAATCTATCCAATTCTAATTGAGTCATAGGTGAAAACTCAGGCGAGCAATATAACAGCATAGTATTGACTTTTGCCTCAAATGTTTTCAAAAGTGGTTCATAAATATCACATGAACAATGTCTAGCAAAACGTTTTAAGTCATGACAATACCTCAAGGTTAAGATTCAATAACCTTCTAATGATGCTTCCAAGTAAGCAATTTATTTAATCACTCCCAGATATTTATATTGGTGACTTCCTTGTGTTTCAACCTACTGCCCAGCACAGAAAAAAATGGTTTTACCTCACCCAAATATCATGATCCAAGTCTTAGTAGTCTTTATTAGACACTTGTAACATTCATATTATATCAGAGCAATCAATTTCCTAATGGGAGTTGTATCCATCAGAATATGATTGTTTAATTAGAAAAGAATGGGTAAGGATTGTGTCCCTAAACTAGGATAACAGTTTAGATTTGCCAGATGGGAAGTTAAGTAAGTCTTGAGTACATTAAATGAGCAAGGCACAAAAATACATTTTTATTTTAAGCAGTTAAGTACGTATAGTAAAAGGGAGAATGCGTAAAGCATTTGTTTGACCTCTGCGTCTGATCTTTGAATATATTTTGCAATTTTAAGACCCCCAGACAATGAGCTCATATCGCTACACTTACTTTATTTCATATAGGGTATTTAGCATTGCACACAAGTAGCTCTAACAAGATGGGTGGCACTTTACAGAGGACATTTTTACAGTAAGAACAACATTTCGAACTCGAGGAGTTGTACACTGAACAGTACAGCGCAGATTACAAACACCATGCTTGGAAAGAAGCATGGCAGCAAGTAAATTAGACTGTACATTTCACATTCATTATTGTTCGCAAAGCTTAAAATAAAAATCGATATGAAAACATAAGATATCATGCTAACCTATGTTTGATAAGATGTTTCCTAATAGATGGATATTGCTGTATGGTTGCATCTAATTGCATTGAGTTCTATTTTTGTTGTTTCTTAAAATACAAATAAAATTGGTTTATTAAGAAAATAAATAATGTGCTGCTAAATTTTCACAAGCACAAAATATGCCCAGGTTTCTCTCCATCACGGATAGTGATATGGTCCCACAATGTGAAATCGAAATTACAATGATTTGAATTTGAGAGAAAAACTCTAGCCAGATATGGTGCAGTGGGAGGGAACATGGTGCTCCACAGGAGTGGGAATACAGAAGATAGACAAATTGATAAGGTGCATAGAAGCCACACTGCACATTCAGGAGGACATGGAGGTATTTGCCAAATGCGAGTAGGATGAAGCTCGATACTCCATTTCGAGGGGAGTGGGATTGTGAGGTGCACAGCTGATGTAGCACCAGCCTGTCTTAGGGTCTGCATAGAGTGCAAGCTTTTTCGATGAATTAATGTGTATAATAGGCGTGACTGCAGCAGAGTAGACAGCCATTATACATGGAGTTTGATCCTAGAATACATTTATTATGACATGGGCAATGTAGATTAAACACACCTTTGGGCGATACAGAACCAAGATTTGAGTCTATTACGCCCCTTCCCCCTCGTTCCCAATAAAACCAGATCGGTTTCTTGTTATTAGTATATGGATCATAATTCTGGAAGCAAAGCAAGCTTCATATAAAAACCCTGTATCCTTTCATTGTTCATTTATTGTGTACAAACTTTAAACGATGAAAGAATTGCACAGCTTTAATACCACCATGATCTAACAGCACTGAAACACACTGAATGACCCTTTTCTAACAAATCTTTGCTGCACCCAGAGAAACAGCACAACAGTTCCACTTCAGAACATTGCTACAAGTCGACAAAATGAGTAAAGCAAAAGGCAACTCAGTCTATGGAAGAAGACAGATGCACAGTAACAACCCCTTCAGAATGGGCTAATGAAAAAGAAAACAAAAACAAGGCTGCCATATGTGGATGTTTAGTACGTGCAATATAAAGAACAGAGACGGGCCTGCTAAAAGCAATACAGACAAGAGAGCAAGAGCTTAAGAGCCAACTGCCAATAAAGGGAGATGCAAAATAGCTTTTATGGCTTCTACTCATTCCCCCTGTTCTCTATCACCTGCAAAAGGATAATTGTTTTCCACATCTGTCAACATGCAAATCTGGACCTATTGTAAAGTGTTTTCATTTTTCAAAGCTATTATGGTAATCTGGCCCCCCCCAGAGAGTTGTAAACCTAAGCCTCTGGTGGGTTTTGGTAATATCCATGCAGCTCACACAACAACTGAGACAACACGTATTATAATAAAAAGCATCCAGGCCTGCATGCCTAACTATCTTCAGGAACAGAAAAAGGAATGGACTCTGTTTTCAAGTATCTATCAGGTATCCATCTCATACTCCTAACCGACATACTTAATGAACAGGGAGTACGAAAGGGGCGAATGGTAACCTGCAGGCACGATCAATGCGGCTTAGGCTGCCCGACAAGAAGAGGGGTTGAAAGGAGAGGAAAGAGCCCGCAATAATACATTGAGGCCCTTCAACAGAATAAAAACTGAGCACAGCAGCTGTCATTTTACACCATTTAGCAAGTATGCACAGCAATAGATCAGGCCCTCGTGTGGAGCATGAACACAAAGACAGCATGCAAACGCACACAAACATACACACACACTCTCCCTGGGGGAGGGGGGGGTACAGAACTTGTGTTACTACACAAAATTGAAATTAAATGTGGAACATTTCATTGGTTTCTACAAAAAGCTGACATCTGGAAAAATTCAATCAGTTCATACACATTTATTTTAATTTCTCAATTGTTTTTCAAACAATTGTTTACTCTGGCTATTTTGTCAGCTTCCAGTTACCAAATCATGCTAGTATTTATTTTTAGAGATACATTTGTTTTCATTATCATGTACTTCATAGTCTGCTTTGCTGTTGTCATCAGAGCTGCAAAGACACACATTTGTCACTAAGGGGTAATCATGAAAGATTTGCTAAGTGAGGTCCTGGGCATGGGAATTTAATGTCTGAGAAATAAGGGAAACTCGTGAATGGTTCCCACCAGTACAGTAAGGGTGATTTTTGACAGGCCACCCAAAGTCACAGGAAAGAGTAGAGAGAAATTAGTTACTCACCTGTAACTCCAGTTTTCCACTGTTGGGATCTTTCACAAATTCACATGCAGTAATCATTCCCCATTATCAGGTTGGGAATCCTCGGTAACTTAAAAAAAGAGGTAAATAGAGTTAAAATGGCCATAGGCTTCAACAAAATTTGTTTAGTACAACAACCACCTCACTTTACACAACCCAAACTTCGGACAATGAGGTGGAAGGGCTGAGCTCACCTACTCCTCCTAGAGGCAACGTTAGCTCAGATTTCATTGCACAAGTGTGAGGAGTACATATGATGGGAGTGAGCCTCTGAAAGGGGAGAAAGGAGGGTTGCATGTGAATATATGCAAGATACCAACGCTGGAGATCTCGAATTACAGGTTAGAAACTAATTTGCTCTCCTCCACTGGATCTTTCATATATTCACAAGCTTGAATCAGAGTAGCAAGCAGTGCATAACATATCAATAAAAAGAGAAGCAGGTTCAGCTTTACAGAAACAGGTTACGAGAACTGCCAGCCTCAATGCTGAATCATCTGCAGCATTCACATCCAGGCAGTAGTGCTTGGTGAAAGTGTGCCTACGTTTTCCATATGGCCGCTCTGCAAATATCTTGTATAAGCTCTGCAGCATTAAGTGCAGAAGTTGTCCCCATGCTTCTTGTGGAATGCGGTCTTACTCTTCCTATGAGTGGGCACTTCGCCTTGCTGTGACTGAAGATGATACAGATTGTCAGCCAACATCCTATGCCCCATTTGGATAGTGAGAGGTCTTCTCCTGGACGGCAATAAGACACAAACAGCTGGCCTGATGTACATAAATGTTTTGTTTCGTCCATATAAAATCTAATGCACCTGCAGACAATCAGGGAGGGCAAATATTTTTCTGCTGAAGATGTTAAATTAGGGAAAGAGGAAAAAGAGGAAAAAAAGAGAACATGTCCACTCAAATGAAGTCAGTAGGGACTTTAGGCATAAACTTCGGGTTTATTTATTCATTTGCAAAGTTTTATATAGTGCTGGCTAGACCCGGAGGTATCAGAGCGCTTTACATGAATAACAGTTTTGCATAGTTACATTAGTCACAGTAGCATAGTAGAACATAAAAAAGTCCCCATAGAGGATAGAAGGTAAAGGGGGAGGGGGTAGAGACAGGGGGTTGGGAGGCAGATCAGATCTGGCAGACCGGCAATGGAAGAAATTGCATCATGGGGCGCAAAAAAAGATAAGAGTAAACGAGCCCACAAACCGGTTGGGGTCACGAAGTCACAATGTCCAGTGCCAAAATTCACTCACTGCGTTAGGTCACCTTCGCAATGTGGCGGGACCACCAGGAGGTGGCAAAATAAGGGCACCTCACAGCGACCATTATTGACTGGAGGGGTGAAAGGCGTCTCAAAAGGGGTCATCAAGAAGCAATGGACAGGCAGGCGACATAAGGCGTGGACAATCGGCAAGCAGTGATCAAGGACTCGGTCGCAGCAGTCCAAGATGGCGGACCCAGAGTTACAGCAGCCAACGACCTCGGCACAAAATGGTGGACCCACAGATCAACAGAAAATCCAAGTAAAAAAACCGTAGAGAAAAAGCAACCTCAAGGAGCAGGACGGTTGGCACAGGCAGGCAAAGGATGGGGAGGAAGGAAAGGCTGCTGGAAATCGCCGATATCTCTCGGGTCGACACGGAAACCCTGGTAGCAGTATCCCGACCCAACCTGCTGTAGAGACGTGGGCAATCGGATCGGGGGCCCAGGCAGCAGCCCCGGAAGAGGAGAGGCAGCCACGGGGTCCGGAGGGCGTGCTCACCAGTATACGCTGTGGAAGACAAGCTCAGGGTCGGGAGGGCATGCTCACTCGGACTTTGCAGTGGAAAACAGGCTCAGGGACACAGTGCGGCAGCGTCGCTGAACTCCCGTAGCTGCTTAGTCTGTGGCACAACAATTGTGCGTTCCCGCAGTAAACCCGGAAGGCGTAGCGGGATGTCCCGGAAGGTGTTGCAGATCGGTGTTTCGTCAGAAAGGCGGAGGAGGAAGGAGATGTAACGGAGAGCCGAGGAGAACTGTGCCCAATGTCCGGCCGGGTAGGTGACGGCCGAGGGGGAGACCCGGGGCCAATCTCCTCTATAGCCATCTAGCAGCTCCACCGGGCATCGGCCATGATTGCTCGGTCTCCGCGGCCAGAAACATCAATCACGTTTGCTCCGAAGATCTCGAGCCCAAATGCAGGAGGTTGGAGAGAAAAGGACCGCCATCAAACATGACCCCAGGTGTGTACACGGGTCCAAGGATGGGGTAGATTTTAGGGGATTAAAGCCAAATAAAAGGCAATACCTAGCCGGGAGCTCCCAGCCGGAGCTCCTCACCTGTCGGCCATCTTGAAATGTGTTAGTAAGATGATGGTCTTTGGTAAATCACAGAAAAGGCTGTTTAGTAGTAACTGCCTGCAACTCCCCTACAGACTTGGCTGATGCGAAGGCAAGAATTAGCTGTAGGAAATGGGTTCTACCCATTTCACCCTACTTGAATCGCTTTTGACAACCCGGCTATTGGACTTTTACCATGAGCGGGTCTCACCAACTGAGTCTCACATACAGTAAATTCTGAGGAACTGGACTGAGTACTAACCACCGGTGTCTACCTTTAAAGAGAAGGCCGCTCCTGCACCTCTGGGTTGGTTACACACGAACATGTGTGTACACATGTGAGACTACCAGTCTAGCTCAGCTCGGTATCTGCGCAAAGGTAGTCTTTCGCAGAAGAACCCTTCAGGGATTGGTTGTGACTTGATTTAGATCTTATAATGTGAGTTAGCATTCATATTGTGGGTCTGCAGTGGTTACTGAAAGTCTGTGGTGCTTAACTGACATACACATTATAGGCGAAATCAGCACCAAAGTACAGTTTCGCCCTGCTTCGGCCTACAGCGTCAATGAGGTATCAATCTTAAAGTAAACATACATCCGAATCACTCTCATAATATCTACACTCCTTACGGCACTATGAAAATGTCTATATTTCCTGGTTCAGCCATAATTCGATTCCAGGTCCTTGCCCCCTTACCCCCAATTGGGCCAAATTTGTTACTCTGCTGGTCAGCAGGAGGATCAAAGGCCTCGTCACAGAATAGAACCCCTTAACAGTGCTTGACCCAGTTCTTGGGAAAGGAAGGAGTGGGAAGAAAATCTGCATGTGTTAATTAACTCTTCAAATTGCGCCTGGCCTGGGCAAGACCGAGGTCACAGAAACCAAGGAGGAAGGCCAGACTGCTGGAACCAAATACAGGAGTGGCTTCCCTTTGAAGTGTTGGTGGGAAGGGATCAGCCAGCTGTGTCAGTTGGGGCGGTGCGGAGACTCCCAGGGAAGGTCTTTCCACAGACCACTTGAAGGGGGCCATGTTCAGAATTTTGTGCAGGAGGTTTGGGGCACAGGGTGGAGTGATGAAGTAGCATCCTTGGATTGGGAAGAGGTTTCCAACCTCCAGCCCTTGCCACCCTCACTTAAAAACATGTGCACAAAAGAGAGAGTTTTGAGAAGACATTGGAACTGTGGCTGTGATGCAGGAATAATGCCCAGCTAAAAGGAAAAGTCACCTAACACAGCTGCGAAGATGAACTGAAGGACTTCGACTTCAGCTGGCACCCAGGACTAGGATAGGTCGCTCTACTGCAGTGCCACTGGCCCCTTTATGCTCCTTGAGGAACAGTTTGGGAATGGACCTGCTGGGAGAACCTAGATGGTTCCCCTTGGACGTCTGTTGACTGACCCTTGACTGTGCTGGAACAAGTAGACCAGAGGCTGTGGGACCTGAGAAGTGAGGCCAGGAGAATGTTCTGTTTGCTGGCTGTGGAAGACACCTAACAAAATGGAGAATATATCAGGAGTAGAGGGTGGGTGCAACTCGTCTAGTTTGCTGTGGCATAATTGCGCAAAAATACAGCAAAGTTACCGGGAATAATGCAAGGAGGGTAACCATGCATTTAGCACTATTTTCTGAGCTGAAAATGCACCTGTGTCAGACATTTATCAGAGGATGCATTTTGTGTTAAGAAAATAGTGCTAAATGCAACAGAACATCAACAGCAGTAGCAAACAACCGCCCGCTCTCTATTCCTGTGCATTTGGGAAGGCATTGTTGCTCCAAATTACGCAAACAGGTGTAATTTTTGGTAATTTAGAGTCACAAGAGTAATCTAGAATTACTCAAATTACTCCGATGAACCTGGCATAATTAAAATTTCATCCAAGCCTAATCAGGAGACCAGGCAGAGGACAAGTTTGGCGAGGGATCAACAAAATCAATCTCCCAGGCAAATACCCTTTAGAGGCCAGGAGGGTTGAAGAAAATATTCCTAGGGCTAGAGCTGGTACCCTTAGCAAAACAAAACCAGAATCAAATAAATCAGCAAGGGGCGGCCAGAATTAGAGGCTTGGAAAGCTTGGTTCCCTGAACGTACAAGGTGAAGAAAAAAGCGTGCATCGACTTGCTGCAACATATCCAAATTCTCCCGGGGAGGGCCAAGCCAATAGGGGTCGGCACAACCTACAACTTATTTTTCATGGACAGGAGACATACATGGGGGCCCACTCACTGAGATCATCTTTGGCTCAGGGACCCTAACCCCCCTGGGAGCATGAGGATTTTCCTGGGGGACCACATCCCCCAGGCCAGACTGAGTAAGGATATTCCTGGGGCAGACCAGAACCTCAGGAGCAAGGCAGTATGCCTCCCTGGTCCCCATGCCCGTGTCTGGGGGGAGCAGGAGCCACCACCAGTACCACCCCAACCTCGGAAGGGGGGAGGGGAGAGGGGGAGCTGGGGTAGGGGGCAGGTGGGGATGTGACTCCTGCTCCAGTCCGCACTGAAACGGGGAGAGGAGTTGACCTAACGGCTAGGGCGGTCGACCTCGAATCTGGGGAACTGGGTTCGAGTCTCGGCAATGATGCTGAACATCCTGTGATTCTGGGCAAATCACTTAATCTCCCCCTGCCTAACAAAAAAAAATAAAAAATGAATGTGTCCTCATGTAATGCAACTGGTGCTATGTAAAGCGCTCTGATACCCAATTCGGGTCAAGTTCGCGCTATATAAAACTCTGTAAAAAATATTTTTTTAAAACCCCGCAGGCAGAAGCACAGAATGAGCCAACTGGCTCTACAAGTGAAGGGCACGCATCCTATGCAACTAGTAAACCCACTTTCTTATAATACCGCTCTCTACAAGATCAATTTTTGGTGCGCTTTATCAATCGATTCAAAAGGAGACAAGATGATCTGTTAGTTAGCAAATCAATGGAGGGAGTCACACTGGTGGGAAGGCTCTAGGAAGTCAGTACCGGCACGGGCATGAAAATGGGAAATGAGGATCCTGGAACAGTGATACGCCTTCCTCAAATCGCTGGGGATGACCAGTGGGATTAGTCTGTGGAGATGGTCACTGATGGGAGTGGTTGTCTGAATGGTCCACCTATTGTGATGTTCTCTTTTGCCCACCATTTCACCTCCTTCTGTGCCTTCTCTGCAACCAGTAGATCTTCCCAGTCCTCCATCAATTGTTGCCATTGGCTTTGCAGCTATTAATGGATGGAGTCTGGCAAATGGGATTAGAGGAAAGCAAGAACCCATCATACCTAGCAATTTTATCATTGTTTTCACTGTTAGACTGTCCCTTCTGGTGTAGGTGAACTTGTTCTGTCAATACCAGGACTCTTTTGAATGTGGTATGCTTTTGATGTCACAAAGTTTAACTCTGTCCTCAAGAATACCGATTCCTTCATGGGAAGGGGTTAGGATTTCTCCATGTTCTCTGAGAAGCCCAGTCTGTGTATTGTCTCTGTCACTCTTGGTATGCAGTCTTAGACTGATCTTGTGACTTCGCATTTACAAGGCACTCTTCTAAACAGGGGTACACATGTATCACCTGCATTCTTATGCAATCTGCTACACTGGCAAGCCATTTAGTAAATACTCTTGTTGCTGAATTTACAGCATTGGGTAACACTCTGAATTGGTAATGTGAGTTGTTTACCACAGACTTGCAGTATTTCTTGTGTTTGCTGTTCACCAGAATATGCAAATAAGTGTCCCTGAGGTCTATGCACTCTATGTAGTCTCTTTCTATTAGCAATGTGATGACTTCATGCAGTGTGGTCATTTTGACATTTTGTGTTCCGATGACTATATTCAGGAATCTCAGATCTATGATGGGCCTCAGTGTAAACAATGAGGAAGTATACAGATTACACTCCCTAGTTCTGTTATTCTTTTGGCAGCTCCTGTATCACTCCCTTTAGTAGGAGGTCCTGCTTTAAAAGGCAAAATTATTCTCATTTGAAAACCTTTTCTTTAGATTAACATTTGGTGACATCTTTTATAGCTCTATACAGTAACTGTATTGTATGATGTCAAGCATTCATTTGTTGGGGGTGATTTGTTGCCATTTATAGAGGAAACCTCCCAGTCTGCCCCCTGTAAATGTTTAAGTTCAGGGCGTCTTCTCTGTGAGTCACTTGGTAGCTATGGCCGACCCTCTAATGGTCTGGCCCTTTTCCCTGCTATACCTTCAAAGGAGAGTCTATGTGGTAATGGATACTGCCATGGCATGCTTGTTCCCTGGACAATGACTCCCTGTGTGCTCTGTTTGTTTTGGGGTGGGCTGAAAACCTCTTCGCTCCATCAGTCTCTTGCAAGGAGTACTGGCACACCTAAATGATTCTCTGAATTGTAGGGCCCCCCACTGTCTTCGCTGTGTAATTGTCCATTATCTATTGGAGGGAGTCATCTAATGAAGCTACAAAGAAACTCTCCCCCGTGAAAGGCATACTTCTGGTAGAGGATTAGGCTGATTGTTTGAAGCCTCATACTCTTAGCCAGGCACGTCTCCTTAAAGCCGTGGGTCCATGCACATCTAAGGCAGGTGTTTGCTACTGTGTTACCCTCTCGAATTATTGTCTTCGTTCTCTTTTGTATTGGTCAGGGAGATGTTGCATTAGCTCTTCTATCCACTCCCACTGTTGGGGACCATATCTATTTAGAAGAGCACTGAAATTAGATGACCGTGCCATCTTTTTTCCTACTCTTTATTTGTTTACTTCTTTTGTCTGGTGGTGGTGCTTTAAGAGTATCAACACTACTTGATGTGTGGTCATTTTCAGATGTTTTTATTTCTTCCTACTTATTTTATCACTCTCCTTTTTCCACTGCTGGTAAATCTCAAGCTTCATTTGTTTAGGGGTAGGAGTTCCTATGTAGGTGATTAGTAATATGAACCAGTTGGCACTGGTATAAATTCACCCACCACCAGCTAAAAACACACACAGTCTTTAGTGGCAATTTGTCATGTTTCACAATTGACCTGGCTGGAGATTTCACATTTCAGGTGTATGAAGAAAGCATCCACATAAAATAATAGATTGAATAGTCAACATGCTGGAAGGGCACTTATAAAATCTTAGCTCCAAGATCCATCGCTTGTTCATTCTACATGAATGTCTTCACACAGATCAATGGACTTACTCTTTCTGTCACTGCAAACTGATGAGTGTCAGATGAGATTCTGTAGGTTCTGAGTTTTGTTGGCACAATTGTGATAAAATACTGGAACATCTGGTTGTCTATTAAAAAAAATAAATGGCTTCAGCAACACTACAAAAACACATTTAAAAATTAGACTTATTCATGGTTGCAGTACTAAATCTGCTATTCAAAAAAGAACATTTTTCTCACCTATCAAAGATCAAACCTTAACTGAACCTTAGTGACACACTTTGCTACATTAAGACTTGTCCAATTGGTGGTTAGTTACAAATAAAGTGCATTACAATGTAGAGAATTAAATGGATACTGGTGACCCAAGGAGCTATGCTGCATGAAAACGTTAAGATGTTCAACATTACCAGACAGTATTGCGTTGCAAGTCATTTGTAAAGTAGGCTTTACGCTGAAGCGCTTCAAACAAGAAAAACTATTGACAAATGAAACAGATTTATCATTCTATTCAGGACCAAATATCTGTAGTGCAGATAATGTGCACTGAAGTTTAGGAAATCAATTTAAGAAATCAATGTCAGTTTCCTTTATTAGAAAATAAACTATATTCTTACCTGTAACAATAGCTTTGAGCTTGAAACTGTTTTAAATGAACATTCTGTGCACTATTCAACCATCCAATGGGTGGGATTCAGGAATAATACAAAAGTTTTCTATTTCATGCGTCAACCTTAGGCAGAGTCTATGACATTGGAAAATGAACCCACAATGGCACTATGTGTCGCCTTCTTCTGTAGATTTCTTTTATTAACTATCAGCCATAGACTGCTTTGGTTGTCCATTGTCAAAAAACCTACTGTGAAGAATACCAATACTTACAGCAGGCTTTGGGTCAGCCCATTGTTTACCACTGGTTGGCTTTCTTTACACACTCGTTGGCTTGCTTCTTATGTAATGACTTTCCTACCTCTACTTCTGTTTGTCCCTACCCCGGATTGTATGACATGCATCATTCCTTTACTCAGATCAGGGAGCAAAAAAATAAAATTGCTGCTGCAGGGACAGTATCATGACATAAGTGTGCATGCATGATGACAGATGAATACATTTAGATCATACAGTTTCCGAATGAAAAGATGGACACACTTTTGTCAATGTTGTGCAACATCATGACACAGCAACAAACATAGATCATTCTTGAGTCAGAATTTTTAGTTTATTTTTGCAGATACTGTTCTGAGTCAGCAACAAGCATTGGCAACGACAAACCGTCTAACGTCTTTCAAAGGCGTGACCTATCGTCTTTGTCAATACTTGTCTGTCTTAATGGCTTCCTAAAGAAAATGACCTATTTTTGTATGACCACTCTCCGCCCCCTCCCCCAAAGTTTTATGCCGCTGGTATTTCAACTTTTTTTTTTTTTGTATCTTTGTTTGTTAGCATTTCGTAACAAACAAAACACAACTTACAACAGAGCCAGACAAATCGCCCAATAGTACATATACAATACGTCATTCGCATGTCATGATACCAGAATTTAACGCACAAAAAGGTCCCATACAGCCTCCCCCACCCCCCATATTCCCACCTACGGCATCAATATTGTTCATATCAAAAGTGTGATTTGAGGTCAACACATAAGTACCCTGCAGGGCATCTCGTAGTCCGGGTCCCAGTCCCTCCCCAGGGTATTACACTCTGCTTCCCCGCACATGCATCTATCGTTGTGTTTTTATCCAGCATCTCCTCACTGCATTCCCTTCCCAGTCACGCCTACTGCATCATATCCGCTGTCTGTCCTTGGTGCTCCCTGGCCCATGCCACAAATGGTTCCCAAATATCTCTAGGTCGCGATGCAGAGGGCATCAACTCCCAGAATGTGGTCAATTGTGAGTGGCCAAATGTCACATCCCTTAACCAGTCCTCTTTAGACGGAACTCTTCTGCTTCCCCAGTGGATGGATACTCGTCGTTTAGCATTGCATGTAATTTCCTATATTTCACCGGTGTGTCTTTAACATATCCAAGCAGTCCCTGCAGAGGGTTAGGATCCCCATCCACTCCAGTTATTTGTTTTATTATATTAAACACATTGGTCCAATAGGTCCCCAGACAGGGGCAGTCTCATGCAACATGTATGAACCCTGCAGGTGCAATACCGCATCGCCAGCAGCCATCATCCTCTTTTAGACCTATATGATGTAAACTTGTGGGCGTTCTGTAAAATCTATGTAGGAATTTAAAGTGAATTAGGCGGAGTTTATAATTAGGGGATAGTGTCGTTAGCTGGCTGCAGCAATATAGCCATTGATCTTCCGTTATTGGGTTTTGGAGCTCATCATTCCACGCCATTAGTGCTCGGGGCTTCAATATTGGGGCAGACGTCTGCATATGGTTGTAAATCCTGGTGATGAGCCTACGTGGTGAAGCTACCGCAAGTACGTTTGAGAGCGCTCAACGTGGGTGGTGCGTTCGGAAATGTGTCGTGCAAAGACCGGCATGCCAACTTAAGTTTATGATATGCAAATAATTCGGAAAAAGCCACTGGGGTACCTTCCTCTGCCACCGACGGTGGTCTAAACGAACCCTCTGGGTAGAGATCCTCAAATGTAGCCAAGTGCATTTTACGTGCCAGATCTGGTCCTATTCCATCCCCTGTAGGGAATAGCATCGGGTTGCTAGCCAGGGACATGGACGGGGCATATAGAGTGGGCGCGCCCGCTCTCCCTCGCAACTTGTGCCAGGCCCAACGCAGAGTTTCCACTGTGTCTATACCCTCCCTAGGGCGTTTGTATGCCCCAAACAGGGCGACTCGCAAGGGCAATGGTTTGGCCGCGTCCGCCTCTATGGCCACATGTGGCTGAAATGGAGTTGGGTGCACCCAGTAGTGTAAAAATTGAGCTTGTGCACTCCAAGCGTCCAGCTGCATGTCCGGTGCCCCCAGTCCCCCCTGTCGTAGAGGAAGCGTCAGCAGCTCCCAGGAAATCCTGGCCTGCCTACCCGCCCAAATCAAAGAGATCAATAGGGAGCGCAAGGTATTAAAAAAGGGTTGTGTGAGCACAATTGGCACGTTAACGAACAATTACAAGAATTTCGGCAGTACCACCATTTTTATCAACGCTATCCTTCCAGCCAAGGAGAGCGGGAGTCCCGCCCACGCTGTGATCTTTCCTTCAAGCCAGGCCATGGCACACCCATAATTCAACCTCCACAACTCCTGCATATCTCTACTTATCCAGATGCCTAGGTATTTCACGGGTTCTATTGTCCATTTTAGTGGGAATTCAGAAGGGGCCCGGACAGTGGTGTCCGTCAACGGGAAGATCACAGACTTCGCCCAATTTAAAGATATACCCGAGAGGCCCCCAAACTTAATAAATTCCCTCAATATCAGATCTAAGTTCTGCGCTGGGTTAGAGATATAAAGCGTGACGTCGTCGGCATATAGTGAAATCAGCAGACTGCGTGCATTAAAGCCAATCCCCTTAGCGGTGTGATGCTGCCGGATGCGAGCTGCCGGGGGCTCCATCGCAATCGCGAAGAGCAACGGGGATAGAGGGCATCCCTGTCTCGTTCCTCGTGAGATTTCAAAGGGTTCCGAGAGGAGGCCATTCACCCTCACGCGTGCCATCGGCCGAGTGTAAAGTAATTTCACCAAGGTTATGAATAGTGGACTAAACCCCATACGGCCCAGAATTATGAAGAGATAATGCCACTCCAGTGTATCGAATGCCTTTGTGGCATCTAAAAAGACGGTGGCCGCCTATACGTCAGGGTGCAGATAGTGTAACACTGAAAATAAAGTTCTTAGGTTTTGCGATGTTGACCTTCCCGGGATAAATCCCGACTGGTCCGGACGAGCAACCAGTGGGAGCAAGGGCTGCAACCTATTGGCGATCAGTTTCGCCAAGATCTTGACATCCACATTTATTAGAGAGAGCGGTCGATATGAGTCCAGTTCATCCTCTGGTTTACCCGGTTTTAAAAGGGTAACTATTATCGACTCGCGCATGGACGGTGGGAGTACACCAGACTCAAGAGCCTCCACATAGAGCTCGAACAGTTTAGGCGCTAGTTCCTCAACATATGTTTTGTAGAAGGCGGTGGTCAGACCATCCGAACCAGGGGCTTTGTTTAGCGGTAAGCTTTTTATGACCCGGGCCACGTCCTCTACTGTAAAGGGAGAACCCAGATAGTCTCTATGTCCTTTGCTAAGCCACAACAGCGCCAGTGAGTCGAGGAATGGCGACAATCCCTCGGGGGCGGAATGTTGTGTAGTGGCATATAGCCCATGGTAGAACCCAGAAAATGTCTCTAATATATCCGTCTGACCTCTAATTTTTGACCCATCTGCAGTTGTAAGTTCAGTGACGAAGGCAGTATTGCGTGGGGGGCGGAGCATTGCCGCCAGCGTCCTCCCGGGCATGTCCCCCTCCCCATATCTCCTAGCCTGGGCGTGTTTCCCTAGAAACTTGACCTCCCTACATGCCACCTCCTCGAATTCCAGCAGTTTTTCTTTTATTAACGCCAGAGTAGTGGGTTCCCCAGTGGAATAAAACTGAGCCTCCAGCTCCTTGATTTGTTTTTCGAGCTTCTCTAGAGATCCACGGATGGCCTTCAGCACCCCCGCCTGCCTGGCTATGCAATTCCCTCTAACCACAGTTTTGAAGGCTTCCCATAGAGTAGCCGCTGTATCTACCGAGCCTGTATTTAGGGTGAAATAGTCTGTTATGTCCCCTCTAATTTCCTCTTTAAAGGCCTCGTCCAAGAGTGCTTCCTGCGGCAGCCGCCATGTGTACATCCTCTGAATGGAGTTTGGCAATTCTAACCGCAGAAGGCAAGGCGCGTGATCTGACAAAGACCTAGGGAAATGCCGTGCTTCCCTCGTCCATGTGGCCACATCTCTGGATACTATCCAATAGTCGAGCCGGGACCACGCTTTATGATATTCTGTAATGCATGTGCCTTCCTTAAACCCCTGGGTGAAGGTGCCTCCAAATATCCACCAAGTCTCCATCTGCTAATATGGCATTCAGTGCCCCGCTAGCTAATGGGTGTAGTGTCCTAGATGCCCCTTTCCTGTCCAGCTCGTCATCAAGGATGGCATAAGTCACCTCCCCAAATAATGGTGTCGCAATTTGTAGCCTTTACCCTAGCCCACACACTTTGGAAAAATTCTGGGGAGTCAGAATTAGGGCCATATATTGCAACAAACACCACCTGATTGCCACCCAGATACCCCTGTATGATAACAAATCTACCTTCGGGATCCAAGTGCACTGCTGCCCCTTTCCAGTCCAGCCCCCTACGTATCAGAACCGCCACCCCTTTGGAGTAGTTGGAGTAGACTGATGAATAGACCGATCCCAATCTCCATGTTTCAGTCTGGGGGATGAGTGAGTACTTAGATGTGTCTCCTGCAGCATGCAAACATCAATGTGATGCCTAGTTAAATAGGAGTGAATTAACCTAGCCTTTCGACCATCATTTAGCCCTCGGATATTCCAGGTGAGAAAATTTAAAGCGGTCATAGGGAACGCATACCACCGCAGTGTAACGAGGTAGGTGGAGTGAAGCACAGGAACCCATACAAGTGTGCATAACAATTCTCATGCATAATTAAAGGCATATTTCTGGCAAACAATAAAACAATCTCCCCCCCCCCCCCCCAACCACCACCCACTCCAACCCCCCAATCAGGTTGTAGAGAACCCTTCCCAAACAATGAAACATTTCCAATAACTAGTGGGAGCTCTCCCATGGGGGCGTAGTAGTGCCGGCACCCACCCCTGATTTCTCAGGGTGGCCGAGAACAAACAAAATCGGTGAGCCTCATCTGAATTCTCGCAATCTTAGAAGCCAAACACTCAACCTTCCAAGGCTCGCAGGTAGGGAGTACATCCCCTTCTGGTATTACAGACATATTAACGGTCAGGTACTTCTGCAAACTAGTGGGAGCCATACAGGCATGCATGGTTGATCCCAATCCCCTTAGGGCCATTTTCCTGCACATCAAATTCTCGCACCATTAGGTCTTTGGCTCAGATAATCCCCCTCACCCCCTCGCTGTACACACAGAACTTGATCAAACCAGAGTCACGGAGTACGTCAGAACCGGAATCAGGAGGACCACAGGTCTGTGAATCATTCAGTCATTGTCACTGAGGCCCGTATGTTCCACGGCTGACTCTGTAGGATGTTGTCTGGCCGCCTTCCCGTCAACATGCTTGGCGAACTTAAGAGCAGACTTTGCATCCGTAAAGAAATGGGCAGTCCCATCATATCTGACCTTAAGCTTTGCTGGATAGAGGAGAGCATACGGAATCTGGGCTTGCAGGAGTAGCCGTTTGGCCTGAAGAAACTCCCGCCGCGCAGCCTGCACCGCAGGAGTAAAGTCAGGATAGAAGGAGATAGTGTTGCCCCCGTAAGTAACCGTGCCCTTGCCGCGGGCCAGCCTCAGCACTGTGTCTCTATCTTGATAGTTCAGGATCTTTGCCAATATCGGTCGGGGGTGGCACCCACCGGTGGCTTGGGGCCCAACGCACGGTGCGCCCTCTCCACTGCGAAGACCGAAGAAAGATGGGGATCGAATAGTTCATGGAGCATGTCTGCCACGTACGTTTCCATCTTTACAATGGCTGTTGTCTCCAGTACCCCAGTGATTCGGAGGTTATTTCGGCGGGACCGGGCCTCCAAATCCTTGTTCTTCGCTCTGATGACCCCAAGCACCTTGTCCATTTGGAGGAGTTGCTCCTTTGTCTCCACTTGGAAGTCGTGAAAGTTTGAGGCCCGGTTTTCCAGCACGTCTAGTCTGGTTTCGTGTGTCCCCACCGGTCTTCACAGCATCCAGCTGAGAGGTCAACGTGTCCAGCTTGGTGTCGATATTCCGGAGGCTGGACCTCATTTCGAGCATGAGGGTGCGCAAGTCTTCCCCCTGGTCTTCCGTCTGTTGTTCTGATTGACGCTCTGCTCCCGCTTCCAATTCATGTTCCGTGTTCCTTGTGTTCCTCCGTTGGTCGAAGGATATCTTCGGCTGTTTGGCGTCCTGCTTGCCCATATCGTAACTTGAGGGAGAGTGGCCGCACGATGCGCTCACCAGACTTTTGTATGGTAATCGGAGTATGTCTATGCCTGTTCACTTCCCTGTGACCTGTCTGGCTAGCGAAGCAGTATCCGGCTTTGCCTCGGCGCTGAGTGCGCAGACAGTGCGATCCCCTTTTGCCGCCAATAACTGCACTAGTGGGCCTTCTCTCCTTAGGGTGTCTCTCTTTCACCAGGTGCACTCAGTTTAGCGCCGTTTTTGTCAGGGGGGGCCCAGCTGCAAACCCTCTATAGTATGTGCAGCACCTCATTCACTCAGTTCAGTCTGGAGGAGCAGCAGACCTAAACACAAGAGCAATAGTCCGCAGTTCTGAGCTGCCCCAGTAACCTGTTCTCTGCTCAAGGCCTCAGCTTCTCGTTCCCTGTCCTGAGATTTTTCGGGGAGGCCAGGGCTCTCTCTGGGCCTCGCGGTATATCTGCAGGATTCTCCGAGCCTACCACTCGATCTGCGCCCCCCACTGCAGCGACTAGTCCACCTCGGTGTCTCACGCTTCTGTCCACGGATGCAACCTCCCAGGGGTGCCGCCGTTGAAGTTCCCCCCACCTCTCGGGGCCAGCACTTACTTGGTCCCTCCGTGGAGCACAGTGCAAGTTAAACAATTCCGGCTCGCCGTACCGCCGCCGCTTCAGGCCTTCGGCATTCTGTATCCTACGGATTTTCCCTCGCCGAGGCCGTAGGTCGCGCCTCAGACACCCTCTTAGGTCAGCGCGGCCTTGGCGCCGCAGTCTCAGTTTCAGCCGCTGTCCGCCTCACGCACGCGCCAACCGCTGATCTCTCCTGGCCTCGGCTCGTCGGATCTCGCCACAGCACCACTTGGGCTCAGACACTGCTGATTTGGGGATCGCCGGGTGCCGCACACCTTACGCTTCTGGATTCACCGTTTTTCACAGTGAGTGCTCACCATTAATGCGGATATATGCAGGATAATTGTTCCGGGCGGCGGAGCTCGCCTATTCAGCGGCCATTTCGCGGCTCGGCAAGCCACGCCCCCCGCTGGTATTTCAACTTTGAAGAGCACTGGGCCCTGCTGTCCAGGCCCCAGTGCATGTGTTCTGACCCCCCAAAGTATGTGTACAATTGGCTAATACCGGATTGGCTTATATAACTTACCACATAAGTCCTTAGTATATGATATAAGAGGTACCCAGGGCTGGTAAGGGAACTGTCACTAGTGGACAGCAGCACTTAATTGTGCTACCACTACAGTGACAAAAGTGAAAACATGTAAACGTGACTCTAGGCCTGTCACTGCAGCCTAGTTCGGCAGGATTAAAACTGCTAATGCAACGTGGCAAGATAAACTCTTTTGCCAGGTAAAAACCTTCCTTTTTAGGTCGAGCCTGAATCAGCGCGCATGCGCTGCTCTGGCGAGCTGTTGTAGTGGAGTATGGAAGAGAAGCCCCGCCCACTCTCAGCCCATATTTGTCATTGGCTTGTGTCTTTGTCCTTCGTAAGTGCTGGCTTCTGATTTCTTAATAGGCTTGTTAGTCCCTCCTTAGTACTGCCTTGTCTTCATTTGTAACCTCCCATGGCTACTGGCCCCTTTACTTCGGTTGTTACAGGGTACAATGTAGTAGTATAAGAAGTCGCTATGCGCGCTGTGTTGGTTCATGTTGCATATATGTTTATTAGACACAAGAAGAACAAAAGAGTAAAGGACGGGAGTAGATTCAAATCAGTCTCTCAAGGCTTCAGTTGTTGGTGATCGGTCTCCTTTCCTTCAGGAAGCGTCATGTCTTTCAGGGCTCCAAAATTAAACACAAAAAATAAAAAAAGGAAAAAAATCCCAAACTAGGAATTAGAACGGGTCACTGTTTCTAGGGGGTTCACCAGAGTGCCACCTTCACCAGGCAGGGGTGTTTATGTACAATAGGAAGTTGTGGCTACAACCTTTTGCTGATGGGATTCCCCTCCCATCCACATGCACCCCCACATGCACTTCTCTCTGCCCCAAGTGCCTGTTATTTTCTGGCACCCCACCAGGCCCACCAAAAACCCAGCTTGTTCCTTGGTACTTGCCTCTGACCACGACCCGTCTCCTGGGCCATAGTATGGGCACCTGAAGCGTTCGTCTTGTTCCTCGAGTCACTGGGACCGTGATTGGCACAGAGCAACCATCAGTCTTCAGACTTCTCGGCTCCGGCGTCTCTGGGGCACTCTGACGCTCCCGTAGCTTGGTCCACGATGTTGTATACTCCGACCGGTAAATCTTCCTTCGGAACCGTGGTCGCCGCTTCCGGTTTCCAGCCGTTGGCCTTTACGTCCTCCCGTATGTCTCGTTTTAGAGTCTCTCCTTGCCGTCTTTCTCCTCCCTCGTTACCCTTCTCGCGCCTCTTGTCTAGCCCTTCGCAGGGGCGTGGCGAGTCTCGCACCCCTTGTTCAGGAAGAGCAAGGCACTTTCCGTTGCCGGGACTTGGTCGAAGAAGTCGGCCATGTTGGATTCCTGCGCTTCCGCACATACGCCTTTAGTCTGTTAGCACTGCTTTTATTGAGTTTCTCTTACTGCAGGCAGCACATGGGCGCCCGCTTTCACTTTAAACCGGGCGCCTGGCATTATCTCAATCCCCCACCCACCCCTCGCTGCTTAATTGCTTTGTCGCTCTCGTGTATGTTTCTCCCCCCGCAACCAGACCTAAAGCCCTGCCTCCTCCACCGTCTATGTTGCTGCTATCCTTGCTTTTTTTATTTGTTGGGCAGCAAAAGCGTGCCTTTCGCCTTTGTTTTCGTCTCCGCAAACAGCGCCCCACTCCAGCGAAAGGCGCGGCCTCCTCACGTCTGTGACACGGCTGGGCCACTGCCTCCCCTTCCAGCCAAATGGAGGAGCGCATTTCTGGCTGGGAACAGGACAAGAATCCAGGCCCTCAGTGTGGATAAGGCTAGGCGCCTCATCAAGCCAGTAGCAAACAAAGAAGACTTTCTATTTCCACAGGCCTGTCTTGGCAAGTTTTAAAAACTCATTTACAGACTCTTGGCTTTAAAATTCACAGGAGCTCGTTTGACCAGAGCTTTGAGTTGCGACTGATGGCACATGGACGCTTCAGCCAGTGGGAGGGTTAAACCTCTCTCAGAGCCACAGCTCTTCTTCCTCTCCGCCTTGGTCATTGATTTTATAGTTCAAGCTGAGATCAATACCACTAGAGCCATTGCCAGTGTACAGGCCGCGCTGCCGACTACCTGACTTCCACCCCCTACCCCCGGACTCACTGTCTCTGGAAATGGTATCTTCCTTGCGAGCTGTATGGACACATGCTGAAGAGGACTCTTGCTAGAAGGAGCGATGCAAGGGGAGGTTATCTCAAATGATTTAGTCCCCGTCATGGTCAGCTACGACCACCACCTCCTGCCCAACTCTGAGCAAGAAACTCACAAGTTCACCTACTTTCTTCCATGTCGCAGGCGAAGGCGGCACAGCCCCACCTCCTGGCTGCCCTACCCAGCACACTCCTGGCCCAGCTCTTTTTGGCCTGCTGTCAAAATGCATCCTGGTCAGCCCTGGGTGCAGAGGGAGCCATCCCAGCTGCCTGCTTCCTGAAGCAGTAGGAGGAGCTTGTTGAACTGCCATTGGACATGCAGCAGGTGAGAATGGAGCTCTTCCTGCTGTCCTAAGTGGGCCGACACGGGTGCGAGGTTGAGGGTGTTCCATTCAGAGGGGGTTTCGTTTTGCACTTTGTGTTTGATTATTCCCATTGGAGGAGTGCTCGGGCTGATCTGCATATGTCTGGAGTGGGTGAAAAACGATGAACTGGAGTGTTTACAAGTGGATGAGACTTTTGTAAACATTCCACTGAACACAGTTGTGTTTCCATACTGGTATTCCTGCTGGTTCCTCAATCTCTTAAGTAGTGAGCAGCGGTACATAAGGCGTAGAAAGGCAGCACAGGCAGTTCAGAGAGGGAGGCCCAAATGGCAGACCTTCCAAGAGCAGTGCTGGTGTACATGTCATGGAGGCATCCGAGTGTGTCTAGACTACACCTCTCATCATGCAACCTGTACTTAAAAGCCGCCAGTATTCCTGGGCGGTTAGTTCCAGGCTGTTTCGTTCTTCTGCAGGACATCTTGCTTGGTCAAAGTCCTTATGCCCGGTGCTGCTGTTGGCAGATGTTTTGCCTGGAAAGTCTTGGTGAGGTAGCGGATGGATATTCTGTCACTGGACACTGCCATTGATATTTGCTTTCCCTTTGTGATGTTGTAGATCAAAGGACCTCTGCCACTGTAGGATTGTACCTGTGGACAAAAATACCAGTTGAACCTTGCAGGCTGTGGGACTAGCGTCAGTGTGATATTAGTGGAGCAGAGAGCTACGTGTGGTATTGTGGGGGCAGGAAGGAGCATGTGGTTTGTAGTCCTAGCAAGAGTCTACACTACAGTAGTGCCTCCCTACATCAACACTGCCTCCGCTCTTCACATACCCTCCCTCTCTCCCTGGCAACCTCAGCTTAGTCCCACTCTGGCGTCCTCTTTGCCTGATCCTCCCGACTCTGGCAGCTTTCTTCTCTCACTGCCTGCCGTCCTCTGTCCTTGGCTGTCCCGTTCTGGCGTCCTCCCGGCCTGCCCCCACCCCTTTGCCCGAGCAGGCCCCTCCTGCATCGACCGGCATCTATAAACCCCCTTGTTTGTGTGTCAGTGTTTGTGCTTTGTAGTGCAAACTTGTGGTTTGTAGATAATTGTAACGTATTCTTCGCCTGAATTTGGAGTGTCTAAGTTGAGGACTGATCTGCATGCAGCACACTGAGCACACGGCGAGCACTCCCTTCTAAATAGGGGCACTCCCTCCTTTTCACTCAATCTTTCAATGTTTATTTTTTTTCTCATTGCAAAAGAATGTCTCTTACCACAGACTGAGTGGGAGAGGAGACAACACCCTAACTAAGATCCTGGCTCCGTGGAATGCCTCCGATCCGCCTCCGCCCCCACCACCTCTCCAGCCCCCTACACTTTACGTCCAGCCCCGCGAGTGCTGCCCAGTCACGGCTGCTCGACACTCTGGTACTTGGCCCACCTCAATGCATGTGAGCTGCAGGGCCTGTCCAACGTGCCCTCAGGCCCCTTCGCCAACAACCCTACGAGGCGCATATTCGGTCTCGGTCTCTCTCGGTCTCTCTCTCTCCATCAATCCTCTGAAGTGCAGACCCAGCCTCCACTGCACTGCATAGCTGGTAAGTGTCTCCATGCCACGCTTGACACCTCACAATCAGTCTTGGGTTTTTATGCAACTTAACATTGGATCTTAGTGGAAGATCCATTCACTCCAAAAATAAAACGTATAGGTAAAAAACATTGTCATTTACAACGTCAATAGCTCTGACTAACAAACACGAGACCTATTTGCATTGCAAATGCTTGTTAATAATAAGTCACCCCTGGGAGGGCCTTGGTAGCCCACCAGGCAGGGTGCTTAATATTCCTTTTGCGGTTTAGCATGCCCCTGACCATGAAAACATGAAATTGCTGTTTTCACTGTAGCAAGGCAAATGGTCTCATTGGCTAACTTGGAGTTTCAGTAGCCACAGAGCTGCCTTCCATTTGGGACCACCAAAGATATTACTCCAGCGTATCAAATTATTCGATACATTAAATCCGACTCATACTGAGATCAGATTTAAGGTAACTTTATTCGAAATGTGACTTTAGAAAGTCACTGCTTTGCAGCCAAAACCTCCAGTAGCCTTTCCTGTCTTTCTGCAGCAGCTTTCACCCGAGACAACATGATGGCCCCTGCTAGGAAGTGTGAAGAGCTCCCAGGAACAGGGAATAAAGAGAACTGTTGGTGGGAGCAGGAGCGACCTCTTCCAGCAGGAGGACTACTACAGACAGCCCAGCTTCAAAGAGGCTACAGCCTCAGTGAAGCAAATGGCAATAACATTTCAACAGGCCCGCTCCTTTACGTAGGCAGACAGTCTCCAGAGGAGGGAAACCTTTTTCAGAACCTGTTTTCCAGGATGCTGGGTACAGCCCAGGGGTGTACCCAGGGCTCCTCACAGGGGAAATGGGCATGGGCCATCTTGAATTTGGGTACAGAGGGTTATCCTGGGATTGTTTGGTGGTTAAACCCCCAGAAAGTGATGTAAAAAGGGAAGGGTTGCCTTGTGGGAACTAATGTCCCATTGACTGCTGAGTACTCCCTCCCACAAATGCAAAGATGGCATAAAAGGGCACCCCAGACACACAGTCCTCGGATCAATGATGGACTGGAAAAAAGACAAAAGGAGGACTGCCCTGCTGCTCCTTGGATCCAGCAAAGAAAAGTGCACCAAAGACTGGCCTGCACCTGCTGCACCCGAAAGAACTGCGAAGAGGACAGTGCCTGGTGTCTGTCGTGGAGAGAGCGCCACTAGCACCAAGACAGAAGTAGGGACTCCAAGAACTAGTTGGCTAGCTTCCTGATAAGCTTCAAGGCCACCAAAAGCTAAGGAATTGACATAAGGCAATCTAATGTGTAATTTAGTCTAGAATAAGAACAGAAAAGCCCATATTCAGCCTTTACGCACTCCCCTGTGTAAATTAAACCATAAGTGCACTCACTCCCAGCAACATATCGGACTCTGGCAGTTAAATTACAGTGTACATCACAGAGAAAATTACCAATTTTTACATCTACCCATAGAGTCAACATGGTGGACCATAGTTTGGCATGGCTGACACAATCAAAAGCCTAAGTTCCATAAAAGCCATGTGAATAGACCCTGTTTTGGAAACTGTGCTTTTGCTGGCAATGAGATTTAAGTTCAGACATTGCTTGATCGTGGCTAGGCCGGCCCTGAACTCCTACTTCAGAAATAATGTTGTGGTCATTAGCTCAGTTGGCAAGTTGGTCCATGAGAATGGGTCTAGCTAACTTCACAACAGAATCTATCAATGAGAGAGGCCTATAACAGCTGGGATAGTTTTTGTTACCCTTTTAAAATACTGGGACATTTAGCGATTGTGACCAGGAGGTAGGAGCTTTGTTTCCACGGCTGAAATAAGGCAATAGATATCAAGGGGAACAAAAGGTCATGGCTGTGCTTGTATATGTCCATAAGGACTCTGAGCTGATGCCTTCCCCTCTGGGCACTTAGTGACAGCCTCAATAATTTCCTCACAACTGAAAGATATCCCAGGTGACAAACAAATTAACTGGGTCAGGAAAATTAATACGAATTAATGGTATATATGTTTAAGTGAGACAACTAGTTGTTTGCCTTCATGCGTTACCTAAGGGATGAGAAGTATACTGTCTTCACAAAAAGGGGAGTTCACTAGCTTCTGAAATGCCCCTCTGTCTTTCAAGGTGCGGCCAATTCCAGTTGACCCCCATGCCTCCTATCTGATTGACAACTTTTTTGCTTTAATTGCATTTTTATGAGCCAATCTACATGCAGATACTTCAGGATGAGAACCAGTTATTTTTTAAGCAAATATGAGACTGCTGTGTGCTATGATATAAGTAGTGTTGAATCATGTGGGAGAGTTCTTTTAGGAAGCCTTTGACGATGTGGCATTATGGCTTTAAAACTGGGGAACGAATAGTTTCTTACCTGTCGGTGTAGTTTTGCAGCTTGAAGACTTTCTGGATTCACTATGCTGTGCATTATTCCGCCATCTCGTGGTTGGGTCCGGATTCGTAGTCTTTTCTTTGTTTTTGTGGGGTTTTTTTGTTTTTTTGTTGTTGGCCCAGGTGGGCGGCGACGCCCCACCATTTGGTGTCTTCGGTGACGTCGTCGCGCTTCCGGCGGAAGCTCCCACCTTTGGTAGCCATCTTCGGATTCTTTTTTCTTTTCCTCTTACAGTTTTTTGTTGTCTATGTCTTTCACCTTTAATCCTTCAATTATTCTTTGATCCCTGTAAACATTGTATGTAGTCTAGTTGTACCCTTAACCTCCTATGTTATCTTCCTGGCGGAGGCGGGTGGGATCGCTAGTGAATCCAGAAAGTCTTCAAGCTGCAAAACTACACCGACAGGTAAGAAACTATTCGTTTTGCAGCGTGAATCTTTCTGGATTCACTATGCTGTGCATAGACTTAGTAGCGGTTTTGTTATTGCGGTGGTTGGGTGGAAGATGAGCATTGGTTGCTGAAAATGTGCTGTAAGACCTTCTGTCCTACTTGTGCCTCTTTGTTCATTTGGATATCAACACAGTAGTGTTTGGTGAACGTGTGCACGGAAGACCATGTTGCCGCTTGGCAAATGTCTTGTATAGGTGTGTTCGCTAGGAACGCAACCGTTGCTCCCTTTTCCTTGTTGAATGAGCCTGGGCGGCTCCTTGTAATTCTTGTCCTGCCTGCTTGTGGCAGAGTTGTATTGCTTGTGCAATCCACCGTGCAATGGTATTTTTGTTACTGGTCGTCCCAGGAAACTGCTTGCGAAGGAAACGAAGAGTTGTTTTGTTTTCCTGCATTCCTTCGTCCTTTCTATGTAGTGCATCACTGCCCTTCTGGCGTCCAGCGTGTGTAGCGCCTTTTCTGAGGGTGTTGAAGGTTTCTGGAAGAAACTTGGTATCTGTATTGTTTGATTGATATGGAACCGCGACACCACCTTTGGCAGGAAGTGTGGGTCCGTCCTCATGACAATTCTGTCCTTGTGTATTTGCAAGTAGGGCTCTTGTAGTGTGAGAGCCTGTAGTTCACTGACTCTTCGCAGTGACGTGATAGCCACTAAGAAAGCCGTTTTTAGTGTGAGCATGTGCAGTGTGATCTTGTGTATGGGTTCAAATGGTGATTTCATCAACTGTGTCAGTACAGTGTTGAGGTTCCAGCTTGGGGCTGGCATCCTTTTAGGGGGCTATTCTTTTAGCCCCTTCCAGGAATCTTTTGACCACTTGGGAGGTGAAGAAGCTTTTCACTGCTTCTCCCCTGGTGTAGGCCACTATGGCTGCTAGGTGAACCCTTAGTGACGAGTAGCTCAGATCGCTTTGTAGTAGGTGTGTTAAGTATCGCAGTACTGTTGATTCTTTTGTGACTTTTCGTTGCAGTCCCTCTGTAATGCACCATTGCGAGAACCTTTTCCACTTTGCAATGTAGCATTTTCTTGTAGTGGGTCTCCTTGCTTCTCTGAGTACTGCCATGGTGCTTGGAGGTAGTTTGAGGTGTGCGAATTCTAGGTCCTCAGGAGCCATGCTGCTAGGCTGAGGCTGTCTGGTTCTGGGTGGAGCACTTTTCCGTCTTGCATTGTGAGGAGGTCTTTCCTTCTGCTGAACCTGTGTGCTGGTTCCTGCGCCATTTCCATTATCTGTGAGAACCATGATTGTCTGGCCCACTGAGGTGCCACCAATATCAGTGTCATGCTGCTGCTCCTGCATTTGCTGAGTACCTTGTGTAACAGTGGTATCGGGGAAAAGCGTATGCAAATTCGTTCGACCAACTTATCCATAGCGCATTCCTAGGGACCTTTGGTCCGGTTGTCTGGATGCGTAATGTTGGCATTTTGCATTGTGGAGTGTTGCAAACAGGTCTATCCGTGGTGTTCCCCACTTTTGGAACAGCCGCTGCACCTCCTGCTGGTTGAGTTCCCATTCGTGGGATGCAGACGTCTGCCTGCTGAGTCGGTCTGCTTCCACATTGTCTATTCCTGGAAGGTGTATTGCTAGCAGGTCTATCCTTAGAGGGATGGCCCATCTCCAGATCTCTTGTGCCAGGCTTGATAGCGGTGTTGACTGTGTTCCACCCTGTTTGTTGATGTAGAACATCGTTGTTGTGTTGTCGGTTTGTATCAGCACTCGCTTCCCGTAAAGCTGCTTTTGAAAGGCTTTTAAGGCTAGGAACACCGTTTTTAGTTCTAGGAAGTTGATGTGTTTCACTGCATCTTGTTGTGACCACAGCCCCCTGACGCGGAGTCTGTCCATGTGTGCGCCCCAGCCCTGCGGTGAGGCGTCCGTTGTGATGGTCACTGTTGGAGTTGGCTGTGTGAATGGCTTCCCTTGTAATATGTTCTTTTCCTTCCACCACGCTATTTCTTGCTGCACTGCGTGTGTGACAACCACTAGATCTTCCCAACTCCCTGTCGCTTGTGACCACTGCTGCTGTATCCATTCTTGGAACGGTCTCATGTGCAGTCTGATATGTGGGACAAGGTGAATGCATGATGCCATCATTCCCATTAGTCTGCTCACCGTCCTCACTGTCAGAACTTGCCCCTTGCGGTAATGACGCGTTTCCCTCAGGAGCGCTATAGTTCTCTTGTCGCTGGGGAACACCTTGGACTGTGTGCTGTCTATTAGTGCCCCTAAGAATATTTTGATCTGCTGAGGTTCTGTTGACGATTTCTCCCAGTGTATTGAGAAACCTAGTGTGGACAGTGTTTGTAAGACTTGTTCGATGTGGTCTTTGCAGAGTTTGTATGATCCTGCTTTCACAAGCCAGTTGTCGAGGTAAGGGTATACATGTATGCTCTTTCTCCGAAGGTGCGCAGCAGCTGCTGCTAGGCATTTTGTGAACACCCTTGGTGCGGACTTTAGTCCGAAGGCCAGCACTGTGAACTGGTAGTGGTCGTGGCCTATCACGAATCTTAATAGACGTTTGTGTTTGTGGTTGACGGGTATGTGCAGATATGCATCTTTCAAGTCTAAGGTCGCCATGTAATCCCCTTCTTGGATTTGTGGTATTACTTCCTGAAGTGAAGTCATTTTGAATTTTTGAGTTTTTATGAACTTGTTCAGGAATCTGAGGTCCAGTATTGGTCTTAGTGTTTCGTCTACCTTTGGCACAAGGAAGTATGTTGAGTATACTCCCTTGTTTCTTTGGTTTTTGGGACTAGTTCTATTGCTCTTTTTGTAGCAGCTCCTCTGCTTCTAGACGGAGGAGGGCGAGTTCCCTTGCGGGTATTGTCCGATGTCTTGGTTTTTTCCCTGGCGGGTGTTTTAGGAGGTCTATGCAGTACCCGTGCTGTATGGTGTTTAGTATCCACTTGTCCGTGGTAATTTCCCTCCATTGTGTGAGGAATTTTCCTAATCTTCCTCCCACCGGTGTTGTATGCTCGGTGGTTATTTGTTGTATGTGTGTGTTCCTCATTTTGTCCCTTTGTGGACTTCTCCTCTCCCTTGGTGTTAACTGGGGAGGGTGTGGTTTGTGTCTGGAGTCACTTTGAGGTGGGCTGCTGGCCCCCTCTTCGGGCCTGTCCCCGTCCGTACCCGCGCCCTCGAAAGGACCGTCCTCTTGGTTGGTACTGCCAATTTTGCTGCTGTTGTCCCTGCAGGTTTTGGCCCTGGTTGTTCCCCTGATATCCTTGCTGGGGTGATTGGTGTGAAGTGGTGGGTGCATTGCCCCCTCTACCACTGGGTCGTCTTGAGGGGTTTCCTCTTCTAATCCCCCTGAACTGCAGCGCTCCCATGGACCTTGCAGTTTCGTTGTCCGTTTTCAGTTGAGTCAACTTGTTGTCGACTGTTGCCCCAAACAGTTTCTCACCGTCGAAAGGTGTATTGATGATGTTGCTCTGTACTTCTGGCTTGAAGCCGGAGATCCTGAGCCATGCGTGTCTCCTCTCAGTTACTCCTATCATCATTTGCCTGCTGGAGTTCTCTGCTGCGTCCAAAGCTGACTTTAAGCAAGTGTTAGCGATGGCCTTGCCTTCCTCCGCTAGGTAATTTGCCCTTTGTTGGTGTTCTTCTGGCAGGTGTTTAATGAGCTGACTCATTTCTGCCCAAAGCTGGTACGCATGCCTGCTGATGAGGGCATTGGAGTTGGCGATGCGCCAGTGTATGGCTGCGTTCCTCTCCACTTTTCGTCCTGTGAGGTCTATTCGCTTGCTCTCCTTGTCTGGAGGTGGGCCTGTGTTGGTGGGCACACCGGCCCTTTTTCTGGCCGTTGCAGCGATAATGGAGTCTGCTGGTACTGACCCTTGGATGTACGCCGGGTCTTTTGTAGAATGTTTATATTTCTTCTCGCTTCTAGGTGTAACCGCCTTGCAGACTGCCGGTTCCCTGAAGGCCTCCCTTCCCTGGTCGAGGACGCCAGGCAACATGGGTAGGAATTGGCTCCTTGTCTGTTGAGGGAGCAGGGTTTCGAAGAGGAAACCTGCCTTTGTTTTTTCTTCCTGCATTTCGACCCCATATATGTCTTTGCAGCTTTCTGGACGACCTCATTGTAGACTCCGATGTCGTCTGGCGGCGAAGGCCTCGAGGGGTAAGAGTCTACCCCTTCTTCTGGTGACTCTGCGTCGAGGTCTTGCCAGTCTATGTCTTGTACCTCCGAGGACGCCGAGTCCCGGTAAGACTGAATCTCTTCTTCGCCTTCGGCTTCGAAGTAGTAGTCTTCTTCGTCCTGGTCTTCGAGTGGTTCAGGTGTTCTCGGGGGCTCGATGTATTCGGCTTCGAACTCCTCGAGCGCCTCGTGGGCTGGCTTCGATGGGATAGCGTATTGCTTCATCTTGTCGTCGAAGTCTTTTTCCGTTGCAGGATGCTCGCCATCTCTGCCTCGAGCCTCCTTTTCTTTTTCGCCATCTCGTGGGCCTTTTCGGCGTCGAGTGGTGCAGTGCTTCTCTTCGCGGTCGTCGAAACAGACGCCGGGCCTTCCTTTCTCGGTGCCGAGGCTTCCCTTTCGGAGGTGACCTTCGACGCCTTTGTTTTTTCGGAAGCTTTCGCCGATTGTGAGTCCTTGTCAAAGGATCCGCTCGACTGCTTGTCCTTGGACGCTGTTGCTTTCGTCGAGGGTTTCGGCGGCAACGCTCCCTTCGAGGACTTTGCTACACTTCTAGTAGTGTCGCTAGGTGTTCTGGCTTCACTCTTTCGAGCGTCGCTTTGGTGTTTTGGGGTCGACGACTCCCTTACCTCCTTCGACGTTTTCTTATGGACCTCGACGACAGCGCAGTCCTCTGGTCCCTCAGCGATGTTGTCTTCCTCTCCGCTCGAGAGGCCCAGGTCTCGGAGCGATGGTGCTGGTCCCTGGCCCTGCATGTTGTAGTTCGCCCTTCTCTGTCTGTCTCTCACCCGGAGGGTCTTCGGGTGAACGCCGAGCACGCGTTGCAGTCTTCGCTGATGTGGTCGAGCGGCAAGCAGAGGTTGCAGACTGGGTGCTGGTCTTTTGGGCGTACTTGTGGTGGCAGTTTTTGCAAAACTTGAACGGAGTCTTGTCCATAACCGCGCTCAGGGAGCCCCCTGCGAGCGCATTCTCCGTAGGCGTCGAGATTTCGGTCGTGGACCTTCTACCTCGTCGTCCTTCTTGTTGTCTCCGGTACTTGTGTCGTCGTCCGGTGTCTCAGGAATCCATCCTCTGTGATGATATTTCGACTTTGAGATTCTTCGTCCAAAATTTTCTGGAACTTCTCGGCAACGATCCAGACCCCACGGCGGAAAAAGAATCTGAAGATGGCTACCAAAGGTGGGAGCTTCCGCCGGAAGCGCGACGACGTCACCGAAGACACCAAATGGTGGGCGTCGCCGCCCACCTGGGCCAACAACAAAACAACAAAAAAACACAAAAACAAAGAAAAGACTACGAATCCGGACCCAACCACGAGATGGCGGAATAATGCACAGCATAGTGAATCCAGAAAGATTCACGCTGCAAAACTAGGTATGTATCGAGGCATTGGCTCAACATCCTGTGATTCTGAGCAAATCACTTAATCCCCGGTGCATAAAAAATGAATCTGACCTTGTTTAATGTAACTGGCGCTTGTGTAAAGCGCTCAGATACCCTTGTGCCAAGTTCACACAATATAAAACTGCAAAATAAATAATAGAAGCCCTTAAAAACCTCTTAATGTTAGAGCAAATTGAGTTGAAAGAATTAAGGAGTAAATTAGGTTAGGTGTTCAAGTTGATTAAATTATAAATATCCGTAAGGCAATAGCACATCAAATGCTTACAAAAATTAATTGTATTAATGTTTTCCCAATAGAGTCTGCTGCCCTGGAGATGTTCTGTCCTGAGATAGGATATGGTTGCAATTTGGTTACTAATGTCCTAATTATAGAGCTAGATAACGGTTTATGGCTGCAACAATAACTAAGAATAACTTGAAACTGAGCAGTTGCAGTGCAAAGTTTGGAAGAGATAAAAATGAAATCAATAATACTTTTGTGTCCTCTGGCATAATAGGTGGGAAAGTTGGAGTTATGTGAAACACCAAGATCTAAAGCGAAATTTAAGTTGACTTATTGATGGCGGTTATTCATTGCCTCCCCTTGTGGATGATTAAAATGAGAAGCAAAACGGAGATTTGGATAAAAGGAAGTATGGAAATCGCACAAAGATGTAAATTTAAATCCCCAAACAATATTATTGAGCAATAAGAGAACTGATTTTTTTAAAATGTTAATAGAAATCCTCTCAGTGAATATGTCCAAAATAGTGATTGTTAATTTCTATAATGATAATTGTAACCATCAACATCTTATGAGTCTTTCTAAAATGAAAAAGATTGGCTAAAACAATTGGGAGACTTGGTCTCAATCATGATGGCATTACAGATAAGAGAAAGGGATATCTGTCAATGTACAAAGGCCCCCTCTAGCCCAACCTAAAGTAGAAGAGGTTGCAGGAATAAAAAAAAGAATGCCCATCAAGAAAATCTGCATGTCAAAGGTTTACCATAATTCAGTCTCCAGGGAAATGATTGTCAGTAGATCTAATCCAGGAAATGTGTCTCACCATAATAATTTCCTGGTAAATGGTTCCTCCCCACCCCTTCCCAACAACCCATCTGACGACCTAACCAGCGAACAACTTTATTTTTTAATTATGTGTGGCTTTCCGCGCAGTTGATATTTAGGAGGAGCATCAGCTAAATGTAAATAAACAAGGGACCCCTGATACTAGGTGAGAGTTCCTCTAGGCAGGGAAAAATCAAATTGCAAAATCCTAGGGCAACTCAAACATAATCAAAAGCATGATAATAGTTCATAGCTAGAACATGAAGTGACAGGAACAAAATGTTATAAACAAATACAAAAGTTAATTTTATTCAAACAATGCAATAAATATGAATAATGTAAAAACAGATCACAGGCATACTACAGTCATGTCGACATTCACTCTATCATCATTCTATACATGGAGACAGAAAGTACATAGCCATGGACAATGACAAAAATACACAAAAGGATGTCTATTAATTTCTCATTTATCATATTTGATCCTAAAAATCGAATCTGTCTACATGACCTATGATATAGTCATGAATGGCTGAGGGCCAAATTCTATTGTAACAAGAATCAAGAGCTGGTAAACTTTAATTTGTTTTGGCAACAGTCAGTGGCTGGAACCCAGATGGTATCTACACGTGTTAAGGCACAGGAGTGCCTTCATCAGGAAAAGCCACAAATGACAATTTCAGATTGCGTAGGCAGAGGTCCCATGAGCAACTTAATGAAGATGGAATAAAGTCCATTGGAGCACAACAATAAAGGGTTCATCTTAAGACCAACTATGATGGTTGAAAAAAGATATCTGAAATTTATATGAGCCAACCTATGCCAAGTTTTGGTCCTCTTCTCCAAGGCCCAGGGGCGACAGGTGCAGGAGTGTCTTTAGGCATTGTGTTTTTCCTTACCGGAGCAGTTGCGGTTGAGGGGGCCTGCATGCAGAGGCTGCAGGCGACGTTGGAGAGTCCAGGAGGGGTGAAACCACGATGGACTCGAGCTCTGGAGGGTTGGGGACCTTGTTTACCACGGTGGCCCACTTCAGCTCGGGCCAGAGGCGACGGGTGCAGTGGTGGCTTCAGATGTTGGGTTTTGGCAAGTTCCGGAGGCCTCAGAGCCTTTGCTTTTGGAGTTCCTGCAGGATGCAGGGTGAACATGTACGCTGTTCACGGGAGGTCTTGGTCTTTATTGAAGGCAGGCAGTCCTCCCAAGGTTCTGGAGTCACAGCTGCAGAACGAGTAGACTTTGGTGCAGTTTTCGACGAGGGATGCAGACAGGCCGACAGGGTCGGTACCAGGTCAGCTGTTTCTTCTCTCCTCTGCTTTTGCAGCTCTTAGGTGTCTTCTCTCTTCTTAGGTCGTCAGGAACTGCTTCTCTGGTGCCAGGGGTTCTGCTAAATACTGAATTTAGGGATGTTAGGGGACTGTAGGGTAGGAGCCAATGGGCTACTGATCCTAGGGGTCCCTACGCCCCCTATATGACCACTTCCTGTGGGAAGTGATCATAACCCTGTCCCAGAATTCCTAAGTATGCCATCACAAAGATGGCTACTTCCGAAAAATTGTATCCACCTCACAGTAGCCAAGGGAGTCCTAGATAAAAGAGGGCGGCTTCCTCTCCTGTGAGGGGAGCCAGATTCGCATTCCAAAGGCGGCAGCTCTTTGAAGCTTGCCGGCCCAAGGAGGATAATCAGCTGCAGGAGTAGGTGTCATGCTCTATAGAGCTCTGTTGGCTCCTTCCTCCTCCTCCTCCTCCTCCTGGTCCGCCCCCTTTTGCAGAAAAGCCTGGGAGGTGCAGTCACCCCGCCAATGCACAAGACGAGTACCATCAGTAGTTCACTTATCCAGTGTAGTGATGTGATCAGATAATGGTAATGAGAGTTAAGTCTTCCAGGTTGGCTTTATGCATTGGTTCACAGGAAGGTTTTAATAGTAGTGTTAGAGCGTAGCGAAGAACTGAGCACCAATTCAGTGGCAGAGAATTCCCTTGTGAGAGTCGGTGTTGAAACCTGGATGTGCAGTTTAGATATTTTGCATTGTTTACTGTTGCAAATAGATATAGTTTCGGAGTGCCCATTTCTCGAAAATATTTTCCTTAACTTTGTTTCCACTTGTCAGAAATGTTGACTTCTCTGCCTCTACATTAAGCTCTTTTGCTAAATGTACGGCCATGATTATAGTGTTGTATATAGTTCCCCATTTGTATACATTTCGTGTTACATTAGACAGGGTGTAGCACTTTGTCACACCCCATCCGTTTAAGTAAACATCACTGCTGTATTTTCCTTTTCTATCTGTGCTACTGTTCCCTTCATCTGTGACTGGAAAGATTTTAGCACTAAGAACAATGTCTTTAGCTATAAAACATTTGTGTTTTACAGATTATTCTGTCGTCCAGTGACCATTAACTTACATGGATGAAGTGAACACTATGTGTGGTTTGTGTTCCTTACGGTCACAGAAGGGAGAGGTGTTTCAAAGCATATGGCTCTGGTCAATTCTCGGCCACTTTTTTACTCCCTTCTGTATCATGTTTGTAACAGCCATTAGACTATTCCATTCACCCGCGTTCTGTGACCATTGTCTCATTGCATGTCATATGCATATCAGACTTGTATATAGTATGACTGATATATACAAAGATCTCATGTCCAACAGTAAACAAACATTCTCATTGTCAGAGACTATGACTGACCTCTTTAAGTACTTCCGCAACTGCTTTGAAATCTAGTTCAGCTTGCAGAAGAACAAGTTATTTACCTTCAGTAATGGTCTGGTGGATAATCTATCTATCTGCATACCTTTACAACATTCCCACAAATACAAAACATCCTTTTAGTGACTGTGTTAAAGTCTCTTGGATGTACTGACTGGACTATGTCCTTCAGCAAAGAAGTTATCCAACTTAGGGCACTACTACAATCTTGCTAAATTTACGAATTACCTTTGCGAAAGTTTTAAATCAATCATTTAGCTTGAGAACTACCAATCTGTGATGATCACAAACAGGACATTACAAAAAAATTTTTAACTTCACAATAAATGCTTACGATCTGAGGCGATTTTTTCAGTTCCATCAAGGGTGTTAATAATGCCAGGAATCGGCTCTCCAAATGACAGATGGTCAATTCGATGAGAAAAGTTGTATGCTGTAAACAAAAAAGCATTAAATACTTGAATAAAAACAAATAACATTTGACAAGGTCATTTATGATATATTCTACATGCACCTTTGCACTACAGATGACAGCTGATTGGTAGCAATTTGTGGGTCAAATTACGCCAAACCGATATCAACCAGCAAGAGGCATCTGAATAAAAGTCATCTTTTAATGGTAATAATAATACAATTATTAAGAATGATACAAAGTAGTGCCCAGATTATATCAAGGTGTCAGATGTAACCACACTTTCAATGCTACTATTCACAAGTGAAAACCTTGGCACTTCCTGTACACAATTCACTAGCATGCTCCAGTGCAGATATCCATTTATCTAGTCATCTCTTGGTCTAATACCAAGGCATTTTTTTGTTAATTTTAAAGATGGACAGAAGATTGTTTCCACATTCTGTCCGCTCTTTGCAGGATGCTGTTCCAGGGTCAGAACACAATAATGAGAATGTCAGCATGACTTATGGGAGGAACATCTGGGGGGAAAAAATGCTGCATTGAACAAGCAATAAAGTGTTATCAATTGTAGTGTATGCATTTTGTATTGAATGACTAGTAAACGGGGACAATAAAAAGATAGTGAAACAAATATGCATATTTTTTCTATTTTCCTTATTGAATACAAGTATTTGCTTCCATATTAAAAATCTTTGCGAGTTTTGTCAAATCTTTAAACTTGACTGTCAGTAAAACGGATTGCTGGAACGTAATTTTCCTGCAAGGTTGATAGTCAAGCGTAAAAGTCCACGTAATACCTAAAACATCCTGTTTTGGTACACAAAATACTAAAGTGTTAAGTACGCATAAGGGTGAACCAGACATTTCTGACTGGATTAAATAAACTTGGATCAAAGGCAATGGTCTTCAAACAGGTTTTATTTATGCAATTTTTAAATTTTTCAACAGACTAGAGGATTTAAATTAGGGAAAATAAGCTTTATGGTGGTTCCGGTGGTCTTTGTCTTAGCTCACCTTCCTTCACACCTGGTTAGAAAGATCAGATAAAGGCCCTCTAAAAAGAATGTACTCATGTTTGGAGTCTTGCAAACTACCATGCATGTCTCGTACAGGTTTGTCTCTATATGCAAAGTTGCTGTATCGTGTATGCAAACTACATAGATGGCAGGAGAATGTAGATTAGATTAAATGTACTAGATTTACGGTGAAGTTCATTTTCCCCCTGCTTCTCAATTGGTTGGGAACAGGACACAAGGAGGGGAGGCAGCATATGCCTGGCCAATCCTCAAGCCCATACGCTGTGGAGCACCTCTGAGTAAAAGGAGCATATATGCTTTCCAAGATACATCCACAGATTAATACTTATGAAAAGCAGGCATAGTAGCCAAAATTAACCCCTGAAAAGACCATGTGTCTTTGCAGTGGCAACATGACATGAAGTCTGAGAACTTGAAACCTCATCTACGAATACAAAACTGAAAATACTATCCACCTGGTGGCTTTTGATGCTTTATTGTCCGGCGCAAGAGCTCTATATGTTAAAGGCACATGTTCTGAGATCCTGAAGGAGTTTTTCCTTTCCAGAGGCCTAGACTACAGCGTCTTCTTTGACTTCACTGATGAAGAGGAAGAATAATTTCTCAATTTAGATTAAACTCCATGTAGAACCTCACAATGAAGGAGGAAAGGGACTACCTGAAGGACAACTATGCCTTTGTCGAAGACAGTGGAAGACACTTCATAAGAAGGAACTTTAAGCTCCAAGGTTCTTCTGCTAGAAGTGATTGCCACTACGAAAGTAGTCAATAAAATTTATGTCGTAAGGACAAACAATTTGCTTATATGCTATAGCAGGACATGAAAAGATTAGACTTCAAAGCTAGGTCTTGAATCAGCTAATGAACGTGAAGGCGGTCATAATGATACGTCACTGCTTTATTTTGCAACCAAAATGCCAGTATGAGAATTCAGGTAAGCCACAATAGACAAGAACAAGTAATAATTAAAAGAAACATTTAAATCCCTGTATCATCTAAAGAGAAAATTAAAGCCAGAGTGTCATTCAGAAAGTACTTAAAAGGCTTAAATTCTAATTTAACAAAACCATAAACATTTATTTTTGTATTGTTTCTTGATTTAATTATTCTCATTGATATATCATGGGTGTATTTGTCTCCGAAAACAAATTTTTTGAGATAGGGATAAAGAATAAGCTCTTTCAGCTCGATTTGGAGATCCAGAAACTGGGTTAGCATCAGAAAGTCGAGGGTGTGGAATACTTATCGTCTGACACAGGACATATTATTTGAGGTCAAGGACAACACTCTTTTATGTTTGTTTTGTCTTCTGGGAAAGTAGGCCCAATCTCCTGCAGCACAAGCACTTAGCCTGACAGTTTACAGTACGGGTCTGTGAATAAGGATTGTCTGCTACTAAAGCGAGATGTGTATCTATATGTTGTTGCTGTTCAAACTTGTATATATGATTCATTAATACAAAGCCTTTATTATTAGGGTGAGTCTTCTAAGGAAATTCAGTCAACAGTGGAGTCAACTTTCATTACTAACAGCGCAAAAGCTAACAATTTGAGGCTACTTGGACTGCTCCCAGAATGCTCCCTAATTACACGTAGAAGACTGATAGCAAGCTTGATACACAAAAAAATAGTGACTTGAAAACAATTTTGCAACTTTAGGTAACATTTCTTTTAGGTATCAATTCTAAAATGTGTTTGATGCATAGCAATATTTAAAATCATGATGAAAATCAGTACAAAACAATTATGGACAATGTAGGAAAGTGCCCATTTTTACATGCCACCCCCACGTTTTGCTTGGTATTTGATGCAATTTTGACAGAAGGTGCACTGGGTTCCTGCTATCCAGGTCCCTAGTGCCAGATCTCTTTCCCTAAAACTGTACAACTGTTCCCCCAATTGGCCATACATTTAGCACCCCTGTAAGTCCCTAGTAAACGGTAATAAGAGTACACAGGGCACGGGTACTAAAGAAAGTTCCCAAAGGGCTTCAGCATGTGTTGTACCACCCTAAGGGACCCATCACCAAACTCATGTAGGCTGCCAATGCATGGCAGATAAAAGTGAAAACACAACATGGCACACATCCCTGTGTGCCATGCCTACAGACACTGCATGCAGTATAGGTAAGCCACCTCTACAGCAGGCCTTACAGCCCCTAAGGCAGGGTGCACTATACTACATGTGTGGGCATGTCTGCATGAGCAGATATGCCCCTGTGATGTCTAAGCCAATTTTTAGATGTCACAAGTGAACTGGGAAGCCATTTTTAGAACATGTGCTGGACACTGGTAAAAATGAGTTCCCCAGCTACATGATGGCTTCACTGAAATCTATGGCATTTGGTATAAAACACATTGCATTAAAAAACCCACACGGATTCCAGTGGTGGATTTATTAATACATGCACCCAGAGGGCACCTTAGAGGTGCCCCCTGAACACCTACCAGCCTCTAGTGTGCTGGCTGACCGGTGTTGACCAGCCTGCCACCACAGACAGGTTTCTTACCCCTGCAGGTGAGAGCCTATGCCCCTGAGGGCAGATACAATGCCTTCTCTGGCCGGAGGTGTTGTCACCTCCTCCAAGCAGATTGGCTCAGTAATCAGCATATCGAGGCAGCAGCCTTCAAAGGCCTCTGCCGCCTTTGATATGCAATTACAGCTTCCCCAGACAGGAGAAATGCCAACCCCCTGCCCTAGGCCGGTTTGGCACCAGAACTGGGGGGAAATCAGATATGCAGGAAGGCATGGTGCACTACGAGGCCAGTCACACCCATAAGGTGAGGTGTCCTTTAGGAAAATTCCGCCATCTTGGTGATGGCAGTATTAGGAACTCTGGACAGGAAGGGGTGAGAGCACACTGCTTCACCTCCCAGCACAGTTCGCCCCTTAGCATTCTGGTCAATGGAGTTCATGGTACATGCTTACTTCAAATTTCACTGGAGTATTCCACCAAAGTTGGTGTAGGTTAGTGCTGTAAATCTGTAGACACGTGTTTCTGGATATCATCCGTCATCAGTACAGATAAAAACGAATTTTATTTGGGGTTGCGGAGCAGGCTGCCACAATCTTTTCAGGTCTCAGTACCTCTCACAGGCGCATCTCCACAAGCTCGTCAGCTCAATGGCTCAAGGGAGCCTTTTCAAACAGGAAGGGGTGGGAGCACACTGCTTCACCTCACAGCACAGTTCGCCCCTTAGCATTCTGGTCAATGGAGTTCATGGTACATGCTTACTTCAAATTTCACTGGAGTATTCCACCAAAGTTGGTGCAGGTTAGTGCTGTAAATCTGTAGACACCTGTTTCTGGATATCATCCGTCATCAGTACAGATAAAAACGAATTTTATTTGGGGTTGCTGAGCAGGCTGCCACAATCTTTTCAGGTCTCAGTACCTCTCACAGGCGCACAGCAACCCCAAATACTTGAACGCCTAATCTCTACTGACGACGGATAAGAATCCAGAAACACGTGTATAGAGATGGCCAGTACTAATCTGCACCAACCTGGTGAAATACTCGGAAAACTTTTGCAAGTACACACGCTTGGCGAACTGTATTCACCATAATGCTTAGGGGCGAACCTGCTGGGGGGGGTGAAGCAGTGTGATCCCACATTGGTTTCCTATTAGGAACTCTGGGACAGGGTTATGCCCACTTCCCATAGGAAGTGGTCATATAAGGGGTGTGGTGACCCCAAGGGTTAGTAGCCCATTGGCTACCACCCTTCACGCTCCTTCACGCCCCCTAAGTGTAGTATTTAGGGGAGCCCCTGGCACCAGGAAAGCAGATTTTACCGACCTGAAATGAAGGACACCGAAGAGTCTAGAAATGCAAGACTGAGGAGCAGCAACTGACATGGTGCCAACCCTGCTAGCCTGCCTGCTGTCCCCAACAATTGCGCCAAAGACAACTTGTCCTGCAGCTGCTCTGCTCCCTAAAGCCTGGGAGAACTGCCAGCACTTTAAGAAGCCACCACAATCTCCTGTGGATTAGCAGAGCTGCTCCCCTGCAGGCATCCAAGAGGAACCACAAGAACTCCGGATCTCCAAAAACCCGACAGCACCACTGCACCCGTACCCTCTAGCCCAAGTCAAAGTTGGCTAATGGTGCCACCGAGGTCATCGAACCCCAACTTGGGTTTGCCCGGACTGGACTCAAAGTCCCTGCCTGCAGCCTCTTTGTGCAGGGCCCTCTACCGCGAGTGTCTCCTGTGTGAAAACCTGATGCCTAAAGACACCACTGCACCCGAGTCCCACAGCCAGAGGAGAAGTGAACCGAAGGTGTCCCTACGTGCCCGAGCATTGTGAGACCTGAGCCCCCCTGTTGGTTTAGCCGGACTGGCTCCCCCAGTGTCTACCTGCAGCCGCTTTGTCCCAAGATCGTTTCCCATTGAAATTAAGGGTGCACCCATTCCTCCGCCGCCAGGTGTCTGAGGGTCTCTCCTCCCCAGACGCTGCTTTGGTGATAGGCGGGGATCTCAATTTGGTCATGGATAGTGATTGGGACCGCTCCGGCCAAAGGTACTCACAGGTAGGAGCTCTCTCTCCAGAAGGCAAACAATGGATGGCAGATAACGGCCTTCATGATGTATGGCGCGTCCAACACACAGGCCTCCGTGATTACACATACTATTCGGCAGCACATAAATCATATGCACGCTTAGATATGTTTTGGGTCTCTCCTGCACTCCTCCATAGGGTCAGCGACTCCACAATAGCTCCACGCTCTCTATCTGACCATGCACACATCTCTATCTCCCTGAGTCCTGCAGGGGTTGAGCGTATCCCGACCCGCTGGCGACTGCGCGTAGGCCTTTTGCATTCCCCCCACGTAGTACAGGGCGTGCGCACTAAGCTTTTAGAATATCTCCAACACAACGACACAGGGGAGACATCTTTGGTTACCGTTTGGGAAACTCTCAAGGCAGTGATTCGCGGGGAATTCCTTGCCATCTCTGCTGCGGATAATCGGAGACGTCGGGAGGTCCGTGCCGACCTTGAGAGGGAAGTATCGGTGCTGGAAGCGATACATAAGCGCACAGGGGCGCAGAGGGTCTGGCGCTCACTTGAAAAGAAGCGATTGCTTCTCAAGCGACTGGACTTTGATAGAGCGGAGTTCGCGTTGCTGCGCCTCCGACATAGATTTTACCTGGGAAGTGATAGGTGTGGGAAAATGTTAGCCCGCAAACTACGTGCCAGGGCGGTGGCGAGGAATATCTCCTACCTGACACGGTCCAATGGGGAGGAGGTCCACTTGGACTCCCAGATTGCAGAAAGAGTTTCGCCACTTCTATCAGGCACTCTACAGCGCAGAGTCTTACAACCCCCTGATGCACAGGCCTACCTCGAATCCAGCAACTTCACTCGCCTCCCTTCAGTGCAGGCAGAGCAGCTGGAGGACCCCATTAGGCTGGACGAAGTGATTTCTGCTATCTCCCGGCTGAAACCTGACAAATCGCCGGGCCCCGACGGCTTCCCTGCCCTGTTCTATAAAACATTTTGTCATGAAGTAGCACCCCTCTTAACCCGGCTATACAATTATTTCTTAGAATATGGGGCGGTGACGGATTCTATGTCGGAGGCGGCGATTTCCGTTATTCTCAAGCCTAATAAAGACCCTGGGCAATGCGTCTCCTATCGCCCGATCTCGCTGCTCAATGTGGACGTGAAGCTTTTTACGGGAATACTCGCAACTCGTTTGAACCCCCTGATGGCCGGTCTGATAGACCCAGACCAGGCGGGATTCATCCCTACGCGCCAAGGCAGCGACAACACCAAGCGCCTCCTCCATCTCATTGATAGTGTCCATCGCTCCCAAAAAGCAGCGATACTCTTCGCGGTCGATGCCGAAAAGGCGTTCGACAGAGTATGCTGGACATATCTCTTCGACGTCCTGCGCGGCTTCGGTTTTGGCCCCCGCTTTATCCAATGGGTGGAGTGCGTGTGCCGGGCTCCCGGGCTTTTGTTCGGGTTAACGGAACTTCCTCCTCTTCCTTTGCAATAGCCCGGGGAACGAGGCAAGGGTGTCCACTCTCGCCTCTTTTATTTGCACTGTATCTGGAACCCCTCGCACCGAAAATTCGCGATCACCCTAACATCCTAGGCATCAGGTTTGGAGGCGAGGTCCATAAAGTCAGCCTCTACGCGGACGATATCATCCTTTCCCTTGCCCAGCCCCCTACCTCGCTTCCCGCCATCGTTGACGAACTCGAATTATTTGGGCGGATCTCGGGCTTTAAGGTTAACCTGGGCAAGTCCCAGGTCCTTAATCTGTCTCTACCGAGAGCCCAGGCGGAGGCCCTTAAGCAGTCCCTCCCTCTACATTGGACCAGCGACACTGTGCCTTATTTAGGCATACTTCTGACCCCCTCGATTCCACGCATATTAGAACTAAACTACTCGCTCTTGGTGTCACAGACAAGGAGGGATCTGGATAGGTGGACTAAGCATAACCTGTCGTGGTTTGGGCGCATAGCGGCGGTCAAAATGACAATTTTACCGCACATTCTCTACCTCTTTCAGACCCTCCCGTTGACGCCACCGCCTAAAACTCTACGCAACATTCAGCTTGCTCTAAACAAGTTCATATGGGGTAATAAGAAGGCATGGCTATCTATAGCACAATTATCACGTCCCAAAAACGATGGAGGGGTGAAGCTGCCGATGGTCCTCAGATACCTCCAGGCGGCCCATCTACGCTATGTGTTGGAGTGGAATCGACCCCTTTCGGAGAATCACTGGACCTTCATGGACCAGACCGTGGCTGGGGTGAACGTCTGGCGTGAAATATGGCTTTCCCGGCGCGCCCGCTCTTGGGGCCTTTATTCTTCTCCAGTTACGGCAGCAACAATGAAAGTGTGGGATGCGACGGCGTTGCCGAGAGGCCTCACGACCTTTCCCTCTCCCATGACGCCGCTGGTAGATAACCCAGATTTTCCTCCAGGATGTAAGAGCGTTGTTGCTCAACGCTGGAGAGAGGCTGGATGTAAACGCGCAGGCCACCTGTTTGACCTTGAGGGTATTATCCCCTTTGACCGGGTTCGTCGGGACCTTTCCCTACCCCAGACAGATGAGTTCTTCTACCTTCAGCTCCGGCATTGGGTTACTTCCCCAGCCCTCCTTCCCTACGTCTCTCGTAAGCTCACACCCTTCGAGAACTGGATAGCGCACAAGGCAGATGATAAGCATCTCATCACAGACCTCTATACCTTCCTTGCTCCCGCGGACAGGCTAGATGGGAAGCAGAACTGGGACGGGTCTTTACAGATAAGGAGTGGGACAACATTTTCTATAGGGCGCACCACACGGCTTACAACACTGCAGGGACTGAATCTGCCTTCAAGGTGGCGTCCTACTGGTATCTCACGCCAGCAAGGATACACCAATGGGACAAGAACCACACTGAAGAATGCTGGCGGGGTTGTGGCATGACTGGCTCCCTTTCACACCTTCTATGGCACTGCCCACGGCTGGAGAGGTATTGGGACCAGGTACTTAACGACATTGACGCTGCATTTGACACCGAGATTCCCCGCTTCCCGGCCTACACTTTGCTAGGACTGTCTAACCCAATCACTTTTCCACTACGGTCCCTTAGGGGCAGACAGATGGCACTAGCCTTGCTTGCGGCGCGCCAGGCGATCCTAATCCACTGGGGTACCGTTACGGTGCCGGACCACACGGCCTGGTTGCATAGGCTTTGGACGACCCTGGCCATGGATCGGCTAACGATGAGTCACGATCACGAATACCAGAAATATGCAGAGCTCTGGGCCCCCTTTATAACAATACTTTCGAAGGACGTACGTGAGGTCACCTGCCCCAAACTCCTACAGGTGCTACGACTCATTCCTCCCCCTCCGGACTTAGCGACCCCTACATGAGGGTGTAGTATGACTTGGGTGGTTTTCAACGGGCTCTGCGGGATGGCGCACTTTCCTATAGTGTATGTGGTACGGTCCCCCTTCCTTTTTCTCCTTTTCTTTTATGTGTTCTTGCGGGGGTGGGAGGGAGGGTGGGTGTTTCTTATCTACTGTTTGCTTATTATGGCGGGACAGCACGCTAAAGCCTATACTGTTTGAAAGTACAGCTTTCCCGGCCTGCATTGCCTCACCTTGAATACCGCCTGCCTACCAATGTTGGACTGCAAGCAGTGACGCGAGACATATTTAAATTGCATTGTTCTTTAGCTGCCGGCCCCTGTGGTTGTAGGCAAATAGCTGTGTTCAGGTGTAACAGCACCTCCCGACTAAACCAATAAAAAAGATTTGTTCCATAAGGGTGCACCCAACTCCGAAAAGCACCTCTGCACCATGACTCCCCAGAGCCTCCCGAGGTGACCTGTTGGTGCTGCCTTGGACCTTGACCCATACTTAACTTTACTCCAGAAGATTGGTCCTGTAAATCACTGCTAAGTTCCTGTATGCAGTATAAGCGTTTTTCCTCATTGGATAACATTACCACATTAGAGACAATACAAATATACTTACCTGTTTTCTTCAAAGTTTCTATTTTAGCAAGCATTTGCAATAGGTCTCGCATTTGCAAGAGTTTGAGCTATTTGCATTGTAAATGACAATGCCTTTTATGTATGTGTTAGTTTTTAAAACAGATAAATAAAAGGCATTGTCATTTACAATGCCAATAGCTGAAACTCTTGAAAATGCGAGACCTATTGCATTGTAAATGCTTGTAAAGCGACCCATGCAGCGCTTTCACTTTAATGGCGGCTGCGTCCCATGGCCACGACCCACATCTAAAGAAAGGTGCGTGGCTGCCATTAAAGTGAAAGCGCGGTATGGCACGCGTTTACTAAAAAAAGCATTTGTTTGTTAAGTTGACAAACACATTTTTTTTTTTGTTGTAAAAGCGCACCAATGCCATGCTTTCACTTTAATGGCGGCCACCCCCCTTTCTTTTGACGCGGCTCATCTAAAGAAAGGGGCGCGGCCACCAGAGTGAAAGCGCGGTATGGAACGCTTTTACAAAAAAAATAGCATTTGTCAAGTTGGCCCTATTGGTAATAAAAATGTAAAAGCGGGCGCTGTGCTGAAACCGTAGTGCAGCGCCCGGAGGCAAAGCGGGCACCCTTGCAGGACAGCACTTCATGCCTGCAAGAGGGGAAGATGAATAAAGAAAATAGTGCTAACAGACTGTAGATAAAACGGACAACACAAGTGAAAGGTCCAGTGCTCATGGAAGGTTACAAATGCAGACAAGGCGGTCCTAAGGAGGGAGTACCAAGCCTATTCATGAATCAAAAGCAACCATTTAGAAACAGTAAAAAGGGCCAATTGAAAAGATGGGCGGAAAATGGGCGGAGCTTCAAGTCCATGCCTGAATACAGCATGCCTGAATACAGCATGCCTCGCAGAGCACCGCATGCACTGCCCAGGCTCGACCTAAAAAGTACCTACCCCATAACGAAGTTCTTGGTGCTAAAAATTATATATGGGGAGAGATTGGAGCGGAGTTGGTGAATACCCTTAAACATGTACATTTGTGGTTGTGCATAGTCTCACAGTGCATTTCAACCCTGGACATACAGCTTGCCGTCTACTTTCAGCCCCTGTATGTAAATTTGCGGAATTGTGGAAAATCAGAGCTTTGAAAGGCCTCAAACTGTGATGTAATGTGAGCCCTGGCATAATCAGAGATTATAATATTAAAGCTCTGATATAAGTCTGCTGCCACAATTTTGGCAACTCACTGCATGGCACCAAAAGGGACAAGTAGAAATTGTTTTACAGGACATGTAGATTTCTGAAGCTTCCCGTCTCAAGTATGCATATTTTATAAAATTCCACACCCCTGGAAAGTATTTCTGAGAGAGAAAAGGGATTGCCATAAACACAATTTGGCAAGGCCAAAAATTGGTAACATATATCGATGAAGAGTAGACAGATCTCAAACTAAACGAGGGTTCAATGAATTAAGAGTGTTCAGAAAGGAATGATTAACATTAAGAAAAGTCTCTCAAACCCACCTGTATAGGAAAACTTTATTTACCTGTTGCTAACGGTTTGCGGCTAAGGGTGCTGTAGATGACATGTTTTCTGCGCTCCGGTCTTCTAGCGTTAGGCTCAGAACATTACATTTTTTTCTTCAAAGGAGTACTTTCAATTTAAAAGTGATTTGTGATACCTCTACTGAAAACCACACTGCACTATAACACCGACTTCGCTATGTTTTGCCAATTGGTTAAGAGGAGGTTGTAGAGATGTAAATGCTTATAAAGTCTGTGTACAGTGAAGAATCAGCATACAGTTGAAGAGCAGGCGGTATAAATGTTTTCCAAAAACAGCTTCCTAATGTGCCGCAGGCAGTGTGCATGTTACTATCCAGCACTACTAGACCAAACAGATTATTACTGATGGTGTTTTCCGTTTGCAGCATGTGCTGTTGTAGATCACATGCTTTGCACAGACCAAAGAGAAGTACCTAAACCCCTAGAGCAGTGACTTCTGGGAAGAGGTACAAGATGCCTGGAATAAAGTTTTCTGAAAATGTTGTCCAACCTGTGCTTCTTGATGCCCGCACAATAGTGTTTGGTAAACATGAGACCAGAGGATCACGTAGCAGTTTGCATGTTTCCACTAATGAGATGCACCCTTTTTGCATGTGAAATGTGCTGTAGGAGTAGTTTGCAATGCGGTTTGGCTTTGAATAACCCATATGAATGCTCCTAACAATGCATTTGGCTAGTATTTTATATAGGGTTTCGAAAGATGCGGCTGTGCAAAAACAACAAAGAGTTGTAATTTTTTAAATGGTAGGAGGATGAGCTACGTGGAACTTGACAGCCTTCCTGACATCTAAGGTGTGCATTGCCCTTTTTACTGAAGGAGGAAAAGATGGCAAAGTTAATAGATTGAAGAGGAAAAGATTAGACAATCAGGTGTTAAAACAGAGAATGTGTATGTAATAATACTCTCTACTTGTGTACGTAATACTACGCTCTACTTGTGTACTGTATGAATAAATTGTTGGTCTAATGAAAGGGCATGCAGTTCACAGACCCTTCAGAGGGAGGGAACTGGGAGGAGGAAGAAATTAGTTACTTACCTAGAATTCTAGTTTAGCAGCTTGCAACTCCTCTAGATTCACACACTGTGCATTATTCCACCATGCAGTGTCCAATAGAGCATTTTTTTAGGTCTCGGCCTGCACCAGCGCTTGCGCTGGTCTGGCCGAGAGTTTTAGTAAGCGGGTTTTGGAAGTGCAAACCCACTGGCTTTCGGCTGGCGACCAGCTTGCGTTCACGATAGCGTGCACGCGCGCAGCTGCCATCTGGGTTTCCTATCTCTTCCTCATTTCCTCGTCATGGCTCATTAACTCTCTGGACTCTGATGTTTCAATCGCAGCAGCAGCTCACATTACCAACTGACGGCCCTGGACTACAGTCACATGAAAAACAACAGCGATTAGCATTGAAATGCAAGCTTTTTTTTGTCTAGTTAGAAATATTGCTTCGGTGGGTTGATTTCACCTTACATCGCTATTTGTTTTATATTGGGAGTCACAGCCTAATTACCAGTATTTTTGTCTCACTCTGTTTTTTAAAAAAATATTTATTCGCGCAAAAGCACAAAGCTATATTTAAGGTTACTTTTTCCACGTCACTTCTTCACTCTATTTAAACTCCACACCCCCCACTCTTATGGTCCCTTTCCTTCTCTCTCTCTCTCTCCCCTCTCTAATTCTCGCTCTACTTAATTAACTCTCCCCTCTCTATCTTTTTTAGCCTTTCATTCTCTCACCCCTTTATCTGTTTCTCTTTCAAACTCCTTCATTCACTCTCTCTCCCCTTCTTTCTCTCTCTCTATCCCGCTCCACTCTTTATTCTATGTACACCCTTTCTCTCTCTTTCTCTCTCACCACCCTCTCTAATTGGGCATTATATCTTCACTCTATCTCTCACTCGGCAACACCACAGCATCAATCAGAGCCAGCACAGCATCAATCAGAGCCAGCACAGCATCACTGAGCACCAACACAACATCTCTCAACGCCATCACAGCATCACTCAGTGAAACCACAGCATCACTCAGCGCAACCACAGCATCACTCAGCGCAACCACAGCATCACTCAGCACCACCACAGCATCACTCAGCAGCACCACAGCATCACTCAGCACCACCACAGCATCACTCAGCGACACCACATCATCACTCAGGGCCAACACTGCATCACTCAGGGCCAACACTGCATCACTCAGCGCCACCACAGGATGACTCAGCGCCACCACAGGATGACTCAGCGCCACCACAGGATGACTCAGCGCCACCACAGGATGACTCAGCGCCACCACAGGATGACTCAGCGCCACCACAGGATGACTCAGCGCCACCACAGGATGACTCAGCGCCACCACAGGATGACTCAGCGCCACCACAGGATGACTCAGCGCCACCACAGGATGACTCAGCGCCACCACAGGATGACTCAGCGCCACCACAGGATGACTCAGCGCCACCACAGGATGGCTCAGCGCCACCACAGGATGGCTCAGCGCCACCACAGCATCGCTCAGCGCCACCACAGCATCGCTCAGCGCCACCACAGCATCGCTCAGCGCCACCACAGCATCGCTCAGCGCCACCACAGCATCATTCAACGCCACCACAGCATCATTCAGGGCCACCACAGCATCACTCAGGGCCACCACAGCATCACTCAGGGCCACCACAGCATCACTCAGGGCCACCACAGCATCACTCAGGGCCACCACAGCATCACTCAGGGCCACCACAGCATCACTCAGGGCCACCACAGCATCACTCAGGGCCACCACAGCATCACTCAGGGCCACCACAGCATCACTCAGGGCCACCACAGCATCACTCAGGGCTAAAACAGCATCACTCAGGGCTAAAACAGCATCACTCAGGGCTAAAACAGCATCACTCAGGGCTAAAACAGCATCACTCAGGGCTAAAACAGCATCACTCAGGGCTAAAACAGCATCACTCAGGGCTAAAACAGCATCACTCAGGGCTAAAACAGCATCACTCAGGGCTAAAACAGCATCACTCAGGGCCACCACAGCATCACTCAGGGCCACCACAGCATCACTCAGGGCCACCACAGCATCACTCAGGGCCACCACAGCATCACTCAGGGCCACCACAGCATCACTCAGGGCCACCACAGCATCACTCAGGGCCACCACAGCATCACTCAGGGCCACCACAGCATCACTCAGGGCCACCACAGCATCACTCAGGGCCACCACAGCATCACTCAGGGCCACCACAGCATCACTCAGGGCCACCACAGCATCACTCAGGGCCACCACAGCATCACTCAGGGCCAACACAGCATCACTCAGGGCCAACACAGCATCACTCAGGGCCACCACAGCATCACTCAGCGCCACCACAGCATCACTCAGCGCCACCACAGCATCACTCAGCGCCACCACAGCATCACTCAGCGCCACCACAGCATCACTCAGCGCCACCACAGCATCACTCAGCGCCACCACAGCATCACTCAGCGCCACCACAGCATCACTCAGCGCCACCACAGCATCACTCAGCACCACCACAGCATCACAGCATCACTCAGCGCCAAGGAGGAGGATAGGGGGAAGAGTTGCTTTTTGGGGTGGGGGGGTTGGTTAGCATAGCCTCCTATGTTTTCCTGGGAGATAGGAGGGTTACATGTGTATCTAGAAGTATTTCAAGATGCAAATCTAGAATTACAGGTAAGTAACCAGAATGGACGAAGATTCTTGCAAGCTCAAACACAGTCTAGAAATGGGAGATTTAAATTGATTATTTTTTTTCCTACTTACACAGGGCATATCTAACTCCGGGGAAAATAGTTCGGGTTTATCAGACAGCTGTGGCGTGCCCTCGGAGCGGGGAACAAGGAGTAGAAATGTTACACATGGTGTGGTCATGTTCATTATTGGTGGAATACTGGAGGGAGGAAGTATCCTGTATTAGTGAGGTGATGCAGAGATCTGCAGAGTGTGCTCCTGTGGTCTGTCTTCTGGGGGGATTTCCAAGACCGGCTAAGCATAAAAACACAATAGGATTTATTGACTTGGCCCTGGTACTTGCTAGACAGGAGGTAACTATGAATTGGAAGGCGCCCAGGCCCCCCAGGGTAGCAAAATGGAAAGAGGAGCTAGTCGGTGGGTAGGTTATGAGAGCTCAGTGTTGTATAGTGAAGTAAGGAAAGGAAGAGGATCAACTGAAAGGGTGGAGCATGGGATCACTTATTATGAGTGATGAATCAGGGGAAGAAAACGAGTAGAAGTGTAGCCAGGATTATAGTTCATGTATTGGTAGATCTGAAAAGTACTTTGCAAATTAATATTGGTAGATCTGAAATGTACTTTATAAATTAATATGTGTTGCATACATCCTGGCCTGGACTTTGAGGGCGGGAGGATGGGGTGAGTGGATTACAAATTGTTATTGTAATGTTGTACATGTTTTATTATAAATGTCAATAAAAATATGTTTACAAAAAAAATGTTCCCAGTTTCTCTTGCAGCATGAATCTCTTCTAGATTCATATGCTGTACATTAAGTAGCAGTATTATCAATTGTTTTGGGGGTGCTGGAAATGCTGCCCAACAAGGGTGAAAAACTAAAGACTGTCACTGAAGTAAGTGTTATCATGCACTGCATTTACCACGATGCATCGAGGCCAACTGCATGCTGGGATGTGAGACGGTGTGTTCCCACCCTCTTTGTGTTTGAAAAGGCTCCCTTGAGCTAATGGCCTGACAAGCTCTGGCTGATGCACCTGCACCCAGTGGTTGATACAGAAGACTTTCAGCATCATCTCCGGAATCCCCCAAAAATGTGTTGCTCTCTACTGAAGGACAACTATCCTGAAACATGTGTTTAGAGGTACACAGCACCAGATGCACCAACAAGGGTGAAAACATAAAGATTGTCACTGAAGTAAGTGTTATCATGCACAGCATTTACCATGATGCATTGGGGTGAACTGAGTGCTGTGATGTGAGGCAGTGCACTATCACCCTCCTTTTATAGAAATAAAGTGTTAAGGCTTTGAGGAAACAACGAGGATGATTATAAAAATTCACAAAACACATGTTGACCTGAGTGAGCGAGTTGCTCTATACGTAAATAAAGCACTATCCAACGTTCTGATCAGAATAAAGAACTTTGAACTTGCATGGAACGCATTTGGCCAAAATGATCATTGGTTGCACGATTGAATATATCAATCAAATCATTTGGAGCCATACGGATTTCAAAGAATTAGTCTGTTTGTTGTAATGCCTATGGTGTCGGTGAGGGCTAACACCTTTTTGAGGTCGATTTACAGTACGAAAAAGGAGCCTATTGGTTCTCCCTAATTGATGAATTTGATTGTTTCTTTAGTAACAGCATTCTCTAACATGTGCGGTGCATGTACAACAAAAAATTGCACTGTTTTCTAATATCTTTTGCTTTTGCTATATACAACATAAAAGCCCTCTTTTCATCTTATGAATTTCGAACTCTAATCCTTCAGTCTTCAAAAACCACGCCTGTTAGGGACTCTGTGAAGTTTTGGAACTGTATTATGGCATATGGCACCCACTTTCAAGCCCTTTGAGGCCGAATAGTAACAAAAGGCATTGCATGACAAACATGCACTCTCACTGTGGTCTCTCGGGAGATGGACGTGGCAGATTCAATGGTGACCATGGAAACTTGCTATTGCATGAGGGGTAGAATTTAAAAGGAGAATTTTCTAGAAACTTTCAGGGGATCCGTCAAGCGGGGGATGAGAAAAAGGGGTGCCCCCAAACGAGTTTCCCATTTATTTTCCCATAGCAACTTTAGACACAGCTACAGCCCACACAGCTGAACAGTTTACCACCAAATTTGGCAGAAAGCTAGATCTTGGTGCAGAAAGAGTCCTTATTGCATTTTGGTGTAATTCCGCTCAGTAGTTTTGGAGACATTAAACTTAAAAAGAAAAGTGTATATATCACGCCGCAGAGGATCTGTGGGCAGACCGATCTCATGTTGAGATTTGATTGGCTGCCACATCAACCAGAAAGTGGTGGTAGTCATCTTAGGACTCTGGATTGAGTCCAGAGTCCTAAAAAAAATACAGGGGCAGGGTAGAAATACCTTAACCCCCTAGGCCTGGGACCCACATTTTTTTTTTTTTTTTATTCTGTCGCAAATTTGCAAGAGGATCTGCGACAACAAACAAAAAAAAAAGTATGGTCCCAGCGCTTGTTTAAGAAAAAAACCATGGGTGGGCCAGGGCACAGGGGAGGAGGGAAGAGAGGGATGCCCAAAGCCTCTGAAGGCCCTGGGGACCTCATCCCCCGAGGCTAGGGAAAAAGTAAAAATGGGAGGGGGCACATGGCTCCTCTGCCCATGCCTGAACAAGGGCCCAGGGCCCCATCTTCTAGTCAGGCCCTGCGCCCAACCCAACCCCACGCCGCGCACGACGAAAGCTGTGTGCACGTAAGCTGTGTGCGGCACTCTGGTTTAGCTGCTCCCTGGTGAGTTGTTCATAGGTTGGACCCTAGCCAGGCCCTTTTGCCAAGCCCCCGGCGGGGACGACCAAAGAGTGTGCGCAACATGGAGTTAGTTGCCTGCAGGGGTGTTGGCCACCGGTTCTAGTCACAGGCTAGGCCTTGCGGCTAATTCCCACTGTGCACTGCCAGGGGGGTGGGTTTATGTATGATAACAAAATATTACTGCACATTAAAAAAAAAATTAGAAATGTACAGAAAAAAACAAACGTTGAAGTACCATAGTTAGGTGAAATGTTCAGTAACAATGTAACATTTTAAACTCTAAAAGCCACAGAAATTCATCAGTTATAGTTATCTCAAGTAAATATAACTCATGCCCTAAGGTAACTATAGCTCGCGCCCTTGCGAAGACGTGCTAATTACCCCACATATTACATCACTCATGACATCTTCTATGGCATCTGTAGGAAAGTAGGATCTGGTTCTTATGGTTACCCCCACTTTTTGCTTCATGTGATACTGTTTTTGACTAGTTTGACTGGGATCCTGCTAATCAGGACCCCAGTCTATCTGCTTTCTCCCTAAACTGTTATGTCATGTACTTGGGTACACTCCAGATTGGATACTGGGGTACCCTTGTCAGTCCCTAGTATATGGTACCCATGTACCCAGGGCATAGGTACCCCAGAGGCCTCCCATGGCCTGAAGCATGTATTATGCCACCAATGAGAGGCCATGCAAAATGGAACTACAGGTCTGCCATTGCAGTCTGTGTAAGATGGTGCATGCACCACTTACTTTGGATATAGGTTTACTATATCTAAGGGTACCTACACTTAAAATCTATGAGTCACCCCAATAGCAGGCCTTAACAATCCTGAAGGCAGGGTGCTTGGTTCCAAGTGAGAGGGTGCCACTGCATGAGCAGGACACCCCTGCAGCCTACAGAGCCCATTCTCCTGGGTTGTTAGTGCTGCAGCCATTTACGACATATAGAGTGGCATTATGCGACCGCGTGATGACCAACTCTAAAACGGCTGAAAGTAACCCTATCGTGTTTGGTGTCAAACATTGTGGAATCATACCCCCACACCGGTAACCGGTGTAGGAGATATGATTCCACCCCTCAGAAGCGAGCTTCGTTGGGTCCCTGGTGTTCCCGGTACCAGCATGCTAGTCCTGGGCAGCCCAAAATGGTTGCTGCTGACCAGAGACACATTTCTGTCCTCCTGCTGCTGGGCCAAGCTCGAGCAGAGGAAGGTGGAACAATAGGCGTCCTGTCACAGGGAGGTGTGATCACCTTCCAGACAGGATTTAGTGTATTAGGGCTGGGTGGGTGCGCTTGCCAGCGACCAAAAGTCTGCATGAGGGGCACATTTGGTGTCCCTGTGCATAGTCCAGTTCAAACCAGTCGTGAGAGCCATTGGCTCCTGCTCTGGCGCGAAACTGGACAAAGGACATGGAAGTAACCTCCCCACTGTCCAGACCCTCCAGTGGGAGGGTCCCCTGAATCTGTCCAACCTTCTCCCGTGGGTACAAAAGGGCTTACTTGGCTGTAGGACCCTAGATTCGACGTGGACAAGATTCTGAACAAGAAACCACTGAACTTGGACCGTCTGGACACTCTGGACTTTGCTGGACTTAGTTTGGGCCCGTCTTCGTCTCCCTCTCAGTCGAAAGCATCGTCTGTGCCCGTGCACCATACAGGCTCTGTGTAGGACCTGTGGAGCATCAAGGACAACCAAAGGTATCTCCCTTGGAGTGAAGGAGTCACTCCCCTGCAACCGCAGGCACCACATCATGACTGACCGGTCTGCTAATCCTGAGTTCCTACGGACTCCGAAGGCTCCAGCAACACAGGAGGTGGGTTTCTACGTCCCTCGAGGTCCGAGCTGCCCTCTTACCAAGTTTGAGGCCAGAATCCCTCGTGGGGGCTGCAATACCCGTACCCCTGTGCACCACGATCATTTGCAAGTGCATATGCTTGTTGGCGTTTCCCGAGCAAGTGCATTGGGCTCCAAGTAGCCCCAACCTCTGGCACCATTTCCTACCAAGAACTCCGGCCTCCTCACACAGAGTGCTCCGTGGGCTGCTGTTTGGTGAAATCGCTCGAGGTCCTCTCGCGACTCCTGTGCCTCCGGCCAGTGGGTCCATCTGAGGGTCAACTTTGCTTTTCTTGGGCTCCTCTGGCTGCTCCAGGCTTGCCCCGACTCCCCTGTGTTTGGGGAGTCTCCTGGACCTTGCTGGTCCGAACCGTAACTTTCCTTGACCTTCTGCGTGGGTTGCCGTTGCCAAGGCTTGTTGGTGCTCCCGCCGGACACCGACCCCTCAGCACTTGACATCCCTTTGTGGGACACCTCGTATCCGGCTCCTGGTCGTCCTCGACGTCTCCTGGTCCCCGTGGCTGCAGAGTCAAGAACTCCATCAACACACCTGAAGCACCAGACATCGGTGGGCATTCGTCTACCGAGCCCCTGGTCACTCCTGAGTGACCCAGACTCTGTCCCCTCTGCTTTCAGGTACTCCTCGACAAGAGTCCACCTTTGGATTCCAGCAGACACTTTTCTCCTGCATTGGGCTCCAAGTAGCCCCAACCTCTTCCAGCAGCGGCTCTTCTTCGAAGTCCTCCATTGGGTTCGACAGCGGTTTCCGACACCACTTCAGACCTATGCACCCAGCTCCCCTGGGATAGGTAACTCTGGTACTACGGTATCCACGGGTGTGGTGGCTCTCTAACCTGCTAAGTTCCACGGGGTTTCTTCGAAGTCCACTGGCAAGGGTTCTTAAACGTTAAACCTTCAACCGCGACTCTCCCATAGAATTGTACGGCGTACCCGGTCGTGTTCCCACACTGCACCCGTCCTCCGTGGGGTCCCTACTTACTCACCTTGGGTGGTTCCTTGGGGTCCCAGCGATTCTACGTCCTCTAGACACTGTCTTGACTCGAGTCGGGGTTCTTATACCACTATTTTAGTATATGGTTTGGTCTCCCCCTGGAGTCCACTGTGTATTAGTGCTATTTACTATTGTTTCTGTGCTACAGTATTGCGTGCCTTGTGATTATCTTCGTGTAGAAGATACTGTGTCGAACTTAGAGAGTGTTATATTAATAAATACATATTTTTTATAACTACTGTGTGGTTCTCCTTTCATTTAACCAATACTATAACGTTGCATTCTGGTAAAACAAGCTGCTTAATTTTCCTTCAAGACTAAGCCTGAAGGCTGCTCTCCACAGCTACAACTTGGATAGCTTTCTAAGGTTATCTTTGACCTCTTAAAATCACCATAAGGGTTGTTTGGACTGGTACAGGGTGCCCACTTTAATTAGTGGACATCATATACCAGGCCAACTTCTCACAGCATCATTGAAAATATCACTGCAACATTTACAATGAAATTATTGATAAGAAAACTGTGCATGGCGGGAGAGCGAGGTATAATTAACATACATTACCAGCTATAGTTAGCTCAGCTGTTCCATAGGAAAAGCGTTTTTGTGTTGCTAATAACTTTGGCCCCTTTTGAAGAATCTCCACAAAACTTTCCAAAAAGGTGCTACTATTCGACTAGTCTGTGCTTAGAAATTTCGGGGTGATCCATCTAGCGGGGGCTGAGACAAAAGGGACGCAAAATCCTCATGCATTTTCCATAGACTTCTTTAAGAAGGGCTATAGCAAAAACTGCTGAACGGAATTACGTCAAATTTGGTACGCAGATTGTGCTTTTTGTGATTTGGTGTAAAATCGTTCCGTAGTTTTTGAGATATTAAGTTTTAAAAAAATTTGGGCATCTCTCTCAAGAGTCCCTAAATCCCAATTTTTAAAAAATAGAGCGTTCTGATCGGCCCAAGGAGCCTTTTTCTCCTCTTGAATTAGCTCCCGCAGAAGTCAGACTCTCATGGAAGCGAGCGCTCTGATTGGCTACCAGCAACATGAGAAAAATGTTACTGACAGCCATTACAAGACTCAGGGTTTTAGTCCCCTGTCCTGAACAGGTTTAATAAAATATATATAAGGGGGTACAGTACATATACCCTGACCCCCTAGACCCCATGGAGGGGGCCCAAGAGAGACACCCTGAGCCATAATCATTGAATATGGGGAGGGGGCCCTCCTCCCAGGGCCATGATGGGTCCTGGGGAGCCCTCCAGAGGTGCCGAACTATGACAAAAAGAGAAGGGGGCCCCTTCCCCAAGCCTCTAAAGGCCCCGGGGACCTCATCCCCCAAAGCCTGTAAAATCTTTGAAAGAGAGGGGGGCCATGCAGCCCCCCTCCCTGTGCCATTAATGGTCTCAGGCACACCATCCCCCAGGGCCAGATCACTAGCTATGTCCCGGGGAACTCAGCCCCGGGATATAGGGGTTTCCCTGATCGCAACGGCGCGGCCAGGGACACCTGTGCTTGCTCCCGCTTGGCGGGAGTATTTTTGAATCTCCTGTCAAGTGGAGTAAACACAAAGTCTGTTCCCTGCGGGGAGGAGCTTTAAAAATGCTCCCGCCAGCTGGAAGCAGTCTTTTGATCAGTTTCACTGCCAACACTGGAGCAGGCAGGGAAACGGATCAACATACTGCTCCCGACCAGAGGGAGCAGCATTAGTAGCTGCTCCCTCTGGGCGCATGCCAGCTCCTGCTGCATGCGGGGAGCCGGCTTGGGCTGCAGGAGCCTTGGGGCTCCCCCTGCCCCCCCACCCCCGAGAATATGGCGGATGCCCTGGTTGGGCACCAGGACACCCACCTTTAAGAATTGTGGGCCCTAGGACCGGAAAAGCCTCGGCGAGGGCGCCCGGCCATCTTTCGCCTTTAATTTTACTAGTGGCCCTGGGGGATGGAGTCCCCAGGGACTAACATGGCTTGGGGAGGGGGGGCGTGGCCCCTCCTCTTTAAATATAAAAATAGCCCTGGGGGATGGGGCCGTGAGTGGCGGGGGCTTGGCTTTAAATGGTAATAAAATATGACTTTACATTGGGGAAGAAAAAAGAAAAATTCACTGAAAAAAATCAAAGGTTTAGTTAGGTGTGATAAAAAGATTTACTTTTGTTTAAAAAGAAAACCTTAGTAATTCACTGAAATAAAACGAAGGTTAAAAGTAACATTACAGTTAGGTGAATGTTAGTGACAACATTAACGTTTTGAAAAAAAAGAAAATCAACAGTTATAGTTAGAAAACCTAACTAAAACTTGTGCCCCGGTCATTCACTGCTTATGACCTCACATATTACATCACTCATGACATGTTCTATGACATCATTTATGACATCACTCATGACATAAATGACATCATTTATTTATTTTTTTAGAACTTTTTATTAGGAACATGACAACAATAAAAATAAAGATATCACATACCGTACAATTCAACTTAGTGAATATATCCAAACTATACATTACAATCCAGCTCTGGACAGGCAAATTCTCGGCATCACAATATCTCTTCGTCTTAATGTACATTAATGGTAGCATTTCTAGTAGTGCCAATCTCTGAGGACAGTACCATAGGAGCAGTGCATGGACTACCTCTATACACATTCCACTAGCCCAAAATCTTCTCACACTTGTAGGGGCAACCACGACTTTTGTACACCACCTTTTCTGCCACCATACACCAGTCCATATCTTGTTTCCAGTCTCTGAGCAGTGGTGCGGATATTGCCCCCCATGATCGGGCTATATTTTGTTTCCCAATCATTATGCCAAGGGTGACCCAAATCTGTTCCATGCGGCCCTATTCTGTAGCCTCCCACACATTTAGGAGGCACCATTTCTACAAGCTACTACTGATCTCCAAAAGGCCTAGATCATTGGACAATCACAGATTATGTGGAAAAAAAGTACCCTCCCGTCCACACCGTCAGGCTAGGTCAGGTTTCCTACCCATCTTAACCATGGTGTTGCAGGATATATTAGCTCTACGTAATATCTTAAGCAGGACAAGTTGAAACCTTGCTCTGATCAACACCTCTTTAGGAGAGGCTAAGGCCTCTGGCCAAATCTCATCCGCTAGGTCTTCCAGATCTGCTTCCCAGCGGCTTAGCAGCAGCTGAAGGAGCGCATCTAGTGAGTTATTAATCAATTTACTATACATCAGGGAGATCGCCCTACAGGTCATGTTATCGTGTAACAACCTCTCTTCCAATGGTGACCATTCAGGAAGGTACTCCCCCCAGAGGATCCCTGCCTGTAGAGCATGTTGGACCTGGAGATAGCGAAAGGTTTCTGTGACAGCGAGGTCATATTCTCTCTGCAATTCAGAGAACAGCAACACCTCCCCACCAGACCAGAGATCACCTACCTTGGAAATGCCTATCAAGTCCCATTTATCAAAACCAGGCCTCAGTCCCAACACGCCCAGTTTATCAGAGTCCCACAGTGGTGTGGCTTGTGTAATCCTACCTCCCCAACCCAATCTTTTGAGAGTGGCGTGCCACAGCTGGAATGTGAGTGCTGTGGGTCCCGTAAGGGCTGAGCGCTTTGGGGAAGTGCATAGAGCTCTTTAATAGCCACCAGGTTGCAGGGTATAACGGTTCATACAGTACGTCGGGACGGCAACGGGTCGATACACCTATTGATTAATGGTCACTAGTTGTTCCGCCCAATAAAATTTTGAATATCTGGTAAAGCTTTTCGTCGTACCAGTCTCGTGTTAATTTTTGCAATGCTATACGAGGGGTACCCCCATCCCATAACAAGGCTCTCACCGCGGTTTTGAAATAGGTGTCGGGCCAGGGAAAGGTGTGTTTTTGCAGCACATAGAGAAATCGTGCAATGCCATCATCTTAAACAAAGCAGCTTGTCCAAGCAGGGATAGCGGGAGAGACCACAAGTGGTGAACGTCTCCCTCGAGTCGCTGTAATGGGCCTTGAAGATTATTGATGTTAAATAGATCAGGATTGGTGGTGACAGATAAAAAGGTAATGAAAGCCGCCAAACTTCGCATGCGCCTCACAACCCGGAGGCAGTAATGGCGCCTCCCCGTGAAGAATATACATTGTTGATTTAGACCAATTAATAATGTACTCAGAGTATTTACCCAAGGCGCTGAATATACCCATTATCCTACAGATGGAGAGAGGAGCTGCGACATACAGTAGAATATCATCTGCGTAGAGAGATATTTTGTCTTCCCATTCTTTTGTCCAACGGAAGCCGCGGACCCAAGCCGCTAATGGTTCTAAGATCAAAGCGAATAGAAGCGGCGAGAGAGGGCTGCCCTGTCGGGTCCCTCGCCATAGGGGGAACTCTCGAGAAGTTTTAGCATTCACCACCACCTGGGATAGGGGATCGGCATGCAACAGCGACACTCATGATAGAAACTTTGTTCCAATACCGTAACAAAAGATAGGGCCATTCAATGGTATTGGAGGCCATACGGGCATCTAACGATAGAATAACTACACCCTCCTGGATCTTTTGTGCCCGTCCCAGCACTCCGTGGGGTCACCGTAGGTTCAAGGCCCTATTTCTGCCTGGCATAAAGCCAGACAGATCGGGATATACTAATTTAGTGATAATTTGTATAAGTCTAAGGGCCAACAGTTCAGCAAGGATTTTGACCTCGGCATTGAGAAGTGAGGTGGGTCTGTAGGAGGAACATTTCTCAGCCGGTCTGCCCTCCTTATGAATAAAAGCTATGGGGGCTAGTCTCTGGTTTCTAGGGAGCACACCTCTATTACGACTTTCCATATACATCTTGTGGGAATATGGCTTTATTATAGGTGCTGTGAGTTTGTAGAATTCTATCGGGAGTTCGTTGGACCCCATTGACTTGCCCGAATTTATACTACCAATTGACAGGGCTATTACATCTTCCATCGGGTCGCTCTCCATAAAGGCTCGGTCTTCAGCGGAGCGGGTTGGGAGCCTCAAATCAAGAAGAAGATCACAAGAGTTGCTCGCTGGAGCCATACAGGCAGGGGAGTAGAGGTGTGCATAGTAATCTGCGATGGCATTTGCAATATTTTGGGGATCCGTAAGGGATTCTCTAACCCCTCAAAGAAACCCCAGTGACCCATCAGTTCACTCTTTCTCTTTTATCTAACCATGCAAGGAGTCTTCCCGCCTTGTCACAAAGTTTGTATATGTGTTGTGGTGTTGCACGATGAATGGTCCTAGCGGTGTCAGTCACCAGGTCTCTATATTCTTGTTGCTTAAGGTCTAAGTCATGTTTAGTGTCACCAGTATTATCGAGCCTCAGCTTAGCCTAGAGAGCCAGAATATCACTCTCAAGCCTCTCTTCCGCTGCCCTAGTCTCTTTTTTGTGCCCAACAGTCAGTGAGAGTGCACTTCCCTTGAAAACAGTTTTATACGCCTCCCAAGGAATTTGTGAGGACTTCAATGAGACCTCATTCTCTCAAACAGTTTTCCGAGGCATTTATCAGGCTCTCTTTCATGCCTGGGATCTTAAGATACCATGGGTTTATCGTGATGACTTTTTGTGTCCGTTGTTTGCCCAAACTATAGATTGCCCACACAGTGGAGTGATCAGATATCCCCCTAGCCAAATGGTGCACATCACGAAAGCCTGAAACATGGTAGGCTAATGTTAAAAGAAGGTCAATATAGGAAAGGCTACCAAGAGCCCCTGAATGGAATGTAAAGTTCTGCGTTATGGGGTTATGTGCACGCCAGACATCTACTATCCCCAAGGCTGAGAGGAAGTCTGTCAATTGAGTGAGGGAGGGGGAGCCGTTTGTCGTGGGGGCAAACGATCTATAGTGTTGCAAGTTGTCATGTTAAAATCTCCCCCCATTAAAGTTCTCCCGCTGGAAGTTCATGTAGAAGTTTACCCAGATCCAGGAAAGTGACGCCGGGTAGAACTGGTGGAATATATATGGACAGAATATTTATTGTCTCCCCCTTCCACGTCCCAGGGAGGGCTGCATAGCTACCTAGTGGGACCCTCCATGGCTGGTTCACAGTCAAAGGCAGTTGTTTTTTGAGTAACATGCCAGTACCTTTGGAGCTCGACGTAAATTCAGCATGAACCATCATCTGGTTTCCGCAGCGATCTAGGGCTTTGCAAGCTTTGCCCTTGCAATGTGTCGCCTGTAAAAGGACCACCTCAGGAGGATGTTGTTTTATACACTGTAGCATTACCCCTCGTTTGATTCTGTCTCCTAGCCCATTTACGTTCCATGACAAGAGTCGAATGTCGGAGACGGCTCATGTAGCCATTATCAGGGCGAATTAGTGTCTAAAATGGGGCTTTTACCCATCCCAGAGATTATTTTCGAAAGCCTGGCGGAGCTGGGATTATTCACATATAACCAAAGAAATGTAGCTGGTGTGTTGGAGTACAGTTGGTACCTTATTGCAAAGTGAACTAAAACTATGACTCAACTATACCCTCTCCCTTCCCCGCTGATGGTCATAACTTACCTGATTTGTGTCTTGAGCTAACAACCCCCCGTTGCATGACGAACTTAGAACTGTCCGCCCCCCAAACTTTGCAGAGTGCCCGTCGCCCCACCCCAACTTGAAACTTATGGAGGAACTGTGAGCAATCCGAGAATGTCACCCTCAGCCTCCGAGAAAACAAATACTGAAAAAGTATCTCAGGCCCATAATATTAGAGATTGCGTACACGGGAAATAACAATTTACAGCGCAGCTTAGGTGTCGTACTTCACCCATTTATATAGATTCATTATAGCAGTATCACCAATGTACAGGCTATCCCGTTTAGGTTTAAACCTATAATAACTAATATAACCCCCCCATAAGGGAAATAGCTGTCACCAGTGTAAACATATAAACACTGATAAACACCTGCACAACCACAAACTAAATGCCATTCAAAGAAAGGAAAGGGAGAGTGAAAGAGTTGTTTTTATTTCTTCCTGAAGAGGCCAATACAATTTAACTTTGTTATACAAGGTAGCAGCAAGAAAGACTGGGTCAACATTATTCTGCTTGAGTTTTGTTGTTTTAGGATGTCACAAAAACATTGTTTCTTCTTCCTTTTGCTTTTTTCAGTTTTGTGGTCTGTGGTCTAAAGATGCAGGGTTTAGAAGCATGTTTAGGTCTTATTTAATTATTGTATAAACTGTAGAGAATCAGGAAAAATCAAAATCATATTTTATATTTTGGCTACGTGCGATTCTTTCACGGATGGGTAAAATGGCTGGTTTCAAAAGAATCTTTTTTTCAATATGTACCATTGTCATAAGGTTTCTGCACATACACAGAGCTATGCACAGGATAATGGGACCACGGAATACAGTGGTTTGCCTACCATATACCGTAGCACCCAAAAACCCCAACCCAACTAGCTTAGCATCCCATTAGCACCCAAGTACTAATGTTTGGACAACCCAGAACACGGTATCTTTATCTCAGGACTCGCAGAAGCAAGAACACTCTTTCGTCACTCACTCGTACTTGTCCACAAGGTGCGTAGGAAGAGACACTGGATAGGTTAAAATGTTTATTCCAACTTACGTGCTCTAATGTACAGTACACGTGTCAGTACTAATAGCATAATGCATATGAATAATATAAGCAGCATGGTTACAATTCCATAGAATACAAACGGGGAAAGCATTTCATAACTCAGTGGATAAATGTCTAAATAACATTACCACCCTCCCGTGCAGTAAGATAGTTTATTATAAAAATAGAAGACCTCTGGGCTTTGACTAGCGAACCCTCATACCTCGGTCTCTAGATGCAGAACTACATCAGCAGACAATCACAGCTCTTCTCCCTGGAAAGGATTCCTCCAAGTGTGTTAAGCGCCAGTAAAAACCCCAGTATTAAAGGCACACAAAGTTTCATGTCATTTGCGCCTACTGTTATGTCTGGGTGCGCGAGACTGGCCATATCAGGAAGAACCGAAATACATTGTTATGCGACCTTGTACATGTTGTGCAGTCTGAGCCCAAATCGAACAAGAGAAAAGGTGAAAGACAGAAAGTGCAGACAGCGCAAAAGAACTTGGCAAGAGCAAAGGGCGAGGGAGCCCTGGCTCAGTGTAACGTGCGCAAAGAAAAGCAGCATGGCAGCTAGTCCTAGGCCAACATAACAAGGCAGGCAACAAACCACAAGACACCCTCCCCTGGTCAGTCCGGCGTCCAAGACAGAGGGCAAAAAAAAATATATCCAGTAGAGCACAGGGAGCGCCCAAACGGCGAAAAACAAGTCAATCCATGAAAGTGTAAGTGCAGAAAAAAGCCATACCCTCCAAAAGGGCATCATTGGAATCGTCAAAAAACATAGATGCCATCCAATCCATGAGATCAAAAGAGCAGGAATGCTCCTCAGCAGAGGGAGCATCCAAAAGCAATGCGGGACAACTTGCGTGATAAACGAAACAGCTTTGTTGTAGGAGATCCTGGGCAGCCGCCCAGATATCCCATTGCGCCAAAATCCCCAGTGCAGCCGCACGCGCCATACAGCCGGCAACGGAACAGTCCTGCTCATGGGCCTCTAAGGGACCCATCAACTGAACAAAATCCGGAACAGACAATGACGAATTGGAGAGGCAATAATCCAAGGTCCAGGTGAAAGGACAGCGGATGCAAGTCATTACAGGTTGCACGCAAGTGAAATACGCAAAGCGAAAGGAAAGAGTATATGACACACTCAGTGTCGCCAATGGCAAGACACCAAAACCAGCCAAAAGGCGCTCACGAAGCAGCTGGAGGCGTTCTGGATCGAGCAGGTCCCATCGGGGAGCAGCCATTGCGCATAAAACAAATTAATAACAGGACACCAGCCGCCAAGGCGATGATCAACGGGAAACCGCCAAAGACGCTGGAAAAAATAGAATGAATAAACGCCGGGATGACACCAAAAATAGTTTGGAAGGAGGACACCAAACCAGACCCCACGACTTTAAAAAAGTGTACCAGACCCTCTGTGTTAGATGCGTTAAAAATACGATGAATTAACTCCCCAAAATGTTGGGGGAGATTAGTGTTCAAAAGGGCCTGTATTTCACTGTGGGTACTCGCCACCTGGAGAATGAATGTCTCCCGGGCGGACGTGAGCATAACTTCCTCGTTTAATAATAGTGCCTTTATTCTGCTCAGTCTATTGAAATCTGCCTCCATGGTAGGGATGGAAGGCCAAATAGAGATATCAACCTTGCCATGAGGGGAGGAAAAAGCACATTTTTGCAGCAGACAACCCTGTGCGAAACTGTTACAATGTAAGGAATGCCAGCCTGCAGGCCACAACAGTTTTCGTTATTTAAAAGTAAATAACTACCATTGGAAAGGAGAGTGAAAGTAGGAGAAATAACAGGAGCAGGAATACCTTTCAGCACACAAGCAAGATTAGGAGCGGAAACGCTACATGAGCCATGCAATTTAATGTGTTTACAAATAAGCGAATGACCCATAGTCGAGTCGCAGTACTCCCCCGTGAGAAAGACTTCCTTGCCGTCCCGAAGGCATTTATACATGAAAGGCAAGGACCAGAGTTCATGCAGGAAAGCACTGCCCAAGGGCTGGTAACGGCCCACAGGATAATGTTTCATGCACGAGTCAAATTCAAACAAGGAAAAAGGTAAAGCGATAACCCCATGAACTAGCCACACAGCAGAATCGAGTTCTGCAACAGAGAACGGCAAAGGATCCATCTTTTCGATATGTAATAGAGTGTAAGTTGCATCTTTCATGGACATAAATTGCTGTTTGTCAGTTAAGTTAAAAGGTAGAAACAAGGCAGAGGTGTTCAAAAAATGCCAAGGAACTTTACCTAACTTGAGCGTTTGCAAAGTCCATGCAAACTGCATAACTGAACGCAATTGATTCTGACCATGATATAACACAGAAACATCATCTTGTACAATATCAACAACAGAGGACACAATATTCTCTAAAGTATAAATGCGAGAAGACAGGGTATTAATACTATTGTCAACAACAGCAAGCACCTTTTCCAAATTTGCTTGATCTATTTCCCGAAGACGGGAAGCAGCTTCCATTTGTGATAGCTTCCAGAGTTCATTATATGTCTCATAAATGAATCTTTTAGGTCGGGGACCACGAGGTCCCAAAACAAAGTCGGACAGATCAATATTGCCTGAAAGGAGGGACAAATGTTGTTTAACAGAATCAAGGGACGAATGTTGCAGCCATTGTTTGCATAATTTACCAACAGAATATGTAGTGACAGTACGGGAAGCAGTAAATCTCGGATCAGGCCTATCCTGTGTGTAGCTAGTACCTGAGTCGTGAAAACGCATTTGACATGCATTAGATGATATAGGCCATACCAACCAAGGTGACTGATCCAGTTCGGAAACATTAAATGAATTATTCTGTAATAGAGCCTGTAGGGTCGTCAGGGACAGGTTAAAACGTGAGCTATCATTGGGAAAACTCGACAGGGATGGAATTGAGGGCGAGTTTAATTGTTTAGTGGTAGCTAAGCCCCAACACGTAGTTTGATAGATGGAAGCATTTAGGAACATAATTTGGGTAGGGATGAGGCAAGCACGATGCAACGCCTCGGTTCCCTGTACCTGCCATGACTTGGAGCCCCAAATAGATTTCAAATCTATTGTATCCTCCCAGTACTCATAACCACCCACAGCTAGGGCACTTAAAAATGAACCCGAATAAAGCAATTTGGTGTGTGTCAACATAATTTTCTGAGTTGATGTGGTATTAAGTCTAAAATAATAGGATGCAGGGTTCGACCGATTAAAATCAGTAAAATAGGTAAACTTATTTCGAAGAGTTTGTGAGCTACCTGGCAAGGGGTTTGGACAATGTTCCCATTGGGTGTAGTTAACAGAACTACGCAGGGCACTTGGCTTATGGAGAAAATGATTACCCCAATGTTGGTAACAATACAAATCGGCATAATTCGCAGAATTCATATATAAATCTTCAGCATTAAAAGATGCATAATATTTTAAATCGGCAAACAATGCTTCAACGGCATGCACATCCCAATCATCAGAATGAATATTATTTTGTACTACATCACCCATTGAAACACGAAGGACATTAGGTACATTAATAATTTCCGTCGGACCATGGATTTGATAGTTCACTGCATCCCATACGATGCCATCAGCAACTGGAAAAGCTGAAATGTTCACAAATGTGTGGTCACGCTTCATGATGTGAGACGAGGAATGAGGAGCCAAAGTTCCAGAAACATAGTCTACAGCAGAGCGTTCAGGTAAATAGTGACCATTGATTAGTAGAAAAAACACTGTGACAAAGCCAATGGACATGAACAGAAAAATCAAGAAAAGTACCAACCAGAGGTATGTCCAGGGTGGAATCAAAAAATTGTCTCTAAACCAGGATACAAAAAGACTGAACTTGGATGGGACTTTTGAAGATGTGGAATCCGAATCAAAGGAATAACGAGTCGGACTCAGTGGCGTTATTGGTTGATGTGCCACCGATTCAGATGCAGGATAAGTATACTCGTCCTCGTCGATATTGGTGGAGAGTTGGGGATCAATTGTAGTTTCAGGCAAATCAACCATCTCAATTACAGCATCAGCGACCGTTCGTGTAGATGGGTCACGAACATATGTCCGATAAATGGCAGGACAAGAGACCGCTGGTGTGACACTATTCAGGATCGGCCAGGCGCTGTAGCTTGACATTTTCCACTGAGATGTATCTGTTCTCCTTGCGACCAGGAAGCGGTGGTAAAATGACTGTACGTGTTCCCTTCAAGCCCAGAACTGGAACCGGTGCACGAAAAGAGGGGCCGAATTCTTTTTGTTTTCAACCTTCTCTCGAACCAGTTCGCCAACCTTTGGAAGCCAGCCGGCTACCGGAATCTGCAACGCAGGATCTGTGGCTGAAGGCAAATGTGTAGTTGCAAGTTTGTCTCGGGCTTCTTGTAAGTCCTGTAACATAGCAGAATGGTTATCTACATCAAACTTGGCGGATTGCGCCGCGATGTCTGGACCCTCAAGGTCAGGCACAAACATTCTTATGCCAAAGAGCATTTCGTATGGGGTCCGCCCACCCAGAGGTCTTCTAGGGAGATTATTAAGTGCACGCTGAACGGTATACAAGTGGGCCAGCCAGTTCCTGCCAGTACCTATAACTCTAGCTGTTAAGGATTGCTTTAAGTCACGGTTCATTCGTTCAACGATAGAGTTGCCCTCAGGCCTATACGGAGACGAAAATTTCACCCGCACCCCAAGCGAAGCCATTGCATCCTTGTAAGCCCTAGAGGCAAACGCTGGACCTTGGTCCGAATGGAAGGTGCCGCATGCGAAAATTCCCACAAAGACACGCAAATCCCTGATTACATTTCGAGCGTCAGCACTACGTTGTGGCCAGACCCAGAGGAACCGTGTGCACGAGTCCACTGCTACTAAGATGTATTTATAGGCAGTGTCTGATGAGAATGGACCGCAGTGATCCAAGTAAACACACCCAAAGGGTCTGTTAGCAATGCAGAGCGGGGTCTGTGGTGGGCGTGTTACCGTGGAAGGCTTAATCTGTTGACAAACATCGCAAGAAAGCACAAAAGCACGGGTGTCTTTATACAATCCACGCCACCAATAACGCTGCTGCAAGATGGAAACGGTAGCTGACACACCTGCATGAGCCGAAGCCATGCCTTCGTGTGCAGCTGATATCAAGGCACTCCTGCGGTCCGCGTTGGGGATCAGCCGATCTCCAACGTCAGGTATTGTTACATAAGGAACCTGATCGGGACTTAATTTGTAAGAATACTTGGAAGGGAAACCTGTAGGGTAATTATCACCTTCCTTGGTTGCAGCAATAGCTGCTAGTATAACAGGGTCAATTTTAGACATGGACCTGGTAACCGCTGCTACTGAACACGTGACTACTGCTGAACGGGCAGCTTCATCTGCCAGATCGTTACCAATAGCGTGTGCGCCCACCCGCTGATGGCCTAAGGTGTGTACCACCTGTGTGAGGGGCAGACGTTGTTGTAATTCTGCCACTCGAACCCAAAGCATTTTATGCTTAATTGTGCTCCCTTTTGCGTCCTTGTAGTCATTTTTTGACCAGAAAAACAGATTGTCATTGTAAGATTGTACACAGTAGAAGGAATCACATACAATAAGAGTGGTCTCATCCTGAGAAGCGAACTCAAGTGCAAGTAGCAATGCATGCAGCTCGGCCAATTGTGCGGTACTATCTCCAAGTGTGCGAGTGTGCACTACAGAGGATTTGAACGTTCCACCCACAAAGGAACCCGCAACAATAGCACATGCAGCTGAATAAGCGTGCTTGGACCCAGTGGCCGGTTGCGCCGAACCATCGGTGTAGATCACACATTTGTAATCCTCAAGCGGTAGTAAAAACAAAGGAGGAGGATGAACGAATTCATACTGCAAAAACTCCTGAGTCTGAAGAGAAGAATCAAAAACAAAAGTGACGTCCGAAGACGTCAAGGATGTAGCCCATTGTATCCAACGGGGATGCATTGCTTTTGAGTTCGGTACACTTGCCTTTGTTACTGCCTCTAGGGCAGGACAGGGTGTTACCACCAGAATTCGCTTTCCCTGTGCCAGTGCGCGTTCTTTTAGAATCGCCATTTGCACTGCAGTTAGAACTTTTTCAACAGATGTAAAGCGCAATTCAGCGGAAGTGTACAGATGTGACTTGTATGCGATGGGTACTGTGTCACCTTCATTAAAGGTTAAGTATGTGAATCCCACCGCCCCGGAATTATTCTAATCACCAGGTTTGTGTGGTTATCACGAGTCAAAAGATATTTAGACTCCAATAGGTCTGTCTGCAAAGACTGCAGAATTGAGGTATGCTCTGGCAGCCAGCAAGACCTTGAATAAGTAGGTTGTATCAAAGCATACAAAGGCTTGATACGCTGGGCATATTCGGGAATGTAAGTACGCCCGAAATTCAGGAAACCCAGCAAAGACTGAAGTTTCTTCAGAGTATTTGGGGGGCACAAATGTGCACATTTTTCCAAGAAATGGGGGCTAAGCCCTTACCTTCGTTGTTGAGCTCATAGCCCAAGAACAGAACGGTAAATTCAGCAATGTGTGACTTAGCAAAGTTAAATTTGTAACCCTGCTCCGCAAATTCAAGAATAATGCGGTCCACACGGGACAGATGCTGATATAACTCGTCGTCTGTCAGATAGATGTCATCTACGTACGAACATGCGTCTTGATCAATGTCATTTAACAAAGAAACAACACGGGCGGCGAATATACCCGGACTATTTTTGTAGCCCATGGGTAAACGCCGGAACTGGAATAATTTACCACCGGAAGTGAATGCGGTCCATTGACCACTCTCCGGGGCTAGGTTGTGCGTGTAGAAACCGTTTGAAAGGTCAAGTGTCGTTTTATATTTTTTACGAACAAGACTGTCTACAAGCGCAGAACTATGTGTATTCTGTACCGCAAAGTTCCGACAATGGGAATTTAAATGCCGGTAATCCAAAACTAAGCGGTACGATCCATCGGGTTTAGAAACCACGAAAAGGGGATTGTTCATAGGTGATACGCATGGTTCGATTACTCCCTGATATTCCAACTGTGTCAGAATTTCGGAGACGGGGCCTTTTGCCTGCCGTTTGATGGGATATTGGGGTTGTGGCTGCGGTAGTGACCGCAAAGGTATTGCATGAGGAGGTGATTCTTCATCCCATCCCACATGGTTGCGGTATAACGCTGGTGCCAGGTACACAGCCCACTCAGCTGCAAGTGCTTCAGCTTTGTCTTTTGGGACATGCCTTGAAAAGCTTGGAAGGATTACCTCCTCTCCTTTATGTGCAGCTAAAACGAATGGGGGTGGCCAATCCACCTCTGCTAACAAAATGTCATATGAAGAGGTTAGATTTTCCCAAAAAATCCCTTTTATTTCACGCGGTATGTCACCTTCAATTTGGATGACTATGTTGTAAAGTCTGTCAGGGGGTGCCACTCTCGTGTCAGCTGTCTCTACAGTAACGAATGTTTCAGTTGCTGTCGCCTCCATATGAGGACGTAGCGCCTCCCGCACTATGGTAACTTCCGCGGCGCTGTCTAGGAGGGTCACTGCCCACGTCCAATTCTGGAGTCTCGTTCTCACGGTCTGTGGCATATTTCGCTGTTACAGCGGCAACTTTTTCTTTTGAAATTGCGGTCGAGGAAGGTGAAAGTCTTCTGCTTTCCCTCTGACTTGTTGTCGAGGTTGGTCTCGCTCCTGGGGAGCCTCTCGGCCCCTTCCTCTATCTTGCCGTCCTCCTCCACCAGCCTGTGACGACGTCTGGGCCTGTGAAGAACGAGGAGAACGGGTATCAGAGCTCTGAAACCTTTCTGGTGATTTAATTCTCGACCTATCACGTAAATCATAAGTACGTTCAGAAGAAACCGAAACTGGGGAAGCGCCTCTCGACCCCGGCTTCTTTTGTTGCTTACCCTGTTTTTTCTGTCTCCAACTCTTTTTAGTGAAGACTGGCCTATCATCTTTCTCAGATGTACTTTTTGTTTGTGTAACCTGTGTTTGCGATTGAGTTTGCAGTTTTACAAAAGGCTTGTTGCCTAGGCTGTTTCTTCCAATTGTTTTATAAGCCCGGGCTATAATTTTCGGTAATTCGCGGGGCCTGTCCAACTCTGGGACTAAAGCCAAAGCATTCGCTACTTGAAAGTTCATAGCATCGCCCTTGACATTTCCAAGGATCAATTCAGCTACTACATCAAACACTCCCACTAGTCTCATCCCTAATTCCACAGCCGCTTCAGGGCCATGCTCATCCTGTACTTTTTTAATTACAGAGGGTAGAACCGTCATGGAAGGAGTACCAAAACATTTTGAATAAACTGCTGCGAATACCTTACCCCAGTTTTCACATGATGTCAAATCGGGATTAAGTCTTTTGGCAAACTTATCGTAAGGATGCGGTGTTTATCCACTGGGGACGTATGTGGAAACACCGCTTCTATCTGATCGAACTTTTCGGCAAGCCAGTAAGGATAATCGTCCTTACTTTGTGGACGTTTGCCCATCACAGAATTTACCATGACAGGACTTATGGTCACTCCAGCTGCAACAGCTGGTTGGCCAGCGACTACAGGGGCAGCTCCATGTAGGCTACCTGTAACGTATGTCACTAAGGCTCGATGCACTCGCACCAGTTCGGTATGCATAGTGCGCAGTTCCGCAATCGGTAATGCCAGATAATTTGGATGCGGGGTATACCCGGCCAATACAGGCCAAGTGGCCCCCTGAATTGATAAGGGGCCTAAACGAACTGCGGTAGTTGGTTGTGGGAGGGCGCCATTAAACCAAACACGGTGCTGCCAAGCCGTGAGAGGCACTTCAAGATTAGTATAGGGTCGATAGGCAGCAGGAATAGCGGTGAGTTTATATTCATGAAACAGATTATCACCTGCATCCACCGCCTCAAAAGTGATCCAAGTGTAAAACACTTCAAAGTGATAAGCCGGATCGGCTTGAACCACAAAGACCAACTCGACCCCAGTATCGGGCACTCCGTATACACCTAGGTGTTCTCGGAGTGGTCCTCGGCTATGTGCAGCTATCGCCACACCAGCCATAACTAAACAATTGTAATCGACAACCTAACAGGGAGCACAAAATGGGTTTTCTATGTAACCTTTTTTAATAACTTCAAGCTTGAAAGTACCTATAAAACGTTCAATATAGGAGGTATCACCGTCACTTACGCCTCCGGAAGCGTACGCGAGGGTTTTGTGGACAAGCACAAGTACTACTCAAGCGTCTCGCAGATAAGCAGCCCCACGGTGGTCGCGCCATGTCATAAGGTTTCTGCACATACACAGAGCTATGCACAGGATAATGGGACCACGGAATACAGTGGTTTGCCTACCATATACCGTAGCACCCAAAAACCCCAACCCAACTAGCTTAGCATCCCATTAGCACCCAAGTACTAATGTTTGGACAACCCAGAACACGGTATCTTTATCTCAGGACTCGCAGAAGCAAGAACACTCTTTCGTCACTCACTCGTACTTGTCCACAAGGTGCGTAGGAAGAGACACTGGATAGGTTAAAATGTTTATTCCAACTTACGTGCTCTAATGTACAGTACACGTGTCAGTACTAATAGCATAATGCATATGAATAATATAAGCAGCATGGTTACAATTCCATAGAATACAAACGGGGAAAGCATTTCATAACTCAGTGGATAAATGTCTAAATAACATTACCACCCTCCCCGTGCAGTAAGATAGTTTATTATAAAAATAGAAGACCTCTGGGCTTTGACTAGCGAACCCTCATACCTCGGTCTCTAGATGCAGAACTACATCAGCAGACAATCACAGCTCTTCTCCCTGGAAAGGATTCCTCCAAGTGTGTTAAGCGCCAGTAAAAACCCCAGTATTAAAGGCACACAAAGTTTCATGTCATTTGCGCCTACTGTTATGTCTGGGTGCGCGAGACTGGCCATATCAGGAAGAACCGAAATACATTGTTATGCGACCTTGTACATGTTGTGCAGTCTGAGCCCAAATCGAACAAGAGAAAAGGTGAAAGACAGAAAGTGCAGACAGCGCAAAAGAACTTGGCAAGAGCAAAGGGCGAGGGAGCCCTGGCTCAGTGTAACGTGCGCAAAGAAAAGCAGCATGGCAGCTAGTCCTAGGCCAACATAACAAGGCAGGCAACAAACCACAAGACACCATCACATTTCCCCACAGACAGAGAATGGGTAAAACCCTTTGATACATCAGCCCCATTTTCTAGTGATTCAGTATTGACAGTAGGTGAATTGCCAAATATCCCAGGCTTTAAACATTCAATGCCAGATGTAGTGGCAGGTATATGTGAAATGAGTGCTGTCACCAGGCATCTGGAATAGCGGTGAAAACATGACACCAGACTTTTTGAAAACATGAAATGCAGTCTCACTTGGAATGCTTGTATTTGCAGTGATTCAGCTACATATATGAAAATGTTGTGTGATGACCTGTCAAAATCGATACCCGAGCTGAAGTGCTTCCTGGTAGGAAATCCATGCCAAAGCATCTTTACAATCTTCAGAGTTAATGAAGAATGCTATTGACTTTGTAGTCCATTCTGGTGCACTGTTTCGTAATGCGCGGGAACTAAAACGCAATTATTTTTAATATTGTGGCCTCAAAGAAAGTCACCCCAACTGTGTCATTTAGCCCATGGTTCTCAGTTCTAGAGGCAGTGAATGCTATATTTTCCATGTGGTGACCGTTTACAGAATTTGTGCTTATTGATGATGCCAATATTGATAGTGATGTGCAAAAAGGACACTCTACTGCATTCTTGGATTTTTACAGGAAAACATGACTGCTGTAGTGGACATAACCAAAAAACTTGAGTCTAAAAACAACCTTGTCTACCAAGTGTTCAGCATAATTGATGTAGATGGGCGACATGTTTAGTGACTTTGGCACTGCAACATGTTCCATGTTAGAATGTTTGCCACTTGGTAAGCAAAGAAATGTTGAGGAGCAATTCAGGAACTTTTATTTTACAATGATGAGAAATTGCTTACAATGATGCATAGAAATGTCCCTTCACCAACCATGGCATTTGAAGTCAATGAAGGTACACTAAACAAGCTCTAGATCCCTTTGGTAAAGGGGAATTTTCTCCGGACTTTGAAAAGTAATGCTTCATTTTTGACCGCTTATAATTACTGAGGGCATATGCGCCCAGTTCAACGCTTACGTTGCAGAACCTATCCAGAGAATCGCAATCTTTAGGTGCACCAGTATTGGCATGGAAAGGTACATCCGTGGCTACAGTTCGCAAATTGTGTACTGGCTGTTTTGGCGTTGCCCGTCAAAAGTGCCAATGTCGAGAGTGCCTTTTCACAGATAAAACTTTACATGGGAATGAAAGAGTGAGTGCGCATGACCAAAGACTCACTGAAGAAGTATAGTATGGTGTACCACAATAAGTTTGATTTGTAAAAATATGGCCTACGCTCGTAGGCCATTCCACTATGTGGGACTTACTGGAGTTAACAGAAGCATTTGTTAGCCCCCCCAAGGACCCTCTGCAGCCAAGGGGACTTCATCTCCCAACCAGTTGTACGCAAGGAGGCAGGTTTGCAGAGTGGTGGTGAAAGGGGGCGGGGCCTTCAGCGTGATGCCAGTTGTTTTTTTCTTATTTATTAGGGGAAGCCCCCCCCCCGCCCTGGGCCGTTTACGGCCCTGGGGACCCGATCCCCAGGGCCAGGCCTTTTTTCAATGGGGAGGGAAGCCGTGCGGCCCAGACTATTCATTTTTTTTAAATTAAAGGGAGGGGGGGGGGGGGCCCCCCCGAGTGGCCCCCTTTCCGGGCTGATTTCAGCCCCGAGGACCCCATCCACCGGCCTCTATTGTGGGAGCCCTGGTCCCACCTAGGGCACCCACTCACCACTGGTGGAAACTATGGGGGGAACCTGAAGGCCCCGCGGTGCCCGCCGGCTCCCCGCCTCCTGCGGGAGCTGGCATTGCTTTTACACATAGGGAGCTGCTAAACATGCAAGCTCCCTCTGAGTAAAAGCAATTTTGCTCTGCTTCTAGCAAGAGAAAGCATTTTACCGTTTGCTATGGCTTGGCAGGAGCCCAGTCATACAAATGTGGATTTCGGTTAATATCTCTAAAACTACTGAACGGATTTACACCAAATAACAAAAAAAGTCACTGCCCTGGACCAAAACTGGTGTCATTCCGTTCAGCAGTTCGGGCTGGAGCCGTGTCTAATTGTCCTATGGGAATTAACATGGTGAAAACCTGTTTTGGGACCCACCCCCCCCTCCTTTTTCTCGGCCCCCGCATGACGGATCCCCCCGAAACTTTCAAGTCAGCAACTGATATATAAATATATATATATATACACACACACATATACATATATATTATACATATACATGCGCACACACTAACCTTATATATACTTACCATTTCATTGTAAAGGCATGCATAGTAAAGGCATACGCGTGGCAAAGGCATACGCGTGGCAAAGGCATAAGCGTGGCAAAGGCATAAGCATGGCAATGCCTGGGTGGTAAAGGCCATTTCCCCTTTCCATACCTCCTCACCCAGATTCCAAAATTCAATTTTGCTAATTTCTGTTGTCAAGAAGGACTATACACAGATAAAAACAGCTGTTTAAGACAGTAAGAATTACATTTAAACTTATCTGCTATTCACAGCACAGGAAAAAAACACAGCTGAAAGTCAGTTTCCACAGTGTTCTTCCCCTGCATATGGGTCACTAGCGGGAGAATGTCAATGATGGACCTGCTGAAAAGGTGAGCATCCAGCTACTAAAGAGGATAACAAAAACTTCCTCTATTCTTGTATAGGTGAATTATTGCAGCACTGTTGTTTGGGAAGACCGGTGTAACGCCTCCCAGAAGGAAGTAGCTCCAGGAGAATGAAATGCAAATCTCAGTACACTAAATTCAGAGTCAGTGAATCTAAAGTCATCCTTTTGTAAGTAGCTGATGCTTGAAATAAGCCTGATTTAGGAAGTTGAAAACTGGACCCCCCTGCAGTGAAAAGACTCCAATACGCGGCCAAGTACAATCTTTTAATTAATGCTTTAAGGACTGAACAAAACAACATGGATGCAAAAGGCCATCCAATAAAGACATTGCTGAAACATCTGAGAAATAACCACACTAAAGTCACATTAGGATCTGCAAGATGTGCCAATTTTTGACTAAGGGACAGGATATTCTCCGGAGGAGAAAACATAGGAACCGCAGAAGAGTCCAGCTCTACGCCTATAAAATGAATTCACTAGGGTGGAATAATAATGATGCAAAACCCAAAATTGTAAAATTGCGAAAAAATAGATGGAGGCCTATTGATAAGATGCAGGAGGCCAACCAGTGCCCCAAACTGGAGAACAAATATATCCAGTAAAGGCACAAATGGTATACCATCACTGAAAAAACCTTATTGAGAAGCCTTGGAACAGAATTCAGCCTGAAGGGTAAACACTGTATTGACAGTGCAGCATTCCACTGGAAACCCACAAGTACAGGAGATGCTCCTCCTTTGCTGGAATATGGAAGCACATATCCAATAGATCCATAGATGTTGCCAGGTTCTGATTTAAGTGGTCTCAAAGGTTTGAGCTATCAACACAAAGTTTCAAGCCCAGAAAACCCCCCAAAAACCCAACATCGCCCTGAAACTATATGTTCTATGTGTAAAACAAAAAAAATCAAGAATACACAAATTTCCATAATAAAATTAAACGTCTTTTTTTTCTATAAGTAATGTCCCTGAAAGAAGAGGGTGTTGAATTTCTTCAAGAACCTCTCAAGATAATATCTATCTTCATAATATTAAGTTTCATTATTCACTGACTCCACATTCAAGGCAGATTTCTTTTTAAGGTTGGGCGCCTTCTTCATTGCCTTCTTTATGGTGGAGCTTCCTATTTTCTCAAGTCACATCTTAATAGGCATGTCTTCATCTGGGCTCTACAATCTCAGCACGCAGTAATCCTGAACGTAAATGGTTGAGGTTTCTTGGGGTTGACTCCCTCCCTCTGGAAAGATCTCCCCTATTGATCTACCTAGGATCTCTCCTCCTTTCATTTAATTAAAAATCCTGCTATGTAACCAACTGAAAATTTGAATCCTGCTACAGTGTTTTTAGGCTTGTGCTCTGGCTCCGAAGCTGTGCAGCTCTATGCGTGAAGAAAAAAATAAACATCTTTCTAAATTTAAGATCCGTTTAGTGACACTTTAAATGTGATTAGTTATATTTTGCATTGAAAACACATAAAAAGGCAATAAAATGAAAATCAAAAGACAGGAGGAAGTAAAGCTTACTCTCGTGACTGACGAGTGCTGCTAGGTGTGCATGGCCTCGTGGATGCGGAATCGCCCTAAAAAGGAAGATGAGATGAGACGTGGCGCAAAAAGATAAACAATGCATTAAACATAAGGATAAAGTCAGTCCCTGAAACATATGCCCAGTTTAAGGCTTTTAGCTTACGACCAATTTCCACCTACAACAGTAAGAAAATGTTGTATTACTCCAATTTTGCATTATACGGGAGAATATCACTTGTATTGTAAGGATATGTGTAAAGCAATGATTACATAAATGTAAACTGAAAACATCATATACAACAATCATTTGAAATACTAGGATAGTTGGATTAATAAATGGCACTTCTTTTTCCATTTAAATTCAAATATATTAATTTTTTAATGCCCCAACGCTGTTATGTAAATGCCTGAAAAAGCTCGGTACACTGTCATCTCACCGGTTTTCTTTCTGGACAATTTACAGGAACTTGTGTTTTCACACCTAAGATCAGGCACCTAGAGGGTCTTAAGAAGAAGCCCAGTGCTACTTTACAGGCCATCTCCTTAAAACACGCTCCAATCATAATCTGCAGGTGGTAATGGACAGGTGAGGGGCTTATCGAGTGTGGAGCACTGCTCCAAGCCCGTCCCCTGCCGAGAATCAACTGTTGATGCTGAGGTTATTGGCAATGGTAGGAGAATAAGGGACAAGCCAATATCAACATCTGAGTCACAGAACCAAGGCATGAAAGGTCAGATCAGGAGTATGCAATGTGGGGTCAGCAATGTATTGGTGAACAGGAACTAGCAAGTGCCTACTAAGTGGGGCCTAACAAGGTAAACAAAAACAAAAAAGACAAAACACATAGGCTTATGTCTGCCTACTGGATTATGTCAAGCATGTACTTCCTGAATAACACCATTGAAATTAGATAAATGGGAAGATAAATGGGAAAGATGTGCAAATAGAATTAAACACTGGTGTATGGCAACAGGCCCCCAGCAATGCGATTACAGGGAACTGAGGAACATGTACAATTACTAGAAACTGCCCAGGATGTAAGCTTATTGGAAGGGAGGAAGACCATGCACTGAATAGAGGGGAGTCTGCATAGACTCAGGTCCTCCAATGAGAAAAGGTGGATGGGTGTGGGAAGAGCAAGGAGGGATCACTATTACAAGCCCATCCCCTCAATAGACCCACTTTTGAATAGAATAGAAGAGACTAAGGGGATGAGAGCTGAATGCGCAACCTTTGCCACCCCTTCTGCTGCACCCCTGCACCGCCCCCCCCACTCCAAACACCCAAGCCAAATACTTGAGGTCTTGGACGTGGGACCAGGAAGACAAGTTACTGCGCTCAGTCATTTCAGTTCCTGCACTCAATTCTTTGCTTTGAAATGTTTTGCTTGGCCAATCCCCTATGAAATCCTACATATGCTTGCTATTGATAGACAAAAGGAATTTCCATTAGCATGCCTGGATACAAGTTTCTTTCTGGAAAATGCAATGAAGTGATGAGCAGTTAATGAACTGATAAGACACAGAAGTAGCAAAAATCTATGCACTAGGAAAGAGAAATGCTTTTTTCGGCACAGAACATGTAACAAGTTTATAACTTAAAAAAAACTATTGTTTAGCTTAAGACTGTGCTAGCACCTTGCAGTAAAAGAATTTATTAATTCTTGATTTTGGTGAAGTTTCAAAACATTAAGAGAACAGCAATCTCAAGAACTAACATATAAGTCGTTTTAACACAATAGCACAGGTGCACCACATAACAAATTAGACAATAAATTGTATAAAATTCATGTACACAAATTTTCTTCCAATTTTCTTCCTTTATTTTCAACGAAGTCTTTAAAAAACAATCAAGGTGATTTGAGACACAGCCGACGCGTTTCGTCCTTATCAAAAGGACTTCCTCAGGGCAAGTTGATGTTTGATAATGGACGCGTTTCGTCCTTATCAAAAGGACTTCCTCAGGGCTGTAGATTCAACAAACACAATACATTTATAAATATATATGTACATACACATAGAAACGACAAAACTTGAGACAACACACACTATTGACAAACGTTCTAGTCATAAAATACCAATTGGTTACTATCGTTTCATCTCATTAAATTTTTTTATTATTGACTAATAATTTCAACCTCTTTATGTTCAGGTAAAATACCTACCAGATGCATGCAGAAAGAAATAAAGTTAAAGAACTCAAAGGGATGAAAGTTTAAGGATCAAATAAAGGAGAACGAGTCACGTGATCTCTCCTTCCTTTCTGTCTTCGTTCTCCTTTATTTGATCCTTAAACTTTCATCCCTTTGAGTTCTTTAACTTTATTTCTTTCTGCATGCATCTGTTAGGTATTTTACCTGAACATAAAGAGGTTGAAATTATTAGTCAATAATAAAAAAAAAATTTAATGAGATGAAACGATAGTAACCAAATGGTATTTTATGACTAGAACGTTTGTTAATAGTGTGTGTTGTCTCAAGTTTTGTCGTTCTATGTGTATGTATATATATATTTATAAATGTATTGTGTTTGTTGAATCTACAGCCCTGAGGAAGTCCTTTTGATAAGGACGAAACGCGTCCATTATCAAACATCAACTTGCCCTGAGGAAGTCCTTTTGATAAGGACGAAACGCGTCGGCTGTGTCTCAAATCACCTTGATTGTTTTTTAAAGACTTCGTTGAAAATAAAGGAAGAAAACTTTGTGGACATGAATTTTATACAATTTATTGTCTAATTTGTTATGTGGTGCACCTGTGCTATTGTGTTAAAATTGTTAAATTCCTGTATGGGAATCACACAGTGACAGTGGGTGTTTTGTCAGTGTGCACACATATTTCTGGGTAGTTCCAGATTTTTTATATTTTAGGGATAGTGGGTTAGGTGCTGAGGCCTATGGGGTTCCTCTGTCTAGTTCCTTTTCTTTAACATATAAGTCGTATTGTTTCACCTTTAAAAGCAGATAAGAAACATTATCAATACACATGTAAGGTGGTCTGTAAAGTGTGAGCAGGAATCTGTGTTAGTGTGCGTGCGTTTCTGGTATTTTTCCAGGCACAGAAGCTTTGTAGCAGCAATAGCAAGAGAGATTCAACATTAAACAGTACTATGGTATACTACTAATAAAAGAAAATAAACCAAAAATTTGGAAATATTTCATGCATTATTCTGAAAAAGGTCATTTAATGAGGCAACATCTGTTAATAAGACTTGCGCCATTTCTAGTCGTCAGATATTAAGAAAGCGCTTACAATTTTAGAGAGTTCCCATCTATTCTGTCTTTCTACAATAAGCCACGATTCTGAAAATAGGGTAGAGAACGGTTCCTGTATTTTGCAGTATATTTCATTGAAAATTGTGCCTCTATGAATTATTCTGTTACTCCACCTTATTCTCCAGTTTTGTGAATTTCAGGCTGAGCACTCAAATAATGCTTTACACTTTAGAAAAAAACTATTTCAAACAGCCGATGGACGGATATTGAGACTCTAAAATTATTTTTGGGGCTAGGAGTGTTTATTAAATAAGCACAAGCTTTTCCCTTATCATTTGTTCTCACTGGCAGCGGTATTGCAACCTGTCTTGCAGTGATTCTGTTATTTCTTTATCAGGTTTAAAGAACAAGATTGAAATTGCTCCACTCCTCATAGTTGCCATGTGATGGGCACACAATACTCATGTCTAATATATAACAGAGTTCACTCCGTTATCGACAGCATTCTTTTAACTATTTCGCTCACTATTATAAGGGCACTAAAATCTATATACGGAGGCCATCACTGCTGAATGGAATCAACAGCCTAGTGAAGGTAAGTTAACCAAAGGCCAAGGTTACTTGCCTTGTTTCAAGATCTCTCTGTGATCATTAGCCACGGCCACTTTTAACATTAGAGGTGAGGGCGAGATTCAATTAAACAGTGTGCCAAGATTACGTTTAACTTATCACAACTACACGTTATCTTAGTAGTAAAAGTTAGGATATACATTTTGGAGCGGCACAAAATACTGGGACACAAGGTAAAACAGGATGTGAAAATGACATAATGCAACTCTATAATCTTTTGGTCGCTGATGCGGATTTGAAGGAGGTCTTAACACCCCAACAACCTGGCCTCAATTACCCATTTTCACTTAGGGCGCCCGTGAAGGCAGTCTGCATTTAAAACAAACGCCGTCACGAGAAGTCATGAGTAAACCCAAATGGTCTTTGGACAGAGGCATTGCCGGTAAACATCTGTGCAGTTAAGGGTTATTGAATGAGGTCCAAGCAGAGTTAAAAACTTTCACTGCAAAACTGCACTCCACCCGGAACTAATTATCTCATAGACATCACTACACACATTTCTACAAGGAAGGTATCTCATCCGTCAGCCGGTGATTCTACAGTGACCCTTTTTCAATCTCCTTGGTCAGATCCTTCCAGATTTTTTCAATCTAAAACTACAGAGTAACTTATCACTTTTACTGATGCATCAATGGCTAATCAGTGTACTATGAGCCAGGCAATTTGTCTGCACAACAGACAAGCTATCCGTCACCTGAATCTTTATGCTTTTTGTCATCAAGAAAATGATTAATCTTTTCCCAGGTATCCTTACAAACATGGTTGTTCAATCTCTTATTCTAGCGTATCTAGACTACTATAACTCTTTATCCCATGCTGTCTGGTTGTTTATTGAAAGACCTTAGAGCATACATACTGCCACAGCTGTCTGATGCTTGGCATGAACAGAAGAGCTTGTATCTCAACTTACCTGGCATCTATTCGTAAAACCTCCATTTTCAAATCTCGGTCTCTGTCTTTGTCACAAAGCTCACTATGGAGCCTCCTCTAGTTAATCGTGTAAGCTTTTTGTCTGTTACAATCTAAATAGGACTTTGCCTTCCAATGGTCCATTGTACCACAATTTCACCAAGCCTGGATGGGTATGGTTAGTTTTTGTAAACTTCTGAAGGCATATCTGTTTGAGAAGCCCATGCACTAGGATCCTTTTTCAATCCTGAGAGTGTTTGCATTTAGCCTAGCACTAGGACACCCTTTATGTAGGGTAGGTGATCAAACAAATGCAGATTTTCTTGCATGAAGTGAAGTTTGTGATGAGACTCTTTCTATGACGCACTGTCATATGTTTTAGGATTGTAAGAATGACTATTTAATACAAATAATGATTATTAAGAGGAAAAAATATTGATGCACCGATGGCATAGGTTTTGCCTCAGAGAATCATATTGCAGCATTTACTCTGTTGAATGATATTCAAGTTTTTAAAAACCTAGGGCCATATTCCGGAAGTACCATGAGAGCGTAACGGGCAGGGCACTTTGGTATTACAGGAGGGGGCACAGACGATTGTGCGACCCCTTCTGTAATATCTATAGCGCTGGCGCACATAAAGCGCCAGCGCTATAATCAGACGGCATTCCCTCATTTGCATGGAGGCATGGCACCGTGCAAATAAGGAAATCCCTTTGCCTCTGTGCCAGCGCCGTATTATACACGTGGGCGCAGAGGCAAAGATGCTGTCAGGAGGCGCACTGTCAGTGCGCCCTCTGATGGCAGCCCTCTGGAAGGGGGAACGGGGGTCCCATGGATCCCCCCAGACATCCCCTTGCAGGCGGGTGCAGTCACTCACTGCATTCGTCTGCAAGGGGATGTCTAATATCCCTACAAAGTGCAAAGGCGGGTTCCTGCCTGCACTGTGAAACACAGAGCGTCTTCAAAGCAGCTGCTCTGTTTTCCACATGAATGCGCGGTCCCCAATGCGCCAGTTCACGGCTGCCCTGGGGGCAGCGCATTCATCCTAATACATCACATTTTCCTTGCATGCGCCAGGTGCACCTATTAAAAGGTGAACCCGGTGCAAACAAGGAAAATGCGCTCGGTGATACGGCCCCTGGAAACCCAGTTCGATGGGAGGCTCACAACGTCAGATAAGGCTAACCCACCTCTATAATGCATTTCCTTTTATCTTAAGCTAATCAGTAAGTACTATATCAACAAAGCTGGATGGTGGCCTTTGTACAAGACACATCTCACGTAATCTACAACTTAGTCTAAGTGGATTATTCTAGTGTGTGGGAGGAACAAAAAAAACCATTTTGAAGAAGGGATCATTGTACACATTCAAGATTACTCACATTTCATCCCACTAAGGACAGTCAAAGAAGTTTGTATTTGTGAGTGAGCTTGGAATGGGTGTGGAAACCTCTCCGGATAAATTACACTGCACCATTAGCCAACAAAAGGAGCAAGACTAAATGCTTGCTAGCGTAACCGGCTTGGATTCAAGTTTTCCCCCCACGCGAAAACCATTTTATAGGGAATAAAAAGAAATATATTGGGATACATGCTGCTCTTTGACAGAGAATTACTTTTCTTTAGCAAAAGTTTATATTTGAAAAACAGGGACACATAAAAGTACTTTGCATTAATTAAATTACTGGAATGCTTATGTAGAAAACATACTTGCCAACTGTAATGTGAAAGTTCCCTGCTACTTTGTTGACAAACAGATGCCCGTGTATTCTGCATGCGTCTGGAGGTTGCAACAAAGAGTCTTCCCTATGTGAAAAAACATAGCACATCTGTTAAAATAGAACCAGTAAGTTACCCTTGCTCAAACTATGTAGTGTGCATATTAGTAAGCGCATACCATAGCATTTAAGAATGCTTATATTAAAGAATTTCATCAACTCAAAACTATTTATGTTGTTACCTTGTGTTTGCACAATGTCCAACTCATATCTGATAAATAAAATGTGAAAGATTGGAAGATATAATATTCTCTTCAATCAGTTGATAACCTCCATGTCTGACCGAGATGGTTCCATTATACAAGACATGGCATTATAAGAAGGCTTAAAAATGAGCTACATTTATTAAAAAAAAAATATGTTTTAAAAACGAGGATAGTTTGAAAGCAACCCTTGTAGCATCACTTAACATTCACTGATTTTAAAAGTATATGTGCAAAAAAAAAAAAAAGTCATCCAACTCAAAAAATGGAGGTACTATGAAGAGGCGCAAGTATATTTCCTCTTCACTCCCATAATGAACAGAGGGGAAAAGAAGTAGTGATGATAATTAGGAAGGATGCCTTTTTAGGTTTCGCCTGCACAGCGCGTGCGCTGTGCTTGTGAATTCTATTTTATTTATTATATTTCTTAAGAGGGACTTACATCCCGCCTTTACTTTTCAGTTGTTTGTAACTTATTTTTCTTCCGTTTCTATTGGTTGTAGGATAACATTTCCTGTTCTTTGTGTGTTTTTTTTAATCAATGGGGCATGGCCAAAGTACTCCTCTTCATCTGCTTTTGTAGAACTTTTTTTTTAGGTTTCGCCTGCACCGAACTTGCGTTGCCGTGAGCGGTCTGTTAACATTACGCCCCCACACCTGTCACCACCCCTCCCATTCAGGTAGTTGGCAAGAGGGGCTGTACTGTGTGCAAACGGCAGTCACACTATTTATTTTAGACATACTATATTGACTGGAAATCTCTCCAAAATATATACACTATGAAAAGCCCTGGCGTTCTGCATCCTGTTGTTAATTTCCACTTCTGTCACACCTCGTCAGCCGACTCAGCGTCTTGGGGTCAGGTTCTCTGTTCCATTACACACCTCTTTCAAGCCCATTTGTGTGTTTGTGACCGTAAAAGCAGACAATTGCTTGTCACATTCAGGCACTCCAGAAATGGACTAAGCAGACATCTGTCTATAGGCTTCACCGGAGCTCAATGGATCTCCACGCCACCCAGCTGTAGCTAAGTCCTGCCAAGGCCCTCTTACGGGGTTTCATTCAGTTTGGGGGATTTTTTCACCTCCCTTGTAGATCTGTCTCCACCTTCACAGTTCCTGCAAACTTGCCAAAGAAAATGTGCCCCGTCTCCTAACCAATAATTTCTTTAGGCGAGGAATATGGAAGGGAACTTATTCTGCAGAGGACTGGGAGCAGGAAAGAAAACAGCAGTTGTGTGTGCGGCTTCAGGAATGTCGCCACAGGAGGCCAAATCACCTCTGCTGTGCCATGATCAAGTTAGGGGACATCTACGCGTCCGAGATGGCCATTACTGAGCCTGCCCCTCTCGAGGCAGACAGCCATCTATTTCTGTGGGAACACACGTTTATATAGCACCTTCAATCGCCAAAAGTGCCTTTCCGGAGCACTGTAATTATCAAGCATTACTATTGGCATCTGCAATATTATGCATATTAGAAATCTAGGATGGAGGAGGGGAATGCTACCAACACACAGGTCAGCAAGGTGCTTAATTCGCTGAGCTATTAACCTACATCTATGTCTTTATAGCTACCTATATATGGTCTGCCCATCTTTCTTCATGCATTCAGCCAAAGCCCCCCCCCTCCTGTCTCTAAACCTGCCATAAAGAGCTTGGGAATGTGGCTGGATGAATTGATTTTGATTTTCAGGTAGTAAAGCTGCTGCCATCTGTTTCGGCATACTGAGGATGCTATGGAAGATTCTCCCTCTCCTTCCCCCTACCTCTAAGAAGTTGGGAGTCCAGGTGCTTATACTTTCTCGCCTGACTAAAGCAACTCTCTCTAAATGGGAGCACCTAAGGCCATAGTAAAGAGACTTCAGGTTGTGCAGAATTCCGCTGCTCGGACACTGCACAATATGCCCGGCAGGCTCTCTTACTTCTTCATTGGCTCCACGTTGTAAAGAAAATTGAATTTAAATCACTCTGTATTGCTCATAGGGCCATCCTTGAGAAAGGGCCTCCAGTCACTCGTTCAATGCAGTCTTCGTATACCCCCGGAATATCCCAGCATTCCTCCAATGTCCATTTGGCCAAGGTACCTGTCATTAAAAGGGCTAAATATGGAGGACACTCTTTTGCATATAATGCAGCCAAATTGTGGAACAGCCTCACACTTTCTCTTCGTTCAATTAAAAAGGAACTTCCTTTTCGAAAAGCATTAAAGACTTGGCTTTTCCAGGATGGGCCCTTCAGATTCTCCTATCGATTCTGTGCTTCATTTTAGCGCTGGGATGCCTTCCGGTAGCTATGCGATCTACAATGCTTCAAAGAATAGACTAAAATAAGCCTAGAGCTTACAAATCCATCCATTTATCCATCCACCCACACATCCATATAAAAAAAAAATCACGAATTCATCCATCCATCCACAATATTATCCATGCAGCTATGTAGCCAAATAAAATGAATTCATACATTCATTTATCCACCCAAACCTAATTGAGCCATCAACTCATATCATCCATCCATACACACAACCACTCATGCATCAGTCCTTTCACGCACTGTCAGCATCCGCACAACTGCAGCGTTGTCTCCCCCTCTTACCTCTAATCGGACATGGCGTGCTTATAGTTGCTCCCTCTGCTTCGCAGTATATTTTCTGCATCTATCAGTAGCACGTGCGTCTGCCTGTTGCACATACATAAAACTCGTTTTCCCATCTCCTGCCGATATTGGTAACCTTTAGATTTGATTAAAACTTGTAAAAACCAGCGCTGTCCTTAGTACAATGTTTCTGAGCTTGTGTGCATGTTCTTCAAGTGTGTGCGGGTGGAGTCCTTGCTAGTCTTTGTGTGTGTATTTCCCAGTTTGTGTGCTTCCCCACTTTAGGCCATGTTGCCCAGCAGCTCGTGCTGCTGTGTAACATGTTTAAAAAACAAAAACATTGACAAAGCTAATAGATGTCACATAGGTTAAACAAATTGGCTTTGCCAGTGCTTGTTTATTTTTGGCTATGTTCAACTCTAGTATCCGCCTTTACTCTAACTCCCTTACTCTGCTCCGACAGAGCTACCCAAGAGCAATAAACTGGGACTACCAACATCAAACTACAAAGCAGTGTTAACAAATCTTACTTATGAGGGCTATGCTAGGAGTTCTAACCTCCACATGAACTACACACTTTTAAAAATACGGAAATTAACTTTATAGTTCTCGGCTACGGAAATGCTACTGTTCTACCTATTGTAGAATACAGAGGAGTACAAATGAAAGCCGTATTTTTCGAAACAGTGTATTTTAAATGAAGTTATGCTCCATTCTCAGCTGGGGAAAAGAAGAGTACAAAATAACATGGCCATAAGCGGTTTATGGACTTTCATGAGCAAGAACATTTATTGTAAATTTTACTTCAAGCAACAACCAAGTGATTTCAGTCAAGCAATTCAATTAGCACAACTCAAACACAAATTTCAACTTCTTCAAGATGGAAAGCGCAACAGGCTTGCAACAAAGCATGCCATGTTATGTTGATTTCTATAGCGCACTAATCATCCGAGAGGGTATCCAGGCGCTTGGGCAGGTTGTGTAGGTATGTGGTGCCAAGGTGCTTATATGAAGAGCCAGGCCTGTAAAATACAATCATGTTCCATTCTCACCTTGGCGGCAGAGCTGTTGAAGCACTTTTAATAGCACTTTTGAAAATTACATCTTGAAGAGAGTGCTCCTCCTGCAGGCGATTCTGAATTACTTGCAGCATCCTGAAGTCAAACAAATAAGCAACACAGTGGTATTACAGGTGCTCTGTTTAGGTGCATATGTATCAGCTATCCCACCACAAAAAGCGAACACTTACCACATATAAAAAAAGCAGGCCAGAACGATAAAGCTCAAAACTAAATAATAAATAAACTGCCAGAAAAACAAGAACAACTTTAAATACCTATGCAATTTTTCAATAAATAAGACTGAACAGACTCCTGAATAGAAGATATCAGTTGTTCAAAAATATAAACATTTTTTCCAACGATATGGAAAATAAAAAAAGGTGCCCATTTTCGATGTTGGTCCCAGACTACAAAGGTACAGACAAGCTAAAAAAAAAATATTTAAAAAAACACAAGTGGAGCGCAGCCCAGAGTGAGTAACAGTTGCCGAGATTATTCAAGCATTTACTTTTCATGCTGACCTTTATTTACTGCGACGCTACATATATTTTCATTCATGCCTACTGTATACGTTCACTGTTGCGTATAGCTACTGAACCAAACCTTAGAGTTCATGCGCGTGGGCTGCGACAAGAACAAAAAATATGAGTCTCCAAGAATCTCTTTTGCATAAGTAAGTGCAAAATCTAAATAGGTTATTTAACTTCAGCTGCTACCCACAATACTTAAAAATGCTGCATACCTCTGCCACTGTCTCTGCTGGGGCGAAAGATCAAATATTACCTGTAAAAGAAAAGAAAAGGGCAAAATATAGTGACGCTGCAAAATCATTTACGCATTCTTTTATTTCTGCCAAAAGAAATATAGTCAATAAAGACCACAAGACTGGGGACCCAACTGACATCTTCAAATGTAGTCTCAATTCAGAATGTGGTATCGGGCAGAGAATGAGGGGGACAAACGTTACGTTTCACTGTCAGACTTGCGCAAGCAAATTTTAGTGGCTCTAAATTACCAAACCAACTTCGGGACATGCTAGCTTTGCCAATGGTTTTTAGCAGTGCTGACTGGCATCCCTGAAGATGTACAGCAGTGGTCTCCAAACTTAAACACAGGCCCAAGGGAGAATTTTCTGAGGGAACACGAATATAGGACTGAGCCCTTCTCCTCATCTCTTCTCAATAATCCATGGGAGGGTTAGCAGCAATGGCCCCATCTCTGAGCCCAGCCCCATCATTAATCATAGCACACATCCCTCGTCACTGCCTATGTGTTTGGATGGCCTTCCAGGGGTGGCATAATACATGCTGCAGCCCCTGGTAGGCCTCTGAGGTACCTATGCCCTTGGTACATAGTATACCATATACTAGGGACTTATAAGGGCACTCCAGATTCCAATCAGAGATGTGCCTAAGGCACATGGAAACCTTTTACAGAGAAAGCAGATAGACTGGGGCCCTGAATAGCAGGATCCCAGTCCAACTAAGTCATAAACCAGCAAAACACCATAAAAAAAGTGGGGGCAACCATATAGTCAGATTCCACCTTCCTACATAACCCCCCCCCAAACGCAAGGAGATAAGGCTAACCTTGGCCAGTTGAGCCTTCATTGACTAAGTGGTCATACAAGGAAGCACCTGCACTAGCATGGTTGCCCCCTGTCTTATGGTCCACTAAGGGTATAAGAGGGTCTCCACCAGGGGAATCACTACCTGTGGTGTGCTTAGGTAAAGTACAAGGCTGGTGAGGTGTCTGAGTAGGGAAGTGAGGCCCTAGGAATGTTGGCCTCAGTTTCCTCAGATCACTGGTCACCATGTATGCCTGTCTTTCCATGACTGAGTTGCACTTTGCTCTAAGGGTCAACCTTTGGCTGCCTACAGCTGGGGGTTGGGTCCCTTTGGATGGACTACTGGAGTGACAGGGCAGGTTTGGAACCTTCAGGTCCCAGGTTTGCCCTTGCCTACCAGAGTCCTTCTGGGGGAGGTCCCTACATAAAGGCATGGGGGATCCCTCAGTGTGTAGAGGAGTTTTCACCTGGCTAGGGCTACTAGACTGGGTGCCCCTAATCTGCTGATGGGGGTTCCTCTGGACAGGGGGCCCTGGGGGTCCACTGACCTCCCTGACCTCTGCAGCCCTGGGCTGGCTGAGGCAGGGTAGAGAGGGCAGGTTACCTGCTCCAGACTGGGTACCACCTTGGAAGGGTCCTCTGCCATTAGGGGTGTGGCCAGGCCAGGCCTGACTACCTCTGGGGCAGTTCCTTCACTAGGGGTAGGGTCAGTTCCCTGAGGAGGCTGACCCTTACCTACTGTCTGGAGGGAAGAAGACTTTTCTTCAACCCTTGTGCTCTCTTTTGGGGGAGAGTGGGCCATTCTTTCAGGCTCCATCTCTCCAAATTCTTGGGCTGGGGCTGTGGCCATCACAGCCCCACTAACCTTTACAGGGACGCCCAACATCCTAAGATGGGTTTGGTGTTCAACTTCAGCCCAGGCTGAAATTTCCAAATCATTGCCCATCAGGCAATCCACAGGTAAGGTGGGGAACACTGCCACTCTCTTTGGGCCTGTGACCCCCTCCCAGCTGAGATTGACTATGGCCATGGGGTGATCTGTTCTGACACCATCAATGTTGGTCACCTGGTATTTAAACTCAGGTAAAAGCTGGTGAGGGGGGACTAGTTTCCCTGCCACCATGGTGACACTAGCCCCTGTGTCCCTAAATGCCACAGCTTTCTGACCATTAATTATTGGCTCCAATCTGTACCTGCCCAATGCTATGGGACCCATGGTAAAGGTGGCAAATCCTATACCACCATCAGAGTCAGAGGAGTCTGTTGAGGAGTCCCTGTCTAAACTAGGGCCCACCTCGGTTCCTCTTGCAAAAGCACCTAACTTTTTGGGTGCACTACTCCCAAATGGAGGATTACTACTGGTAGTACCAGGAGGGGTGGTAGTAGTTGTGGGAGGAACATTTTCTTTATTGCCAATCCTGGGGCAACTGGGATCAGTTTTCCAGTGCCCAGGCTTCTTACAGACATGGCAATATGGTTTCTTTTCAGGAGAGGAAGGAGTTTGGGACCCACCCCCAGAAGAGGAATTTTGGGGCCCTGTAGGGGACTTATCCTTAGATTTATCCCCACCTTTCTCTTGGGACTTAGTAGAATCTTTCTTCTGGTCACCACCCTGATTTCTAGTTTTTACTCTGGTTCTGACCCATTTGTCTGCCTTCTTTCCCAATTCTTGGGGAGAGGTCAGATCAGAGTCCACCAGATACTGGTGCAAAAGCTGGTTTTGACAATTAAGGATCTGCTCCCTCATAATCAAATTGTACAATCCTAAAAAGTCATGCACTTTGTTGCCATGTATCCAACCTTCCAGAGCCTTTGTAGCACAATCTACAAAATCAACCCAGTCTTGAGTCTGAGCTTTTTGGGTGTCTCTGAACTTCAACCTATACTGTTCAGTGGTTAGGCCAAACCCATCTATCAGAGCACTCTTCAAGACTGTGTAATTGTCAGCATCCTCTTCTCTTACAGTGAGGAGCTTGTCTCTACCTTTGTCTGCAAAGGAGAGCCACAAGATTGCTGCCCACTGCCTCTGGGGGACCTTCTGAACTTTACAGGCCCTCTCCAGTGCAGTTATCCATTTGTGGATGTCATCCCCACTCTGGTAGGGAGGGACAATCTTGTTTAGGTTTCTATGGTCATAAGACCTGTCCCTATCTCTAGGGATATTGCTGCCACCATGGGACTCTAGTCCCAACTTTCTCCTCTCCCTAAGGAGATCTAGGGATTCCCTATCTAAAGCCAATTGCTTTTTTCTGATTTCCAGCTGAGTCTCCTCATACTGGACCAGTCTGGCTCTTCTCTCATGGGAGGATTCCCTCCTGTGAGAGGAGATAGAGCTCCCTATTGAGGTGCCAGAGTGGTTAGACTCCTGTGAAGGAGATCTAGACTTCCTGGGCACACTCTTAATCCTTCCTGGGGGACAAAGAGGGCATCATTCTGATCATCCTCATCATCTTCCACAGGAGGGATTGGGTTATCCAGGTCAGGGTCATTGTCACCCTCCTGGCCAGTCTCAGAGGGGGCTGGGGGTATTGGTACCCCTGGCCTCCTCCTCTTCCTCTGCCCCACCCTCAGCTCCTACCCCTTCAGTCCCCAAGGGCTTACTAAGGTCATAAGCCACCAACAACTCCTTGAGGTGTTGGGTGGTGGGGCTTTGGCCTGTCCTTAGTTTTCTCAAGTTACATAAAGCTCTCAATTCCAAGAATGGGAGTGTATCATACTTGGAGGGTGGAAGCTCAATGGCTTCCTGCAAGGATTCTTTGGATCCTGCCCTTAAAGACATTACTAGTGTGGTGTGGTGTATGCACTACCTACTCTAGTGTGGCCTACTAAACTCTCTTGAGTTGTAGAAAGGGTTGTGCTATCCCTTAACACACAACTCTAAGTTCAGTAGAACTTACTGTATTCTAAGCTTAAATTATATGTACCTTAGGTACCTTTAGTGGTTTTCAGTTGATCAATTCAATTGAGATTATCTGGTAAAACAATAGCAAGCTGGAATCCCACACGCTGCACACCAATGTGAGAAGTTGGCCTGGCATATGCTGTCCACTAATTATAGTGGGCACCTTGCACCAGTCCAAACAACCCCTTATTGGAGATAGGTTAAAGACAACCTTATTGAAAGCTATCCTAGTGGTAGCTATGGAGAGCAGCCTTCAGGCTAAGTCTTGAAGGAATGTAAAGCAGCTTGTTTTACCAGTCTATAATCTCTTGAGTGATCAAATGAAAGAGCACCACACCAGGTATATATTCAAAATATATGTATTTATTGCTAAACACACCCCTCTAGTCTCTTTATGAGGCTAGAGTTCGAAGTACATAAGTTAGAAGTTATTAAATCACAGTAATAGCACAAATACACGTTTGGGCCCTAGGGGCGTACCAAACCTTATACCAATAAAGTGGTATGCGAACCACGACTGAACTAGACACTAGGCCTAGAGCCTCTAGAAGTGCTTGGACCACAAGGAACCACCCAAGGTAGTGACACAGGGGACCCACGGGAGACGCGTGCAGTGTAAACACACAACCGCGATACGCCGTTGACTTCTATGGAGAAAGTCGGGATCGGGAAATTAGAGAAAAGGGACACTTAAAAGAGGACTAGGACAAAACCCTTTGAGATCTAGGACTTTGAAGAGTCTCTACCCACGGGAGCACCGGAGTACTCGTCTTACCTCACCCAGGGAAGCCGGGTGCATAGGTGCCTTTCGGGGTCGGGTTTCGTCGTCGATTCGAATGGCGATCTGCTGCAAAGTGCTGCTGGCGGCCAAGAGAAAAGTGTCCGGGTGGATCCAAGAGTGGATCGGAGTTCTGAAGAACCTGAAAGCAGAGGGGACAGAGTCTGGGTCACTAGCCAGTGACCAGGAAGGCGATGGACAGATGCCCACCGATGTCGAGTGCTTCAGGTGCGTTGACGGTCGTCTTGACTCTTCAGCCACGAGGTCCAGGAGGCGTTGTCGGCGACCAGGAGCAGGATTCGGGCTGGTACACGATGTCTGTCGAGTGCTGAGGTGTCGGCGACGGGATTGGACCCAACAAGCCTTGGCAACGGCAAGTCTCGGTGAAGATGTAGATCGTCGATGGTGCAGACCAGCAAGGTCTGGGGAACTCACCCAGCGAGGGTAAGTGAGGGCAGGCCTGGAGCAACCAGGATGCCAAGTTAGAAAAGGATTGGCCTTCGTTAAGGGCTACTAGCCAACGGGCTAGCGACCGCGAAGGAGCCTTGTGACGCCGCACGTGGATCTGGCTTACAGGACACTCGTGGAGTGGGGGCCAGTGATCTTCGGTGCAGGTGGTGCTGGAGGCTAGGGCTACTCGGAGCCCAAAGCACGACTTCTTGGGAGACCCAGAAGATGATGCACTTGCAAATGTGCTCGTTGTCCAGGGGTCACGGTCTCAAGTCACCCACGATAGCCACGGGCCTCAGCTTTGCTGGGGACTCAGGGTAGCCTCGGGGAAGTCTGAGAATCCACCTCTGGTGATGCGATGACTTCGGCGTCCGACGGGAGCTTCAGAAATGCGAACCGGACAGATGCTTCTTTGGTGCCTGCCAAGCAGGGGAGTCACTCCTTGACCCCAAGGGAGATTCTTCTGTCCTCTAATCGTGAGTAGAGCATCGAAGGTCCAGGATTCTGTTTCAGAGTTTCGTCCAGGGATAATCTAAAATCTTACGGACTGGGTTCCTATCTTTATACTAAAGATAGGGGTTGGACTACTCTGTGGCCCCACCTATGGGGGGGGTCAGGGCAGAGGGGTGGCTACACCCCTTTCCCTTTGTCCAGTTCGCGCCAAAGCAGGGGCTGGAAGCCCCTGATCCGGTTTGAACTGGGGTATGCACAGGGACACCAAATGTGCCCCCAGTGCAGGACTTCAAAGCACACAAATGGTGCTCCCGCCCAGCCCCAATACACATTATCCTGTCTGGGGAGGTGGTCACACCTCCCTGGGACAGGAAACCTATTGTCCAGGCCTCCCCTGCCGGAGTTTCGTCCAGCAGCAGGAGGCCAGACACGTGTCTGTGGCAGCAGCATCCATTTTGTGATGCCAGGGCTTTGGAGAGAAGTTACCGGGTTAGTCAGAGTTAACATGTCTTTCCCTCTAGAAGGGTGGAATGCTACCCCCGCCGCCAGAATTGGCGGGGGGGTAGTATTCCAAGATGTTTGACACCAAACACGACATGTTTAGGTGCAGCCATTCCAAAGTTAGCATTTTACCGCGAGGATATAATGCGCTTAAGAGTATATGGTCAGGCTGCACTACAAACAGCATCAGAGATGGTCTCCGAACGCTGCAGAGGGGCCCTGCTCATGCAGAGGCACCCTCTCACATACGAACCATGCACTCTGCCTTTAGGATTGATAAGGCCTGCCTTAGGAGTGACTTATAGGTTTATATGTGTGTATGTATTTAGGGATATAGGTAACCTATATCACAGTAAGGGGTGCATGCACCACCTTACCCAGGCTGCAGTAGCAGACCTGTGGTGTCAGTTTGGATGGCCTTCCAGGGGTGGCATAATACATGCTACAGCCCCTGGTAGGCCTCTGAGGTACCTATGCCCTTGGTACATAGTATACCATATACTAGGGACTTATAAGGGCACTCCAGATTCCAATCAGAGATGTGCCCAAGGCACATGGAAACCTTTTTACAGAGAAAGCAGATAGACTGGGGCCCTGAATAGCAGGATCCCAGTCCAACTAAGTCATAAACCAGCAAAACACCATAAAAAAGTGGGGGCAACCATATAGTCAGATTCCACCTTCCTACACCCGGAGCAACAGGAGGCAACCCAGGACAGGCCAACCCAGAAGCCCCGAACACCAGGACCCCACACAGGCCCGAAAAGGGGACTCGCAACCCAGGAGGAAGGCGAAGAAGGAGCACCGGGGCAAACCCGAAGCCCAACAGCAGTCAGCGGAAACCCCAGGACCAGCCAGAAAAACGGACACCCAACCACAGGTGAACCAAGCCCGGGAAGAGAACCGCCGGCAGGAGCAGGCCCAGAAGGACCCACCAGGACACGACCACAAATCCGCACAGCGCCCCGCCAGGACACACAAAGAGAGGACAGGCAAGGACGCAGAGCCGAAAAAGGCGACCAGCAGGCGCCCAAAACCCGCAGGAGCGGGAACGCCCCAGCAGACACGCAGCCAGGCACCCACGACGGGAAGCAGACGAGACCAGGACCCCCCAGGGAGCAAACGCACCCAGAGCCCAGACAGACCCCCAACCAGGAGAACCGCAGAACAGAAGAAACAGGCGCCACGCCAAGGACACTGCAGCAGCGAAAGACAGCCAGGCCCAAACATCAGCAGCACGAACCCCAGGGACCAAAGGCGAACCGCCACCGGAAACACACCCCGGGGGGAGACGCAAAGGAAAGGAAGAGCAGGCGCCCAACCACACCAGCCAGAGAAGCCCACACCAGGCACCCCCAGGCGGCCCCAACCAGGAACAAAGCAGGCCGGACCAAGCCGAACCCCAAAGACCAGACGAGAGCGGGAACGTCGGCAGAACCAGGAGAGGCAGCCAGGAACACCGAAGCAAGCCAAAGGCAAGCACAGCGAGCAACAGGGCAGGAACCCGGAACACAGAGAGGCCAACCCACAGAACGGGACGGAACCCGGAAAAACAAAACGCAAACCGGACCCGCAGGCAGAGGGGGAAAGCGCCGCAGAGAGCACCAGGCAGGACACCAGGAAGCCCCAAGGGGAACCAGGCGCAGCCCAAGGGACGGGAGGACCAAAGCCAGGAACCAGGAGCCCCCGAGCACCAACCCCGACCAACCAGGCAGCGGAGGGGAACATCCAGCACACCCAAGCGGAGCAGAAGCCACAACCAAACAGGCTGCCCGCAGCGGAGGCACGGCCCCCCAGAAAGGGCGGGCAGACAGACGGACCCAGCACACCCAAGGCCAGGCCACAACACCCGCACCCTCGACACCCCGAGAGGGACGCACAGGGGCAGCAAAGTAAAGCGGGGTAGCAAAGAAAAGCGGGGCAGACCCCGGCAAGCCAACAGGAACCCAGGGGAGCCAACAGGACCCCCCATGCAGCCGCCAAAGGAGCAGGAACACCGGCCCACCACCAGCCGGGGGCAGGGAGCCACGGAGGAGCCCGGAGCAGAGAGGACCAGAAGCGCCCCCCAACAGACCGGAAGCGAGAGGAGACCCCGACCCGCAGAACAAGCAGCAGGGGGTAGAACGCAAGCAGGCAGGAGGCCCCGGGACAAAACCGGCACCCCCACGAGCCACAGCCGCCAAAGGGAGCAGCAGCGCCCACAACACCAGGACCCCTGCAGAGCGCACAGCCCCCGGAGCACCCCAAAGGAAGTACCCACAAGGCCCGAGAGCCCAATGTGACACATCCGTGCCAGGAGACGGCGAGACCAAACCACCCCCCTCTCCCCCCCCTTAGCAGGAAACAAGGGAGGACTGGACACCGGAGCAGGACCCCAACAGCAGAAAAAGCGGGGCACCCCCCCTCGCCACGGAGGGCCACAACCAGGGCAACCCAACGCCGCAGACAAAAGAGCGAGGGAAGGCACCAGAGCCCGCGCACCAAAAGGGGCAAAAACCCCACAGCAGGTGGGAACAGTGCCCGACTGCTCGCCCCAGCAGGAGGCCGCCGAACGGGCCAGAGGAACCCCAAGGAACATACCCAGAGGGCACGCCCGGGGAGAGCACCAACCGCGAGCCACCGCACAGAGGTATCCGAAACACGAACCGGGCACCCCAGCATCAAAGACAGACGCCCCACAGCCGAAAAAAAGGCAGCAATGGCCACCACAGGCCGGGGAAGGAAGCCGCCAAACGTAAGCGGGGGCCGCCAGACAACAAGGCCCCCACCGCCAGCGTACAGACACGCCCACGCCAGGACGGAAGGAAGCCCCATGGTGCAGAGGGACGCGGAACTGAACCGGGCAGGAGGCAGCCCGAAAATCATACACTGAAGCCAGCCCACCACCGGACCCGACATCCACACAGGTCCCGTGTCCGACGCAATGCCCCAAAGCCAGAAGAGGGTGGCAGCAACGGGCATGCGCAGAGAGCTAGCGTCTCGGAACCTGGGAGCCAGCATCAGCCCCGAGCCTGGAGAACAGAACACTGCAGCTGCGCAAGAGACAACTGCAGAGAGGAGCAGCAAAGGAAACAGCACTCCAACCCAACGTATGGGAGAGGAGGAGTGAGAACATGCACGAGAGGGAGCATGGAACCAGGGCACAATGGCAGCGGACCCATCAAGGTGGGAGCACGCCCCAGCACGTTCCGGGTGCCAAAAGCCCCTGTTTAGCCAAACACACCAGCAGCGCCGAAGCACCGCACAGCAGCGCACATGGAGGAAAGAAACAGGCAGGAACAACCAGCAAAGCAAGGAAACCGGCAAGCGGCACTCACCCGGAGTGGGGGCCAACCCCAGGAACAAGGCCCCCACCCCAAACGCCAGCACACCAGGAGACCGGCAGGAGCCCATCCAACGCGGCACGTCTCACCCGGCCAAGCTAGGGAGGACGAGCCCGTGACCCGGAAGAGACCGGGAACTCCAGCCCCAGCCGCAAAGGGCCGGGAGGGCCACGCATCAAGCAGGACACCGGCTCCAACAGCGACTGACTCCCAGCAAGGCCGGCAGGCCAGGAGACAGACCAGTGAACCCCTCGCCCGCGCAGCCAGGCAGCCGGGCGGGGGGAGAAGAAAAACACCGCCACTCCAGCCCAGCAGGAGCAGCACCAGCACAGATCAAGTCCATTCTGTCGACAGACAGAAAAAAAGAACAGGCGGGATGCTGGGTAAGTACTGTTTATGTACTCCCGGTGGGAGGGGCAGTATTAGTGTCCCAGCATTCCTCTTGTTTTTTTCTGTCGGGAGATGGTGATCTCCACTTTGTTATGAATGGGACGAGGACATAAGGGACCTGGGGGTAATGTGTAGAAGTTAGACATGACCAGCATTAGTCTGGCATGTCTACACAGTAAAGTGCTACTTCCTGCACAGGCTGGAGAATCCCATCTATTTTACAAAAGGGCGGATTTATGCATGAAACTCACAATCCAGTTTTTGGCTTGAGGATGAGGTAGAAATCCCAGATGATGTTTATGAAACCTGAACATACACAACTTCCAAATTCATTTGCTACACTCTGTAGTAACTTGAATTAGGTTTCCCCAGTCCAGAAAGGAAGTATGGATTACATCAAGGACCTCCTACCATTTATCTCAGAAATGTAGGGGAGAGAACAGTAGCACAATTTGTACACAATGGGCAGTAGGAAAATCTAACATTAGCAGGTTTATAATACAACAGGGCTATGATGTGAGCCTATTTTGATGCTTTCTTTCGCATAGCCAGCTTGGCCCTTGATACCTCTGGTGGTGGCCTGGACTCACAACCAGTCTGAATACGTTTCCCATATCTGAGGAGGACACTTCATTTTAATCAACTAGCCCATAGGATGGCTGACAGAAGACCAACCAAGTGAGTAGCATTCAGCAACCTCTGAAAATCCGCAGATTGCTTAGAAGTAAAGTCAAAGGAAGTTCATTTGGAAGCATTTGATTCAGAAGAAAACAAGAAAACGTCTTGTGCTGTTGGTTTTGGAAAGCATGGATACCTTTGATCTTGCTTTCCCTTGCACCAAAGCTTTCGAAGGGGGTGTGGGGAGGAGGTGACAACAAGGGGAAGTTTTAGATGCACCATCTCACTCGAAATCACTTAGCAGGATTCTCCCTCTTGATCCCAGATATCTAGGTCCAACAACATTAATGGACAAGCTTCATTTTTTATGGCTTTGCTGCTTAGCTACAGTTCCTCCGATGCCCAAACAACCCTTCGCCAAAATGTGAGCAACTACCTACAAAGATTCCATTGCTATTGTATCACAAATTCACAGTGATATTTTTCATAGACTAAAATTCTTTGTGCTAATTAAAATTAATTAGGATGTTTAAAGAAAATCATATGGCCATTTAACACCAGCTTTAGAAAAAATACTATATTTTGAAGACCATCTGATGCCGTGATTCCTAGTCTCTCACCGCTCAGTACACGAACAAAGAGATACATGGAACCTGATGTAGGTATAGAAAGAGGGATGAGAAGAAAGAGAGACAGGGAGCAGTGCAGACATAGCGCGGAAGGGGAGTGGAAAGAGACTTTGGAAGAAGTTGATTTAGATGAAGACAAGAAAAATACTTCAAGTGTCAGGCCAGCTAGCCTTCTGTAGTACTATGTAAACAAACAACAATAAAAACAAAGAGAATCTTTGAGGAAGAACCAACTGACCTCTCAGGAGTGGACTTTGGTTAGGTCCTGGCTGCGGTATGTGGTTAATCCTGCATACCACTGCTATCTGTATCCTATAATCCAGAAGCTTAACCCAGAAGCCTGGGAGCTTTAGAAAAATATCCAACATCTTCAGAAGTTTGAACTTTAAATATTTTTCAAACTGAAGAGGACCGGGAGGAAGTATGAAGGACACTGCAGAAAGTTGTGAATTCAGCAGGTAGGATAATCTGGTTCATCCCACTCAGGCATGTTGCAACAAGAAGCAAAGCTTCAGGGGGTCTTGGTGGAGAAGGTATTCAAATTTGGGACTGTGGCACTCAGCCTTGCCCCAGTGGAAGAATTGGAGCACTAAAAAAGCGACTAAGTGCGACCAAACAGAAAGCAAAGATGGCAAGAACACCCAAGAGATGAGAGGACTACAGTGATGTTTCAGGTATGCAGTGCTCAGAGATTTTGGTTAAAAAAGCCAAGGCTTCAGCAGAAGTTCAAATGGAACATGCATGGACTTATAGCACCCATTGTGTCCTGCCCTGCCACGCTGGAGACCTTCAGGCTGCAGAAAGAATATTACCTGATAACAAACTGTGTCAGATTGAAAAAGCAGCCAAGTGATCCCAGCAGCAAAGCGACCTTAACAGCTAGAAATTTCAATATGGTCTGAATGAGCTTTTCACACAAAAACTTAGGCTGGCAGAGGGACCTCTATTTCAGTGTATCCAGACTCATGAAGCCCTAGCCAGCCAAGGAGTCATGCTTTGCCCTACTGAAGAACTTTAACTTCCTTACAAGAGACCAGGTCTGGCAATAAAACAATTAACCAGGATGTTCCACTCCATTGTAGCTCGTCTGAAAAGGCACCCATGACTCAGTCACTCTTGCCCACAGTTTATCATCAATTTTTACCATTGTTTCTTATAGATAATATTTGGCATTTCTATCAGACTCAACTCATAATCCCTTTAATGAATTTTTTACCATTCTAGTGGAGTTTTACTTATGGAAATTCTATTTTTTATTAATTGATCTGAGAATTTTAATGTTCGATTTCCTGACTTTGGGTAAGCTCACAATTCCTCACTGCAACATGCTCTTTACTTCTTAGGGTCAGGCTTATTTTTTAACACTGTGGGAGCTCAAACCTTGCTCTAAACTTAGTAAATAATCCCAATTCTCACCTTACTTAGAAATCTCAATAAAAATAGCTGATGCAATTTATGTATCTCTGTAACCTTCCCATTAGAAAACTGCAAACAGTAAAAGTTACATTGTCATCAATTATATTGGGATAGATCGCATAATGTCAGGTGGCAAATGCTTTAGGTATTATTCTGTACAAATAGTATTAGTCTGATCACAGGAGAAGAGTGGTCAACATTGCCCCAAAGATTTTAAGAAGTTAAACCCAAAGTGGTGATCTGCCCTTTAAGGAAAATAGATTGTGGTAAATTCACAGATTGCATTGAAAGTATAGGGATTAAAACCGATCCAAAGGTGGGAGGAATCAGATTTCCAAAGCATAACTAGACGCACAAAGTATGCTTTTAGAAAATCATTTTGTCAAAGAAATACAGATGTTTAAGAAGAGTTTCAATTCAGAGTTCTCTCAGACTAGGCCATGTTTTTCACTAGGGGCAATAAAGGAATGGGACACTTTGATGGTTGATTTGTTTTCAAGGATAATTAATCGAATGCAGAATAGATGGTCCTGATATTAAAGAGGATGTTTGTCTGCAACTCTCCTCTCAAAATCATTTTCCTATCAATGCAAAGAGCCAAGAGTCTCCTGACAAGCAACCACTACAAACTTCACTGAGTGCTCCCCTTCTTGATCTGAAAGGGTGAGGGGGAAATTGGCTCTATTGCAGAGCACCTTGGAGAGGTTCCCTTTGGGCAGTTCTGAGATTATAAAAAGAGCATTGTGGCAGCAAGTTCAGGGCTCACTTCTGGACCTTATTTTTTCAAGAGGACAAGGCTAGAATATATTAAGAAATGCTATAGCTGGAGCCCATAATTTCCATCTCCAAAATGGTACTCCAAACTGGTGATTTTGAAAACTATTTATTTCTGGTTAAAAAAAAAAAAAAAGACAGCTGAAAATTCTATGTCCTTCAATTGAGGTTTTCCCTTCTATAGTAAAGTATTGTGGACTCAAAGGACAAGCAAGACTTTAAATTATTTGGTCGAGGCGAGGGGGGAGGAGAGGAGGTTAAGACAATGGGAGGTTTTAGATGCACCTTCTCACTTGAATTCTTATAGCTGGATTCTTTCTCTTGATCCCAGATATCGAGGTCCCTGATGTACAAATAAAGCCACTGTTCCCTTATAATGCAACAGCATTAATGGGCAAGATTTGGTTTGCTTTGCTACAGTTCCTCCGATGCCCAGACAAACCTCCACCAAAATGAGAGCAACTACCTGTAAACACTCAAGTGCTAGTGTATTACAAATTCACTGTGAAATTACATTTCATAGACCAAAAACTATTTGTACTAATTAAAATTAATTATCATCTTTAAGAATAACCTTATGTCCATTTAACAGCAGCAGTAGAAAGATTACTTTATTTTGAAGACCATCTGATGCTGTGTGTGGATCCCCAGTCTCTCTCTGCACAGTACACGAACAAAAAGGAATCCAAAGCAGGTAGAGGAAGAGGGACAAGAAGGGAGAGAGACGGGGAGCAGAGCAGACAGAGGAGGAGTGGAGAGGGAGTTAGGGCATACGAAAACAGGCAGAGAGGGGGCGGTTCCCACAGAAAAGGTAAAGCAAAGAAAGAAATGAAGCAGAGAGAGAAAGAGTAAGAGCAACAAAGAAAAATAGATAGAGGCACAGAGAATGAGAGACAGACAGATACAGGTAGAAGGGGTGAGGGAAATGGGCCATCTGTTTGCTTTGCCTCCATGTTACCCGGAGAGGAACTAATGCCCTATAATACAACATGTAGAATGCAGGTCCAAAGAGTTTATCAACTAATAGCCAAGGTAGTTTGACACAGCGGAGAGGAAGCTTTATTCCGATAATGAATGGGATTCTGCTAAACGTAAGGACTCATAAAACAAGATGGAGCCATACTAAACTTAAGATTTACCGTTGCTTAAAAGTATAATGAAGACGGAGGACAATCAAGGCAAACTTACCAATGACTAAATAATGTACAGAAAGCAAAATGTGAATCAGGAGCACAACAATAATTTCAAAGCAGGTTAAAACAGGCTGCAGCACTTCAGGGAATCTAGACCAAAACTCCATTGAAAATACAAAGCATATTTACATGACTGCACCAAGCTATATTTCACAAGGATTTATATAATTTCCTGATGGCTTAGGGGTTAAAGAGGGGGCCATCTGGATTTTGAGAGTACACTGCGGGCAGCACCAGAGTGCTTGCAACATTTACTAACAAAGAGTGCACTGCTTTGCAACATGTACTAATAAAGAATGCACCACAAGAGGCATAGAAAATGTGTGTGCCAGCATCTAAGAGTTTGTGATACAGTCCTAGGTGTGACAAAGAGTGGGTATTTTGGATGAATCCAATTGTGTTTATCAGAATGAGATTATAAAGATATTTATTTAAGAAATCTATGTTCAAAAGATGGGCTTTTAAAAAAAATATATTTGCTGGACATGCACAGTGCAGGTGTCCTCAAGAACAGAAGGATGAGTTTGCAAAGGACTGAGTGGATATGCAAATATCATGCAGAGAGTCATCGACCAGACTGATGCCTCTTGTTTTTCAGGACTAGGCTAAATGTCTGGACAGTGTGAGCTCTCCAAAGTGGAGTATTTGGAGCGCAATGCAACAGGACACAGGGGGATGCAGACAATGATGAGCAGGGATTTGGGATACTAGGGGTTTCGAAGTGGCAGTGCGGGATGCCCCTCAGCACAGCAGCTCATCATCCTGCTCCTCCGCACCTGCAGCAGAACCAGGCTTTGCAAGTGTCCTCCAAGGGGGCAGAGGAAAGCAACATGGCTTCTATTCCTGCCCAAGGGCTGCCATGATCAACATGGAACCACCATCTTCCCACTGCTGGTCCTGTCAGCAGAGATTTCATGGACAAAATAACTGAAGAGCAGCTGCAATCCTTTTTTGCCAATAACAGCTGAAAAGGATAGGTAAACTAATGCAATACTCCTGGGAGCTGAGCAAAAATGTGAAAAACACTTAAAAAAAGCCACAGTTGAAGGTGCCTGACCAAAAGAAATTAATGACTGAAGGGTGCTCACCCAAAGCCACTTACAGCATTTTCTTGACAACTGTCAGATCTAAAAATGGGCATACGACACTGGAAGGAGATGTTCAAGAACAAGATTAATAGCAGTTTTCTTTATAAGACCAATAGTGAAGATCGGCATCTGTGGGAAGGTGTTTTGGACCAAACGTTTTTAAAGATGGATTAGCTATTCATTACGCAATACATTCCACATGTAGATCATATTTAGACAAACTAAGCAGACCAACTTAAATTTTAGGACAAATGGAGAAAGGGCAAGACTTGGAAAATCAACACCCACTAATGAAGCTTAGAACGAAGTGAACCAAAAGAAAACATGAAATTAGAAAGCAAACTGTACCATTCAGGTCAAAGAATATTGGACAACCAATACATTTTCTCACATATCAGCAAGGCGAATACTAAACATCAACTTTAAGAAGCACATGTGAATACACTCATATCAAAGCATCTTTGCAACAATGGTCTTCTTGAGGTGATGTATCAGTTTTTGTTATAGGGAAGCTTACCGGTTCGTAAATCAGCCCGCTACTGGACAGAACCATGGTTTCTGCTAAATCCAAAACATCTGCTCCAACATCTGTGCATAAAGAACAGTTAATTAAACCAACATTTACTTCATAGGTACAAGAAAAAGCGAGAATGCACAACACAAGTCTGAAGTAACACAAAATAAGACTAGAGTTAGAATTGCTACTAATACATGCACATCCCATCACCTTCAAAAGTTTATCAACCTCTAATTAGGGCCAGCTTTTAACAGCCCATTAGAGCACCACAGGACAGGCGTTACTGTGCATCAACCCGTAGTAGTTGAGGTATTTGCTACTCGTGTCCTGGGATCAGTCTTAGGACTTGCAAACTGAGCCAAGGACAACCTCAGCCACGCTTAACTCTCAGGGTAACAGGGTCGAGCAGTCCACAGCTTCTCAGGGCGGTAGTAAGGTGGCAAGAGCTCAAAACCCAACAATTTCAGCCTTACCAGTTCAACGATTTGCGGACTAGCTCTTGAATTCCAATATCTTTGCGGAGTACACTGAAAAGATATTATCCAATCCCTAGCAAAACCACCAATCCCCATCAAAACTTCAACCCCTTATTCTGAAGCGTGCCCACATCCCAAATGCCACCAACACCTAAGACTGCAGTAAAGGTATGCACAGCTCTCCAAGAGGACACTGAACAGCCAACAACCATGCACCATTTTAATCTAACACAAGTTTTGGCACCAAGTTAAATGTAAATGTAAGGCAGTTGTGACTGCTCCGCAGTCAACATCCTGTGACCATTGCATTCGCGCATCAAGATCTGGATATCCTTCCACATCCTGGCCTCTCTGTCTTCCATGTGTTCCCAATCCAGAGTCATCGTGTCCTTCATATTCTGCCCACTTTTTCCTCCCTGTGTATTCCATATCTCTATCCAGTGACGCCTCCACATTCTGACCCACCTTCCCCCAAAGCATTCCCCCATCATATTGTGCGAGACAACCTAATCCTTGTACCGGTGCATTCCCATCCCATTTCCTCCATATCACCAACCTTAAACCTTCACTATCGAGACCCCTCCACCCCCCATTAGCTTTCTATTCAAACCCTTGATCCACCCTGTCTACAAGCTGACTGAGTCTCCTACCCACTCCTTTACATTCTGGTACTTGTAGCATTGCACCTGTAATAGGACATGTAAACACGGTTCATAATCGTATGCTCATTCAATCTCAGTCCTGTCTCCCAGAAACTGGTATAGAAATGCTTTTGAATGAGTGTGCACAAAAGGCCACAGGCAAGAGTATCAAATGTGTGAAGATGCACAGTAATAGCAGTCATACAGTAATTCCCAATTAACTGACAAGGTCACATTCCTACAGTTGCCACATTATGTTACTTTAAAAAAAGTATTTTTTTACGAGGTCTATTATATATTTTACATTTTGCACCCTAGGTTTCATTTTGTTAAATTCAATTAAACATTTTACATTTAAAATTTTTTAGCATATAGTGGACTAAAGGTTGTGATGGGGAGCCACAAGCTCTGTACTTTGTCAGAAAATTGTGCAACAAGCATTAAACCAAGCACTATATAATGCTTAAAAAAGGAAAGTATATGGGGTTTCAGAAATTAAGAGAGCAAATGAAGGTGAAAACGGGGGCATTTTTAACAGGTCAACATATTTTATTAACCTCTACTGTTACTTCACGGGCACTCATCATGAATGATGGAAGCCCGCCTTTTTAACAATAATAAAGTTTATACATTAAGATGGTCGTCCAGTCATCAAGAGAGTATAACTGTTTCAACTTTGGTTTGCAAAAGTATTAGATCACACCTGCCGCATCCCCCCCCACTAATTCAGTACTCCAGGAAGGATATACTCTTTGGTGGTGGGAAAAATATTTTTGTCTATGGGAATACCTCAGTCCCTAACACCAATATTTAAGACTAACTCATTCTATTCCCCAGGTCACCCTGGAAAAATAATTGTGCCTGTATTTTATAGCAGTTTTATATGCACTTCCAGGGTGGAAACCTAACTGCAAAATGTTTTTCAATAATCACAAGTGTCTTGAGTACGTGGGTGTTCCATGTATTCTGTATGGACCAACCCATGCTAAGTTCCATCTCCTGCCCTAGCCCTCAATTTAAGATGAGGGAAAAGTGATCCTTGACGTAAATTTTATTCCGTTGGAAGTACGCCTTGAAAAATTCCACTAATCACGACCTGTGGATCAGGATGCAGCATTTCAAATCGCAAATGGCTCTTTTGAGCTCTTATGCTACACTTAGGTGCCCCAAATTATCGGCTCCCAGTATGCTTATTGCTGTCCAAAAGTATACATATGAAGGCCATTTCCTAAATCCTAGCTACATGGACACTTAGAAAACAACCATTTCAATAAGAAGCCTCCGTTTGTGAGCAAAATACCAAATCATAACATGGCTTTCAACTTACACTGACACTTCATAGCAACTGTAATGTCTATGTTAATTCTTAATTTGCTGTAAGATAAAAAGAAAAAAGGTTCTTAGGTCAAACACAGTAAGCAACCAGCTAAATACATTTGTAAATGATTTCTATAAGGAAAAGAGGGCTGAAACATTAGCTCATAACAATGAACAGTGTAAGTAAACAATCTAAAGGTAGAATAGCATGGGTTCAGCTCAAAACAAGGCTGTAAAATGTACGTACAATCACTAGAACATTTCCATAATATTACCCAATAAATACATTATCCACTCTACTTAAGCCTGTCTACTACATCAGATGTCATTACATCACCAGATTGAATATATAATCCTCCTCTGTAGGAGAAGCATTTTTGGTAGTGCCATCCAATTTCGGATCCGCCATCAGTCTGGTTCAAGACTGTCAAGCTGCTGTCATATTTTACACAGAACAGTATGCTTTCAATTCACTGATTATTCACTGATTTTCCACTTTCTGTATTACAAAACAGGATATACTTCCGAGTTAAACATTTCACCACAATACAAACATATTTCAAGTTAAAATTATTGATACCTGGCTGCTACAATCAAGTCTTGTTATATCCCACATAGAGGCCCTAATGTAGACCCGTTCGTACATGCCCTAAAATGGACTTATTCATATTTACCCTAATATGGTCATATTCGTACTTGCCCTATTATGGTCATGGCCGCATATGCCCAATTATGGTCACAACTGTACATGTCCTATTATAGTATGATTCCTTATATAGGCATGATCTTTCACCTACATTGGTCCCAGCTAGTACACAACGAGCTCTGAGGGCTGAACGTTATCTATCCTGTGGTTTTGAATACAGCAGGGTTCTTCCAAACACAGGCCCACACTGTACTCATTAATTATGCATGGCTTTCTAAGAATACACCACCGGCATAATATGTATGTACAAAGTTCACCCCTGACGTCTTCCTCATGTCCAATACAAACCATACTGAGGACCGAGACTCTTTAGGGTATAAATACACCACATCTTGCCCCGGTAAGATAGAGGGAACCGAGACTTCCATGCTGACACACTGACCAGAGATGCTGAGGCTCCTGCATGCAGTCGCTCCAGCTGACAGCGGTCTGACACAACCCGGACGGGGTGTCCAACTTGAGACCAGGACGGTGTCCCACACTCTCTCTATTCAGGTATGGGGGTTCGACTAAATCCTAGGAGGATTCTTGGCTCTTAGCTTCTAAGACCTACACACATATGCTAGGTACACTCAGGTACATCTAGTTGGGCATCGTAGGAGTACGCGCACTTGCATAATGCTTTTATATTCATGTATGTACTCATGATTATCGCAATATGGTAGAACTGTTCTATCCCTTTGCTTTTATCGTACTGCTGATAATATATCTCTGCTATTGTCTGCTGGTTACCGCAGCACATATATTTTACACTAGAATAACAACTGTTCAATAAATACTTATTGAAACGCCAGACTGTTTAGTCTGTGTAACTCTCTGAGACAAACCGAATAAGTGAGCACGAGTGACTGAGCGAAAGGTAGTACATTGTTTCCACAATTCTGATGGAATCAGGGTTGTCATGGTCTAAGGTTGCCAGAAACTAATCTCTCCCCGATAAGAGGAGACACTAGTGGCACTGCGAGCTAGCTAATGCAAAACCAGGCTAACATATACGGTGGGGGTGCACGAAGTCAGTCTGCCACCAAGCCCGCAGTATATGTTATCCAAACGCGCAAGTCCTGCAGGGGTACTGTAGGAGCTACACGACATGGCGCCGCCAACGTTGGTTTGGTACGTATGTAACAGTAGAATCTGAGTAGTTCAGTCGTGCTATTCTCAGAGAACCTACTCACAAAACCCCAGAGATGTCTGGAGTGGGTGGGCACTAAATCCGCCGCAGCTGAGTAGTACGAGAATACTATTTATTGGCTGTTGGTTATTCAAGCTTGAAGGACATATAGTTCCTACAATTGTGCATTTACACCGTATCTTAAAAATTCTTTAACCTCCCTTCTTCCAATTAAAAATGGTGGAAGAAACAGACGAAACAAGGAGAGTTACAACAAACCTCTTCGGTTTAGAAGAAGACCCTGAAGATGCAATACAAATTGCACCAAATTTCAGAAGGGCAGTCACCATAAAACTTCTAGAACATGGCTTAAGAGCAAGGGGTGGTACAGTAATTTTCATGATTGAGGCACACGAGTCCAATAAAACAGAGGTGTTCTATTCATGGGTTACATTCCCAGCAGTGAATGCAATTACAAATGTATTTCACTACTACCTAGAAGGTGAAACACCAGCGGACTATACTCCTTTTGAGGAAGTAGAGGTTCCGCTCACTTACCAGGAGCATAATTACTGGTTTAAAGGCGCCCTACCCCACGTACGAGGAAGAGCAAGATTAGGCCCGCTCGGGGGAGCAGGAGCCACATGGCCCATATTAGCGGCATACACACCACATCCTGACATTGACACAATGCCACAGCCAGACTAACTCGTACAACACAGAGATTTAATTAAAATCTACAGAAACCTCACACAATTTGTGATGAGGACTTTAACAGTTCAGCCTGCACCAGCTGCAGCACAAGACACTCCAGTCCAAGGCACAGTTAATAAAATAACTCCACAAACATTACACGCGATAATGGGCAAAATGCCAGCAAAACACGAACGAATCCCATTCTGGATAGCTCAGAAAATAACAGCTTGAAGCAGTATTCCCGAATACTACAACCAGTGATAAACACAGAATTCTAACAATCTGCTTGCCCGTGGGTCTTACACCACAAGTAGAGGACTGCACCTCTTGGGGTTCAGTCTTTGCTGCCATATATACCAGAACACATGGTATCCCGTCAATAGCAGTAGTACCTGAAGTATTGAAACAGATACAAAATGAGTATGGAGCAGAGCCTGCCCTTAACTTAGGGATGAAGTTGCTAAACAACTTTGAACAGGTCTCAGCCATAATACTAGCTAACATTAAGGGGGAAGCAGCTTCTGTGGCGATCCGCCAACGCCTGAGGGAGTTCGGTCCAGAGGATCAACAACACGAACTACCCAAAATAATTGAAACTGCATATGCAGAACTAGGCAGAGACAGTCTGGGTGGAAAAGCATTAAAACCACAACTGGTGGGCAGTCCTGAAAAGGACACTACAAAGCAGACACCTACTTCTTCTAAAAAGTGGGAAAATAAAAAACAACAAAAGTCTAAAGACAGCAGATCTCAATCCAGAAGTAGGTCTCCTCAACAGGAGCCCTCTGAAAGGAGGTATAACCTCAGGAATAGGGATAATATTAAAAAACCTGACAGGTATCAGGATACTGATACTCGTTCCTCTCGTTCCTTTCAGGGTTCATCAAGAAACTCCGAGAGGGAAGGACGGTCAGAACACAGACAAGAGGAGCGTACAGAGACACGCAACGCGCTGTGGACTACGCACCTAAAAAAAGAGGATAAACAAAAATCAAAACCTCAGTTCAAAAAGAAGAAGGTAGCAGGTCTCAAGATCAGACATGCCCAGAATTCTGAGGACACAGCTTCTGAACGGGGAATGGGCTCCGACTATGCTAGACAGCGCGGCAGAAGTAACGATAGCTCGCCAGAACCTGAAGGAATTTCTGGTGACAGCGGAGTTGAGTGAGTATATCACGGTGGAAACACCTGATACTCGGGTAAGTGTCCCACATAAGTTACATGAGATAACACTCCGGCTGGAGGGGGACAAGCCCAGGAAAATTAAAGGTCTCTTTTGGAAAAATCTGTCATCTGGTTATGACATTCTATTAGCAGAACAAGACTGGCCGCCAGCATTCGTCATGGAGTGCCCAAAGGGAGAAAAGGTAATTTTTGCAGCATTTTCCGACCTCGTTCCCATACATCTTAAACATGCATATGCGCAGGAGTGGGCGGTTGCCCTAGCTCCAGCATTGTACAAAAATCATGTTGGTTGGGATGAGGATTCAACCCACCACGTGATCCCGTTAAAAGTTTCCCCAAATACTCAAAGGCAATACCCTATACAGCAGGAAGCTAAAAAACAAGTCAGGGAGATTCTAGATCAACTTGAATACCAGGGGGTGATTGAAAATTGCACTTCACCTATGAACAATCCTTTGTTCCCCGTAACCAAACCTGACAATACATATCGTCTAGTTTTAGATTACCAACATTTAAACACTTGCACAAAGACATTTGCAGTTCAAAATGCACACAGTGCCGCATTAATGAATAACATTGTGCGGAAAAAATACAAAACAACACTTGATATCTCAAATGGATTTTTCTGCCAAATACAGCGCCTGAAAGCAGGTATCTGACCGCATTCAGTGCGTTAGGGTCACAACGGCAATTCTGCCGACTCACCCAAGGGTATAAAAATAGCCCGGGGTTGTTTTCAGCAAGGGTAACAGAGTTACTCCAAAATTTGGATGAAGAAGCATTGTCCTATGTGGATATTTATCTGACGGACGATGACTTAAAGAGGCACTTGACCAGGGTGAGCACCATTATTATGGGATTCGCCTCTGAGGGCTATAAATTTAATTTAAAAAAAAAATTGCCCACCTCAATGTCCTGTTTATAGGATACGAGCTGTCAAGTGAGGGGAAAAAGCCTAGCAGCTAACCTTTTAGAAAAGTGTGCGCTGCTCCAACCTCCAAAATCATAACATTTTTTACAATCAATTCTGGGATTCCTAAATTTGGGTCGAACATACATTTTGGATTACGCAGAAAGAGTAAAACCTTTCTACGACTTAATAGAACCTGACTTTTCAGTTAGACAATGGACACAGAAACACACAAATATCCTGCGTTCCCTACAGGAAGACCTGATAGCTTCTAAACATTTACAGACACGCGTAAACACACAGAACTTAGTGATCCGAATAATAGCGGGTCAATGCGGGTACACTTATTTAACTTTTAATGAAGGTGAAACAGTACCAATCGCATACAAATCACACCTGTACACAAACGCAGAGATGAGTTTCACTTCAACAGAAAAAATCCTGACAGCAGTGCAGACCGCTGTAGCAAGAGAAAGAGCTCTGGCTCAGGGAAAGCGCATAATTGTCGTGACCCCAGTACCAGCCTTAGAAGCTGTTACAAAAGCTAGCATTCCAAATGCTAAAGCCTTACATCCAAGATGGATACAATGGGCTAATTCTCTTACTGCAACGGATGTTGAATACAGATTTGATCCAAGTTTAAAAACACAGGCATTCCTGCAATACGAACAAGAATATCCTCTACCAAATGAAATTTTGCCTCTAGATCAGTATGAATACATTATTTACACTGACGGTTCTGCTCAACCAGCCACAGGGAGTAAGCAAGCTTACAGCGCGGCGTGTGTGATTGTTAAAGGTCGCATGCACGATGGAAAGTTCCATCCGAGTTGCACTAAAACGCAATCTCTAGGAGACTGCACGGCTCAGTTGGCAGAACTCAAAGCACTTATACTGGCACTTATAAATACGGATCACGAATTCCACACACTTATTGTGTGTGATTCCTTTTACTGTGTACAGTCGTACAATGAATATCTACATCATTGGGGACAAAACGGGTTCAAAGATGCAAAAGGTGACACAATTAAGCATAAAATGCTATGGGAACAGGTAGTGGAGTTGAGAAACGAACTACCAAGGGCTCACGTGATACATACACAGTCATCAGCGTGATGGCGTTCACGTTGAAGGGAATTCATTGGCTGATGAAGCCGCAAAGGGGGCTGTTCGCACAGCCGCCGTAGCTGCAGTTACTCGTTCAAAGACGAGAATAGACGGCGAGATAATGGTAGCTGTCAATGCTTCACGCAAAGGCAGCACAGCAGTACCTAAAAAATTTCCACTCAAGTACTCCTACAAGTTAGATGCACAAAACATTCCATATGCTCAGATTCCTGGAGTGGGGGATAGAGTAATATCAAATATGGATCGTAGGCTAGGCTTGATTTTAGCGGCACACAAGGGTTTGGGTTCTGCGCATACAGGCGTCACAGCGACTATTTCTTTACTGAAACAGCGCTACTGGTGGCCAGGGTTAACAAAGCAGACTAAAGACTATGTCTTGAAATGCGACATCTGTCAGCAGATAAAAGGCTCCACCGTAACACGCCCAGTGCAGACACCATTACTGAAATCAGACAAACCTCTCGCATGTGTGTATTTGGATCACTGCGGACCCTTACAATCTGATGGGTCCAAGAAATATATCATGGTTGCAGTGGATTCCTGCTCAAGATTCCTATGTGTTTGGCCTCAGTGCTCGGCTGACGCTCGAACTGTTATAAAAGATTTGCGAGTCTTTATCGGCACATACGAAGTTGGCACGTTACATTCTGACCGTGGTCCGGCATTTAGCTCTCGGGCTTACAAAGAGGCCATGGAAGGAATGGGTGTAGCATTGCGGTTCTCCTCTCCGTACCATCCCGAGGGAAATTCTGTTGTGGAGAGGAAAAACCGAGACTTAAAGCAATCTTTAACAGCTAGGGTATTAGGCAAGGGCGGTAGTTGGGTCGATCACCTTTATGGGGTACATCGCGCGCTCAATAATCAGCCAAGAAGCTCTCTAGGAGGTGTTGCTCCTTACGAGGTCCTATTTGGGACAAGAATGTGGGTACCTGATCTTGATTGTGAAGGCACAGTGGCGGATGAAAAACCATTTGATATCCATGATCGTTTGGCTGTTTTACAGGATCTAAATGAATCCAGGACACAACAAAGTAACGTGCTCCAGAAACAGGCCGCCACTGAGGAAGTCAAGGCAGTAACGGCAGGACCTATCTGGATCCCACAAATCGGGGATCTAGTCAGAGAGAAAGATTGCTGACAAGAAAGAATTTGGGCCATCTTACAGAAAGCCTGTACCGGTCCTTGCAATCCACGGCACAAGAACTGTACTTCTGCCACCTCTTGCCGGAGAAAAGATTTGTCTCAATCGACTTAATCAAACCACACTATGTGGCCGATACTTAACAGTAGGCCTCGTGGACTCCACAGTAGCAGACGCCCTCCTCTCGCTACAATCCAAGAAGTCCAAACAGAAAGACTCATCACGTTTGAAGAGCCACCTGTACGAAATGAAGGACTAAGCAACAATGATATGGAACTTGTTCCACTTCAACAAGAAATTCATCTTCAAAATGAAAATCAACTTAACAACCAAGTTGCAATCAGACCTAATACAGACATCTACGTCAATGTGCCTCGACAAGAGAACACAGCAATTTCAACAAATCCCGATGCAATTCCAACAATTAATCGAACTGCTTCTGGCTATTTCATGAACTTTGATACGTTTTCACTGGATCCAAGCGAACCGGAAACGACGCCAGCCAAAAAATCCCTCCAACAGAAACTGAATGACCGTTTGAACTTTTTTAGAAAGACTTACCTGGTGTCACCTTGGATAGATTTATGGTACATCACTGGGATTTTATTTTTCATTTTCTGGCTAGGCTTAATAATAACCTTTAGTATGCTTATTAATGGACGATACCTCCAGCAAAGCTCTACAGCCCAAAGAGTCAATTTGATTTTAAAACCACACCAGTCTTCACATCGTGAACCAAGAGACTTGTCTTCAGTGAACATCACAGCAGTTCCTATACCGGACGGTATAGTATGGGACAAGATTGATTATGATATATTAGGTCCGACTGAACTTTTAAAGCTAAAACATGTATTTAAAATTTCTTTAAGTGATATCATTACCACCAGTACATTTTCTGATGATTGGGACACAAACTGTAAATGCTATGATGTCTGATTTAGAAAAACTGCAGCATTTCCGAACAATGAAATGTTAGAAGGTACTTCAGACTATGATACATTGTACTGTTACCAGCAATATGGTCATCATTTCTTACACAAATCTATAACACCTAGAAATGTATTTGAGTACCACCAGTGGGAACACTGCCCAACACCACCGAAAGGTAGTTCGCAAGCATTCGCACAGAAATTCACATACTTCTCAGGGTTGAACACATCCGACCCAAAGTCATTTTATTATAAAGTGGCGAAAATTTCAGCTCAGAAAATTATGTTGACAAACACCAAACATATTTACTCTGCATCCTTTCTGAACCAGTTGTCTAAACAGGGTTTCGATCTATGGAAAGACACTAGATTCCAAATCAATCTGGGGTTCTAGGGACTGGCAAGTCCAGGGAATAGAAGCACTTTTTAGAGCATGCATCATTCCGCAGCAGATATTATTTCTGAATGAAACTGTGCAACAAACAACTTGTCTTGGATTAGCCAAAGGCAAGGAAATGAACACACCGGGGTTTCCAACACCATCGCAGATGGGTGGGGGGCAGAATTCTACTACACATGGGGTGAGATTAGATGACATTTTCCAGTACAACAGATCAGATCCTGATTGGACAGAATGGCTGGTTTGGCCCATTGACACAAACAAATGTCAGCAGAGATTTATGAATACAACCGAAGGGTTTAGTATCCATAGGCCAGATCCACGCTATGTACAAAGACAACACCCAGGGGTAGTGACATCGTATAGTGTTGGGAAGTTGTGCCTTGATTGGCTAGAGACCTCAACACTGACAGAAGTAAAGCACCACTTGACCTTACTCACACCTGATATGGATCTTAGAGATTTTCTACAAGGTCCCAGGAAACAACGTCAGAAACGTTTCATATATGCAGGCCTTTATGCCTACTATAATGAAAACTGGAAAATATCCCAACAGAAGGCCACAGAAAGGATACGAAAGATAGACCGTATTAACTTAGAAAAAGCATTGGCAGTAGTGGATAACGGGTTAACAACTTTGACCTCCAGGATTTACTCCTTAGGCAACATTGTGTCCTCGGTGATCGACATATTAGAACAAGATCTGGCCTTGTTACAACACGGGCAATCTCAGCTACGTTCTATTATGTTATTAAGCTGGACGCTGCAATCTTTGCGTGCAGGCTATGTGCCATGGCGTTTTATAAACACCACGTCTCTGTTCTCAGAATACAATCTAACTGATAAACAGACAGAAATGGCACAGAGGGGAGCCAAATATACAATGCTGCGTATTGAGAAACTGGAAAGGTTACCATTCACTGTAGCCGAATCACCATCAACAGAATGGCTAATTCATGGCCAAATCACTCTGCCGGTCACTACGTTTCAGTTTCAATATTGACTTGATCAAAGGCAGGCAGGCAAATATGTGAAAATGGGTAAGGGATACATCAAGGAAACTCGGGAGTTACCATATAGATACCGACGCCGGAATGGGGCTCGAGAAGTGTATCTGAGTGGTACAAACTGCAAGAACGCTTTGAGCGGTTCTCTCATGTGTCAGGATATTTCTCTGCACAGAGCCTGCAGTGGTTCAGTAGCGAACTTATCTTGTCACATGTCAGGGACCCCAGCGGCCATGATCACGCCGGTTTTCCAGCTGCTCTCGAATGGGAGTTACTTAATGCTAAATGATCAAGGTTGCTGTGGGATGCTTCCGGGCTTCGCATATCTAGTCACTGTTAACTCCAGGGTTACTTGCTGTATGCAAGTATTGTTTCCGCCACTAAACAGTCGGGGAGGCGCCGCTATGGCCTTCGCTGAATGTTTCTTTTATACAGTTTGATACACTGAGCAGATTGAAAGCCATGCTTTTACAGTAACCCGTGCCCTTAACCTCCGCTCGAGAAACCTATGAACTTCAAGTTGCAAGGACCTCGACCGAGATACAGGCACTCATACGTACAAACTGCCCCATTCATTTCGCAGAAATGGTGGGACGTATCTTCAATATGTCTGATACGAGCGGAATTGTACACCTATTTAAGACCATAGGGTCCGGACTGTTAAGCACCTTTCAGACAGTCCTCGGAGTAATCCCAAATTTTATACACTCCATATTGGGAAGCGTATTTGGAGGACTCCCGCTCATCCTGTTCCTAATGGCAGGAATCCTGATTGTAATATTGCTGCTATGCAATGGACGGCCCACTTCCCGAGGGAATGGTGAACACGCTCCTGGAGCGGAAATACCGTGAACGCAAGGTACAACTTCTGGGCATTTCTTGCCTGCGAGAACTCAATACCTTCTGGTTTCTATCATTTAGACCAGTCTGGATAGACTGCATCTTACCTGTGCTTCGATGCCTGTTCTGCGGAGAAGAATGGACGTTGGATCTTTGTCTAACATTTCCATCAGATGCGCCTCCGGACACGGATGCAATGCTGGACCCCATAAAGGCCCACGCTCTGCGTTGTCCTCAGCGGCTTCAGATTCTGATGAATGCATTCCTGGAGAATCCACAGGTGCTGTTCGCTCCTGCTGGGTTAGGTGACTCCTACACAGGCACCCAGGTTACAACTGCCGCAGCACCGACTGTTGGCAGTACTACATTTCATCTATGTGCGATTGACGTTCTCTGTGAGGCGCTGGATTTGTCATCTACAGCAGCTGACACCGATAATATTGAGCTTCCCAGCCAGGACGCATATTCTTGAATTGGCTCATCGTGTCCTGGGAAAGAATTCGGCTTCTTCACTCGTTTTCAAAATAAACGATCTAAATTTGGAACATTTTCTTACATTGACACTTTTGCTTGAGAAAAGCATGGCCTTCTCCTGCTTATGGTAATACAACTTCTATAGAGAGACAATATTCACTTAAGTGGCAATTAGAAAAAGCTGAATTTAAACATTCTTTTTTTTTTAGCACCAACATTTTTTAACGATTTTTAGAACCACGTTTTTACTTGCTTTTAAAAAATGTTTATAAATTGTCCAGATTTTAAGTATGGTCATTTTTATCCAGTTCGGAAGAGGAGTGGGTGTTAAATCCCGCATAGAGGCCCTAATGTAGACCCGTTCGTACATGCCCTAAAATGGACTTATTCATATTTACCCTAATATGGTCTATTCGTACTTGCCCTATTATGGTCATGGCCGCATATGCCCAATTATGGCCACAACTGTACATGTCCTATTATAGTATGATTCCTTATATAGGCATGATCTTTCACCTACATTGGTCCCAGCTAGTACACAACGAGCTCTGAGGGCTGAACGTTATCTATCCTGTGGTTTTGAATACAGCAGGGTTCTTCCAAACACAGGCCCACACTGTACTCATTAATTATGCATGGCTTTCTAAGAATACACCACCGGCATAATATGTATGTACAAAGTTCACCCCTGACGTCTTCCTCATGTCCAATACAAACCATACTGAGGACCGAGACTCTTTAGGGTATAAATACACCACTTCTTGCCCCGGTAAGATAGAGGGAACCGAGACTTCCATGCTGACACACTGACAGGAGACGCTGAGGCTCCTTAGTATAAATCTGTGATCTGCATGTTGCATGCAATGCTCTGCAGTAGACGCAATAGCCATATTTATTCTGTGTAGAACGCACTATTTAGTGCATTAAACACTTGAGCTATCTCACCAGTGTTATAAGCTGAGACTTCTGGCTACACATAGGTATCTGCAATAGAATCTTTAACCCACTGAGGTGTTTTAATATTGAGTTTGTAACTCATTGAGCAAGGCAAAACAGATTACCTATCACATTTAGTGTGTGCAATTAAAGCACATGTCCTGACAGACCATTGACTGTCAACTAATTCAGTTCCTGGTGGTAACTCATGACTTCACCCCAGGTTTACCACCAACCCTCCTCTCCAGGTTTGTTAGTTTTTTACATTTCAAATATGGATGGTAAGCCTCGATTAGCTATTCATAAGAGCATGCCTTTGAGGGCGATAATGATAGGAAGTGTAGTGTAGATTAATTCAAGAATCCAACCCCTTAGCAGCATAGGATAAGGGGTCCCAAGGTAGACTGAAAAACAGAGAGCAAGTGGAGGAAGAGGTCAGAACAAAGGAAAGGAACTCCAGTTCAGTCTGTGGCGCAGGGCAGGAGAAACTGTCTTTCATGCTACCGCCAACAGGACAAGTAAGATAAGAACAAGAAGTAGACCACAGATCCTCACCCTGGTGCTCGAACATATAAGCAACAACCAGTTAAACATGGAGCAGGCCTACCCTTGATACCATGCCAATCCCCCTCCCAGAGTGTAGACGTCAGATGGAATTCACTGAGGGGCCACGTGCACATGGCGGAAGTAGGTGGGGCAAGGAACCTGACCCAGTCAGTTGAAACATGCTTATGTGTTTAACATCTTTTATACAGCACAATACAAACAGACTTTTTTTGGGCACTTATACCCTTATTTTGAGTTCCCTGTATTATGGCTCAAGCATTCTGGGAACTGGAATCACCAACTCTGTCCAGTATTCTCCACTATTATGAGTTATTTTCCCCAGAATTGGGAATAACACAGACCCAGGAACATTGGGTTCTATTCTGTGTGTGTTTTCTCTGTTCCGTAGAAAATAACGAGCTGAAATCTACAACCAGTTTTTAGCAGGTGGTAAATAGATTTAGGGATTGTTTTGCCTTATGGTGGAGGTAACAGATAGTAAGGGGTAGAGGGAAGATCATGAGTAGAAGAGCGAGATGGGGAAGGATTTTGTGTTCCCTCTTGCTGCCATAAGAGGGCAAGGTGCTGCATGTCAGGTCTGGGTCCTGTGTCTAAGTGCTTAAGATTACTGGACCTGGTATTTGCAGGTAAAGTTCCAGACCGAGACACAGAAAATCCTGTAATTGCCCAGAGGTGTATACCCCCGAAACACTGCTATAGAAAACTTATATAAAGTGCATGAATGGTGAATTGTTACTACCCAACCACACAAAAGGTGATGGGAGGATGCTTGCAATAAGTCTAACCACTGACAATCGCTCTGGATAGCATTCAAACCCATCATTCGTTTGCCCACCATGTTACCTCAGATTAGACCAAGCTATATGCAAACCAGTCTTGACTCTGCTCCAATAGGAACAGTCCAGCCCGAACTGCCAAGCTAGGTGCTCTGCTCTCTGAACTGGAAAACAAGCAACCCAAGATTTGTTTCTCCTTGTGTTTCGGTTCCGTAAGGACATGGTCTTGCAGTTCGGGCTGGACTGTTTCCAACAAATTGCAAGCATTCTTCACATCATCTTTTCTGTGTTTGATATACCACTCTAAATGGCCAGGGTATGCCCACATGTGGGTCCCATGCTCAATGTGCCACTGGAACCAAGCTATAACTAGCAGATAAGCCCTTATCCGGGCGAAACCGGTCCCAGGTTGCTTGTGTTACATTTTGGTGAAGACCTGGTCTGGCAGTTCCGGCTGGACTGTTTCAGTGAGGAGAAGGGTCAAGGCTAATTTGCATATGGCTGGGTCCAAAAAGAGGTGGCATGGTGGACAAAAGTATAACAGGTTGGGATGCTAACCCAAGCATTGCCAGTGGTTAGGCGAATTGGAAGCATTCCTCCCATCACCTTTTGTGTGTTTGTTACTACCCAAATGAACCAATTTAGTAAGAACCTGCAAGGATACAAACTTCTGCCTTGCATGTTACATGCAGCTGCTTGTAGGGAGTGCATAACTCCAAGGTATTTTAACTGGACTGTAACTGGTTACCTACAGGTTATTGGTCAGCAACAAAAGCAGTAACCAAGCAAGAATACAAATATCTAACCTAACTCTATATGCAATACACATGCCCTTGTACAAGGCACATTAAACCTCCAGGCTATTTGAAGCTATAAACCGGTCACTGGAAATTACACCCAAAAGTGCATTAACCAACTGAGCAATGGCAAGCATTGATATTCAGAATGTCACTGCTGCATGAGGCACTACTACCTAAATGATTCACAGCGTAGTGATTTAGGATTAAAAAAATATCTTTCATTAGACAAGGTGAAAGTAATTTAAGGAAATGGCTGTGCTGAGCCTCTGTAAAACCTCACATACAGGAAGGTTGGGTGAGAAAGCATGATGCCTAAATGCCTGAAAGCCCGGAGCAGAGGTGCTTTGCAACTCGCTGATTATGTTCTGACCTGAGGTGTCACCAATGATCATTGACACACAGACCGAGTAGGTATGGGACAAACCAAAGCGGTTGCAGAGCGCACAAAGTGAAATCAGACCCTACACTTCACAGGCGGCTGCTGCACAGCGGAGTTGCCTAAAATCAGCACCTGGAACAGCTCCTGCGCCTCAATTTGCCCTAACACATAAGGTCACACTGAAAAAATCCCTACTGAGTAAGTTACAAGCAGAGGTTTGAGGTGCGGGCACATGATTTTAAAGCAAAAGCACACCTATCCCTGACCACTCTAGACCCTACATGCAGCCATACCCTAGTTATCAGACAAATGCTCACCTTCCCGAGGCTTTCTGCAGTGATGGTAAGGAGAGGAACCAATCATCCTCTCACGAGTCTAATGGGAGCCTCCTTAACACGACTCTGAAAAATGATGGGTGGAGGGGGTTGTTTTACCCCATACATCCCCCTGAAGATACGCCTCCGACCATAATAATCTTAGACAATAAGCTGCACCTAAACATCTAGTTGTATGTTATAGAAGAACCCTTCCTCAAAATCTTGGTGTTCTAAACGGACAACAAATGGTTGTGTCTTTGCCTGGACCATATTTTCAGTGAACAGATCTGTAAATCACCTTTAACAAACCTGTTGTAATCTTCGTAAATGTATTTATTATTATTATTATACCTTTTTCAATGTCTCTATAAACATGGTTCCTGCCAGATCCCCTTTCCCTCTTCTGTAATAGAATCTTCTGCCTGGAGCTCACCTAAGAATGTTGAGGCGATCCGTGATTTGAGGAGAGTGGATGACTGGAATAAACACGTTCTTCTCTTACCTCCTGTGGAGTATTCAATCTTCTTTGAAATTACAATGCTGGCGATGAGGATATTTTCTATTTAGATAAGAGAGTTTGTGGAGACACGCTAAAATTTTGGACCTTTTTTTTTTTTTTTAAATAACAGAATAGGAGTGAAACGCCAAGGAAGGTTATGAGTCTATGGATGCTGGTAATGAGTGCCACTCTTGCAAAGTGTTGGTCTCAAGAATTCAGGAAAAACTGTCCAAAATAAAGCAGCTGCTTTAAAAGACCCTTTTGTTTGTTGGGAATGTAGAATAGCCATAAAATACACCTTAGGATCATTCACAAACAAGGGATATAGAACAGCTGATAATTTGTCAGGTTTTCATAAGATGGAACAAGGTCAAAGATCATTCAGCAGGACTGTAAATGACCACCTTGGAAATAAATTCATGCCAAAGGCTTTTTTTGGGTGTGGGGGGAATAGGGGTGAGGGGGTTGTAAAGATGCTATTACCTTGAAAAATCTTTGTCTACTTCATATTCATACTTCATCCACGTGTTCCGATACACAAAGAACTCCATGACGGTCAACACAAGCATGACAGTAAAGGCTAGGATAGAAACTGAAAAACACAAACAAAAAAATAAAACAAAACATGTAGGTTAATACAGCTCTAAGTTTCTAACAATATAAATGCACCACACATTGAAAAAAGAATAAGCGCAAATTGTGCCATGAGCTGTGTACACTTAGTCTTTTATTCCTGTTCACAAATATCAATAAGCTTTCCTTGTCAAACTGGTGCTGCTTGCAAGTTAACAACACAAGACATAAGTATATGGAAGGGACATTGGTTTGCACTCATGTGGAAAGCTTCGGTAAACATTTTTGGAAATTTCATTCAATTGCTAAAATTGTGGAAGTTGTTCTGCTTTTTTGGGAGTTGGAATGTTTGAAATAACTGAATTCTATAATAAAAATAAATGGAAAGCAAAAGTTAGAAGAGGTAGCCTGCAGAATGCTTCCGATATACCCATCTCATATCTGAGAGAGAAACAGAACACAAGGGCTTCACTTAATCTAAGCTGAAGTTCTCTTAGTCACATTTATCAATATTTTTTCGTAAAGGAACAAACCGTTAGGTCTAAAAAAGAAAAATATAGTATTTGTATTAAAGTAGAGTTGTGCATAAAGATGGGGTATTCTAAGAAGCCAAGCCAGTAGAAGGTATTCTACAAAGGCAGATTCTCTGGTAGCAGGAACAACGGAGCACCTAATGCACTATCTTACAAGTCAGGTTCCAAGGCCAATATTCAGGACTCAAAAAGGTGTATTGAGCTCATTTATTTGGGTGCATAGTTTAGCACTTCACATTATCATGATGAACTTCACATCACTCGTATACCATTCCCTTCTGATTCAAGAAATTACTAATATGTCAATTTATTAAGTGCAAAATACCACATCAAGGTGTGTATGACTTTTTGCAATCTGGTGCTCTTCAGAGAGACCTTGTTACCTGGATTAACAACACTTTTTTCACTAAAGTGAAAGACGAGTATTCTAATGTAAGGCTAGATCATTTGAATAGAAAAACGTAAGTACCAGATGTAAGAATCAAACCCTTCATTCCAGTGCTCTCATCTACAGGCACTGTTAGCCAATAGGTGATTTAGTGCCTCTGACATTGGACATTGCTCCCCATTGGGCTGCATTTTTTATCCCAATTTTGTGCTCTGGGAATTCAGTCACTGAGTTCACAGTCCAGACAACGCTGCAGTGACAGATCATGAGGACACCATTTTTTTTTTTAATGGCCCTACTCAGTCACCAGTTTACTCTAGATCTGTATAGGATATCTAATGTAAATGTATAATTTTTTATCTCAACTATCTATTAATAAAAACATAAAAGATATGATTATGGGCTCCCAAAGAGAGTTTTAGGGAAAAGCCATCACAAGTCAACTTTGGTCTAGCCCAAGATATCCAGCTTTTTATTAACAAACCTTGGAGACCGATTAGTGCTAGCGAAGGACCCAAACGTTTGTAAAAATAAGACCTACATACCAAACAGTGAAGCTCCCCTCTTCATAAGGTTCCAGCCCAGAAGATCCAGAGTTCAACCCCGACTCCTGACCGGTGGCACAGGAATGGCACTCTTCTCAACTGACGTCAGCCTCTCCTATGAGCTGGCTGCATTTCCCGAAGATGGTGGTATGGGTGCCTTGCTGATCCGCCAAAGGTAGGTCCATCCCTCACTGTCCAGGCACAGCGCAGGGTACAATATGATGCCTGCTGCACTACCAAGACACCTTGCAAGAAAACTGCACTTACCACTTCCTATTCAAGAGTGCAACCACATTCTTAGCGACCTCTGGCTACCAATAATCATATATGCTCTCAATTGATTTTACTAGGTATTCATACAAAATCATACAACGGATAAAGCAGGGATCTCCAACCTTTTCTGTAATAAGAGCTACTTATAATCAATGAAAATCATCCCGAGCTACTAATATTAGATTAGTAAAAGTGACAACATTAGACAAGACTACATTTGTGGCCACCATTTGCAAGTTTAGCAGCAGTGATCACCTTAGTCCATTAGGCACGGTTGCAAGCACTAAATGTGAAGAAGGCTTTGTCAATGTGGAATGCCTCTTGGTGAGTAATACATAACAGCCATATCTTCAATGCCTCTGGCATAATGGTAATAATATTAGTAATAAGTTTTGACAATGCCTACTGGTTTATCACTGACATATCAGCTTTAACTATACTTTGGAGAAAAACTACTGGATTATCAAACATCAGCCAATAAATTTTGAAAATGCACACATTCTTGTCTTGAATTTTGGTATGCAGAACTTATTTTAACCAACCTAAAGCTTCTAATTTAGTAAACTGGATTGCACATGGGAGAGCTACTTGCTAAACCTGGAGAGCTACCAGTCGATCACAAGTGACTTGTTGGAGAAGCCCGGGATAAAGCCTTGACATTATCATAAATCCTATCTTCTGAATTTTAATTAACGTGCGCTCGTTCCCAAAACAAGCATGTGAAATTAACAAACTACTGGCAAACCACAGTCCGGATTTATTTTTTGTCAACAAATTGTGGCTGAACGATCACTCCTAATATGACATAACGCTTGCTATTTCTCAAAACAAGTTAGTTATCGCAGAGACCGATCCAACCATCAAGACAGTAGGGATTGGCTCGTTAGCAAATCTCACTTCAAAGTTACTCTCTTGGATCTATAGCGTTTAACTGGACAGGAATCTTTTTCCCAATAGCTTCCTCTATAATGTGTAGTTTGGTTTATTGCTCCTGAGCCTCCTCCACCAATTTCGGCAGGAATCTCATTACGGTAATCTTCCCTTCTGTTCTGAAAGCCTTGAGATTCCATTTGTTATGCAACTTCAATGTAAAAACAGATATCCTACAGCTAAGGTAACTTTGAACCGGGACTCTTGCCTGCCCATCAGGCTTTTTCTGCTTGTACCATGCAGGCCATATGATTGACCTTACCTCTGCGCATATAATCACATCTGGTCCGACCACTGAGAGATACATTTCTCCAATTTCGTCACTACAGACTGCCGATATGCTTGATTCTACCTGTGCTACACAGAAACTAGAGCATAATCATTAAATCAACACCCTCCGAGGAACTACAATGTCCTTTGGCTTACTCATTGCAAACCTATGAACAATGTGCTCATCAGATAATCAGATACTCCCTTTTCAAGTTCACAAAAAGAGGAAGACCAAATGCCAGTGTCTAGCTCTGAACTTAACAATTCAAAACACACATGCAAGTAGTAACATTAGCACAGAAAACAAACTCTTACAATTTAGCTCGTAGACAATATATTGATGCCATATAGAAAGACAGAACTGCTTACTACTTAAACCAAATCACTACGACTTCCACTAGGACCAAAGAAACTTTCAAATTAGTCAGCGAGTTGTCACTCCCTAAGTGTCTAGAAAAAGGGATTTCATCATCAAATACCTGATGCAAAGAGTTGCCCAACTTCTTCCTCAAGTTTGAAACTATTAACAAATCATTCCCTTCTTCAGGACGCAATCACTACAGTCCGCTTGATAATCCTATATCAACCAAGGGCACCACCATTTTATTGAAATTCTCATCTGAGGACAAAAATGTGTCAATGGTCATATCTGGCTGCCCTGTCGACCCATGTTCCCTGTTATTCTACTTGAATTTCAAGGAAACTTGCCTACTGCCATCTCACATATTTGCAATTCCCCTTAAGTTGGGGCATTGTTCCATCTATCTGGAACCATGCCATAGTAATGCCTTCATTGGAATAAAAAGCTACCACTGCACCACAAGTGCTTTCTAACTATGGTCCAATCTCCATGCTAGCTTCTGTCTCAAAATCAAAGAAACTACAGTTAACAATAATAATTTTTCTTTCCTAGAAAACAATAATCTGCTTGACTTAGTACAAGCATGTTTCAGACCTACTCACAGCATTCGACAGTTTCTCAACCTGTCTGAACAAACTACTTTGGGTGATAGGGGTGAGAGGCAGTGCATTAGACTCATCATTCGTCCATGGACCTTCTCATGCAGTATCACTGCCTCCTTTTCAAACGTTCGCCAGTTCCTTTTAGAGAACCACAAGGATTTGCTTTGTGCCCTACTGGTTTCATTTATACCTAGTGAACCTGACTCGCTCAATTAGAACTCAGGACAAAGGCTTACCGCTACACCGACCCAATTCATTTTTTAGTTGGTAAATCCTTGGACATCTCTCCTTTTAATCATGTCAAACAGTAGTGGTCCATTGAACAGATGAGGCACCTCCCCCAGTCTCCTAACCTGATATCATCCTTAACCAACACCTTTCTTTTCCCCTTCATGTTTTCAAATTTGCCTCTTCTTGCTTCTTCACATTCTGAGTAGGCATTAATCTACAACACTAATCCTATCTTGCTTTCATGTCATGTAGGCAATTTTCGCTGTCCATTAATCTACATTAATGTTTGGCTTCTGACCAGCTGGAACGAGTGGACCGGTCAAGGCCCGCATTACAAACCTGCACTCTGGGGGGAGTTGCAGATTTTCTCAGATGCATGCCCTGCAGTCAATTCTAGACCTGAGCATTTTTGGGGAGTCATTGGGTCACTGAGGGTTCAGACAAAAAAGTGTAAAAGAAAAGCACAACAGCTTCCACTGGGCAGCTTTCAAAGTTGGGTTATTAATTTAGGAGGGGGGGGACACCCCTATCAACTTAAACACAATCCGGTCAGGTGAAAACGCACGACCTAAGAGAATCTCTGCTCAACCCATGGTAGCAATGGCACAAGTAGCAGGAGATTCCCCAGAGAAATGTGTGCTAAGTTCAAGCAATACCAAACACCTTTAACATTGAGAAACTACCATAATAAAAATTCCCAAACCAATTTAGAAAAGTTAATAACAAACAAAATCCAATAAGGGAAAACCAAATATGAATTTAGAATTAGCAGTTGACTGAGACCTAGGCGCCACTTCAGGCTGACCACCATGGAATACAGTTTGGGTAGGCCAGTCAAAGTTTTAACCTTCAGATTTAATCTACTTTTTGGAGCTTCAAATACAGCAACAGAGTAAGGTAAGAACCTGAAGCCAGCGAGGGACTCCCAAAGTCAGAAAGATTTTGACTGCCGCTTACGTTTTGGGATCAAAAGCTCCAAGTGGGACAAAGCAGGATTCTGTAGCTGCCAAGATCGATTCACCACTGTGATAGATTTATCACCAGGCCCCACTCCAAGGATTTATCTCCAGACTTAGTTTGGGTCTCAAAACCCCACAGCATGGCAAGTGTGGAAGCTGTGGCAAGGTAGGACTACAAGACGCTTGATACCTTAGGGACAAGTTCTGGCTTAGGTCTTTTAATTTATGACAAAAACACCAAGAGGGGGACAATCTGAGATTTCTTGCCCACCGAGGTTCTAGTCCTCCAGATATAATTTCTCCAACTTCTGGTCACTCCTACAGCTCTCATGACAGGCTACTATACACCAAGTCTCCCTCCAGCCATTGCTGATCCACACTGTTCAGCCAGGTCTCCATGGAATCAGGATGCCTTCTGGTTTTTATGTCCCTGTGAAGGAAAAAGGAGGCCAAGCACATGGCCCCTGGAAAGCAGCTCCAGCCCCTGCGTGCCTGCAGTGGAATCAAGTAATTGTATCATCTTTCTTCCAGCAGCCAGGCTAAGTACTCGTCCTTCAGGATGTTTTCTTCCCAGGTTCAGTGACATTCTGCAGGAAGTAGTGGCGAGTTACCAGTCTTATCATGGGAAGTAGCCAGCAAAATGAGCATACCCTAAAGCCAAGCTTGCTACTTTCTCACAGAAATCATCTCAATTTTTCAGCAATTCTAATCTCAGTTTACTGCAATTCTTCCAAAACGCCCCTCAACAAAAACTGCCTAGCCTTCTTACAGCTGTAGAAACACAGTCTCTTTCTCGCCACTCCACTATGAAGATTAGGTGCCCCTCCTATTTGTCAGGGCTGCAACAGGTTTTCCCTTCTTCTGGAGACTCAAAGTCTAGGGTGGCTCTGGGAAACAATGTTCACAGTCCCTTTTGAGATTCCCAATTTAAAGGAAGGGCTGTTCAATCTGCCCTTTCTGTTGTCATCTGTCCCTATCCCTCTCCCAGGTGGTTAACTAATCTCTAAATAGCCATCGTTGATACTATTCCTACCTTCCTGCTGCCAAAGGCCAAGCCACTATCCTCCAGGAGGGAAGCAGCCAGGGATGTGCATTCAGCCTCTGAGCAAGACCATGATGCAGACCAGGTATACAAAATACACATTTATAAAGTTACTTTTCTGCTAAAGTTGTTAAATATCGGCTTTAAATACTTATATTTGATTACATTTTTAAATCTAAGAGGAAAAATAACACTTTACCGCCCTAGCCATTTTCCAAAGGGCAGTAGGAAAAAGTGCCTTGATCCCCAACTCATATTCATGGAAAATATAACTTTACCTACAATGGAAACCACTTTTATTAACGGTTCACTTTTGGAGCATCAATTTCCCAATATCCAACTAGCCCCATTTTTAACTTTCAAAAACCCAGCCCTATGTGCCTACAAGAGTGATTTAGCTAATACATAAAAGGTAGAATTTTCAAAATGGCACAGGTCTATATCCTCATAATGCAGCACTGTAGTACTTTTAAAGTGCAGCACAGCCACAGCACAATGGCGCTCTCTAAAGCCATCTGTGGATGGAGTAAATACATATTCCAGGCCATATGTGAAATGTAACTTCCATATCATAGGTACATTTTCTGCAAACCTAAAAAAGGTAAATTAGGTGGAAACAAATTCAAAATATATGTTGTTGAGGTAAAAGCGCATGCACTCTGGTTTAAGGGTGTCATAGGGCAAAATGAAAATGTTCTACTACCAGCAAGACCAGAAAATAGAAAGTAGAGAACGACAACTATGGTGTCCTTTGTTACAGAGGGTTTTCGTGCAGGTTCCTTTAATGGCTGCAAAGCAGGTAGTAAGATTACTCTGCAGTGATCAAGAAGGTCACAGGAAAGTATTTCAGAAAGCTGCAAACATCAGAATCACTATATTAAAATTCGGCCAAGCTGGCAGCAAATTTTTGCTGCTCTTGGTGTGAGGGGTTCCTGATCTTTCCTGGTGTTGATCCCAACGAGGAGCAACTAATTTTTCGACAATGATCTGGGGGTTGGTAAATCTAGAGCTGGGAAGTACCCCACAGTGAGGAATTCTTGGTTACTTCTACCAACAATGAGATCGTTATTGAGCACACAGACCACAAAATGGAATTACTCTTCCATTTGAGACAGTTGCTGTAGGGAAACGAAGTAGAGTTTAGCAAGAGTGGCACTCCATCTAGACTTCGTACACAACAACAGTCCTATTTCATTTAAACAGATTTTGGATGATTTTGCTAATGGGTGCATCTAATATTTTCTAGCCATATTTTTAACTCATCCAATCAAGTAAGGGTGTGCAAACACTTGATTAAGAAGTACTAGAAGCTAAATAATTCCAAAATTCGTTTTTTTTAAATCATTTATTACTTTGAAATGAATGTTACTGATCTCACAGTCTTCTAAATAAAAGCCTCATGCTCAGCCTGTTTATGAGGGAGCACACAGCTTGATGGCTGTTGGACCTGGCCCTTTTTGCAGGTTTATACCCAGACTTTTGCCTCCTATTTTTCTGACCCTCTTTTTGTTGGCTCTAGGACTCTGGGCACTTTACCAATGCTAATCAGTGCTAAAGTGCATATGCTCTCTGGTGTAAATGGTAATTGGTTATCCATGATTAGCATATTTGATTTAGTGGCAAGTCTCTAGTAAAGTGGACTGTGTGCGCCCAGGGCCTGCAGCACTGGTTGTACCACCCACATGAATACCCCTTTAAGCTTGTCTCTGACCTGCCATTACAGTGTCGGTGAGTGCAGTTTTAAACTGCCATGTCAACCTGACAAGTGCATCCACTTGCCAGGCCCAAATCTTCCCTTTTATTACATGTAAGGCACCCCTAAGGTAGGCCCAGGGAAGCCCCATGGGCAGGGTGCAGCGTATGTGAAAGGTAGTACATGTCCCACTAGTGAAATATTGCCAATTTCGTTTTTCACTATTGCAAGGACTATCTCTCCCATAGGTTATCGTTGGAGCTGCCCTGTAACACCTTACAGGTGTGATTTTCAATTGGGAAGAGAAAGAGATTTGGAGTTTGGGTTCCCTGAACTCAGGATTTAAAAAGGACATCTTTCTGTGAAGGTGGTTTTCAAATTGTGTGTTTGAAAATGCCACTTTTAGAAAGTGGGAATTTTCTTGCTTTACCATCCTGTGCCTCTGCCTACCTGTGGAATCCACGTTTGGTTTAGACTGACAGTTGGGCCGTTTGTGCATTCACTCTAGACAGTCATACAAAGGTAGCCGAGGTGTGCCCTGCATATCCTGATGGCCCATCACCGGGCTGATGGGTCTTCCTGAGCTAGAGTGGTGGGAGGAATTGTCACTGACACCTGAATAGGACTGTGCCTGTCCTCTCACAATGCAGTCTCCACCCCCCTATAGTATGTCTGGAGCCAGGACAGGGCAAGGCAGGATCTGTGCCCTACAAAGACTATCCTTTGAAGTATGCCTACTTCAAAGACCAAAAGGGGAATAAGTATTGGACCTGTAACCCCACATTTTTAGAACACTTCTGGATCAAGAGGAGACTGCCAAAAGGAAGAGCTGTCAGGAGGAGTACTGCCCCTTTGCTGTGTAGCTGTGTTGGCCTGCAGTGGCTGCTTCTGCCTTGGAGAGGACAAAGACTGGACTTTGTTGTTTTGTACACTGCTTGAGTAGATTCTCCAAGGGCTTGTGTGTGCTTGCCTCCTGTTAAGAAGTCTCAGGGCCATTAAAGACTTCATCTGTAGCATCTCTGAACTCCACTGCTGGGAGTTCAGGCCTGCCAAGTGGTGCCAATTCCAGTTCTTGGCCCTTGGAGGTGGTTCTGCTGCTTCAAGACTTGAAAATCCACACATCACCCTTCCAGCACTGTTTTTCCTGCCACAGGCTTGCCGTGAGGTTGAAAAACCAACACGTCTCCGTGGTGCGGCAAAAAAAAAAAAAAATTTGCTGCAGCGCCTGTTCATTGCCCAAAGAACCGCTGCAGCTCGAGTTCCGAGTCTTGGAGACCCTGGCTCCGACTCCAACGCAGGCCCTGCTGTGCAGCTGAAGGAATCGATGCATCACCTGTCTGCGGCTGGAAGAATCAATGCAGCAGCTGTTTTACTGCCACTGCCTTGAGTTAAGAGCGCCCGGATTTCCACGCATCGCACCTGTGCGGCAAGTTTCCAACGCATCACACAGCAGACTGGAACCGTCTTCGGATTTCGGCGCATCACTTCTCCTTGAAGTAAGGAATCGACGCAACACTTCTCCTGCGTGCAGCAGAACTGACGTCTCGCTTCCCCTGGGACTCCAGAACCAACGCATTGTTTTGTTTTCCCACACTTCTCTCCTTTGCATCTGTTTTAAGGCTTGGATTTTGATGCATCAAAGGTACTTTGCGCTAAAATCACAGCATCCATAGAGATCTATGGACAGAATTGCTTAAGCCTTTAAATGTGATATCTTGAGCTCTGTATGTTGAATTTTTCTTGTTTTTATCTTGTTTGGTTTAGATAAATATTGGTTATTTTTCTAACCTGGTGTGGTGTCCATTTGTAGTGTTTTCACTGTATTGCTGTATATCTTATGTACAAATGCTTTACACATTGCCTCTGAGATAGGCCTGACTGCTCGTGCCAAGCTACCAAGGGGGTGAGCAGGGGTTAACATGGGTGTTTAACTCCCTTACCCTGACTAGAAGGAAGGGTCCGCACTTGGACAGGGTGCATACCACTGCCAACTAGAGACCCCCATTTCGGGGCGTGGCCAAGCCGCAGACCGAAATGGCCACGCTGCGTCGAAGCTCCGCCAGCCGACCGACGACACACGAGCTTTCCCCCACATCCTGGACAGCTAGGACGATAAAACAGGCGTCCATGGGTCCCCGCAGTGGTGCTGCATAGCCTGGGGAGACATTGGAGCGGTGCGGAGCCGACGCAGCGGCGCTGTGAAGACCCGCGCCTGCGGAGCATATGGTGGGGAAAATGGCGGCCTAGGCGGCGGACCGGAGCTCCTGGTGCCATCGGAACAGCCTCCCTCCCGGATCAGGGACTTTTATGCCGGTGAGTGGCCCGAGTGCCGGTCTGGTGTGCCTCTGCTCTCCCACCCCCCCCCCGCTCTGATTCTGGGCACGATCGTCTCGCATGGGCCAGGCGGGTGCTGTGGCCGCATTTCCGCTGAACCCCTGCGGCCCCTCCCCCCCCTTGAGATTAGATCGCCGAGGTGGCCTGTGTTGCGGCAACGCGAGCGCTAAATTGTGGGGGAGAGCTTGAGGCTGCCTGTTACCCCCGGTGCCTGGTGCTTCTCCCGTGCGGTCTCCTGCGTCTTGCGGCCCTGCATGCTGGGGCCTCCACCGCCTGGCCGGCGCGACTGCCGTAGGCCCGAAGACTGGCCCCAGCTGCAACTACAGGCGTCGCTGCCCTGACCCAACTAGCCACCCTTGGTTGCACTGCCTTCGTGGGGCTTTTTTCGCCTGGCGATTCCCGGACAGTGTCATTACTAGCTGCCACCTTCCACCATTAATACTACTGCGGGCGCACTGCTGGGCTGCATCGTGGCGCCAGAGGCCTGGTCCTGCACTTTGAGAAACCTGGACGCTGCGGATCCTCCACTGATTGCTGTGGTGTCCTGAAGGTGTCATACAGCTGCCGCGGCGCTATCCTCGTCTCAGCTGAAGTAGCGCTCCTTGCAGCAGTCGTAAGGCGTCCGTGGCTAGCTGCCCGACTTTGCTATATTCTCCAACGGCATGGGTCGCAAGGACCCGAAACAAAGAACACTCGTTTGAGAAGCCCACAGAGAAGACAACGGAAGAGGGACCCGATATGGCAGAACGTGGCCAGAGTCCTGATCGCGACGGGGCCACTGCGGCCCCTCCAGCTGCATGGCTACAGGAGATGAGAGCTGGCTTCCGGTCGCTAGATAGCCGCTTCGACTCCCTTGACAAGTCTCTTGAATCGATGGGAGCCAAGATCCAGGTCCATGATAGGCGGCTTGATGCGGTGGAGGCGCGGATCTCCGACGTCGAAGATGGCGCAGCGCAGTCGACCAAAAGACTGGACAGAATGGAGCGCATACTGAAAGAAGTGGCCACAAAGAATGAGGACCTCGAAGCGCGCAGCCGGCGAAATAATATCCGCATCCTTGGGGTCCCGGAGTCCACAGCCACGGGTCGCCTGGATCTCTTTGTAGAAACTCTATTTTCAGACTTGTTTGGGAGAGAATCTTTCACACCTGGATTTGTGGTGGAGCAGGCCCACCGCACCTTGGGGCCACGTCCTAACCCGGGCCTACCGCCCCGTCCTCTAATAGCCCGAATCATGAACTTTCGGGATCGTGACACGGCTCTCCGCTTGGCAAGAGAGCGAGGGGACACTATCTGGCAGGGTTCCAAGGTTGCTCTCTACCCGGACTTCAGTGTTATGGTGCAAGAGGCCAGGCGCAAGTTTACTGGAGTGAAGGCTACCCTCCGCAATCTTGGCCTTAAATACGGCATGCTATACCCTGCCCGGCTCCGAGTCGAGGTGGGGGGCCGGGCGCGCATCTTTGACAATCCTAATGAGGTCCAAGAATTTTGTCACACTTATAAACGCAACAATGACCAGACGCACGACGATAGAGGTGGCCCGTCTCCTTCACATGGTGGCTCAGTTGCAAGTCAGGAACTGTTCTCAGGCTCTGGTGTTGGGTGACAGTGATGTGCTATTGTCCTTTATTCTCCTTAGACTGCATGGGGATTGTATGATAATCCGGTTCACTCTTTTTTCCAGAGTTGGTCGACTGACGTGGCGTTGCCACCCCCCTGGGTTGATACCATGGGTTTGTTCTGGATGGTTCTGATGTACCTCTTTGAAGTAATGCTATTTCCTTGTAAAGTAAATTGGTACTCCGTTTCTTGCTTGCAGGTTGGGATTTGCCTTACATTTCTTGTAGTGAGGCTGGGTGGAGGGAGGGGGTAAGGGATGGTTCACATGTCTTCATTATTGATTATCGCACTTACAGTTCATTGTTATGGGTCATTGCTTCCAACATGCTACCCGATCTACTTAGATTTCTCACAGTCCACAGATGGTGCAGCTGGGTTTGATTGATGGTCCCTCCAATTTGTCTCTGCTATCATGGAATGTTAGAGGCCTCAATAATAAACGCAAACGGCAGCAGGTGGTCAATTACTTGATCAGGCATAATATAGACGTTGCCTTTCTCCAGGAAACGCACTTGCCGGCTTCGGACACTGCACGCTTTGCTTCAAGCTGGGGTGCCCACAGGTACTTCGCTAATTTTAGTAATTATGCGAGAGGGACGGCGGTTCTTATCCACAAGAGGGTCCCCTTTAGCTGCCACTTACTTGTCAATGATAAGGAGGGCCGATATACCATTGTCGCGGGGTCCATGATGGGTCACAAGGTCACATTGGTGTGTGTCTACGCCCCTAATACTGACTCTCCGGAGTTTTTTCATTCCCTGCATACGCAGCTCTCCAAGCTAGAACCTAGCCTGATTCTGGTGGGCGGGGACTTCAATCTCCTTCTAAACACTGATCTAGACAGTACCTCCACCTCACCAGATACAAAGCCCAGAGCGCGACGCGCGCTGCTTGAATTATGCGCTCAGTTTTCCCTGATAGATATATGGCGCAGGCGCAATCCAACTCTTACCAATTACACACATTATTCAGGGCAACATGACACTTGGACCAGAATCGATCTCTGGCTACTCTCCCCCGGGGTATCCTCCTGGTATCGGGCGCTGAATACATTCCCCAAGACATACTCGGACCACTCCCCGGTCCAGCTTTGTCTCTGTGTCCCTCGACCGGAGGGATTCGAGAGGCAGTGGCGCTTCCCTGGTCGCGCCCTCCTGGACGAGCTTTTCCGCCATGAGGTAGAGGAGGCTATAGAGGACTACTTTACTATTAACACTGGCTCGGTGGCCACTTGGTCGGTACTGTGGGAGGGGTTCAAGGCCTACATCCGTGGTGTGTGCATTTCCAAGCATGCCGGGGTGCTCAAAGCTCTACGCACAACATTGACAAGGCTGGAGAACGAACTCGCGGCCCTGGACAATGAGTCTAGCCATGCCTCTGCGGCCTCTCTGCGGGATAGGAGGCTGGCCCTCCTCTTGGAATACAGAGAGACGGCGGATCGTGAGATCCTCTACTTGGGCAAATATCAAACGGCCCGTCGTTACGGTGAGGGAGACCGGCCGGGTCGTACACTGGCTCAAACTCTAAGACCCCCCTACAGCCAAGCATACATCACCGAGATCCGTATCTCGGACGGGATTCTGCTCACATCTCCCACTGATATCCTGAACGAATTCCGGTCGTACTATACCACGTTATATGCCTCTAAGATGGGTCGTGACCTCACCGCGCAGGAGGCTTCTCTTTCCGAAATTGCCCTAGTCTATTTAGAGAAAGACATGCAAGACTTCCTGGCAGAACCTATCACTGTGAATGAAGTGCGCGGAGCTATTAAGGAGCTTTGTGGCTCCTCCACGCCTGGCCTCGACGGCTTTACCGGGGAGTTTTATAAGGCCTTCATGGACCTTCTGGCCCCGAAATTGATTGAAGTGTATGCTGAGGCCCTAAAACAACAAATCCTGCCTCCCACATTGAGCGAAGCGGTTGTCATCCTCCTTCCTAAGTCCGGAAAAGACCCCTCTCTCTGCGGGTCATACAGACCGCTCTCTTTACTAAACGTAGATTATAAGATACTGGCAAAAATTGTTGCTAATAGACTCTCGCAATTAATGGAGTTCATTATCTCCCCAGCACAATCCGGTTTTGTTCCACATCGTTCGACCATAGAATAAGTCCCGAGGTTCCAGCTGCGGCAATTCTTCTTGATACAGAAAAAGCCTTTGACACACTAGAGTGGGCATTCTTTTTATCCATCATGCGACGCTTGGGCATGCCAGCTGGCTTTATAGCCACTACAAGCTTATTGTATAGCCGGCCGACGGCGCGGCTACGCATGAATGGCACCCTCTCTGGCTCCTTCTCGCTATCTCGTGGCACGCGCCAGGGATGTCCTCTGTCGCCCCTACTGTTCATCCTTGCAATGGATCCCCTGATACGGCACTTCCAAGAAGGGCATCTACATAGGGGGCTACAGTTTAAAACAGGTCCCCTTCTGGTATCTTTATACGCCGACGACACCATTCTATATGTTAGGGAGCCGCACCTGAACTTGGACCCGCTGCTCCGGGAGATCATCCGCTTTGGGCAGCATTCTGGCCTGGGTATCAACTGGCACAAATCGATTATTTTTCCCTTAACCGCCTGCACGACCCCTTGGCCCTGCAAATTTCCATTGGAATGGTGCTCGGACTCCATTAAATATCTGGGTATTCATGTGCACTTGGACCCGGCTCAGATTATTCAGCTCAACTATGGCCAAGCAGTTACAAAGTTGGAGACTCAGGTGGAGAAGTGGCTGCGTCTTCCGCTATCCATGGCAGGTAGAGTTGCCATAATCAAGATGATGGTCCTACCTAAATTTTTATATCTTTTTAATAATATCCCCATTCCCCTCACGAACAGTTTCTTTGTATCATTACGATCACACCTCATCCGGCTGGTATGGGGTGGCAAGCAGCCACGTGTTCGCTGGAAGATACTCACTTTGCCGTATGATAGGGGCGGATTTGGAGTACCGGATTTCCATTTATATTATTTAGTAGCGCAAGGTAGTTTCGCCTTCGCTTGGTCCCACCCAGACGCTAGGATTCCGTTTTTGTGCCCAGAGTCCGACTTTGTCCTCCCCGAACGACTTGCTGCTGTCTTGCCCAAGGGCGAACCAAGGGACCCTGTCGACATTCAGACGGTCTCGACCACTAGCTGGGCGTGGAGCAAGTTGCAACGCTACACTGGCACTTCCGGGTTGTATGCGTCGGCCCTTCCTCTCCCTAATCCCCGCTGGCTCCCCATTACAGGCGAGAAGCTTGTGCAACGCACATTGACTAAGTTTGACATTTTAAAGATTGGTGACTTGTACCCAGGTGGACACATCTTTTTGGCCACTGAGGACACTCGCTTCCAAGAGGCCACGTTTATGGATAAATTTGTGTTGAAACGTCTGTCCTCAGCCTTGCGAGCAACGATCAACGAAGCAAGATCGTTGGAGCCTGATTCATTCGCGCCACTGTCCCTCCGTATTGAGAATGACAGCGGAGTGCACATTGTATCAAAACTCTACAAACTTTGCATTGCACAGGTCCCCATCGTAGATGAAAAGATTTGTGCGGAATGGGAAACTGATCTGGGTAAGCCGATCACGGACGATCACGGGCCATCTGTTGTGCAGCTACAGGAAATGTCTCATTGAACAGTCGTCATAAACTCTTGCATTACAAGTTCTTGCGCAGAATTTATATGACACCGGCTAAGACACATAAAATCGATCCCAGTAGACCACATACATGCCGGAAATGAGGTGCCCAGCATGCAGATTTTGCCCACCTGACCTGGACTTGTCCCTGTATACGTCCCTCCTGGGAGATAGTACACTCAACACTAGGGGGCATTCTTGGGCTCACCCTCGTCCCTATCCCAGAGGTGGCACTCATGGGGTACACGGCGAATTTTCCTAAGGCAGTCTGGAAACTTGCATCCCTCAGTCTCCTGTTGGCGAAGCGAGAGATTGCATTGCGCTGGGGTAGCAAGGTTTCTCCTACACTACAAGGCTGGCTGAATAGTATGGCACACTGCAACACCAATAGCGAGGTCTACTCAAGCACACTACCGAGCGCAGCGCGCCCAAAGGACATCTGGGGCCCATATAAGGTATATATTGACACCCTTCGCAACAACACCGCCTCGCAGTCAAGCTCGGGTATAGTACCCGCAGGCATTGGATAAAGACAACGACCCAACACACTGACAAGTTGTACCGGATGTCGTGATGCTCTGTAGGCCCTAACGCCAACACTCTCACATCACTTTAGTGTACTCTAGCCCCTTTTCCCCCCTTTTTCTCTTTCTCTTTTGTTAGCTCTTTTCTATTTTTCTTCTTACGGGAGGTGGCTCCATTTGCTCCACGGCCGTAGCCAATAACACTGACGGACTTGGAGGGGTCCCTTAGAAATATGAGTCGCTAACCACACGCTGCAAATCAGTTCGACGCGCTAACCATTGTTAAGAGATCAGGAAATGTTTTCCGACTATGTTATATGTCAAAGGGATGATTTCATGAATACGCTCGCTATGTTATATTTCAATGACCACTACCGAATATAATGTATGTATATGTTTGGATAATCAATGACAAATAAAGTTTAAAAAAAAGATTCCCAAGTGTTATGCACATTGACCTTTAAACACCGTTTCTAGGGCTTCCTAAGGGTCTCATTCCTTTGTTAATTCACTAATGGAGGGGCTTTTATTATTGCTCCTTTAGCAATGGCATGCATGCCACAACAACTTTAAATGCAGTTACTGTGCCATAGTGCTTGCAGTGGTGTTACTATGACGACATAATAAATGTAGGCCATTACCTGATTGCAGTATGATTGTATATATTAACATGTTAGAGATCATAGTTTTTAGCTTGCTGGAGGAGCCGGTCTGAATTATATTTACTATTTTTACAAACATTTAATATTTCAGTTTTTCACACTCCTTGATTTTTTAACTCCTCATTTTTTACATGGTTAGCATATTCATATTATTAGGTTTACATCTTTGACTTTCAATTGCAGCAGTTCAATATATGCATTTGCACTTGTATATGGCCGGCCAACTAATAAGTAACATAAATAAGTCAAGTTGGGATAATCCAGTTTAATCATGTTTTAGGGGTCAGAGCACAAACACTGGGCACTGGACAACAGTGTGCAGAGTCTAACAATCCGCAATAAAATTCAGAATAAAATGTTGGTGACCTTGCAAAAAGTTGTATTTTCCTCAAAGTATCATATATAGACCATGACACAATCAAGAGGAACATCCATTTTTGTTCTACCCTGCACTGCTCATCTAAAAAGCATGGGAATGCGGGTGATGCCCCAGTGTTACACACTTCTATCTACCTTGCCAGTGAAGGATCTCTGCAGGGACATAGGCAATTTTAGTTTGTGCTGGCAGCGGCTCTCAGTGTGGAAACAGAGAAGAACAAGGGAGTGAGAGACAGAGTGAGAAAAAGCAATTTACAATGGGGTCTTCCATTTTGTTCTTTTATATTGTGCCAGGAAGCGGCACATTTTCCTGGCAATTTATGCAAATTAACTTTAATGCAGGGCATGATAAAAACTGGATTAATGAAGTTAATAAATAATGACATAGTTTGCCTCTTTGAAACTAAACATATTCAATTTATTTCATTGTTGTTACCTGTTCCTCTGCTGGCAGAAGTCTCCACATAGCTTTCAGGAACCTTGGGAAAAGCATCAAGCTCTTTAACCAAATTTAAGGTTTTCCTCCGATTCAATCGCCTCATCTTCAGCAGGTTCCTTCAGCTTCTCCCTCACATTCATTCTAGAGTGACAAAAAAGTGGAAGTCTATATGTAGCTGTAAACATTCTTGGGCAGTTACAACACAAGTTATTTGGCAACACCTAGATTAATATTACAACTTAGTGTAGTATGTCAGCACTGGTTTGTCAAGGTTGGTACTGGATTTTCCCTAAGAAAATAACAGCCTCATATTTCAGCCACATTTTAGTGATATAAACAATTACCTTTCTTAGGCCTCTCTGCAGAACTTCGCTGTAGGAAAGTTTAGGTGTTTCCAAATAAGCACAAAGCAACTCCTTACATTTACTATGTACGTTGCAAGGATCAAACTAGTCCACTAGACATACAGCAGAGGAGAAAAGACATAACTGCACTGAACGTGCAAACAAATATATAAAGGTTACCTATTCATATTGCAGATTTACAATAGGTCAGCAAGATAATCACTCCAGACAAGATACTCATCTGCAAAGAGGTGCTCCCAGGCAAGTGATAGCCAACAACAATTGCACATGGAAACATACTAGACCTTTTTTGATACTCAATTTTACTGATTTTGCAAACAAGAGAACACAGGTGAGGGAAAAAAAACAGCACATTGCAGCGATAATAGGTGGTAGCCACATCATGTCCTTGGAATTTAGTATGGTTTGCAGTCCATGATCCCATGAGGCCACATACAGTAGACAGAGCTAGTGAAACAAAGCGTGCTTATTCTATCTGACCCAACCATTTGCCCCAAATCTTACGGTGTTTAGCCGGGTAACCCCTGGCTTCGTACAGAGGTTTTTCCTGGGCCGCACACCAATCCACCCCCCTGCGGAACTTCGTTATGCTGGGTGGGGTAGGGCTTTTCCAGTTGGCAGCGATATCCCTTTTGACCACCACCATGGCCGTACTAAGGAAAAGTTTGTCAGCCCTGGACCCATCTAATCCATCTGTGCGGGACCTCCCATCCCAGGACCTCTGCGTGTTCCCTCTCTAGTATCTCCCAGTATTGCGTTAGGAGGGGACAGGTCCACACCATGTGGTAGCGGTCTGCTTGGTCTTGTTCGCAGCGAGTACAGGCCGGAGTCGATCGCAGGCCAGCGCTATAAAGGAGTCTTGGGGTCAGGTAGGCAGCGTGCAGGTAGAATAGTTGGACCAGGCGGAGTCTGGCTGAGGTGGTGATGGTTTTGGGTGCCATCAAGGCGTCCCTCCAATCCTCTTCCTCGAGGGGACCCACCCAGTCCACCCATTGATTTCTGAGCCGGCTCAGAGTGGTTGGAGTGTTGTTAGTTAGGGAGCGGTAGATGCCTGAGACCCCCCCCTTCCCCAATGTTTCCCATCATGGTTTGTACTTCCGGGGGCTGTATTCTGGTAATGCCGTGCTGTTTGGTATGTGTGTGTGTGTGTGTGTGTGGAGGGTGTGGCGTAGTTGCAAGTATATGTAGAATTGCGATGGATGGAGGGAATAGTGGGTTTGTAGTTCGTGGAAAGTGCGCATATGGTTGCTGGCCCACACATCTCCCAGCTGAGAAATACCAATCAGGTCCCATGCCCGGAACCCCTCCAGTTCACTAACCTCCCTGACCAAGGTGCCCTGCCAGAGCGGTGTGCATTGGGTTAGTTTGTTCGTCCACTGGGTGTGGCGTAGGGAGGTGCGCCAGGCCAGGATAACTGCTCGCGTCACCACAGGCAGAGTTCTGGGTATAGGCCCTCCATACATCATCGCCTGGATTTTGGGAAGGCCCAAATCAATCAGTTCGATTCTGTATGCCGGGTCAGACCAGCCCCCGTTAAACCAGTCATGCAGAGTGAGTAGGCGGGTTGCCAGAAAGTACAGATATAAATTAGTCATGCCCATGCCTCCGTCGAAGGGCGGGATCTGACATTGGGATAGAGCCATTCGTGGTCTCCGTCCATTCCAAAGGAACTTAGTGGCAAGACCGTCCAGTTCCTTGAACCAGGTCCGTGGGAGGTGGAATGGGGTATTCTGGATAACGTAGAGGAATCTGGGGAGAATCATCATTTTGAAGAGGGCGACTCTCCCCAGGGGGTAAAGCGGCAGGGTTTGCCCCTTACGGAGGTCTTCTCTGGCCCTTTTAACTAATGGGGTGATGTTGAGCGACCAGGCGAGCTCAGGAAGCAATGCGACCCGAATTCCCAGATATTTAAACGATTGCCGTCTGATGGGTATTGTTGATTGCCGGTCAAAACAATCTCTTGAGATATGCAGAGGGACCAGGATGGACTTATTTGGATTCAATCGCAGGCCAGAGACCTGCCCAAAGGAGCGCAACACCTGGAGGCATCGGGGGCCGGACTGAGCCGGTTCCGCGAGGAAGAGCAGGACATCATCCGCGTACAAGGCGATTTTGTCTTCATATGAGTTCTGCCACTTCCATCCTTGAATCCGGTCGCCAGACCGAATGAGGCAGGCCTGGGGCTCCATCGCCAGGGCAAAGAGGAGGGGCGAGAGGGGGCAGCCCTGTCTCGTACCTCTCCCAATCGGGAACATCTCTGAGAGCACTCCATTGATGAGCACCCGCGCTTGTGGTCTAGAATACAGGACCTTAACCAAGCTGCGGAAATGTTGGCCCAGGCCCATTTCGGCCAACACATCCCCCATGTATTGCCACTCAACGGAGTCAAAGGCCTTTTTGAAATCAATTAGGAGTGCTAGATAAGGGGTTAATAATTGGCGGTTTGCTAAGGCCAGGTGGAGACGTCGGAGACAGTGCCTAGTCACCCGTGTCGGCATGAATCCACATTGGTCGGGGTGGATCAGTTTGGTGAGGTAGGGTCTCAGTAGCTGGTCCAGGAAAGAGGCGAATATTTTGACCTCCGAGTTAATAAGAGAGATTGGGCGATACTCGGAGCAGTTTGACGAAGGTGGTTGGGTTTTAGGGATGACAACGATGGTAGCTGCGTCGGTTTCTGGGGGAATTGAGCCATTACCAACGGCTTTGGCGAATAAGTCAGAGAGATGAGGGACAAGTATCTCCCGGTAAGCGGCATAGTATTCCTGTGGGATGCCGTCAGGGCCTGGGGTCTTACCCGATGCGGTACGCAATATGGCCTCTTGATCTCTTCCCGGGTAATAGGGAGATCGAGGTCGGCTGACTCAGCTGCACTAAGGCAGGGGAGGCAGAAGTGTTCCAGGTTGATCAACTCAGAAAGGGAGACCTCAGGTCGTTGTGCTGAGTAGAGTCTACAATAATAGGTAGCGAAGGTCTGGGCCACTGCTGGGGGAGAGCGGAGGGAGAGACCCTCCGAGTCCCGAATTTCTGGGATTATGCAGTTGGCCATGGGATATGTAGCTAGTCTATGTAGAATCTTCCCGTTCTTATCCCCCAAGCCGTACACTCGAGCAATAGAAGACCTCCATAGCAGCTTAGCGGACTCCATAGAGATTTGTTTGATTTCGTCCCTCAAGTGCGTGAGTTGCCTCGTCTGAAGGTCATCCTGGCCTCCAGGCGTGCGCCTCTCGAGGAGGGTCGCCTGGGCTTCCAGGAGAGTGATCCGACTGTCGCGGACCAAACGTTTGAGTTTAAGGTGGCCTTTGGCGAAGCCACGAATGGTGGCCTTGCCAGGGTCCCATAGGGTACCCGGGGAGGGGACGGAGCCATCTCTGGTGAGATAGTATTGCTGAAGCTCCGCTTCAATTGCTTTCTTGAAGTCTTTGTCCTGGAGGAACCACGCATTAATCCTCCGCATCGGACAGAGCGTGTCAGAGGGGTCACCCACATTCAGGAGCAGAGGTGAGTGATCCGAGATGCCCCTGGGGAGGATAGTGAGTCTCCTTAGGGGGAGTAATTCGGTTGAGGTTGGAATCAGAAAATATTATCAACAACAGTATGCCTCCCAGACCATAAATTAAAGTCTTATCTAAGAATAGGAATCTGCCCGAGTATTCCTATTGGTGTTCACATAGTGAACTTGATGACTTCTGGTAACTTCCGAACATGTTAGTATGGCCCGTGCTTCTACCTTTAAACAAGTTCTACAATTTCAAAACCAACATTTTCTTGAGGATAAGTCCTATTTGTGATCACACATCTAGTGTTTTCCCTAGTGTCCTATCACTTAGTTTCCTGGGGACGTGCTCCTCCATGCGAAACGGGACCCACCAAAAAACGGGTGGAGGAGCACGATCGGCCACAGAAAGCAGAAATAATCGAACCAGTAGCCCTGAAGTCAGCAATAGACGAAGCGGTAGCTCCAAAGGCGTAAATAGATGCATCTGCAGCTTCACTAGAAAGTCACAGTAGCGGCCAAGAAAAAGCGCACAGTTTATACCACCTTGCAAAGATGATACCATTACATGGACTGAACAAACCACACCCCAAGGACTAAAACCACGGTCAAACAAGGTTACGTGTCCCACAAGAACATTTGCCCTGAAGAAGACCTTCTACACTAGAATCCAGGTCCACCCTTGAAGGTCGAAACGTATCGGCGTATATAACATTGAGGCCAAGAGCTACCATTTCTTGCTAGCGTTAGTGCACAGGGGGCACTAGAAGGAAGAACGCAACTCAGGACGTTAAACCAGCTCATCAATAAGAAGCTCTGACCTCCCAAGGGCCTTAAAAGAGTAAAACGCTGTACCTCGGCACTCTTAATATCCTTTTCTCTATTCTTAGACAGTAAACATATCACTTCATCTTAGTCTCAATATGGCTACTCACAGGAAATACCAGTCTTGATAATTTATTTCAAAAAAGTTATTTTTAATTTCCAATTGTCGATGCTCCACTCAACAATGTAATATCCTGCCTCAGTAATTTATATAAGTCAATCCATTATAATCAAATATACAACATTGGTATGATTGACAGATGGAGGTCCTGTTCTTGAAGCCTCCTTGGTGACAGAGGATGATGGCAGCCGACACGTGTTTCGTTACTACTGTAACTTCTTCAAGGCTTAAGTCCTTAGGAATTGCCGTGCTCAGAAAATAATCAAGCAAACATGTCAAGGCTATGCAAGTTTCTCAAGAAAATTCAAGGGACCCTTGTGATACGAGGTGCCGGTATCGAAGACATCGTTAAAATGATCCACATGAAGCACAGTTGATCCCGGCAGGGTTCTGGAAAGAGTATATCCAGACTCCAATAGTCAATACGTATTCACTGAAGTATGGTAGTTATCAAAACTTGAGTAGAAAGGAGATGTCTCATCTTTGCGGGACTGGGTCGGATGGAATGACATACGTCAGGATCGCCATCAACAGGGGCATATCACAGCCCATGTGTATTCAGTTGCTGAATTGTGCAAGGGCACACTTTGGCACACAATTACTGCAAATCACTAACATAGGTAGAAGTCTGCTTACGCTACAAACTAAACGTATAGTGCTCTCCAAATAAATGTTGTTCTTAAAACAGACATCTCCTTTCTACTCAAGTTTTGATAACTACCATACGACAGTGAATACGTATTGACTATTGGAGTCTGGATATACTCTTTCCAGAACCCTGCCGGGATCAAATGTGCTTCATGTGGATCATTTTAACGATGTCTTCGATACCGGCACCTCGTATCACAAGGGTCCCTTGAATTTTCTTGAGAAACTTGCATAGCCTTGACATGTTCGCTTGATTATTTTCTGAGAACGGCAATTCCTAAGGACTCAAGCCTTGAAGAAGTTACAGTAGTAACGAAACACGTGTCGGCTGCCATCATCCTTTGTCACCAAGGAGGCTTCAAGAACAGGACCTCCATCTGTCAATCATACCAATGTTGTATATTTGATTATGCTGGATTGACTTATATAAATTACTGAGGCAGGATATTACATTGTTGTGTGGAGTATCGACAATTGGAAATTAAAAATAACTTTTTTGAAATAAATTATCAAGACTGGTATTTCCTGTGAGTAGCCATATTGAGACTAAGATGAAGTGATATGTTTACTGTCTAAGAATAGAGAAAAGGATATTAAGAGTGCAGAGGTACAGCGTTTTTCTTTAATAGGACACGGGAGTTCGGATGAATTTCCGTGTAGTGACATCCTTGGTAGTGGGATGTTTTTTTGTGACCTTGAGGGGCACCAATACTGTTAATTTTTCACTTTCTGATACCAATAGAGGTGTTCTATAGGATTGATGTGCTACTGTTGTTACCACCACTACCTCGTTTGCTTGTTTGTGAAAAGGCCTTAGAAGAGTTTCAGCATGTAAATTAGAGGAAGGACCTAAGGGAAGCAGGCCCCCAGGAAACTAAGTGATAGGACACTAGGGAAAACACTAGATGTGTGATCACAAATAGGACTTATCCTCAAGAAAATGTTGGTTTTGAAATACCTGTAAATATATGTTGTAAATATGTGTCCACTTGTGTAATTGTAATATATGTGTAAATTGTAGCATCATACATTGCCTCAAGCAATGTTACAGATCATTTGTTTTGTCACGGTGTATGTTGTAAATATATTTTTGACATATGTGAATATGTGCATAAATACTACAAAAGATTGATGATAAAAATCCATTTGGTTAACTCAAGACTAGAGAGTTTTATGTTGTAGAACTTGTTTAAAGGTAGAAGCACGGGGCCATACTAACATGTTCAGAAGTTACCAGAAGTCATCAAGTTAATTATGTGAACACCAATAGGAATACTCGGGCAGATTCCTATTCTTAGATAAGACTTTAACCTGGGGATGATAGCGACATCTCTGATCTTCTGGCAGTCAGGGGGGCATGAAAATTTTATCTATTCTCGCATGCGTATGGTGTGCTGCGGAGGTATGGGTGAATTGCTTGCTAACATACTAGACCTTATCTGTAATTACGCCATTAAAGATTCGCAATTAAAAAAAAGTAAGAATCCATAGTATACATTTAAAACATGGAATTAATGCAGAGTACATCTTGAAAACGTTAGTCATACTGGTTTTTTATCTATCAACGAAAGAGCACAAAAAGGTAAGAAATATACTGATGCACTATGTGTGCATAAAACAGATTTAAGATGCATTTTGTTATCCACAAGAGATGACATACGAACAAGAAAACAATGTATTGGATGTGCAAGGAACTTCCTTAATATATTCACCTAAATGTGCCATGCACTGTACTAGAGACCCACTGACCACCAGTGCCACATACCAATAGACAGAATGCTAAAAAAAAAGGGGGTATAATGAGCTGAAGATCTCATCTCTCATTCATAAAGGCCTTAATACTAATGTACTCAAACTGGGTAAACAAGTGATTCTTTAAATGTACTAGATTATCAGTGTCACAAGAATGAACAGTAATAACTTACTCCAGGAGGTGAAGGGGGTTAGAAACTTAGAGGCAGAAAGATACAATAAATAAAGTGCAGTCAGTGCTTTATTTTAGAAAGAGAACAGGATTTTATTTTGTAGGTAAGTAAAGGCTAACCACCCACTATGATTTAAATAAAATGTTTTGAAAAGAAGACCAGTGATATGAGATACCTAGACGAAATTCTGATAGAGAAGTGTCTGCTTCAGGTTTGCTTTTAAGAACAGATCTTTTTCTTTAAATTAGATTACATAATAGAAAAATATAGCTGCTCTCAGTGACTATACAGCCTCTACACAATTTCCAAGTAAGTTACAAGCTCACCAAAAAGAAGACAACACTTCTTAAACAAGCAACTGTGCTTTATCCCAGTGCTGGCTAACTACTAGAATAAGTATTTCTATGATACTAGTCAAAATTAGGAATTATAAGAACCTTTTTTGCTGTGAGCAACCTCACTTGGTATTCTACAAAGGCAGCATGAGGATTCACTCCCAAATCAATGTTGCATTGAAGCAAAAGGGTTCTTTAATTATCATATGGTTTCCACTGCATGGGAGAGCATACTAAACAGATTTACCCAAAAGCCGTCACCAAAAGCACAGAGGTAAAGTTGTAGTAAGACTTACCATAAGACAAAATTCTGATTTGTTCCTGTGTGATAATGTGGTCCATGAAGAAGGTTTCGATATGGCTTCCTAGGTGGCCGTCTACACAGAACATATCCACCTAGGATTACAAAAGCACTAAAGTAAATTTTATACGGTCACCAAAAGATGTATAACTCCAATGTGGATCAGCTTTACCTTCTATAATAGGACCTATTACCATACATTTAAAAAATCTTACTCTGCCATTCACAATAGATTTAAGGGGTAAAATTTGAAAACGTGGCCATACAAATTTATGTGCAATAGGATTAGACATGATTTACCCAAACTGTGATATGTGATGCATAAAACCTAAACATTCACAAGCCAAATGCTAACTTCACCACTTATATATTGATTCAATGAAAATCTGTAAGATTCTACTATTTTAGAAATCACTATTCCTTTAAAAAACAATTTAAAAAATAAAAAAAAAAAACCTTTTGGCTTCTAATATTTTCAGTTCTCAACCAAACTGTCAGTCTTTTTAACTCTGTATTCCCTTTTGCCATGAACACTCTTTGTGTATTTGACATACACTGGAAGAGATAAAAAAATCTTTTGTATTATGAATATTTACTCTGAACTGCTACAATGTTGAATGCCAGGGAAAGCAGTAAGATACATTTAGGTGAGGACTTGCATTTATACAAATAGTCTCTACAGTGTGACGCAAGTGCAGTAGTTTTTTCAACTAACGGACAAGAAAGTAATATGGACTTTACAGAAAGTAGCATTTTACAGTCTTCAATAATAAAGTATCGCCTGCAACCAGTAACTGATTTTGAATCAGTTATTGTGTGATCCTGCTGTGGATTCAAACTTATATCAATGGAAATTGAAAAAAGGGACGGGAAAACATGCTGGTACAGTTTTTCGCCTAAAACCTGACCGTGCACTGAACTTCAAAAATGATGTTGTGAAGGTGCACTTGAAGGTAAAGGTTGAGGTTTAGTCAGTTTCTGTTAGAGGCAGAGCTGTAACTGCATCTAACCTAGCCACACTGCCCTACAAGAGTTTTCCCTATAAAAAATATATATCAATCTAAAAAGAGCCAAATGCATACCATTCATGGTGCTCTGAAAAATAAATAGGGCAACACAAAGCACTAGATTAGTGTAGCAGCAGTAAAGGTACCCACAATTGTATTCAAGCATTGGTAAAGCCAGAGCTTTAGTTTGCCAATGCTTGCATTTGTAAAGCACGCTATCACCTGCAAGGGTATCCCGGTGGTTAATTGAAAAGTCAGGTCTTCAGCTTCTTGTGGAATTCGAGAAGAGAAGGCTCTGAGGTGGAGTGCAAGGTCGAGCCACGCTTTTGGAGCGATGCTAGAGAACACTCATCTTCCTGATCTGAATCTGTAAATGCGTGGTATGTGTGCAAGCAGGAGTCCTGCAGAGTGACGGTGTCTGGATGGCTAATAGAAGGAGGTGTGGGAGCGGCCTCAGTTATGCATGTGGGGCAAGTGTGTGTGCGCGCATGTGTATCTATCAGCAGTTTGAAATGAGCACCAGGGGTGTGGAATTCCTATAGCCCTACGCCCAGGGGGCGTGGCCAAGATGGCGACCGGAGCAGTCGCAGCTTAGTGAGCTCCGGAGACGCCCGGCCGAATAATCCTTAAATATCCTGCCCACTCCAGACTAAATGCTGATTTAAACAACCGCCAACATCGCTAAGAGCTGGTGGTACTTAGCGGGCAGCTGAGAGGAACTGCGACGCCCCGGGACGGATTGCCAACACTGGGCCTACACTGCTGCGGAATAGTGTTGGCGGCGCGGCCTTTGGGGGGGGGAAATCGAGGTGCCTGCTGTACTGGCAACCGGGGTCCTGCCTGAGGCGGAGTACAGACGCCGGAAGCTGCGGGACCAGTAGGAGACCACCCATGATACAGGGAATCGTGCAGTGAGGAGTGGAGCTGCCGGGCGACCTGGGCTGCCGGACGGGCCCACGGTGCGCGCTGAGACCCGGAGAAGACTGCCTGTGTATGCCCCTCGTCGGCGCTGAGGTGAGACGAACGTCAGAGGCCCGCAGTGGGTGCTGGGAAGGACCTATCAGGCCTCGCGCTTGGAGCGGGGGCTTCCTGGCAGAAAATCCTGTGCTGAACGGGCCTGGGGAGCGCACTGCGGCTCCGGGAGAAGCCCCCACCTGCGAGATAGACACTGAATGCCCGCGGAGAGCGGGGGCCGGGGCGGACCTTGCGTGCCGAGCGGCAGCCACCTGAAGGAGAAGCCCGCGACACCCACCAGCTGGGTTGACGGGGCGGAAGTGGCCCAGGGAGCGGCACCCCAGAGAAAGCTGTAATCAGAGGCACAAGTCCTATTCAACAGAGGACAGTGCTTGGTCTTACAGCCCCCTGCGGGGGGTGCCTGAGGTGAGGTGCCCTACGCGGGGTGGATGTGCGATTGCAACGAGGGGACTGGGTGCCAGAGAAGTGGTTGTGGGAGTCGCTGCCGGGCACGGAGATTCGCCTCGGGTGCGGCCCGGTCTTGGTGAAGATACTGGGGCTAGAAAAGCTCCCGAGGACCGAAAAATACTGACTCCCCTGACTGAAGCACGGTGAGGACCATTTTGGGATCACCCATCCCCCACACTGGACCCTAATCTAAGATAACACAACAAGAATACGTGAGGGGATAGACGTGGTTGTCTCGGAGGTCCTGATCCTGCTCCCCCTGTGGCCAAAAAGGAATATGCTGAAGCCTCATTATCCACACACTTAAAACACGTGGTTAGTTAAAAAAGCGACGGAACACGAAAGAAGGAGCGCCTCGTGGCGAAGACTACTCAAGAGCCCTGTAGACACCCCCCCGCTGGGGAGAACCGCTGAGACCCTCGCGGGTATGTAGTGCGCTTTATAAGTGACATGATTGATTGATTGATTGATTGACTTAAGTTAGACCCCCGCAGCGTAGTCCCTCACGATAGTACACAGGATCGCGAACATGGGCAAGGACAGGCCCCAAAGAAATGCGCAGATGAAAATGGACCATTATACCGCGCAGGGAGTCGCCCCGAGGGCGGACCCGCCGCGAACGGAACCGGCAGGAGATGGGTCGACTGCGCCAGAACCTACAGGAACTCAGATACTTGCAGCAATTGAGGAATCTAGCGCAACAGTCCAGGCAAAAATAGATGCTGTCTCACTGGATGTTGGACTGCTGTGGGCTGATCTCCGCACTGTTGCGGATCGCTCCTTGGCTATGGAACAAACGGTCAGCGAGCTACAGACGGAGATCACCACATTAAAATCAACGGTGATGGAGCTCACACACAAGATGACGGCCCTAGAACGCCGGGCGGAGGACGCAGAAGGACGCTCCCGCAGATGTAATCTCCGTTTTGTTGGATTTCCTGAGGGTGTCGAGGGGAAAGAGCCAGAACTCTTTCTAGAAAAATGGATTAAGGAGGTATTCCCTGCAGCGACACTCTCCCCCATCTTTATAATTGAGAGGGCACACAGAGCGCTAGTGGCGCTGCCACCGCCAGGAGCGCCGCCTAGGACGTTGATAGCAAAGATCTTAAACTACAGGGACCGCGATTGTATCCTCAAAGCTGCGAGACGAGATGGGGACCCTGTCCTCAGAAATCAAAAAATCTGTATATTTCCAGATTACACAAGCCTAGTTCAGCAGCAGAGCGCGTCCTTTATTGGGGTGAAACAAAAGCTCCGAGATATGAACTTACAATACATGCTCATGTATCCAGCAAAGCTCAAGGTACTTCATGCTGATAGAGCGCACTTCTTAACGAAGCCTGAGGCGGTCTGGGACTGGCTGGAGGTCCACGGAGGGCAGAGGTCGCAGCCCGGGGGGGGCGGGGAGGAGCGGATACCCTTGATAAGCTCCAAAGAGGGCAGGAGCAACGCCCGACGCCGGGGACCGGGCAGTCCTTGAGATCGACGCAAAGAGTGGTGGTCCGAAGGGATGGATCCCTGGACCAGGCGACGCAGCAGGTGGAACGGGAGGCTGCCAGAGCGCCGGTGGAGGTGGTGACTGCCACGGGCTCCGAGACAAGTACAGGAGATATCGTCGAGGACACACCTCAACAGGGGAGCTCCTGAGGCACGGAAAGTTCAAGTTGACGACAACAGGAGAACAGCACCAAAAGTTTAACTCTACGAGGCCTTTGACTCGGACATCGTCACAACCATTGGGCAGGGAACTAATTGGTGGTGAAGCTGATCCCTATCGACACCTGGCTGGCGGACTGGATATGGCTGGGCACGGACGCTGGACGGGCGGCCTATGGAGCCCCCCCTCTTCTCTTTCCTACTTTTCTTCTTTATCTGATTTTTCCGACTGCTTCTTTTAGATGGCTACAATTATCTTCTGTAGTCTCCTTTCTCTACTTTAGAATTATTCTCCTTGGATGCTGATATATTTTGAATGGTAGAGTATGAATGGATAGAGTAAGCAGTGGCTAGTGTGTGGGTGGGTGATGCATAGGGTCAGAGGGGCGTTGCCGACAGACACTTAAGGACTCTGGGAAGCGCGCTATTTTTCTGGCCCGGCAGAAGTTCAGCATTGGATGATTGAATGTGGAATGTGTGGAAGCGTACTCTGAGGTATAAGAACGTATGGTTGTTTGTGGTTTTAAATATTGGAATTACAGTAATGGAAGTTAAATTGTTAATGATGTTTCTGGGTGGGGAGGGGAGGGGTTGGGGTTTGTGTGGGGAAGCACGGATTGTTATTAAAGTGTCTACCCGGGGGATGGGAAGTTCAATTTGTTCAGTTTAAAGGCCTCACCGGCAGCAAAATGGGCAATATGCAGCTTGTACTACAAATAGACATGGCAGACGTGGATTGGATGATATGGGGCAATACAAAATCATAACATGGAATGTGAGGGGGTTAAATTCTTTTACTAAATGGTACCGAATACAAACGTACATGAGGAGGCAGGGCATTCAGATTGCTATGCTACAGGAGACACACCTGCTTGACATAGAGACACAGAAACTTCATCGGAAGTGGAGAGGACAGTTGTTTACGTCCACTTACTCTACATACGCTAGGGGAGTAGCCATATGGGTGGGCCCCACAGGTTCCGTTCAAACTACACACATGAGGCAGATGTGGAGGGCAGGTATGTTATAGTACACGGTGTTCTAGATGGTGTTGAGGTATGCCTGGTCAACGTATATGCGCCAAACATAGATGATGGAGCTTATTTCACACACATAGAATCCCGGCTTCTCCCGTACATTGGGATACCGTTGATCTGGGCGGGCTATTTTAATTGCGTGCTAGACGGCCAATTGGATAGGGATCCACCGAAACAACACACTAAACCACATATGCCCTCTGTGCAGCAACGGCAATGCGAATAGAGGTGTCCATAAAACAGTGCCTATTGGGTATCCTCCCAACCCCAAAAAAGGGAACACGGATACGACAAAAGTTCCTTCTGCTAGGTCTGGTCCTGGCAAAAAGACGAATTGCGATACATTGGACTCTGTCCACACCACCCAAATTGCATAAATGAAAGGCTGACGTGCGTGAATGGGGGGTGGCGGAGGAGTGCCGCCTTAGGGCAGCGAGAATTGATGAAAACGCGGAAAGCGATATGATTGAATGGGGGCAAATGTTAACGGAAGTGACGGTATCAGAACCCCAACAAAACGACGACAACACCTACACAATCATCTGCGCTTGCCACACTGGTACTCAGTGCGGAAGATAGCGACAGCCCCCCCCGCACACACAAACTTAAATTAGGTATATCATCCAACCTGAATGCCCACACAATGTCTAAACAGAATAGATCAAAAGACACACAATTGATGCACGGAATGCAGAACAAATCAAAACATTCACCCCCAGTCAAGAGATCTGGGTTAAATCCATCATTCTTTTGCTCAACATGCCACCTCAGTTTAGACCTGGCCATATGCAAATCAGTCTTGACCCTGTGCCTCATGGGAACAGTCCAGCCCGAACTGCCAAGCCAGGTCCTCCCTGGACCGGAAACAAGCATCCTAGGACCGGTTTCGGGGTTTCACCCCTCATCAGCCAGGATAGCTTGATTCCAGTGGCACAGTGAGCCCAGGACCCACGTCTGGGCATACCTGGCGCACTTAGGGCGAGAACAGAATAGATGGCAGCTGCCGGGAGGAGGGGCGATGGGTGGGTGGGAAATGTTTATGTTCAATATGTTCACAGGAGATCATCCTGCAGTTAAATAAATTGAAAAGGCGTTGCAAATACATTGTGAATTGATAGGTCGTGAATAACATGGCAGGTTGTTGTATAATATGATAATGTAAGGAAATGTACGAGGTGTTATGAAGCAATGCCATCAATAAAAAAACAGTTGCAAAATAAAAATAAAGCCCTCCGCCCAGGACATATTGTTTGGGGTTAAGTACAACAAGCTTTAAAGTTTATTTTGACCTTGGGACAAGTAGGCCCAACCCCTTGCAGCACAAACCCTCTGGCTACCTACCAATTTACAGTACCACATTATGGAGCAGGAATGGGAACTGTCTGCAGTTGAGGAAATATTTGTGTCCATATGTTAATGCTGTTTGAACTTGTACTTATGGTTCATTAATGCAAAGCCTTTATTATTAGGGTGAGTGTTCTAAATAAATGTTGTAAGCTCGGACTGCACTACTGACAGTGGTTCCAGTATAAAATGTGTACCCACATTTGCAAAGTTTAACAATATGAGGCTATGTATAATGTTCCCAGAATGCTCTTCAATTACATGCAAATACTTACAGAAGCTTGAAAGCAAGATTGAGGATTCTTTGCTTTCAAAATAAAATGTTCACAAAAGAAATGCCACTAGGAAAAAAAACAATTTGCTAAACTATTGTGAAATTTTAGGTACCATTTCTTTGACGCATCATTTAATAAAATGTGTAGATATATGCTAGTATTTCCAAAACATATTCATAAGTGAAAGTTATCGCAACCAGTTTCAAAAAGATTATGGGAAATATGAAAATAAACAAGCATAGGCAAAGCCAATAGGTCAACATTGGTGGTCATTCTTTTGGTTTTGTCAATGCGCGCCTTGTTTTGCCATGGCTTTTGTAAAAACTATATTGTTGTGGGAGCTGCTGGGCCCTCGCTATTGTAACAAACATTGGCAAAAAGCAAAAATATGTTTTGGTCTCAAAAAGCACACCAAAGTACCAGCTTGTATTGGGATGCACATGAGGGAAGCCAGAGTGTCAGCACATGCAGTGATCCAGATCCTAAGGTTCTTGATGGCTTTCAGCAAGCTGCTGGTGTGCAGAAGCCCAGTCCTCTTCTGTGAAGATTTTCCAGCTGCTGCGGATGGGACCGATGTTTATGTTGAAATTAACGAGGGCATAGTATGTCCAGGTCAAAGTTGCTGGCTTGTCAACTGTGTTCTTTCTGACTGAGGAGAATGGCAGATCGAATAGGTCTCCGGTGGTGTGGGCGAGTTTGGTAACGTTCTAGGTGAGGCCACTGTTTCCTAGAAGAGCCATAGGGTTTGGGTTCGTATTGTCATATAGGTGAAAGTTAATGTCTACGGAGGAGAATGAAGGTGCTGGCATTGATGATGATCCCAGCAGAAAGCAGGAAAATGGTAGTTACATCTTTAGCCCTTTCCAAACTGGATCATTGCAACAGGCTATATCTCGGTATACCCGAGAAGCAGTTACATAATCTTCAGATGATCCAGAATGTGGCTGCAAGGCTCCTCCTGGGGATCCCCAAATTTCAATCAGTGGGAAAGCACCTTCAGAGTTTGCATTGGTTGCCAGTCAAGAGTCATATTAAGTTCAAGGCCTTGTGTATCACATATAAGGCACTACACGGTACCGATCCTCAGTTTTTGAGGCGGTCACTACACTGGTACTCTCCAAACAGATGCCTTCGGTCAGAAGGGGAGAAACTGATACTATCTCAGAGATTTTTTAAGTCTAGTTGGGGCGGTAGAAGCTTCACAGTGGGTGCTACGAAGCTCTGGAACACCCTCCCCATCACCATCAGAAGTCTCCCTTCTTTGACATCTTTCAGGAAAGCCATTAAGACCAGGTTGTTCAATGAATAGTGCTCCAGCTCGCTTCTAGACTGTTAGCGCCAAGACACCGTTTGGTTTCGTGTGCTGTATAAATTTATAACATAACACACATGAGTGGTGCTACTAAGTCTGTGATGTCGCTGTCAAAACTGGTGCGGGGTCCTGGTGGAATACTGGAAGGGCCTGGGAATCTCGGCCAATTCAAATATAACATGGGTCTTACAAAAGTACAAGCCAAGTTAAAAAAACTCCATCAATACAAAAGGTAGCAGTGGTTGCACATACAGATATGAAGTAGTTACAGGGCCTATGTTCCCAAGCCAAGAAGTCCACAGAGGGACCACAACAATATCAAGCACCCTGCTACCAACGGGTGTGATACATATCATCCACCAAGACACAACTATACGATGGGCACAAGCATATACAGTGACTCGGCCAGATCTTTGAGGATGTAGGTCTATCATAGCTGAATATTCATTGCTTTCATTGGACTCCCAGTATCTTAAAAAAGTTTGTTAGGATGAACAAATGACTTCACTTATGCTTCCTATTAGGGCATTTGATTATTATGTTTTCAGTGCCCTTTATCTTTAAAAATGCTGTTGTCGACATTCTGACGTGTACATTTATTACTAGAATTAAACCAGACCTCAAGTGACTATTTGTACGACGCATTTTTCTCAATATTATTGAGCCTCGAAAAAGTCTACAGGACAAAACAAGTGATGTGCATATTCTGTAAAGCAATACACAATGGCTGAAAATACATGTCATTGTAAAGGAAGGAAGGTAATCTTCTTTGACTGCTGTTTGGAGAAAGAATCATTAAAATCAAGAAAAAACTTGCAATGACAAATGCACTGAATCCCAGTTATTTTCATAAATACAACTAAATTTATGTGCACTAATATATTATATGTCACCTCTACTACAAAGTTAAAAGGAAGAGCACTGAAGAAGAGGGAGGCCAAAATTCAACACTGGAATGTACAATGCAAGAAAACATTGTGCGTTAATTAATTTATGATGCCCCTTGCAGAAAACAAAGGCATTTTTCACAGGAAGATCTGTCTGCGTTTACACAATAATTTTAGAACCTCCACTCATCTTAAACTGGAGGCTCTAAAAATCTGGATTGCTGTTTACGATGCTCTGACTGAGAGACAATAGTGCCTATGGAAAAACTTTAATCGGGAGCCCTGTCAACTGAGTATCTAATTACTCAAAGATAGAAAAAGCTATGCTGAAGGGACAAAAGTTGTTTGAAGAAGGTGAAACGAAATTAGACCAACAATAATATGGAATACAAGGGCTTAACTCATAGGAACTAATTTAACTACTGTTAAGAGACAGACAATTCTTAAGCTCTTGTGGTCCCTATCCCACCCAATATGATTACCATTTCGTTACCCTCACACCTTTCAGTCATCCTCTTTAAGCATTTGTATTTACTTCAACAGACATCCAAGGTCTCAGATTCTGGACGGAGTAGTTTATACTCTTCCACTCTGGAGACGAGGCACTAGTGGGCAGGAGGAGGCTTAATATTTTGCTCTCCTCCACTGATCATCAGGGAGTTTGAAAATTACTGCTGTACTAGTTCACCGTTGAGTATGTACAATGCAGAGTTATGATGGCTGCTATACATTTTTGTATTTATTAACAAAGAAATCGTAAAAAACACACACACACACACACACACACACACACACACAGGTGGTGAAAGGCCAAGGCAGACTTGCAGAATTTTGTGGCATAACTCAGGTTTCCCCGAATCTAAATTACTAGGCAAGAAACTTGGTGTGTAAATGGCAAGTGTACTCACACACTACATAGTAAATGCAGAGAATGTTTCCAATATGCCCGCCACCAAACCCTGTAGTCACAATGCTTGGCTGCAGCCAAAGCAAAATGCAAGAGCAGATACATTTTGTAACCATGGAAGTCAGGAAAGGGTACTCGGGTTCTTCCACCAATCCTATAATTGGACACCCATCACAATAGCCCAGGACCAGCTACCAGTGCATCTACTGCCGCACACATTGTAGAGGTCCACCTGGCCTGTTGCTGTTCTTACTGGAAGCAGCTGTTTCAGCTGGGTGCTATGGAGTCAGGACAGTATGAGGAGACCTAGAGCCCCAGTTATCTGGGTAGTTGGTGAAGGTACTGTAGTTTAGTACCCTGGCCTCCTGGGCGGTGTTGCCAAGACCACATTGCTGGTGACCGACTGCTTTTCTGTTTCAGCCTGACTGCCTACACCTGACAGGAATCAAAACCACAAGATTCATTTGTTAATTGTTGGAATCAGAGGTATTTTCTAATGGCCTCATCTACATTTCCTGTCAAGACATGTTCCCAATCACTGCAGACCAGCCTGTCAGTCAGCTTTTTTCTTCTGCACAACTTTACACCAGCTAGAACATGATTGAACTACTGAATATCGACACCAACAATATTGTGGTACACTAATACTAAGAAAAAATATCGAGGGACACAATATCAAGAGGTTAAGTACATATAGGAAAGTACAGATTTACTATTCCTAACGCCACATCTACATAACTTGAAGATATATGTACTGTATAGTACACATATGTGGAGTTAGGTATAGGAAATCTAGACTCACTTACCTGTTGATATTTTATTTTTATACACCATAGAAAATCCTTGGGTCTCTCGTGAAAAAGCAGAGGAACAAAGACACTGACAAAATCACACATACCTAACTGTGGGATAATCCCTTTCAGGACGTAATCCCTCACCCACCAAAGGTGGCATGCTTCATCATCTGGGATTCTCCTCTTGGTGGAAAAACCTAGTTCCACCAAGGGCTACAACCCCCTCTCTGAGAGGGAGGAGCTCAGGGATGTTTTGGTATCTACTCTGAAAGGATCTTCTAAATCCACCAGATGAGAGAGAATGGGTTTGGGTGAGGGCGCAGCGCAACAAAAAGATTTTTCTAAACGTGTAGGGAGTGATTTAAAACTAACTAGAGAGAACAATAATGTGCTTTATTTGTGTATTCTCCCTGTCAGGATTAAAAACAGTGCACCTGCAGTATGGATTTAAACCGCATGTGTCAGACGAAATGTGAGGTCAAAATTTTATTTTTGACATTCTGTCCCATCGATATTGTTGATTCGATATTAAGGGGGCAACACCTTGTAATAACTAGAAGCACTTTGCCAAATTCAGGAAGCACCACTGAAAGATGTTATCCTAGCTGTTCATGTGTCAAATGTTGTACAAGAGTCCTGCAAGACTGAAGTGAGTTGAAGCTGGGGTAGGAGGTATTTTTAAACATGATCTATGGCATGCTGTATTCTAAATGAGAACTTATTTATTCTGATGACAAGCCCATATCTACACAATTTGCTGCATAGATCTTATCAGGGCTGTATCCTGCACCAACTGTACTAATCATGAGTTATATAAATGTAGGGGATATGGTTGTTTATGTCTCTCTCTTTCTGTCCCACTCTACACTTGGTATATTGATTTCCTTGTCTTGCCCCAATACTTCTTACATTAGAATGCTGATGTGAATATTCTACTGAGGGATGGTTAAAGCAGTCACCGGGGATAGACACAGAGTAAGGTATGCATACTGTTGTTGCTTTGCATTAACTTTGACTCCACTTTGCTCGCTTTGTTACTATCATCTTTATTATACCATTGTTACTAAACAAGCTCTCACATGCACACACATTAAGAGCACAATCAAATTTTTGCTCTGCCTCATTCAGCATTTTAGTGCATCTCTTCCGTAATGAATACAGATGCACACAACCTCAGAAACAATATCCAATTTCCTTACCAACAGAGCAAAGTGAAGAAAAGGCTTCCAAGGAACCACCCATAAACAAAACAATAAATTAACAGTATTACCATCACGTCAGGAGTCTCAAAACATAGTTTCATAAACCCAATAGCACCCCAAAAATTAACAACTACCTTATTACATCTCACCTCTTCTCACATAGAGGGAATGAATAACTTAACAAGCATTGGCAAAGCAAATGGGTCTCATCTTTTCGATACATTGACAATTCTCCGTGCCAACGCTGTTCAGCATAAACAAAACAAAAAAAAGCTTTTGGTCGATGTTGTACAGCACTAGGGGAAAAACAAAACAAAAAAAAATGAACTAAAAATGCATACGAGCCATAATGCTACAGCGGCCCAGCACTAGGACCTATGCGTGCATGTGTCACCACTCAAGTTGTTTTTTTTTTTTATTTAACATTCCAAGACAGCGGATACCCATAGTGTAGTGGGAAATGAAAACAATTATTTAAGTGTGCAAACGTGCATTTCAAAAATAGTAGTTGCCAGGGGACAAATGACAGCTGTTGTTGGCTACCAAAAACAAAAAAAAAGTGAAAAGAAAATGTTTATAGGCCACTATAGGAGGGTATGGGGATCAACAATGGAGGAGCACTTGCGGTACAAGTGAAATCAGGTGGAACTAAAGGGGAGTGAGCAAGTGAGGAACTGGGTCACTTGAGGCGTGGAGATAAAACAAATTGAAAACCCAGAAGGGTTTGGAGGAGCAATGGATGAGCTGGGGTGCCTGCAGGGCAGCAATGCGGAGCGTGTGGGAAGGAAGCAGCGCATGAGGGAGTAGCTAGAAAACGCATGCACTCTCATTGAGAGTGGAAATAAAAAGAAAAAAAAAGTAGTTACCTGAATGTGAGGATACAAGTCTTCCAGTCAAAAAGATGGTACATAAGCTATGCTCCATGCAACGGACATAAACAAAAAGAGAAAGGAAAGTCATTTGCTTTCATCTTACCCAATGAGAGGGACAAGAAAGCCAACCAATGGTAAGCAGAGAGCGGGATCTAAGGCCACTGAAAGTTTTTGGCATGTTTCACAAGAGGTCTTTCAACAACACACTGCTACAAGCTGTCTGTAGGCGATACCTAACCACTCCTCACTCACAAAAAGGAAAGCGAACAAAACACATTGACTGTGGCTTACCATCAAACCAAAGCACCTCTGACTCCATGCTGTAGAAATGCCATCAGCCCCATGATGCACTACATGCTAAGGTTTGGATTTGCCTGCAAGGATGCTGAATCAGAGGAAGAAGTAGGAACAACTTCATGGAATTACTGCTGTAAGCAGACCAGCAGGACCTGGGGACCATGGGCACAAAAAACATTTGATTTAAGCCTCAACAAGGCTCACGAAAAGTCCGAATCATGAGACACAAAGATCCCTGCCCTTTAGAGAGACGCCAGATTCTTGTTCTGAGGAGCTACATTAGGTAGAATTGCGTAAACAGTTCTTTGTGGCAGTTAAACACCCTTTAAGACAAACCAAAGTGGTGCTATTAAACTAAAATAAGACTGGCACACTCACAGTGCAAACAAATGCCCTAAAGTCTTTTTTCGTCCTACCCTTTGAACACAAAAAACAGGGGGACATTCTGATTAGCACTAGAATATCAGTTCCCTCCTTATACAAATATCGAAGCAAAATGTGAGGTTGCCCGAACTGATTTACATTATACACAACTGTCTACTAACCACTCTCACTCACTCTCTACAATTGGTCTCCGTCCCTCATGTTGCTCCCCCTCCCCTTTACCCTCCTCCCACGCACCATTTTCAATAACAAACATCCACACATCCCCTTCTGGCCCTTGTGAGACTGCCGCCATCTTAGAGTCAGGCAGCAGTCGCAATTTCATTCAGGAATTAAAAAACCTTTGAGCGTTTAAAGCAGAGGTTAAAAAAAAAAACAGAACTGGCTAAACGTGGAGCACATTGTGACCTGCCACTCATTAACTCTTCTTTTGGTCAGCACTGCAGCTTGTCTTTTGCTTTAAATGACAGACGTAGCCAGCGGAGAACTGAAAACGGAATCCTGCCAGAGAATATTAATGCGCGGATCGCATGTTACCATGGTGGCCATATTAGACCGGAGCTTTTTTTCGATTCTAAACAAGAATGTTCCCTGGTATTTTTTTTTTTTTTTTTTATTGGAGCCTGCAATATTAAGTACCATAGTGTAATATTAAACATATTTGCATAGATATATACAACAAGATGGCTGCTACCTATAATTTCTGTTAGCAAATAAAATTACACTTTACTTGTGTGAAGAAAAAAAAATTATGGAATTACCTACTTCAAATTCGGTTTCATTTCTCACAAATCTTTCGTTAACTTGCATTTCGTAAAGCATTCTCATTTAACTAAAAGCAGAATTGTGTGATATTGCCGCTATAGCGCCTGGACTCCCTTTTTTTAGGTCTCGCCTGGCGTTAGCAGCGCGCATGCGCTGCTCTCGCCATGCGAGGGCCTTTTGGAATCAATACGGATTCCAAGCTAGATGTGCACGCGGACGGACAGAAGATGTGAGCGCGTAGGACTGGATGCTTCACTGGCGGCGTGACACTCTAGGGACTTTTTTTTGGGCTCGGCAAACTGTATTTTTCAATATTTGATGCTTTTAATAAGCAGCGCGGCATGCTGCGCTGCTTACTAAAAGCATCAAATATTGAAGAAAAAAAAAAAGAGTCGGCAATCTTTGATTGTGCTCATTGGAGCGAGTGTTTGCATGCTTGTTCTTTTACATATATTCAGCGTGCACGCCTTTCGCGACTCGCTCCCTCATCCGCACGAAGTTTCTGCGTTTTTTGGGGATTAAGTATTGTTAGGGAGTGTTAAAGTCTGCACATTTCCTGAAAGTAGGTATAAGTGTGCTTTCACGGGTGTTTGCTGGCTCAAATGTGTCTCCTTACAAATAAACAATGTTTGTGTCTGGTTGCCTGTGATCGATTACACGCCCTCTCACTCTTTGGGCTGTTCTCTTTCTTTCCTGCATTCCTTCTCATTTAATTTTCATTCACGACCTCTTTCTCTCTCGTTCTGCATCTCTTTCATCAACACTCTCTCTCTTCCCCTTGCTTCATTGATTCCTGTCTACGTTTCTTACATTCTCTCTCCCGGCTTCCGCTCTCCTCAAATCCACCTCTCTCAATGTCCCTCTCTTTCTCTTGCACAATGTCTCTCCTCCCTCCCTTATATGTCTCACCTCTCATCTCGTCTTCAAGTGCGCGCTCTCTGTTTCCATCTTGCTGTTTTATAACCCCCATTACGTTTCTTTCTGTCTCCCAACCTTCCTCGCTCCCTTTTCTTTTTCCTCGCTCTCACACTATCAGCCTCTCTCACCTCCTGTCTCTCTCTCCTAGATCTCTGTCACCCCCTCTCGCTCCCTATTCGATTTTTGCTTTTTTAATCTCCGCTCGGTCTTCTACTGCTCTCACTTACTTTTTTCTCTCCATCCTTCTCTCTCTCTCTCTCTCTCTCTCGCCAGCCTCTCACTCTTACCCTCTCTCCCTTTCTCTTTTTCGCATTCATACTCTAACTCTAACTCTTTATCGTTTTCTTGTTATCTTTTTCTCTCTCGCTCTCTTCTTCCTTTTACATCTTCTCTCCCATCTCACCGTCTTTCTCTCTGGCTCGATCCCCCTCTTAATCTCTCTCCCTCTCTCTATTACTCTATGGCTTTAGCTATCTTTTCTCCCCGTGGCTCCTCACTTAACACCACCTCTCTCCTCTTATTTGCCCTATTCAGCCTCTCTCTCACCTCTCTCTCTGCACCCTCTCTCCCTGGGATATCCTGTCTCTCACTCTCCTCTCACCTCCTCACTCTTCCTCCTATATCCCTGTGTCTGCCATTTCTCTCTCGCTCTCACTTTCTCGTGCAGCCCGTCTCTCTCTGTCTCCAGTGCTCTCTGCAGCCTGTCTCTCCCTCTCTTTACCTCTCTCTCCCACGGGTTCCCCATCCGACCCACCCAGCCCGGCAGTCGCCTCAGCAGGTCCCACAGGTTGTTTTCCTCGTGGTCGCAACCATTCTGCACAACGCCTGCTCCCCTCGCAAAGATTTAAATTTCGCAAATGAATTACCATACACTGGTTGCCTGGTAACTAAACGCAAGCCGGGCTAAGAATATGCCAGCTTTTTGTATTCTCATTAATAAAAATGCCACTCTGACACAGCAGCATGACTTTGGCTCACTGCAGCTTCTCTAAACGCCTTCTGAGAATCCCCCGACTCCGCATTTAATTACAGATGATCAGGAAAGCTTGAACAGTGCGGCTCTGCTAATCTGTCTCACTAAAAGCAACGCGCAAAATATCGGCGCCCGCGAAGTTCCACTTTTAATAACAAACCGGCCGTCTTCTGCTTTCTGGGACCTGCGATCTATGCTGAAAGCGTAAATAATAACAGCCTGGCTGCTTCTTGGGGCGTGAGCTCTACGCGGAAAGCGTAAATAATAATAACGACCCGACTGTCGCGTGAGCTCTACGCTAACAGCGTAAATAACAAGCATTAAAAATGCAATAGGTCTCACCTTTCATTAAGTTAAAGCCATTTGCTTTGCTATACAATACCATTAGCAAAGCAAATGGCTTTAACTTAAACAAAAGCGAGACCTATTGCATTTTCAATGCTTGTTCTTTTTATCACTGAGATTCTAGTGGTTGGCTCGGTCACAGTGTATTTTTCTTTGGTTCTTCTTCAATGTCAATACTTGTCCACAGAACCACCGGCACCCAGTGGGTGCATGGCGATGTACTGCTCACAAGCAGCACAGCAACTGGGTAGGTGCCACCTCCTGTAGCCGCAGATGAAAAAGTGGGTAATTATCTTCCTCACACAATGTTGTTTTTGCTTCTTTCGCACCAGTTCAGACAATCTGTTATAGAAGCACAGCCATCTCCCAAACCACTGAGAGCGCCAGCAGCCAAAGTCAAAATGCCGGGCCCTCGGGATCCTGCACAGGAAACCTTTATACCTTTTTGATTATAATTAGCTAATTTGTAACCCTAGAGCCTAAAGAAATTAAATAAATGAAATACCAGCATTTGTAAAGCGCACAGCTACCTCCGGAGAGGTGTCCCGTCGCTGGGGGCCGTCGGGAAGATTAAACGAGCTATTGCCCAGAGTCACAAGGTGCTGGGCTAACCTGCCGCCGGCGATCGAACCGTGAGCCCCAGTGTTCCGGAGTCAGCCGCCCTGGCAGCTGCACCACACCTCATCCCAAAGAGACGTCCAGGCAGACCTCCATAAGGGGCGCACCGGGCCATCCTTTAGTGATCGTGCCAGCTGGTCCTAGGAGCTTCGGGGACGCTGAGGGGCGACAGTCAGACTCCTCTGGTGCAAGCCTTTCAGGGCAGACTCAGCTGCAGGCACTGGTACAGGCATCCATGATGTCACATGCAGAGCCAGGCCTGTGGAACAGAGAGCACTTTCCGACACAAGTCACTGTCACTTCCTGGGTCAATCGTGAGGTGACCCGGGCCGTGGCCACGAAGATGGCCAACTAGCAGCGTCTGCTGGAGCTCCGGCTGGCCCGAATGTAATCGTGAGCTAGATCCTGCCCTTCAAATCGCCATCTACTGCCCATTTTCGGAGCCATCGTTCCCCCACACTCAGCTGGCAACCCAAGAACAGCCCAAAAGCGTTACAAAAAAAGGGTAGCAGAGGAGAGAAAGATGGAGCAGGGACGACGCGAGGCCGCCCAAAATGGCAGATCGGGAAGCTTAGCTTGGAGGAAACCCCTCAAGCCGTAAAAAGAAGACACAGCCTGGCTCCTCTGATGCTCACCCACGGAACACAGGGGGGAGAGACCTGCCCAGAGGCGAAAGGAACCACAAGAAAAGAAGCTGGGCCCGTATCCACTGTAACGCGTGACTTCAGGCTCAAGTGTGCACGCAAGTGAGAGGAACTGCGCGAGGACGAGATCGGGCGGAGTGGGCCTCTCCCCCCCCCCCCACCAGGGCAGAAGCAAGAAACAAGAGGCCCTCAGGGGTGGTGGAGAGGGTCAGAGGTCGGAAATAGGGAGGCGACCCCGCTGCCTACCTGGTCGGCGCGGTGGAGGACCGAAGGACGACGGGCCGCAGAGGGAGGTCCCACGCTCTGGGCCGGACCTCGAGAGTAAGGAGGGGAGGCTCTGCTCCGATTTGGCTCGAGGGACGCGAGGGGAGGGTGAAGGGCCTCCCCACGCTGGCAGAGATACCGGAGGGTGAGGCGGGTGCCGGACCCGGCTGGGCAAAGTCACCGAGCCCACACGCAGGCTAGAGGGGCTGCGTGTGATTGGGTACAGGAGGGTCGGTGGGCCCTCCCTGGCCTCTCCCTCCCTCCTTCCACGCATTTAAGAAGATCTACCAAGCCTAGTATAGACATGGAGTCTGGAATCTGCTGAAGCGCCCAAGAGACTACACAGTGAAACTCACCTTCCCCAGCCCTCCAACCAGCAGTACGAGGCCCAGCTGAACATGAAAGAAGGACCTGAAGGCTGGAGACAAATCATCTAAGCAGGAGGAGAAGCAGACAAAAGAGGCTCCGGTGGTGTTGTGGGACCCAGCGGTGTGGGGAGGAGTACCTTGAGCCAACCATCGGCGGGAGCGAGGAGGGGGGCCTCTCTTCCCCCCCCCCGACAAAGGAGCCAGCAAACCTGGAGCCCAGCGGCGCGCGGGGTGAGATGTGAGGTCCGCTGCCAGCTGAGCCCCCCATCGACGGGGCTTGCCGCGCCGAGGGGACCGAAAAGAGACGGGTGCCGGGAACTCCCCCGCCCGAGGGCGACCAGGTGACAGTGACACAGCGGTCTGTTGACCGTCAAGCCCCCGTTCTTGTTGGACCGGCTGGGGCGTGGGCAATAGGAGGCCTGAAGATTGCGACCTTGGGGGAGACCGCTCTACACTGGACTCTGTGGAACACTGGGCATCAGGCCCGGATTTACGTGCAGGCGAGAGGAGCTGCGCATGAACTGTGGCCGACGACTAGGGCAACCTCCCCGGATACCCCCCTCCATCTGGGAAAGGAGATAACGGCGGACCATGAAGGTACGAGGGAGAAGCGCAACTGTAAAGGGGAAGATGACATTAAGGCCTAAAGTAAACTCGCCGTAGCGGACCTTGGGAGGAGCCGGAGAAAAAACTCCCTCCTGGTTCCTGTCCACCGGAGCCGTGGGGGAGATTTGATGGTATAGACGTGGCTGTGGGAGACTGCATCCGGGGTCTCTCCTGGGAAGCTACCGCTGCGGTCAGGAAGAGAAAGCAAGCCTGGAAATAGCTGTTGGGGGAGGATTAGGACGAGCCCGAAGAAGAAGACAGGCCCCACACACAATGGGAGAGAGTGACCTGGCCCTTAAGGACGCACAGAACTCCAGTTGTGGCCAAACACAAGAGTCCCCTTGGGTCAAACAGTGGCTACTGCACCAGGGGCGGACCGCAATCTTCACAAGAAGACGCACCAAGTTTAAAGAGTGACCACACTAGACTACACCGGTCTCAAGGAAGAAGCCCATACGTACTAGAGTAGTGGTGGGGGTGACGGAGTGAGTGGCCGGCTCAGCCGGACACGTGCAAAAGAGGGGCACAAAAACCACATGAGAGGCACTGCTTGGGCCGGAGGTCGCTCACCATCCACTGAGTACGCGACCCGCCCCGGACATCAGGGATTGACCGCCTGCCCACGCCTCGTACCGGCCGCAAAAACTTCCCCTCCGAGCCTACCACGGCGGAAAGAGAAGGAAAAATTGAAGTCTGCTACGAGGTGCTACGAGGCCCCACCCCAACGGATAGACAATGGCAAGAGATAAGGAACCCAAAACCCAGAAGCAGGGCATGATGGACAAATACACGATGACATGGCTTCGAGACTCCCTCCCAGCTGCAAGGTTCTCACCCTGCTTTATAATTGAACGCGCTCACATGCTGGCCAATGCGAGACCACCACCCGGCGCCCCTCCGCGGCCATTGATTGCTCGATTTCTAAACTTTCAAGGCCAAGATATAATCCTCAGAGAGTCGCAGCGAGTTGGTGAAATCAAGAATGCCAAAGCGAAAATAATGATCTTCCCCGACTATTCGCAGAAAGTGCAGAAGATGAGGCGCACATTTGATTCTCTGAAAGTTAAACTGAGAGCCCTGCCAATTCAGTACATATTACTTTTTCCAGCCAAATTAAAAGTCATCTTACAGGGCAACTCATTTTTTCCAGTCACCAGAAGAAGCATGGGCCTGGATTGAGGAGCGTCCCCCTCTAAGGCGTGAGGCAAGGGCCGGAGGGTCGCAACACAGACGCGTCAACACAACCGGAACCCAAACCGCAGAGTTAAAAAGAGACGCCAACCCACAGGAGGGCGCAGAACTCGGACGGGGACCCCCCCTGTAGGGGACCCCACACACGCTGGAGAAGACGCTGTGCTCGGACAAGGACTCAACACAAGCCAAAAGCTAGTAAAAAATACTCCAGCCAACTGGACTGTACCCACACAGAACCTTCAGACAAGGAGTACCTTGCTGATACGGACAGCAACCACTCACTCCTTAAGAACATCAATTGGAAGTACGAGGCACAAGAACAGGAGATCCAGAGAACACACACCAGGGGCAGGACAAGAGTGGCGATGAAGGCTGAAATATGGGCCACGCCGATGGCAGACGAACTGTAGAACAGCCAAGAAGTCCCCCCCCCCCCCCAGACATTACCACGCTCATCGATTCGGAGCGAAAAGACTCACTTGAAGTTTATATCCTTTATTGGTTTGATTAGTAGCTAGGGGAATGGGTGGGAATACAGACCTTTCAGGCTATACCTGTGCCAGGCTGTCATGTTGACAGGTCAGGGGAGGGGCGTGGGAAGTGGGAGAGAATGGGGTGGGGGGGGGACAGGTTGAGGAACAAGAGATTCACTGTTATACCTGTGGGTAAGTTCTTTACACAGCCAGCCGTAGGAGTGCCGGAGGCGAATTCAACGATGTAAAGCGACTCAAACCTCGACCGCACACACACTACTGCAGGAACCGGTATACCCACTCCATTGGCCGAATTTGCAAGCTCCTTAGGGCTGACTGACCTCTGGCGGCGACACCACCCAATAGACCGCACTTCTCCGGGGCCCACAGAGTCTTCTCCAGACTTGACTATCTCTTTGTCCCGGCGGGTGATATACGGACGGTGGAAAAACTAGAGTACCTTGCAAGGGGAACCTCTGATCACTCACCACTGTGGTTGACGGTGGGAGGTAGGGGGAGTAGACAACGGTCAGAAAGGAGACTGAATGCCTGGGAGCTCAAGGACAAAGCAGTAACTGGAGTGATAAGGACAGAGACTGAGCTATACTTCCAAGAGAACGAGGGCTCTGTAGCCTCGGCCGCCACCCTATAGGAGGCTTATAAGACAGTGATCCGAGGTAGAGTGCAGGACATAATAGCGCAGAAAAGAAGGGAAGAGACTCGCCAAGTTGAGACTCTGGAACGTAAACTCCTTTAACTCGAGAAAGGCATTACCCCAGATGCAGAGGCCACTCTGCAATGACAAATTGCAGTGACACGCAGGGAACTCCGAGCCCTGACAGAGCGGGAGGTACAGACCCAAATCCAGGCCACACACCACCGACTATGAGTCTGGAGACAGAGCTGGGAGGCTTCTAGCTTGGCTGGGCAGGAGGGAGAGAGAGGCGAACTGGGTGGCCAAGGTCCAGGAGAAGGAAGAAATACACGTAGCTTCACACATTATAGCGGGGGCATGCGCCCGCTTTTACACGGAACTATACAACACTAGGCCACTAGCAGATGATTCTCAGATACCAGACTACCTTAGCAGAATAGACACCCCCCCATTTTGACGCGGGACGATAAGGAAGCCCTGGAGACGGATATTACCCTGACAGAAATATTAAACGCAATTAACAGACAAAATTCAGGGAAAACCCCAGGACCAAACGGGCTACCAGGGGAATTCTTTAAACAAAACGCTAGCCTGCTAGGCCCTCACCTTTTAAATATGTATCAAGCGGCACGAGAGGAGGGATCGCTCCACTCAGACCTCTGTCAAGCCACAGTGGTGGTCATTCCTAAGCCGGGGAAGCCCCCAGAGAGGTGTGGATCCTACCGCCCAATATCACTGCTCAACATAGAAACAAAAATCTTGGCCTCTATTCTAGCGGCACGACTACTAACTTCCCCATAAGAAGAGGAACCAGAAAAGACTGCCCCTTATCCCCCTTGCTCTTTGCCCTGCTACTAGAGCCATTAGCATGCCTGGTTACAGCCCATCCAGAGCTCAGTGGATTCTAGGATACTGGAGGTCACCTCTAAGACAAATGGATATCTCTCTACGCAGACGACATCCTGCTCTATATCACCAACCCTGGCACGACACTCCAACTGATACTGCAACCGTTTAAGGAATATGGTAAACACGGGGGATACAATATAAATTGGGAAAAGTAAAGTTTCTACCCTGTGTGAGGTTCCATTGATATACGCTCAATACCGGGGCACCTTCACATTACCAGTGAGGGATTCAGTTATATAGGGCTGTACATTTCCATAAATGAAGCCGATTGCCTTCACCATAACATCAAGCAAGTTCTGACGGAATTCCGTGAAGATGTGGCTCGGTGGAGACGGCACCCTCTGATGCTGTTGGGAAGAGCGGCCATGTATAAAAGGATAACGCTTCCTAAGCTAATATACATACTCCAAAACACACACCACACAATCCCAGGGGCTATTTTCAAGGCAAACGATGTTGAACTCCGCACAAGTTTATGGAACGGGGGCCACCCAAGAGTGGCACTGCAAACGTTACAGCACAACCAATACAAAGAGGAAACGCCCTGCCAGATATTCAAGACTACTACAGGGCCGCACATTTAACTGTAATTAACAAGTGGGGACACGCTGCGGGAGATCAAACCACGTACGCTTTGGAAAGGCTCCAATTTCAGAAACACTCCTACCTCCACTATCTCTATGGGGGCACAGGTGTCCGGGACCAGCTACCGGCCACACAGAGAACGATTGAGGCTTGGAAAGGGGCGGAACGACAGATGGGATGGGAAAAGAAATTGACAAGAGCGACGCCACTGTGGGAGGGTAGGAGATTGCCTGAATTTACAAAACTACAGGGCTTCAGGGGCTGGAACATAGTCGGGATCGCTACAGTGGGCGACATACTCAAAGGCGGGGACTTAATCACCTTTGCGACACTTCAAACCGAATATCAGTTGACATACACTCAAAAATACAAATACTTTCAACTACAACATGCTTGGAGGGCACAAAAAAAAAATGACACTAAAGACATCCCGAATACGCACCACTGGAAGGCAGACTACTGCAAGAGGAAATACCCTACAAGCCGGTGTCCTGGACATATAAAACTCTAATTAACAATACCCCTGACAGACTGATACCCCTTAGGTCTAAATGGGAAGAAATCACAGATCCATTAGAAGATATCGACTGGGAGGGGGCCTTGATGCACCTAAGAGAGGTGGCGATTAAGCTCTGCTTAAGGCTGACACAATTTAAAGTCCTGCACAGAGTATACTATGATAGGGCTTGACTAGACACTATGGGGAGAGCAGAAACGCCCAATTGTCTGCGCTACAAAATAGACTGGGGTACCTACATACACACGTTATGGGAATGCCAGCATGTACAAAGCTACTGGTCACAAATAGTAAAGGAACTCAACGAAATACTGGAGGCACAGATTCCCATGGACCCCAAATATGTTATACTTGGCACCCCTACGGAAGTTGATCTCCCTAGGTACAAACTCCTATTGAGCAACTTAGGGTTGATAGTAGCAAAAAGGGACATTGCCAGGCACTGGGGAGCTGAGGGCCTGCCCACGCTAGTGGAATGGAGAGCCAGTATGGACCTATATATGGGGGCAGAGTAGACAACGTACGCAGCCGGAGGATGCCCTAAAAAGTTTACTAAAATATGGCAGCTGTGGCTGAGCCTACTATAACCTAGAAATCGAAGGGGCTGGGATTGACAGGACGCACCCCAACACACAGGGTCAGCAAGTAGTCTGCAGATCTCTTTACTCTTCGAGAATATGTCAACAGGAAGGGTCATGGTTAATCCAGGGAGGGCGAGGGGGGGGGAGTGTTATTTTAGAATGAACTCTCTCATTGTTATCTTTGTTTCCCTGAAAGTAGTTACTGGATGTAATAATGTAAAACCTACTGTGTACAAGGTTCACCTACTGATGTACTGGCTGACGTTTAAAAAATAAAAACAGTTTAAAAAAACAAAAAAATTGTGCGGTGACACGCTCCACAGAACAAAATAGGTAGATGTGTTTATCTTTACCAATCCAAAGGTAAATTTATTAAAAGACATTGCAAATATACCAATCCTTCCTACACACGTGTATATTTTACAGCGCAGGCATTAAGTGCAGCACATACTATAAAGTGCCAATGGTAGAAACATACTTTAAGTGCAGCACATGGTACGTGTCAGCAGTACAAACATATGTGCGGCACAGTGCAACATGCACTCACTGTACAGCACATGCATGACGTGCAGCACAAAGTACACCATGCGGACACTACAACACATGCTTGACTGTGCAAATCATGTCCTTGGTATAGACCACACACATCCTAACTTATTATTAATCCAATAGGCGAAACCTAATGCATTTACCAATGCTTGTTAATAATTCCTGTCTCATCACACACACTCACAGCAGCATTCAACATCATCAAAAACTAGTATATGCCAACAAACAAGCCAGACATCCTAAGGTGCCAAACAAGGTGATTTTTTTGCACCTCTGCATTATTCCTTGTTGCTCCGGTGATATTTCTTTTTTTTACCTTTTAAAATGGTTTGCTCAGCCTTTGAGTCTAATTTGTAGGAATAGATTCCTTATTGGTGCCACTTAATTTTCTAGGTATAATTGAGCGCTTGGCCTTACCTGCTGCTGTATTCTTCATTTAACATATTTTTTCATTAGTTTGTTGGGCTTTTCTCTGTTATTTCAAGTTCTTCAACTTAGCTTAATACAATCACTGATTAGTTAGTATGCTGGGGATCGAAATAGTAACTTTCCTCGGATGTAAGGCACGATCTGCGCCCAGCCTATGACAATCTACATGCATTAGATCATGACATTGGAGAACGAAAACATCTAACGGGAACATTGCACAAACTCAAAGCATATATTGTTGTCCCTGTCCTTCCTCCATTATCGATCATGTCGGACAAGACATTCATGGAAAAAGCCCTGCAGCTGTCCCTCTCAACCACTGCCTCACAAGACGAGCCTGGGGCCGTCTTCAACCCACAACGTAACCAGGAGCACAGAGGAACGCGCTTATAACATAGCAACAACCCAAATATGGCACCCTCAGTCTCACAGCTGGACTCTTTCCCTGCGCAAGCCTTCAGCTCCATACGTGCGACCCGGCGTCTGTGAATAACATGCACACACAAGCCAGATGACACTCAAAGACATGCATTGCTTACCCTTTAAAACACCGAGGCTCACACTAGGGGAATGTCACTGTGCCCGAGGTGCATAAGATATCGGGGGTAGCCACTAACAGACCCTGCTGATCACAAACCTTTAATCCAGAGCACTGCATTTGGCAGTCCAATACCACGCCCGACGGACAACTAGCGCGAGCCAGCTCAGAGCCCTGTCACTACGGAAACACTTACCGCCCTCTTAGTGGTCCCAAGATGGACTGCAGAAAAGCTCAGCAGGCGGCCTAAGCATTAGCACGCAGGTGTCACCCCGCTGTTACAGTGCGAGCCCAGTGCTCAAGGGGGCGGGACGGAGCAGGGTGCAGGAAACGACAACGTCTGGCGTAATTAAAGCCGGGTGGCTTTCCGCGCCTGACTGCGCAACAGAAGCTGGTTATAGTCTGACAGCTATGGCGAAGTTTCAAGTGGACGGGTTCATCCATTAATACATAAATCGTAGGAACGTAACATCAGTGTTGTGCCAATCGTTGACTCACTGACGAGTCCAGGAAAAGTCGCAAAGTGCCTGATCTGGGAGCCTACCACTACCGGAAGACGTAGAAGAGTAGCGAGCAAATGCTTTACCGATGCACCTCAACCAATGAACATGTGGGAAATGCTACGCAAGCCAATCAGACCTTGTAAATACACCGCGGCCCAATGAACCTTTGAACTACTAACCAATCCCGCAGTTCGCGTACACTCACCAATCGAAAACGTACGCGTTCTTATATCGTTTGCATTGCTTTTGCTTTGAAATGTGAAACCCCGAGCTTTGGTCCTTGTACTGTTTTGGAAAACATTCTTTATATATGCCCTCGGTGCGAGTTCAGTTGAGTGGCCTACAGCAAACGTTGCCCTACTGACTCATGGACGAGTAGAAGCAGATTGCCTTCGGAGAAGCGGGCGATACCCGCACCAGCCAACCATCCGGAACCTAACATGCTGCCAAAGCTTTCGCTTCGCTCATGTGGCATTTTCATATTTTCAGCGCACTTTTATGTGACGTTTGAGTGATACTTTTATCGCAAGTAGAACAAAGTAGTTTATATAGTACGACGTAACACACATGGGCGTTGCAGGAAGCCGTCTGCTAATGCTAACCCAATTTAGAGGTGAGATTGCAAATAAGAGTGCTGATCAGAGTCACAGTGCAGGTGTGAATGCAGATTATGATGGAGTTTCCTCATGCAAATTCAGGTGCGTGTGATGGAGTCTGCAAGTACCAGTGAATGAATGAATAAAAACATTTCTTGAGCGCGTAGCTACCCGAAGGCATCCCAGCGCTAATAACAACACATAAGAGAGAACTTCTAAGCAACATTAAGGAAAGAGCCATGTTTTGAGAGATTTCCGAAAAGCCAAATGGTTAGATTCAAGACGGATATGGAGGGGGAGGGTGTTCCATAACCTGGAAGCGTTATAGGAAAACAGACGGCCCCCACTTCTTGCCTTTCTTATTCTGAGAACTACGGCAAGACGGCGATTGTCCGAGCGCATGCCCCTGTTCGAACGGTGGGGCGAGATAATGGACCGATTGATAGGCGGTCCCTTCCCAGCTAATGTCTTGTGAGCAATACAGAGAGCCTTGAACTTAATTCTCTCCTGTAAGGGGAGCCAGTGGAGGGTGGCAAGAGCTGGTTTCGCTGATTGGCGATTCAGAATCCACAGGAGCATACGTGCTGCGCAATTTTGTACAATCTGTAACTTAGTGATGGTGGCACGCGGCGCTCCTAAGTAGAGAACATTCGCATAGTCAAGGCGAGAGAGAATCTATGCCTGGACCATAAGTCTTCTGGCAAGAAAAGGTAGAAGAGGGAGAATTTTTTGCAACATCCTAAGGATTCCGTAGCAACTAGCTGCTACTTTCAAGGCCTGCTGCTTAAAATTCAGGTTGCGATCAAGCCAGATGCCCAGACGTTTAATCTGGTTCTTCGGCGTAGGAGGTGGACCGAGACAGACTGGCCATACCATTCCTACGTTAAAAGTGGGAGAGTTGCCTAGGAGCATCAGCTCCGTCTTGTCACCATTCAGTTTCAAGTATGAATGCTCCATCCAGTTTGCAACCTTCTCCAAACAAGGGCCTAGACCCAGCGAAGAATTGTCGGAGTAATTAAGGGCAACAACAAATTGTGTGTCGTCAGCGTAGGTGACTATCTGGACCCCGAACGGCCTCACTATCTCTGCTAGCGGGCTCATGTAAACATTAAATAAAGTGGGGCTCAGAGACAACCCCTGGGGAACACCACAGCCAAGAGGCATATGTTTCGAAATGGCGTCTCCTTCAAAAACCTGGAATGACCTATCTTCCAGAAAGGATTGCATCCACTTTAAGGCCCCCCCAGTCACTCCCACACCTCTAAGTCTCTGAACCAGAGTGTGGTGGTTAACAGTGTCGAAGGCTGCACTGAGATCCAAGAGGATGATGGCTGCGCTGCCTCCCCCATCTAAGATTTTCTTGGACTCTTCAACCACTGCTAGGAGGGCAGTCTCAGTACCTTGTTGGGGTCGAAATCCAGTCTGTCAGGGATGAAGGTAAGTATGAGACTCCAAAAAAGTAGAAAGAGCTGAATTAACGTGCTTCTCAGCGATCTTACTGATCCCTGGCAGAAGTGAAATGAGGCGATAATTCCACAGAAGATCAGGGTCAAGGCTCGTTTTTTTTAGCAGCCCCTTCACCATAGCACATTTCCAAGGGGAAGGGACCACTCCCGTCAAGAAGGAGGCATTAATCAGCTCCAATGTCACTGGGGAAACTATTTCAAGAACTTGGTTCAGGATAGTAGGGGGTGCCGAGTCTCTAGGTGAACCAGATTTTACCTGAGCTGAAATACTTCGTAGCAACTCTGGGTTCAGAGGGGGAATTTCCTCCAATGAGTGCTCACTGAGCTGAGGCACACTGTCCAGCAATAATGAGTTACTCTGGCCGGCCACCTGGGGGAAGGAGGTATAAATGTCTTGGATTTTATTAAGAAAAAACTCTGCCAATTTATTGCAGCGAGAGGAAGCATCATCAGAAACAACAGGGGGTGGGGATGGTTTAAGGAGCTTTTTAGCAATGCGAAAAAGTTTGCGGGGCGATTAGATGCCAGAGTAATTCTATCTTCGTAATATGACGCTTGTGCAGATTTAATTTCTTCTTTATACATTTTGATGGCTTCCTTGTATTTAAATTTGTTAACAGGGAAAAAATCCTTTCTCCATATTCTTTCCCGTTTTTTACAGATTTGTTTAAGCTCACGGAGCTTAGGGGAGTACCATGCTGTTCTGTTAGCTCCACCAGTATTATGAATCCACTTTTTAGGGAGGACCTGATCTAGCGATGACTCAATCCAATTATTAAGCTTATCATTAGCATTCGTAGGATTGAGGTCAGGTGTCGGTTTGGTATTTTCCAGAGTTAAAGCCTAATGTTCCAGCGGAAGTTTTGACCATAAACGTATCTGTCTTCTGGTCGTACTAGCCGGCAAGAGGGGGACCCGAGGTGACCAGGTAAAAGAAATCAAAAAGTGGTCCGATCAAGGCACTGGCATAGGGTCCTTTACCAATAATTCCTCAATATTAGAGAAAATGGGATCAAGTAAATGGCTTTTCAGATGGGTGGGACCACTAACGTTTTGTTTAAACTGAAATGCTGCAAGATCATTAGCCAACTCGGAGGCGGCTAAGTGCGAGGGGTCATCGAAATGAAGATTAAAATCACCTAATAATGTAAAATTGGGGGGTAAGCTGGCTAAGTTGGCTGCCATATCAGAGAGGGAATTACAGAATTGTCCATAGGCACCCGGGGGCCGATAAATTAAAATACCTGAAAAAGTACAAGTAGGTGAGAATCCGATCGCAAATAAGAGGTTCTCACAGTCGGGTAAAGGGCCAACAGAGGTGTGGCATTTTAGTTCGGTTTTATATACAATAGCAATGCCGCCGCCTTTGCCTGATTCCCGGTCTTGTCTCTGGATAAGATATCCAGGGGGGAGGACCTGAACAAGATCGGGGTCAGACTCGCTATTGAGCCAGGTCTCAGTTAAAAACAAAGCATCTGGGCGCTCTTCCTCCAGTAACATAAAAATTTCTGTCGAATGTTTGGGAGTTGACCTGCAATTAAGTAAGAACATTTTAAGGGATTCCTGAGAAGGCCGGACAGCTTGGGTTTTGACGAATGGGCAAAATTTAAAAGGACAATGGGAGCAGTGAAGATCATTGCTGAAAAAGGAAATGGAATGCAGACACTTACTATTAGTTCTCCCTCTAAGATTTCGGAGCTGGTCCGATGTGTATGCATACTTGTCCGTAGAAAAACCGGCAGTGGTGGTGGCCCCTGGTCCCGGTCGGGCGCAGACGGGCTTGCCTTAGGCGCGCTTTTGGCTCGCCAGCGGCGCGCCCTCTGCGCGGTCGCGTTATCAGGCCCCTTTATAGCGTGGGCGTGAGCGTCAGCGTCCATCTACTGGACCACTAACCAAGAGAAACCAACTCCCTGGGCAAAATCTCGCAAAAACTGCCACCCGGAGCTTTAACACAGCTCCTATCAGTATTGAAAAGCAATAAAGTGCCAAGTGTAAGATAAAAGCTAGTAAAACAGATAAAATGCCCCCTGAGCCTTAACACAGCTCGTAATTCAACAGAATGTGCCGCTGCACAGTCGCGTCATCAGGCCCCTTTATAGCGTGGGCATCCAACTACTAGACCGCTGACCAAGAGAAACCAATTCCCTCTGCAAAACTCGCAGAAACTGCCCCCCGGAGCTTTAACACAGCTCCTATCAGTATCGAAAAGCAATAAAGTGCCAAGTGTAATATAAAAGTAAGTAAAACAGATAAAATGCCCCCTGAGCCTTAACACAGCTCGTAATTCAACAGAATGTGCCGCCTAGTGCATGTACGAGTACAAATTCCATTGTCAGTGGTCGAAGGGGGGAGGGGAACTGAGGGTGGAGAATCAGAGGGCAGACATAACCTCAGTGGGTGGAGTCAGAGGTGTTGCCAGAAAGAGCAAAACATCACAATTTTTAGTATTTGTTTTGAATTTCACTGACCAGGTACATCCTATTATGTTATTTAATTCAACCAATGGACACACATGTTTATTTAAGGTTTAATATGAGTTATTGGCATTAAAACACATTCATAAAGTGGGATATGTTTCCAATCACAGAATGTACCAAATACGTTTAAAAGTGGAATCGCAAGCCATTCGTCTCCAAGCCCTGTAGTTTCTGTCATCTGCACTGCTCCCTTTTACCTCAAGAGCAGTTCAAACATAAATGGCAAAATATCCTAGTATGCAAATTGTTTTCCACATAATTATGGCTCTGCCATATTTGCCACTTAATACATCATCTGCTGCATAATCAGACGGTTTTAACAAAAAAATTGTTTGTAGCTCAAACGGATCCAAGTTACTAAAAAATGTGACGTGTTGCTGTGAAGTGGAGGGCCCATTCTAAAGGTTGACTGGTCAACTTTCTCACTCCTGCATTTGCATATTACACTGGTACTAATGAGGCAAAATCTTTGCAGAGACTGTTAGTATGTGCTTTTTTTGCTGCATAATTAAGTCAACACTGTTTCAAAATTTTGCCCTCAATTGCTGCATAATTCTAGTGGCCCTAAAGCAGGCAGCACATGTTAAAAGTGCTTGTGCATGAAGCAGAGAGACCATGAGGTTTGCAAAATTAGTTTGGTGTGCGTGCAAATCTTGCAATGACGATCCCTGGTGAGTTGCACTATACTTCTGAAACAAGGCCAATGGCGTACCAATGGGTGAGGCAGACTGGCCTCAAGGGTCCCGTGACCTCAGTGGCAGAGTCACTATCGCTCTAGGGCAGTGGTCTTCAAACTTTTTGATGTCGAGACCCCCTTGTCAAACCTTTTTAGGCATAAGGACCCCTTCTGACAAAATTTTCTAGAAACTGGTTCTCCTCATCATCAACATCTATCGACAACCATAAATGCCCCTGTTAGACCTGGCATCTTTTTGCAAGTTTCCCCTGTTTTTTTCCTTTCTGACCTCCTAGTTTTGGCTCTGTTTTTGCTGGTTCAGTGTCTCTGCACACTTTCTCACTGCTTTTCAGTGTTAAAGTGCAAGTGCTCCTATTGTAAATTGTATTATGGATTGGTGTTTCCATGATTGGCATGTTTGACTTACTAGTAAGTCCCTAGTAAAGTGCACTGAGGGTGCCAGGGCCTGTAAATCAAATGCTGCTGGTGGGATTGCAGTACTGATTATGCCACTCACCCATGCAGCCCTGAAAAGGGTTATCAGACCTGCCACTGCAGTGTCTGCGCGGTTTGTAACTGCCATGGCGACCTGGCAAGTGCACACACTTGCCAAGCCCTAATCTTCACTTTTCTTACATGTAAGTCACTCCTAAGGTAGGCCCAACGTACCCCTGTGGGCAGGGTGCCGTGTATATTAAAGGTATGACATGTACTGGTGTGTGTGAGACATGTCCTGGTAGTGAATTACAGTGTGTTTCATTTTTCACTATGGAAAGGCTATCTGTCTCATAGGATAGAATGGGAGTTTACGTATAACATCTTATAAGCATATCTTCCCATTGGGACAAGATAGAGAAATGGGGTTTAGCATGCCTGAATAAAAATGCATCTTTTAGTAAAGATGATTTTTATGTTTTGTGTTTGAAAATACCACTTTTAGAAAGTAGGTATTTTCTTGCTTAGCCATCCTGTGTGCCTCTGCTGGGTTTGTGGATTGACTGTCTGGCTTTGGAGTGACAGGGGCTGGGGATGTGCATTCTCCTCAAACAGCCACTGGGGGGTCAAGGTGTGTCCTGCCTTTCCTGGATGAGTCAGGGCTGGGCTGAATAGACCTGGGCTGTATTTATAGTAGTGGGAGGAGATTTCCTTGCACCTGAATGGGCCTGGTCTGCCTTGGGCAATGCTGTCTCCACCTCCTGCCAGGAAGCTGGGCCAGAAAAGATGGAACTGGTTTGGGCTGGGCACAGGCACTCTCTGCCCAAAAGCACAAAGAGAAACTGAGTATAAATATTGGGGTCCAGACCCTAGAACTTTAGAACTCACTGGAATCAAGGAACCTGCCAAGAAGAAGAGCTGGAAGAACTGCCAAGAGGAGTACTGCATCTTTGCTGTGTTGTTGCTTTGTTGGTTTGGCCTGCAGTTGCTGCTTCTGCCTTGGGCAGTGAAAGGACTGGACTGAACTTTCTTTACTTGTTGCCTCCTGTTCTGAAGTCTCAGGGACCGCAAAGACTTCACTGACCTCTGGGTACCGTCTCTGGAACCGTGGTTGCAGTTGCCACAGAGGGGGAAAGCAACTGACTCTGCTGCTGGCTCCGTGCCCAGAAGGCACCGCAGAGGGCACCGCTGCATCTCGCACCGCAACCCTGGTCTCACTGATGACAGCCGCCGAGCTGCTGCTTGCACCGTGACCTGTGGGCACCGCACTCCGCACCGCCTCGCTTCACTTCACCGCCCTGGTCTCACCGATGCCGTCACTGACTTCGACAACCGTGACCGCACCGTGGGTTGGGGGCACTGCTCGTAAGTCTTGCGACACACTGCCCCGTCCCACACCGCAGTCCGGACCGACCGACGCCACCTCCCCGCAAAGTACATATTTTTAAGTACTGTATGTTGGAGTTTTGTCGTTTTAGTCTTGTTTTGAATATATAAAGTATTGGATATTTTTCTAAACTGGTGTGGTGTCCTTTTGTAGTGTCTTCAGTGTATTGCTGTTGGTTATGTGCAAATCCTTTACACACTGCCTCTGAAATAAGCCTGACTGCTCGTGCCAAGCTACCAAGGGGTGAGCAGGGGTTATTTCAGTAGTGTATCCCTCTTACCCTGACTAGAAGGAAGGGTCCCTACTTGGACAAAGGTGAAAACCATTGCCAACTAGAGACCCCCATTTCTAACAGCCCCCAATTACCACAGCAAATAATTTTTACAGTGGGGAAATTATATTAAACAGTGTTTAGCAAACCAAAGGTCATTGAGCGTAGGGGTGTAGCCAAAGGTGTAGCTAAAAACAAAGGGCCTCATTTATGAGGAATTGGTGTAGGGCAGCGCTGCAAGTCTTCTTGCGGCGCTGCCCTATGCCAATGTGAAAGGGCAGGAATGCACTGTAATTATGAAATACGGTGCATTCCAGTCCTTTTCCCTTCACAAATTGCTGCCTAGCACCAACGTAGGCAGAATTGTTTTTGTACGGGAAGAGGCACCTTCCTTCACCAAAACAATCCTGAGGGGCGTTTTCCTATTTCTATGAGAGCTGCAGAATGCAGCACACATGGAAAGAGGAAACAACGAGGAGAAATTAAAACATTTCTCCTCGTTACGCCTCCACTGGAGAGGCGTCAGTTTTTGGAGCTGCCCCAGGTTTACGTGATTTTGTAAATATGGGGCAGCATCAAAATCCATGGGCTTTGCGTGGGAACCCCACGCAAAGCCCATGGAACACCTCCTTGACGCAGAGTAAGGCAACGCAGTGACTTGCGCTGCTATGTCTTACTCCATATCTATGAGGCAATGCAAAGCGATGCAGGGTGACTCATAGGTATGGTTGAGATGCTTGCGCCACCGGAGCATCAAAAAAAGTAATGCTTTGGCAATGCACGCCTCTCATAAATAAGCCCAAAATATTCTGTACGTTTTTTAGGTCTTTCACCTTCAGGTATCTACATATAAAATAATGGGCAGCGTAAATGAAAAATAAATAAAAAAAAGTTATTGCTCAGTGGGAAATGCACTGTAGTACATTATGAAACCTCTATTAGTTAATGCACTGCAGAGGTCTGTGTGTAACCAGAGAACCACAGAATTAAAACTTGATTGGTGCAGTGGAGAATAGTGATGTGTATTTTTAGTGCTACGAAGTCACAGCCTGTGACGGAAAGCACTGAGAATATGTAAGTCAATTGTTTATACTTGCATCACACACAGGGTAAGATAGAATGCTGCAAAACGTGCTTTCAAAATGTAGGTTTTAATAATAACAGAGTGTATGTAATGCAGTTTTCATTTTTTACATAACTGTCCCTTCAACACCTCTTTAGGGGCACTAAGGGCTGTGTAAATGCAGTTAAAATTAAAAGCAAGAACTTCCCAGCCCAATAGTTAACTCTTTGCACTTCCACTAAAAAAAACACGCATCTTTGCCTTCACAAAGAGCCAGAACTGCCCCCAAGAATCCTTTACACTTGCAGATTACCAGATAAGGCGCATTTGCCTTTCATTCCGGCAAGCAGCTGACAACGATCTTAATTAGCCGTCCCAGGACGGCTGTATTTTTTCAGGGACAAGTGAAGCTGGGAAATCTGCGACCCCCTTCCTAGGACTCCACGACCCCCCTGGGGGTCGCGCCCCACAGTTTGAAGACCTCTGCTCTAGGGTGTGCTGCTTCATAGGTCTGCCCACAAGACTGGAGGTGAACTTCAGTATAGATTGTGGTGGACAGGCCTTCAAGGTTAACCCACACTTGCCACCGCTCGGGTCCACCTGCTGATGCTGAGACACCAGGGCTTCTAAAGCCTTACGGGACCTTCTAAGGTCTAGCATTTGAATGTGCTCCCTTAGGAGAGTGGTTTGGTGGCCTGGTCCTGAAGGCTGAACCTGGTTCTCCAGTTCCAAATTCGGCAGCTCTATCCATAGTGCCACTTCCTCTCCCCCACTGAACACCATACTGCCCCACTGATAGAAACTCACGCTGCCTTCAGCTACAACCCAATTGTGCCCTGCTATAAACACTGGGATATGACTCAATTCAAATTATTCACTAGATATGAGTAAAATGCTGCCAGGAAAAAAAAAGTAATAACATCCTGCAAAAAGCAAACACTCATAAGGAATGTAAGACTAAGCAAAGCATGTGAAGTGTAAGAAGGAACAACATGATTACCTTAATGCTTTTACACTCAGTTCAGTTCAAATCACTTTTTTTCAGCCACCAGGGCTATAAAAGTACAGACAATTTAAAATACACATATTAAAAAGAACACTCTCAAAAATTCAGTGATAAGACAAGTCAAAGTTAAAAATACATACATTATTACAGATATTGTAAGTGATAGAGAAAAATACATTAGTTCATAATTAAGTTCATTAATTATCTAAAAAACATAAAAGTGTACACAATTGCTTATAATAAAGGACGGTACCATTATATCAGAATATTAACAAAACAACAATTATAAAGTACAAAGTAACAATACACTTGGGTAGAATCATATAACAGGACGAAAGAGGGGACGAAGCTAGGCGCCAATGGAGTAGGAGGCAAAGCGCGGAGCTCCCACCCGGCCATTCCCCATCAACTATCATCCTGCAACCTGAGCCCCCACAAAATCTATGGTGGGGCTGGGAGACACAATTTACCCACGTGATAGTCGGCGAAGACCTGAGACCAAACCTGAAGCAGGTTACGGCGAAGAAAAGAACGACCCACGCCACGTCCCTCAAAATGGCGGACACTCAGATGAGGAAACAGGTGACCTGGGCAAACGAGAAACCCGGAGGCGAGCTGCCCGACACCCCCTGGTCTGACAGCAGACATCACGGACTGGCTGCGGAATATTGCGGATGGGGTAGCAGAGAACCGTGGTACTACTCGCCTGGACCCAAGGCACGGAGACACTGCGGCATGTGCAGCATTGCAGACCGATATTCTGACACTGCATAGAAACCCCTGCTGAGCTTACCAGAGGCCGCAGAGGGAATGAACGGCCTAGCTAGGAGGCATAGGAATCAATACGAGAGGTATTAACCCTGCTGATGGATGTGGAGAGGCGCCCGCCCGGAGGCCTGGAACACGGAATGGGACGCAGCGTAGAGGTCGCAACCCACCATGGGGCCCTGACTGGGATAGCGCAGCCGGCGAACAGTCCTTTACAGCTGGGAAGAAGTGACGCAGGGGCCTCCAATATGGGAGAGAGAGAAGCGGGCAAGACCTAGAGCTGCAACTCCAGTAATGGCAGAAGCCTATACGAGGATCAGGACATAGAAGCGCCTAGACCGGTGACCCTCGGCCTTCCGATAGAGCTCCGGGAGGGGGGCTCCAGCAAAGCGAACTACAGGCCCGAGGAGGATGGGACTCTGAAACTGAGATAGGGAGAGGATAAAGCCTAAAACCTACTACCTGGTAAGCGAGCTGCAGCATCCTGTCACAAATGATGGATCGGCTGTGGCTGCTCGTCAGAGTATTACGGTGCCGGAGACCAGCTGAGATCGATGCGGGCTCAGCCGAGTCTGAGGCGAGGTCTCCGGATCGACGAGTAAACCTGCAGCAGGCCTTTGAAGAGACGTCTTGTAAGGGGATCCTGAGCACCGCACGACGATAGGGACCCCGCCTGGTAGGCCAGGAGAACTGGTGAGGAGAGGTGGCCAAGTTCACCCTAAAAGAAACTGTCCACTAAACCACCTAGACTGCAGGTGAGTGGGCACTCGGCGGGCTGGGGCTCAGACAGAGGCGGCAAGAAGCAGTAGGCGAGCGGTCTGATCTCTGGGCTCCCTTCGGGCTGCAATTGAAGTTGTGGACCTCCTACCAGGATTACCCCTAGAGACTGGCAGGAGGGAGTTGAGGAGGAAGGATCCTAAATAAAGCTGCCCCCCCATGCAGGTTCACAGTGGACCTATGCAGTACTGAGCACAGTAACAAGAGTCAGAGGGCACTAAGGACTCTGAGCTAAATACTGGCCTATTACACCCTGAACGGCTAGCCGCTCTGATAAAATCGCAGACATCCCCTTCAAATAAGACCCTCCCTGCCCCAGGAAGTGGGATCTACGCCACGCATTGGGAATACATTCACTAGGGAAAAGGGATATTGAGCAACAACGGATTTCCACTTTTTGAGCTGAAAAAGAAGCTGTACTATACACTGAGTACGAAAAACCAGACCCAACCCTAGAACCCTGAAAAGGCGGAAGAGGAAACAGAGACCGGAGATCCCAGAGGGCAGAGTCGGAGTAACATGGGGAAACCCTCCAGGAAATTTAGGCTAGAGGACCCTGATCCCCTATTAACATCAACACAGACTGATGAAACGGAAGAGGCTGGTTCGCCCTCCCCTGGGGGAACTGGAGAACGGACCGACACTCTGACATTATGCAGGCTAATACTGCGTCCCGTAAGGCGCTTGAAGCAAAGATAGACACTGTAGGCACAGCCCTCAATCTCCTGCAAGACCACCACCGTCGCCTAACAGAAAGGGTCACCTCCACTGAGTGCACGCTGGCAGACATATCCCCTGAAATGACCTCACTACAGAAGTCGCTGTCCATCATGGAGAGTAAGGTCAAGACACTAGTGCTACGGGCAAAGGACAGTAAAAATAGAGCCCGCAGGAACAACATATGAATTCTTGGCGTCCCCGAACGGGCGGAAGGTGCTAACATGCTGACCTACCTGGAGGACTGTTTCAGTAAAAAAGTGGCACCAGAGGGCTTATCCATGTTTTATGCGCTGGAGAAGGCGCACAGAGTACCTGTCCGCCCTCCTGGACCAGGAGGTGCCCCCGCGCCCATTAGTAGCCAGACTCCTCCACTATAGGGATCAAGACCATATACTGGCACAGGCATGACTACGGTGGGACCTCCAGATCGACAACAGTATGGTAATGATATTCCTGGACTTTTCCAGAGAAGTGCAGAAACAGCGGGCAACCTTCCTAACGGTCAAGAAGCATCTTCGCCAGTTGAACATTCCTTATGCAATGATATTCCCAGCCCATCTGCGGGTGGTCACGCCCTCAGGAGTTCAATTCATTTTGTCCCCGCAAGATGCATGGAATTGGATCGAATCAAGACCAGAATCCGGATCGGGAAATGGCTCCTCCCCTTGTCATCGAGAATCCAGAACTGTTATATTCCATATAGGTACCCCATATAGGCGCAGGTAACATTGCAACCTTTCACTTATATTCTTCCCTACATTACATACATAACGGTTCTTAGGGACTGACCTTTTACCTAGATACAACACTGCATTCAGAACGCAGGTTTCCCCCTAGTTCGAATCTCATACATTTTGCATGAAGCTTCTTGGAAGCACAGCAGGACTAACATCTCCAGTATAATATCTCTGTATAAAGTTCAGGACCGACGCCATCCGACACAGTAACACAGCAAGGTAGGACCCCTGGGAAGACCTATGGGTATATATACATCACATCTTGCTTAGAAAGATAGAGGAGACCGAGACTTCCTGGCTGACACACTGACCAGAGATGCTGAGGTTCCTGCATGCAGACACTCCAGCTCGCAGTGGTCTAACATCCCTCGTGGGGTGTCCAACTCGAGACCAGGACGGGGTCCCATATTCTCTCATTCTCAGGTAATGGGGTTGACTAGATCCTAGAGGGATTCTTGGCGTAACACCTACACAGATGCTAGGTACATTTAGGTACATCTACTTAGGGAGGCATTGTAGGAGTACTTACTTTTTATCATGTGTTTTATGTACTTGTATATATTCATGATTTCTGCAAGATGGTAGAACTTTACCATCCCCTTACTTTCGTAGTACTTCTAATCATATATCTCTGCTACTGTCTAATGGTTGTTGCAGCTGATCCAGCGCTAACAATAAAAATTATTCCCCTATATGCTTCGGTCATCCAGGTACAACTATTCCTCCAACACACAAACTATATCCATATGACGGTGGGGCCCATAACACCGCACATACATTCACTTACTCATTTATTCCCTGGATTTCCTCCGTCCTTAACCTAGGAGAAAACGATTCGCTGGAAGGAGACGGGATACCTCTTTTAACATGACATAATGTTTCTCATTTGCTTTAAGGTATTCCGCTCATTGGTCGATGGACCAACTAGTAGGAATCAGTTGATGGTGATTAAGACCAGCTCAATCACAATAAACTCTTTAACAATTTACCTTAATCATTGAGCTAAAGAATCACTGAGTCATTTGTTTAAAGAATAATAAAGTTTATATAAAGTTTTGAAGCAAGAAATGAGTTTAAGCTTAGTATTCAGATTATTACATTTATCATCAATATAAGAATACATTGAAATTGCAATGCATATCTATTAGACGGAAAAATAAGGTTGTCATAGCAAGAACTCTAAAAGATCAATCTATCTGTCTTGGAAAAATCTAATAGTTCTAACTGAAAAATCTATCAGGAATAAAAAGGTTCTCCAAAAGCAGCATCTTATACTCAACTGGAAATAAAAAATATCAGCAGCAGCATCAGCTCGTCAGCATCAGCAACCGCAACCGCAACTTCACCCATCTACAGCATCTAACTCTCCAGCATCTCCCTCACCAGCATCTAACCCCTCCCACCAAGAGTAGGTCTTCTTATACCCTAATTCTAGCTTACTGAATAAAAATGTTGCATCTTCATGGCGTGATTCTCTCTCATTGGTTCACTCAGGCCCATATACATTTTAATCAAACTTCCTTGTCTTAACCAGTTCCTTGTGGAATGTCCATGCTTGCATCGTTTCCCACAGTTCATGACATTGCTCATCTGTTTCGATCAGTCCAATTTGTATCTTTTTCTGCTACTTTTTAGATTCAACAGTTCCGTCCATTTATTCAGTTTGAATTCTCACGCTTCTTGCTGATCATCTTGGCACACATCTGCTCAGAAAGGTCACAATAGCCTTGACCATACTTCCGTCTTATGCTCTCAGCACGAACACGTGGTCATCCTTTTCCACAGCCTCTCTCCTCTACCACACGGCTTCTTGGACATGCATACTCTAGCTTATGGCGGCCATTTTATATCGCTGCTCAACAGGCCTAAGCGCACTATTTTCAAAGATAAACAAAATATTGTTAAAATAAAGAATATAAACCCTTTCGTTTCCCTCCCGTCTTTCTACGTACCCCAATTAGGTATTACCTAGCAAAAAGCAACATATAAAGCCGTCCCTTACTTAACATCACTTTATTTTGCAACCACACGTTTTATTTAAAAAGCACAAATCATGCGTTTATTATTTTATTAGTACGCAAATATTATGTTATGTTAGACACGTAAACAATTATAAGTTGATTAATTTGCACACAAAATAGCGTGTTACCTTTAACCCTTTACATGTAACATACATTGTTGGTTTTAAACGAACATGTTTATTAATTATTTTACGAAAATTATTAGGAGGTTAACATTTTTTTCATTTACCCTGCTCCATCAACTCCCCCCTTTGGTGATTTTTAATATCACCACAAAACCCAAGTTATACAATTCTTTCAGACAGCATATATCTTTTATCCGTTTGCTTTTGTTAGTTTACACAACTGTATCCCTTTCAACTTGTCTCTTCGTCTTCTTGTACATGTTCTCTTTTATTTCTTCTAACTCTATTTCACCCATTTCTCTCTTTCCTTGTTTATCATGTTTTCTTTTTCTATTTTATTCTGTCTTCTTCTTCTCTTTATACATGTAATTACAAGCTTCAGTACTAAAATTATTAATATCATGGTTGCTATTATTATAACTTTCCCTATTATTAATCCACTCATTCTTGTTAACCAATTTATTACTGAAGAAAACCCTTTACCAAGTTTTCCCAATGCACTTTCAACCTCCAGTGGAACAAGTTCTTTGTGCAAACTTGTAATATTTGTTATATACTTCTGTATATTTTCACTTTTATCTGGAATGTAAGTGCAACAATGTTGGACTTTCAGCATTCCACAGACTCCACCCTCTTTTGCCAAAAGAATGTCAAGGGCAAGTCGATTTTGCATCACCATAGCTCTCATGGCAAACATCTCGGTATTTACCATCAAGAACCCTCCAGCAGTATCTGTAGATAAACGATCTACCACTGTGGATAATTTCCGAATTCTAAATGCATTCAAAGATATTCCCACTGCTGGTATCAATGCGCCAAAAATATCACCTACTATTTCTGAAAAACTTTCCCTTTTTCTACGTGTAAAGGTATTTATCATTTTGTGTGTTCCTTTTTCTTTTCTATCCATATGAAAAATCTTTGGAAAGACCAGGCCTAAATAACATGACCCATACCAATGGTCCGGTAACCTATAATAAGCCCTATTACCGCAAACATAATAGATCCCTGGAAATATTGGATCTTTTCCCCCTTAGAATCCCCATCCGCCTAAAATTTGATAATTGTCATGGCAAATACTGGAACCCACAAAATAATTGTCATATCTTGTCTTATTTCTTCTAATGCACAACCTTCCCTGTTGGGGCCAATCCAGAGTCATAGCTGCATTTGTCTTTTTCTTGTCATGATTGTCTTCCTCAAACGCCCAAAGAGGTGTTTTTGTCTCTTCTATCACTTTTCTTTGAAATTTCACTCCTCTCTCTTCAACCATCTCTAAAAATACTTTTTCTTCCTTCTTTAACTTACAGGTAAGGTTGTATTTAATTATATTATCTAATGTTAAAATCTTATCTTCTAAAAAATATTCACCAAACGTTTTTCCCTCTTTTATTTTGTTTAGCTCGGGAACTACAGAAACTTTCGCAAAAATCTTATCTATGTCAGTGTAATAATATTCTAATCTACCTGTTTTATAAAATAAACTTGCTAAAACACTACATGTTATTCCATACGTCAAAGGGAGGTGATGATAAGTCACACCCTCTGCTACAGATGCAGGCAACTGCATACAAACATAGCAATCTCTTACATCCATTGTTTCTACATACTCATATAATAATTTAGTAAAAACATTCTTAGAAAAATCTGTTATTGATTTGTCCTTGTGTAATTCTGCACTACTTTTTAATATAACTGGTTCTTGAGTGTTAGCTCCTTTTTCTTTCTCGGTGTTATTAGAAGTTTCCACTACAGCTAAACTAATTGGAATAGTGATTGCTAAAACCACCCATACTGTCATTAATAATCCTGTACAAAAGCAGCACATCTTACACCATCTACTTAAAAACTCACATTTACATTTTCTATCTCTAGTGTTCTCCATTTTGTTTTATAACCTTATTTATTTATTTTCCAGAAAATTGTGTCACTACACCTCAGAAATGACTTATTTGCCACTCTGTACTCCAATGTTTTGTCTTTGCTTGGTACTTTTTTTTAATTCTTTTTCAGAATTCTTTCTTTGTCAAATCCGGTAGAAATTCGTCAGATCCAGTGTTTTGTCAAGTCCGGTAGAAACTGTTTAAACTTCTTCAGGTTTGTTGCACCTCACCTTCACCCATTAGGTTTCTGTGTTCTGGGTTCTCGTGAGTGTTCTTTTCTTCTTTGATGTCAGTCAAAGCAAGATACAACCATTCAGGCGATCTATACTTCGGATTTACCTTCTTTACTCTTTTAGTTTTCTGCAAGTGTTTTCCACCTTGTTTTTCTTGCTCTTTCTGACTTATTTCATTCACTTGTTCAGCACTTTTTCCATCTAACCTTATGATTCTGTATCTTAATTTTCTTACTTCGTTGGGCCAATTGTCTCCTTTTCTTGGCCTTTTTGCCTCACTTCCTTTTTCCTCTCTTTCTGTTTTCCAATTCCTTTTTCTTGACTCTAGTTTTTGGTTTCTTTCTTCTCCACTTTCTTCAGACTCTGTTTCAGTTCTTTCGTTATTGCCTCTTATTTTGAAACTTATAATTTCATTTTCTTCCTCTACTTGTGGTTCTTTTCTTATCTTCCTTCGTTCACCTATTTCTGTCCCTCCTCGAGGTTCTTCCGAATTTGTGTCAGTCTCTCTATCTGCTTCTAAATTTCCCTGTTCTTGTGTTTGACTATCTGTCCCTATTGCTCCTCGGGGATCTTCCGATTTTTCTAATTTTCTGTTTGAAACTCTCCCTTCTTCATCTATTAATATTATCTCCGAAGGCTTTTTACCACAACTTGTACTTGGTTGCTCACTGTTACTATCTTCTGGCTCAGTTTCTTCTCTTATGCTTTCAAATTTCCAATTTCTTTTCAGAATTTCTTCACAATCCGAATGATCTGTATCAGATTCTGAACTGGTATCTGATATTTCCAGATGTCGACTTACAGGTCGATCTTCAAGTTCTGGAACTTCAGCTGTTTCCTCTATTTCTTCTGTCGTTGCACTTGTAGTTGGGTCATCCAGATGTCGACTTACAGGTCGATCTTCAGGTTCTGACACCCTGTTTGTTTCTTCCTCTGCTTCTGATGCTGAACTGTTATCCAATATTTCCAGATGTCGACTCACATGTCGATCTTCAGGTTCTGGAACTCTGATGGTGTGACTGGCATGCACCCAGTGTTTCACTCCTGCACACTTGACTGCAGTGGTTGTCACTAGGATCACTTGTCGTGGTTCGTCCCAGCGAGGAACCAAACAGTTTCTTCTCCTGTGGACTTTTATGCGGACCCAATCTCCTGGATTCAAGTCGTGAGCTGGTTTTCTTTCAAGAGTGGTCGCATCCGGTCCAACCTGATGAAACACATAACGCACCACATCAGCCAATCCTTTGCAATAATCCAGCACTAGATCATCAGTTATAGTCAGTAGTTTGTTGACAGGTACTTGTGCTTGTCTCATTGCTCGTCCCATAATTATCTCATGGGGACTGAGTCCAGTTTTCCTTTCCGGAATACTTCTGATTGTCATTAAAACTAATGGCAAGGCATCTGGCCATTTGAGTCCTGTAGCTTGACACATTTTTCCTAACCTGTTCTTAATTGTTCCATTCACTTGCTCTACTATTCCAGAAGCCCCTGGTCTGTATGCACAATGCAGTTTCTGTTTAATACTAAGTGCTTCACAAATCAGTTTAACTAATTCATTTTGGAAATGTGTTCCTCTATCTGTTTCAATCGTGACTGGAAAACCATACCTCGGAATGAATTCTCGCAGCATAAGTTTTGCTACCGTTATTCCATCATTCCTTCTGGTTGGGTATGCTTCCACCCAACGGGAAAACAAACAGACGACCACTAGGACATACCTTAGTCTGTTGCAAGGGGGCATTTCAATAAAATCCAATTGCATTCTAGTGAACGGACCTCCTTCTCGTCCTATTGTTCCTAGACTCACTACTGTCTTCCTTCCTGGATTTAACTGTTGACAAATAAGACATCTCAATCAATCACGGCATTTATAGAGCGCGCTACTCACCCGGGAGGGTCTCAAGGCGCTGGGGGAGGGGGTAAGTTACTGCTCGAACAGCCAGGTCTTGAGCTGCTTCCTGAAGGAGAGATGGTCCTGGGTTCGCCGAAGGTGAGTGGGGAGGGAGTTCCATGTCTTGGCTGCCAGGTAGGAGAAGGATCTTCCTCCGGCGGTGGTTCTGCGGATGCGTGGTACGGTGGCGAGGGCGTGGCTGGTTGATCGTAGCTGGCGTGTGGGCGTGTAGAAGGTCATGCGGTCGTTGAGGTACTTTGGGCCCAGGTCGTGGAGGGCCTTGTGTGCGTGGGTGAGGAGTCTGAACGTTATTCTCTTGCTGACGGGGAGCCAGTGCAGGTCTTTCAGGTGTCCGGTGATGTGGCTGTGTCGGGGGATGTCCAGGATGAGTCGTGCGGAGGCGTTCTGGATGCGCTGGAGTCTTTTTTGAAGTTTGGCTGTGGTTCCGGCGTAGAGGGTGTTCCCATAGTCCAGTCGGCTGGTGACGAGTGCCTGGGTGACGGTCTTCCTGGTTTCAGTGGGGATCCATCTGAAGATCTTGCGGAGCATGCGCAGGGTGTTGAAGCATGAAGATGAGACGGCGTTGACTTGTCTGGTCATCGACAGGGAGGAGTCCAGGATGAAGCCCAGGTTGCGTGCGTGGTCCGTTGGCTTGGGCGCGGTGCCCAGGGCCGGGGGCCACCAGGAGTCGTCCCAGGCGGAGGGTGATGAGCCCAGGATGAGGACTTCCGTCTTGTCTGAGTTCAGTTTAAGGCGGCTGTTCCTCATCCAGTCGGCGACGTCTCTCATCCCGTCGTGTAGGTTGGCTCTGGCGGTGGTGGGGTCGTTGGTGAGGGAGAGGATCAGCTGGGTGTCGTCGGCGTAGGAGATGATGTTGAGGTTGTGTCGGCGTGCGATGGCTGCGAGGGGGCTCATGTAGACGTTGAAGAGGGTTGGGCTGAGTGAGGATCCCTGTGGAACGCCGCAGATGACTTCGGTGGCTTCGGATCTGAACGGGGGAGGCGGACTCTCTGGGTTCTTCCGGCGAGGAACGAGATGATCCATTCCAGTGCTTTCTCTCGGATTCCGATGTTGCTGAGGCGCTTCACTAGGGTGCGGTGGCAGACGGTGTCGAACGCCGCGGAGAGGTCCAAGAGGATGAGGGCAGCTGTTTCCCCGTTGTCGGTTAGGGTTCTGATGTCGTCGGTGGCTGCGATAAGGGCGGTCTCGGTGCTGTGGTTGGCCCGAAACCCGGACTGCGAGGGGTCGAGGGATCCATTCGTCTCGAGGAAGGCGGCAAGCTGTCTGTTGACGGTCTTCTCGATGACTTTGGCCGGAAACGGAAGGAGCGAGATGGGACGGTAGTTCTTAAGGTCGGTGGGGTCCGCCGTTGGTTTCTTCAGGAGGGCGGTAAGCTCGGCGTGCTTCCAGCTCTCCGGGAAGGTGGCGGTGTGGAAGGAGGAGTTGATGATGTCCCGGAGATGGGGTGCGATGGTGGCGTCGGCTTTGTTGAAGACGTGGTGTGGGCAGGGGTCGGTTGGTGATCCGGAGTGGATGGAGTTCATCGTGCGGGTGGTGTCTTCGGTGCTGATCGGGGTCCAGTTGCAGAGGGTGGTGGTGGCGGGCGTTGGTTCGGCGGTAGGGTGCGTTGTTTGTGCGTCGAAGCTGTTATGTATGTCGGTGATCTTGCGGTGGAAGAACGCGGAGAGTGAGTTGCAGAGGTCTTGCGAGGGGGTGATGTTGTTGTTTCCGGCGCTGGGGTTGGAGAACTCTTTGACGATGCTGAAAAGTTCCTTGCTGTCATGGGCGTTGTTGTCCAGTCGTTCTTTGAGTGCCGACTTCTTGGTGGCACGGATCAGCTGGTGGTGTTTGCGGGTGGCGTGCTTGAGGGCGGTCCTGTTGTCTGTGGTCTGGTCGAGTCGCCAGGTTTTCTCGAGAGTGCGGCAGTTCTTCTTGGATTCCTTGAGTTCGTTGGTGAACCAAGGGGTTTTCTTGCTTCCGGGTCTGCTGGGAGGGTTTTTAGTGGTGCGAGGTCGTCGGCGCAGGCGGTCAGCCACTTGGCGAGGTTGCTGGCTGCTTCGTTTGGGTCCGTTGTGTTGGTGGGTGTGTTCTGGCTGAGGGAGGCGGTGAGCTGCTCGGCGGTGATCTTGCTCCAGCTCCGGCGGGGAGCCTGTTGCGGGTGGTGGTGGGTCGTAGTCTTTCTGAAGCTGAAGTGGACGCAGCTGTGGTCGGTCCAGTGGAGTCCGGTGGCGTGGCTGAAGGAGATGTGCTTGCTGGACGAGAAGACGGGGTCAAGCGTGTGGCCGGCGTAGTGGGTGGGCGTGTTCACCAGTTGCTTGAGTCCGAGGTTGGCGAGGTTGTCCAGCAGGGCGGTGGTGTTTCTGTCGTTGTTGTTCTCCAGGTGGAAGTTGAGGTCCCCTAGGAGGATGTAGTCGGCGGAGGGCATGGCGTGCGGGCTGATGAAGTCTGCGATGTCTTCGCTGAATAGTGTGCGTGGTCCCGGGGGTCTGTAGATGAGGGTGCCTCGGAGGGTGGTCTTGGGGTCAGTGTGTATCTGGAAGTGTAGGTGTTCGGCGGCGGTGAAGGTCTCGTCGGAGTTAGTCGAGATGCGGATGGTGTTCTTGTGTACGATGGCGATGCCTCCTCCCGTCTGGTTGACGCGGTCCCTCCGGGTGATCTTGTATCCGTCCGGGATGGCTATGGCGATGTCGGGCGCTGAGGAGGCGTTCATCCAGGTTTCGGTGAGGAAGGCGATGTCCGGTGCTGTTGCGTCGAGCAGGTCCCAGAGTTCCACGGCGTGCCTGTGGACGGAGCGGGTGTTCAGCAGGATGCATTTCAGGTGGTTGCTGCTGGTGCTCGACTTGGCGGAGGTGGTGCACGTCCGGGGGCAGGTGAATCGGCAGGTTTGGCAGGTGAAGGGTCCGTGGGTGCGTCTCGGTGAGGCTCGGTAGCAGGCAGGGTTCCGGCCGGCATTGAGTGCGGTGAGTGTGGCGGCGTCGTAGGTCCGTCGGGTGGTGATGCATCGGTGGGATCCAGGGGTTCTGGCGCTGGGCGCGGTCCAGTCGCGGACGGGCGCAGACAAGCTTGCCTTAGGCGCGCCTTCGGCGCGCCAGCGGCGCGGCCGCGCAGCGCACCCCAGTTATGGGGAGGTGGGAGGGAGGAGCAGCTGGGAGGCGGGAGGCAGGGGCAGCGAATGGGCGGTCAGGGGGGCGGGGCCGCAGGGGACGCAGCGGCGGGAATGGCGAGAGGCAGCGGGGGCACAGAAAGGAAAACGGGAGAAAGCAGACAAAATCACGGGCACAGCGACAATGGGGCAGCGAGGGGCACAAAAAGGAAAACAGGGGAGAAAGCAGACAAAATCACGGGCACAGCGACAATGGGGCAGCGAGGGGCACAAAAAGGAAAACAGGGGAGAAAGCAGACAGAATCACGGGCACAGCGACAATGGGGCAGCGAGGGGCACAAAAAGGAAAACGGGAGAAAGCAGACAAAATCACGGGCACAGCGACAATGGGGCAGCGAGGGGCACAAAAAGGAAAACAGGGGAGAAAGCAGACAAAATCACGGGCACAGCGACAATGGGGCAGCGAGGGGCACAAAAAGGAAAACAGGGGAGAGAGCAGACAAAATCACGGGCACAGCGACAATGGGGCAGCGAGGGGCACAAAAAGGAAAACAGGGGAGAGAGCAGACAAAATCACGGGCACAGCGACAATGGGGCAGCGAGGGGCACAAAAAGGAAAACAGGGGAGAAAGCAGACAGAATCACGGGCACAACGACAATGGGGCAGCGAGGGGCACAGAAAGGAAAAGGGGAGAGAGCAGACAAAATCACGGGCACAGCGACAATGGGGCAGCGAGGGGCACAAAAAGGAAAACAGGGGAGAAAGCAGACAAAATCACGGGCACAGCGACAATGGGGCAGCGAGGGGCACAAAAAGGAAAACAGGGGAGAAAGCAGACAGAATCACGGGCACAACGACAATGGGGCAGCGAGGGGCACAGAAGGAAAAGGGGAGAGAGCAGACAAAATCACGGGCACAGCGACAATGGGGCAGCGAGGGGCACAAAAAGGAAAACGGGAGAAAGCAGACAGAATCACGGGCACAACGACAATGGGGCAGCGAGGGGCACAGAAAGGAAAAGGGGAGACAAGCAGAAAAAAAAAAACGGGCACCGGGGCCACAAGCGGAGGGCGATCTTACCTGCAGAAGCAGCGGGCAGACAACACAGGCGGAGCTGTGTGGTGGGGGAGCGACCTACCTGGCAGGGTCAAGGGTCGCTCTCCTCACCGCGAAGCGGCCACCATTTATGGGGAGGTGGGAGGGAGGAGCAGCTGGGAGGCGGGAGGCAGGGGCAGCGAATGGGCGGTCAGGGGGGCGGGGCCGCAGGGGACGCAGCGGCGGGAATGGCGAGAGGCAGCGGGGGCACAGAAAGGAAAACAGGGGAGAAAGCAGACAAAATCACGGGCACAGCGACAATGGGGCAGCGAGGGGCACAAAGAGGAAAACGGGAGAAAGCAGACAAAATCACGGGCACAGCGACAATGGGGCAGCGAGGGGCACAAAAAGGAAAACAGGGGAGAAAGCAGACAAAATCACGGGCACAGCGACAATGGGGCAGCGAGGGGCACAAAAAGGAAAACAGGGGAGAAAGCAGACAAAATCACGGGCACAGCGACAATGGGGCAGCGAGGGGCACAAAAAGGAAAACAGGGGAGAAAGCAGACAGAATCACGGGCACAGCGACAATGGGGCAGCGAGGGGCACAAAAAGGAAAACAGGGGAGAAAGCAGACAAAATCACGGGCACAGCGACAATGGGGCAGCGAGGGGCACAAAAAGGAAAACAGGGGAGAAAGCAGACAGAATCACGGGCACAGCGACAATGGGGCAGCGAGGGGCACAAAAAGGAAAACAGGGGAGAAAGCAGACAAAATCACGGGCACAGCGACAATGGGGCAGCGAGGGGCACAAAAAGGAAAACAGGGGAGAAAGCAGACAAAATCACGGGCACAGCGACAATGGGGCAGCGAGGGGCACAAAAAGGAAAACAGGGGAGAGAGCAGACAAAATCACGGGCACAGCGACAATGGGGCAGCGAGGGGCACAAAAAGGAAAACAGGGGAGAGAGCAGACAAAATCACAGGCACAGCGACAATGGGGCAGCGAGGGGCACAAAAAGGAAAACAGGGGAGAAAGCAGACAGAATCACGGGCACAACGACAATGGGGCAGCGAGGGGCACAGAAAGGAAAAGGGGAGAGAGCAGACAAAATCACGGGCACAGCGACAATGGGGCAGCGAGGGGCACAAAAAGGAAAACAGGGGAGAAAGCAGACAAAATCACGGGCACAGCGACAATGGGGCAGCGAGGGGCACAAAAAGGAAAACAGGGGAGAAAGCAGACAGAATCACGGGCACAACGACAATGGGGCAGCGAGGGGCACAGAAAGGAAAAGGGGAGAGAGCAGACAAAATCACGGGCACAGCGACAATGGGGCAGCGAGGGGCACAAAAAGGAAAACAGGGGAGAAAGCAGACAGAATCACGGGCACAACGACAATGGGGCAGCGAGGGGCACAGAAAGGAAAAGGGGAGACAAGCAGAAAAAAAACGGGCACCGGGGCCACAAGCGGAGGGCGATCTTACCTGCAGAAGCAGCGGGCAGACAACACAGGCGGAGCTGTGTGGTGGGGGAGCGACCTACCTGGCAGGGTCAAGGGTCGCTCTCCTCACTGCGCAGCGGCCGCCATTTATGGGGAGGTGGGAGGGAGGAGCAGCTGGGAGGCGGGAGGCAGGGGCAGCGAATGGGCGGTCAGGGGGCGGGGCCGCAGGGACGCAGCGGCGGGAATGGCGAGAGGCAGCGGGGGCACAGAAAGGAAAACAGGGGAGAAAGCAGACAAAATCACGGGCACAGCGACAATGGGGCAGCGAGGGGCACAAAAAGGAAAACAGGGGAGAAAGCAGACAAAATCACGGGCACAGCGACAATGGGGCAGCGAGGGGCACAAAAAGGAAAACGGGAGAAAGCAGACAAAATCACGGGCACAGCGACAATGGGGCAGCGAGGGGCACAAAAAGGAAAACAGGGGAGAAAGCAGACAAAATCACGGGCACAGCGACAATGGGGCAGCGAGGGGCACAAAAAGGAAAACAGGGGAGAAAGCAGACAGAATCACGGGCACAGCGACAATGGGGCAGCGAGGGGCACAAAAAGGAAAACAGGGGAGAAAGCAGACAAAATCACGGGCACAGCGACAATGGGGCAGCGAGGGGCACAAAAAGGAAAACAGGGGAGAAAGCAGACAAAATCACGGGCACAGCGACAATGGGGCAGCGAGGGGCACAAAAAGGAAAACAGGGGAGAGAGCAGACAAAATCACGGGCACAGCGACAATGGGGCAGCGAGGGGCACAAAAAGGAAAACAGGGGAGAGAGCAGACAAAATCACGGGCACAGCGACAATGGGGCAGCGAGGGGCACAAAAAGGAAAACAGGGGAGAAAGCAGACAGAACCACGGGCACAACGACAATGGGGCAGCGAGGGGCACAGAAAGGAAAAGGGGAGAGAGCAGACAAAATCTGACAAAGACTCTCAGCTATGGCTCTGAATTTTGGATTATACCATGTTTGTCTAAAAAGTCTGATCATTGAATCTCTCCCAATATGGGCTTGTCCATGGTACATCCGTGCCATGTCAGAAATCATGCTATCAGGCATAACTGGTCTTTCATCTCTGTAAACCCAAACATCATTTTCTTCATGTTTTCTACATCCTGCTTTTATCCATGTATCTTTTTCCTCATCATCTGCGGCTTCCTGTAACTGTTTCACCTCATCCCATGTCTCAACAGGGTTAGTAAAAGCAAAGGACAAGAAATATACTCTCTTTCTCGACTTTTGTTTAAAGAAACCACATTCTTTGCACAGTACTGTGCAATCTCGTCAGCATATTTATTACCAACAGTTATGTAGTCTTCCCCATTTTTATGTGCATTGCACTTCACAACAGCAATCTGTTTAGGCAGCTGTATCGCCTCAAGCAACTTTTTCACAAAATCTCCATTTCTAATTGGCGTTCCTGCAGACGTCAAGAAACCTCTTTGTGACCAAATCTGACCGAAATCATGCACCACCCCAAAGCCGTACTGGCTATCTGTCACAATCGTAACCCGTACATTTCTTCCCAACTTGCATGCTTGAATCAGAGCTACTAGTTCTGCGACTTGGGCAGACCGTATCCCTTTCAGACAAGATGCTTCCATTACAGTTGCTACTGTGCAAACCGCATATGCTGCACTTAGAACTCCATCACTCGTTCTCAAACATGAGCCATCCACAAACAGAATATAATCTGATTCCTTTAAGGGTTCATCTCGTATGTCTGATCTCGGTTTTGTACAATATTCAAGCACATTCAGACAATCGTGATCTACTTCATCCATTTCAATTATACTTTCTTCATCTGGTAAAGATGTCGAAGGATTCACATTCATACATCTGTCAATGGTCACATTATCTGCACTCAAAATTACTTTTTCATACCTAGTCAGCCGACTATGTGTCATGTATTGTGTTTTCGTTCTTGTCAAGAGAATTTCCACAGAATGTGGAACATATACTCTCAGTGGATATCCCATCACTATGCCTTCACTCTGTTCCAGACTCACACAAGTAGCAGCAACTGCTTTCAAACATCCAGGCAATGCTTTTGCTACAGGGTCTAAAACAGCTGAAAAATATGCAATGGGTCTTTTCATAGTTCCATGTCTCTGTACCAAAACTGAAAATGCACATCCATCTCTTTCACTGCAATACAACTCAAAATCTTTCTCATAGTCAGGCATTCCTAATGCTGGAGCCTCACATAATTTCTTTTTCAGCTCTCTGAATGCTTTCATTTCCTCATCATTCATTTCAAAAGGATCTTTAACATCCTTCTTTGTCAGTTTTTGCAACGGTTTAGCAATCAGCGAAAAACCGCTTATCCATTGTCGACAATATCCAACCATTCCCAGAAACATTCTTACCTCTCTTTGCGTCATTGGAGCTCTCATTCCTTGAATCATTTTTATTCTTTCAGTCGTTACCTTTCGCACTCCTTTCTCAATTTTATGCCCTAAATACTGGACTTCTTGTTGACAAAACTGCAATTTTGATGGGGACACTTTATGTCCTCTTTTTGCCAAATGATTCAGCAAAGCAATTGTATCATTGACACATGCTTCCTTTGTTTTTGATGCCACCAGTAGGTCATCAATATACTGAACCATCACTGACTTTTCTGGCATTTTTAAATCTTCCAACGATTTCTTTAGAATCTGATTAAAGATTGAGGGGCTTTCTGTGTACCCTTCAGGAATTCGGCACCATGCCAAAATACGCTCTCCAAACCTAAACGCAAATAATGGCTGGCTATCTGGATGCAATGGAATAGAGAAAAATGCATGACATAAATCAATTACTGTGTACCATTCTGCTTCACGTGGAATCTGGTATAGAATCACAGCAGGGTTCGGTACTATTGGGCAACAAGGCACTACAATTTTGTTTACCTTCCTCAAATCCTGTACAATTCTATATGTTCCGTTTGGCTTTTTCAGTCCCATTATTGGCGAATTACATGGACTGCTCATGATTTCTTTTAGAATCCCTTTTTCAACCATTTTATTTATTACTGGCGTTATTCCTTCAATTATTTCTGGTGTCAATTTATACTGGGGCTTATTTGGGTAACTCGTTCCCTCTTTTACTGTTATTTTAACGGGATCTACTTCTTTCCATTAATCCTACATCTTCTCCTGTAAAGTCCCACACTTCTTCTTTCACTGTCTTTTTCAATTCAATTGGGATTTTCTCTGCATCAAATACAGGAAACAAATCATTTACTTCTGGTTCTAAATTCACCATTGTCATTTTATACAGCACATCTTCATCTGGGGTCAGAAATGCAATTCCATCTGGAGTACAATAGATAGTGCAATTCATCTTGCACAATAAATCGCGTCCTAATAGGTTCACGGGACTACAATCGCATACCACAAATTGGTGCATTTCACTAAATGGACCAATTCTTACCTCCACTAATTTAGTAAGAGGCGTCTTAATTTGCTGATTTGAAACTCCAACTACTTGGATATGTTCACCTGAGAGAGGAAGGTTTGGAATTTCCACTGACCTAACAGTAGAACGGGTAGCTCCAGTGTCCACAAGGAATGTTACATTTGCACCATTCACTTCTCCATCCACAAATGGACCAGACTGATCTACCTCTAGAGTTGCGCCAAGCACGCACTCTTCCCCCTCTCCTAGGCACCGTCAGAAACTTTCATCCGTTTCATCCTCATCCTGTCGTAACCAATATTGAGAAATTGCAGCTGCACGCGGCAACTGTGTTACCTGTTCTCCTCCGTAGAATCCTGTTTCTGCACTGTATTTCTGTTGGTTAACACTCTTGGGAAGTGGTGGTTGTGGCACCTGACTTTGTTGAGTAGCTACCTCACTCTGCACCTGTGAATTTAATGATTGATTTTCCACATTAAGTTTTGGAGGAAATTTACACTCGTTTCTCCAATGCCCTAGCTTTCCGCAGTTGTGGCATGGCCACTTTTTCTTTGCCTCATATATGCTCATTTGTCCTTTTCCTTTACCTATATTAGGTCGAGATCTAACCTGTCCTGCTTCATTACCGGTATTACTCAATTGAGCTTCCTTCTTCTCTGCAACTTTCACCTGTGCCCACATGGCTTTTTCTTTCAATTTACGCTGTCTACTCTCAATATCATCACTGCAATACTTAGCATATCTCAAAACTTCGTCAACTGTGCTATTCTGCCAGCAAATCATATGCTGCTTAATCATTTCACTTATCTCTGGTTTCAATCCATACACAAATCTATATACAAAATGACTCATATCCTTCTCATTTAGTGTCTCATAACCACTGTATTGTTTGAAAACCAACAACAGCCTTTCGTAATAAGCATGCACTGATTCTTTACTTTCCTGCGTTGTTCTGTCTATTTTTACCCAATCTGTTTCTTTAGGTGGAATCTTATTCTTCAAAAAGGTAATTACTTGATCATACTTCCTCATCACTCCTGGTCCTGGCGCTCCTGTTTTAGCATCCCTTGGATATTCTACAGTTGGCCAATCAATAGTAATCTTACATTCTGTCCACAAATCAGCTGGCACTACTATATCAAACAATCCATCTAAGTCTATCCACAACACTTTTGAAACCTTAACAAATCTTTCCACTTGTCTGTACCATTCTACTGGCTTTTCTCTCAACTTTGGGAAGTCATTTGTAAATGACAGTATATCCTGTCTAGTCCATGGAACATGCACATAACTACCACCTGGAGTTTCTCTCATCGGGTACTCCCTTACCACTGGTTCGTTATCTGTCACTGCAAAAGCCAAAGATGCTTTATCTGTTGTTTTCTCGTTCTTTTTCGTCCATCTATTTCTCCATCTATCCACATCACCCCATTTTCTCAGTAAAACAATTAACTCTTTTATTTGGTCAGTCTTCCTGATGTGTTCAAATTCTCTATATCTTTCTCACAAAAATCTACTCTGTATGGTTTCTGCAACGTTCTCACTTTTACAAACTCTACTCCTAGTTCACTTGCTGTTTCTTCCAATTTGTCATGTAAATTTCTAGCTCTCCATGTAAGACTTTTGCACAAAAACATAATCTCATCATCCTGATAATTTTTTAATTTTTCTGTACCAATCGTTCCTAAAATCAATTCTTCCATGTCTATTTTTAACCTAATTACATCTAATGGTTTTACTTCTGTTTCTTTTGTTTTTAGCGCTTTCATCCATTCATTTAACTCCTCTGGAGTCGGACCTACAGGCGTACTATTTAATTCTATCCAATTGCTACTTCTTTCTGGTGTCCCTGATGCAGACTCCGTTACCATAGGTATTCTCCTAATCTCATTCTCATTTATCGTCAAATTAGTAGGTGGGCTTGGTCTATAGGTACTAGCCAAATGGTGTGCACCTTCATTATTCAGTTCCATCCCTTCTCTTTTTCTTTGCAACTGCGAATTCATGGGAATCACTAAAGAACGTTCATCAATTTTCTGATTCTCAAAAATTGGCATTACTGGACCTATTGTCACTCGTACAGTTACAGCTTCCATATTCCTTGTCAATGCTCTTATTTTCTCAGTCAATTCTCTTGTGGTTTTTGCTAATTCAGTTGCATTGTCACTTTCTATCTCTTCATTTTGTGAAGTTTTTAGTTGATCTTGTGACCTATTTGTCTCATCTCTTCGTTCGGGATTTTTATTCCTCCCAGTTTCCATTGGCGGTGCATTAGGTGTCACCACCGCAGAAGTCTGTTGGTATGGAGGTAGGTTTCTGTTTAAAATATCTTCCAGCAATTCGTCATCCGTTTCACTACCACCATACACATACTTTTCTATAACTACATGTTTCTTTTTCTCTGTACACTTTCTCTTTGCTTCTTCTTCAACTGTAAAAGCTGGAAACAAACCTCCTGTCATATTAGCACATCTCCAACGCTTTATTCTGTCCTCATGATTTACTCCCCATAACCTCCCAGGCACAAACTCATGATTCTTTAATCCTCTGAATCTCTCTCGTTCATACATCTCATCTTCCCATTCCGTTAAAGCTTCAAACTGTGTCGGTCTAGGTCTAGGTTCTAACATTGCCATCTTTTCTCTCAAGTTCCGTAGTACAGCTACATTAAATGAACCATTCTCAGGGAAAGCCAATGCTCCATCATTCTTGGTATATTTTGTCCAATTTTCTAACCATATGCATGTATGATATCCATATTTCTGCATCATATGCGAAGCTGGTGATTTCGGCGGAGGAATTATCTGTCCCTCTCTAGTCACTACCTTTTTGTCTTTCTTAAAGAAGTTCTTAACTTTCGACATCCATGACGTTTTCTCTCTACCATACTCATAATACGACATGATTCACAATCGCTTTTTCTCCTCAAACGATCTGCAATTCAACACTGTTCTCTATGCGTTATTCCAACCAATACTAGCGCGACTCACACTAACACTCCAATCACAAACTTCCACGTCACTAGGCTATTCGACCAATCCTAGCGCGACTCACACCAAAGCTCCAATCAGAGCGATTTCTGTCTACAGCGTATTGTCCAATCCCAGCGCGGCTTTTGTCTACGTCAGTTCTGCTCCTGTTTCCGTATGACTAGCGCACTGTCCAATCCCAGCGCGGCTTTTGTCTATGTCACTTCTGCTCTTGACCCCTCCTTTACAAAATTTATCGGCAATTTCTTTTTCAACAATTCTTTGTTAGTTACAACATTTAAAACACATTTCCATTGTCTGATTCACTAAACAAAAGAGATAGCTTTGTCCATTTACACAAGAACTCTGTATTTTCCAGTAGGCAGCGCTTACCTCTATCCTACCACAGAATTTTCAGTTTCGCCGATAAAGTAGCACTTCCCTCTACCTTACCCTTCTTTCAAGCAAGCAATAAACCTGTTTCTCTGTGGATAAAACACATGTGGAGACTATACTGCTCCTGAGAATTAAGGCCAGAGTTTCACAAGAAAACCAATCACTATTTCACTTACACACCTTTTATACGGAAAAATGTCCCTATCATAACACAACCTGTGTTATCACCAATATGAACTCAGACAATGCACCATTCCATGTGACTTCTCTTGCCACACGTGTTCCACTTCCTACTTCCTGGAAGCGTGAAAACTTACATATAACATAACTCGACTCAACATAAAGTGTTAGACATGAACTTATCAATAATCAATAATCACCAAACTAATCTATAGTAACCATAACTCTGCTACCAAGAAATCTGATCCAGCGCTAACAATAAAAATTATTCCCCTATATGCTTCGGTCATCCAGGTACAACTATTCCTCCAACACACAAACTATATCCATATGACGGTGGGGCCCTTAACACCGCACATACATTCACTTACTCATTTATTCCCTGGATTTCCTCCGTCCTTAACCTAGGAGAAAACGATTCGCTGGAAGGAGACGGGATACCTCTTTTAACATGACATAATGTTTCTCATTTGCTTTAAGGTATTCCGCTCATTGGTCGATGGACCAACTAGTAGGAATCAGTTGATGGTGATTAAGACCAGCTCAATCACAATAAACTCTAACAATTTACCTTAATCATTGAGCTAAAGAATCACTGAGTCATTTGTTTAAAGAATAATAAAGTTTATATAAAGTTTTGAAGCAAGAAATGAGTTTAAGCTTAGTATTCAGATTATTACATTTATCATCAATATAAGAATAAATTGAAATTGCAATGCATATCTATTAGACGGAAAAATAAGGTTGTCATAGCAAGAACTCTAAAAGATCAATCTATCTGTCTTGGAAAAATCTAATAGTTCTAACTGAGAAATCTATCAGGAATAAAAAGGTTCTCCAAAAGCAGCATCTTATACTCAACTGGAAATAAAAAATATCAGCAGCAGCATCAGCTCGTCAGCATCAGCAACCGCAACTTCACCCATCTACAGCATCTAACTCTCCAGCATCTCCCTCTCCAGCATCTAACTCCTCCCACCAAGAGTAGGTCTTCTTATACCCTAATTCTAGCTTACTGAATAAAAATGTTGCATCTTCATGGCGTGATTCTCTCTCATTGGTTCACTCAGGCCCATATACATTTTAATCAAACTTCCTTGTCTTAACCAGTTCCTTGTGGAATGTACATGCTTGCATCGTTTCCCACAGTTCATGACATTGCTCATCCGTTTCGATCAGTCCAATTTGTATCTTTTTCTGCTACTTTTTAGATTCAACAGTTCCGTCCATTTATTCAGTTTGACTTCTCACGCTTCTTGCTGATCATCTTGGCACACATCTGCTCAGAAAGGTCACAATAGCCTTGACCATACTTCCGTCTTATGCTCTCAGCACGAACACGTGGACATCCTTTTCCACAGCCTCTCTCCTCTACCACACGGCTTCTTGGACATGCGTACTCTAGCTTATGGCGGCCATTTTATATCGCTGCTCAACAGGCCTAAGCACACTATTTTCAAAGATAAACAAAATATTGTTAAAATAAAGAATATAAACCCTTTCGTTTCCCTCCCGTCTTTCTACGTACCCCAATTAGGTATTACCTAGCAAAAAGCAACATATAAAGCCGTCCCTTACTTACCATCGCTTTATTTTGCAACCACACGTTTTATTTAAAAAGCACAAATCATGCGTTTATTATTTTATTAGTACGCAAATATTATGTTATGTTAAACACGTAAACAATTATAAGTTGATTAATTTGCACACAAAATAGCGTGTTACCTTTAACCTGTACATACATTGTTGGTTTTAAACGAACATGTTTATTAATTATTTTACGAAAATTATTAGGAGGTTAAAAAAAATTTCATTTACCCTGCTCCATCACAGCTCATCTATTCTACACTAGAATAACAACTGTTCAATAAATACTTATTGAAAACGCCCAGCCTGTTTATTCTGTGTATCTCTCTGAGACAAACTAAGTGAGCACGAGTGACTGAGCGAAAGGTAGTATATTGTTTCCACGATTCTGAGGGATCAGGGTTGTCATGTTCTGAGTGAGTATTTGTGTGAGTGAGGGCAGTATTGTCACGAGTCAGTAGCTTAGAACCAAGAAGACCACTAACCTCTAAGATCGGCCAGCAGGGACGATGGTGTGAAGAGAGTCCCCTTCCTTCCCTAGGAACAACCCCACACAGAAGACTATATAAACCTCTGCGTACGGAAGTTCCCCGGGGATTAAGGGAAGTAAAAATACAAAACAATATGCTCTGGGGTCTATGGTATAGCGTTTGGACTGCGCCAGGTAGGAAGGGCGGTCCAACTTCTGCTCAAGGATAATCAGGGGATAAATGCAAGTGAATAAAAACAACAGAGAAAGAAGTGTGAGGTAGAGGGAAGCCCTTCAACAACAATCATGCAATCCTCCCCACGTCTGGCTCCCCACTGCTCCCTTACTCACTTGAATGTTTTCATAGAGGCTCCGGAGAATCTTAAACAAAGACCAAGAGTGCAAGCAGGGCACACCCTCCAGCAGGATGGAAACTATAAGTCCCAGTGAATCTCCGTGGAGGAGTAAGAAGCTGTTTACCACACAGCTCTTCTCTGGGTTAGCGTCCCCAAAATGCTGTTAGCATCACAGCGGTAGACGCACAATGTTAGTGATAGCAAGAGCCTACCCCTTTAAGGCTCCGTGAACGGTTCTTTCCCAAAAGAAACAGAAAACGAGTGGAGAATTCTTCTTCGCCCACCTTCCAAAACCTAAATACCTGTAAGGGCTTCCGCGCCCTGTGGGAGTGTTTTGGCGCGCTGACAATATCGGCCGAATGCCGATAGCACACAACCCCAGCTAAGGGCCGTGTCTCAGGGGATTCCGAGTAGCAGGAAAAAACGGGTGATCTGCAAGCAATGTCCAACGCTCGTCCCCCAGCGGGGAATACCTTCCGCTAGCGCTGATGAAAACCGGACTGAACTGTTAGTTTGTCAAGCCCTGTTTCCTGGAAGGGGCGGGGCTTATATAGCCAGCGAATAGCGAGGCGGCTCCTGCCGTGCTGCTCATGACGTCGTCCTGTGGCATTCTGGGTAATGTAGTTTTTGTGCCTCGCATAGGTAGGTAGCGCCCTGTTCCCCTTTATCTTCCACATGCACACCTTTCAAGGGGAGGAGGGAGCTAACGGACCCGGGTTCTCTCCCTGGCTCAAGATCGCGACAGAACCCCCTCTCGAGGACTGCCGTCTCGGCGGTCGTTCTGGTTTGCCCGGATTCCTAGTATGGAATTGCTGCAATAGCTCTGGGCAGTGCAGATTGTCCAATGGTTCCCAGGTTCTATCCTCCACACCATATCCCTTCCAGTCTACTAGATACTGCACTCTACCCCTTACAAGTCTAGAATCCAATAATTCTCTAACCTCGTATTCCTCCTGCCCATCGATTTCTACTGGTACTGGTGTCGAAGGCAATCTCACACTGAGTGGACAGGGCCTGAGCAGGGATACGTGGAACACAGGGTGGATGTTCCATGAATGGGGCAAGGATAACCTCATGGCAACAGGATTAATGATTTGTTCAATACCATAAGGTCCTACATACTTGGGAGCTAGTTTACCCACTCCTTTTAGCTTCAAGTTCTTTGTTGCCAACCACACCTTATCACCCACTTGATAAGCGGGTTCAGGGCTTCTCTTTTTATCTGCGTTCTGTTTTTGTGTGGTCTGTGATGCCTCTAGTTGGCGTTTGGCTTCAATGAGCACTGCTCTAAGATGTGTGTGGTGCTCTTGTATGGTGGGATGATTGGTTCTCACAGGCCATTCGAAAGGGAGCATTTTCGGATGGAACCCATACAAACAGAAGAAGGGGGAACACCCTAGTGTGGAATGTTCCGCATTGTTGTATGCGAATTCTGCTGTCCAAATCAGAGGGTACCATGCCATGGCGTTTTGAAGGGTAAAACATCGTAGATATTGTTCGAGCGTTTGATTGAGCCGCTCTGTCTTCCCGTCCGTCTGGGGGTGGTAGCTGGTGGACAGGCGTGCCTCCACTCCCATGGTATCGCATAATGCCCTCCAGAATCGAGAGGTAAACTGGGTCCCTCGGTCAGTGATGAGTACCCTGGGAAGTCCATGAGCTCTAACCACATGCTGGAGGAAAACCACAGCCAGTTCGGCGGAAGTAGGCAGTCACTTCAGTGGGATGAAATGTCCCATCTTGGTCAAGTGATCGACTACCACTAGGATGGTTGTGTATCCCTCACAGGGTGGCATCTCGACAACGAAGTCCATCGACACGGTATGCCAAGGGAGTGGAGGTATGGGAATCGGGCGTAATAGCCCCATGGGTCTGGAATGGCTGGTTTTGCTTTGTGCACAAATGGCACAATTTCTTAAGTAGTTCTTGGTGTCGGTTCTTAGGGAGGGCCACCAAAAGGACCTCTCAATACAGTCAATGGTCTTATGTTCCCCTAGGTGTCCCCCCTAGCGTCGAGTCGTGAGCCCAGGCCAATACCTGCAGTTGTTGAGTCATGTGAGGAACATACAATGCATGGTGGTGGTACAAGAGGTTGTCATTCTTGGTCCTGTGGTCAGGGTCTTCTTGTAACCAAACACGGTCCTCCACCTGGTCCAATGATGTTCGTAGATCACTCAGGAAGTCTTTTGTCGTGATCAGTGCCACTCTTCCTTGTGGGAAGGCATCCTCAGGGAGTATGGGAGGGGGTTTAAGGGGTTCCCTCTGTTCATGGTCCATAGGTTCGTCTCTTCTTGACAGTGCATCGGCCTTACCATTCTGGGATCCGGGTCTGTATTTTATAACAAAGTCGAAATCGGAGAAAAACAAAGACCACCGCAACTGTCTCGGTGTGAGGGCTCTAGCGGATTTCAGGAACAACAGGTTCCGGTGGTCGGTATAAATCTCAACTGTATGATTAGCTCCCCGCAAGAGGTCAATACGACAGTCGTATGTCCGATGAGGTGGTAATTGTGTCGCCTCCTGCTTATCAAAGACTGATCGGTACATCTGGTAATCCTCGGGTAGAGAGGTGGAACAGCAGTAGCAGGCCTCAACACATCCTTCTGCTAGGAGCCCAGCTTGCGTAGCAGTGATAATGTCAGATTGTGTATGTAGCTTGATACACTGGTTCTTGCAATAGTTGGATGTCAGGGATACAGTGCGGTCCACCCATCGGATGACAGGGTCATGGAGAGTCAACCATGGCATGCCCAGGATTAGACGGAAGTGAGGGGCATCTATGAGGTCAAACCGGATAGTCTCGTAATGGTTCTCTCCTACTCGCATCGTAAGGGGGCAGGTATGGTTCCTCACTGGTCCAGAGGTCAGTGCCTTTCCGTCCACTGCTTTCACTATCTCGGGTGTGATCTTACTTTCGTACGGTACCCCTATATTCCAAGCATATTGTTGATCAATGAAGTTTCCCGTGGCTCCGGAATCCAACAGGGCCGCCACTTCTATGGAGCTCTTCTCGGACACCCACAGGGTGACACACACATTCATGTGAGCCACGGAGGGCTGAATGGTATTGGCCAGAGACAAGGAGATCATTTTGTTTCCTGAACCCAAGACAGAGACCCCTTCCTGGCTTGGGTTTTTTAGTTGTCCGTCGGTTGGAGAGAAGCGACAGCTTGTGTCCTGGAGATAGTTGGCCTTTCGGGTATCTTTGCTCTTGACCGACACTCCCTGATAAAGTGCCCACTTTTCCCACAATATAAACACAGCTTTTGCTGCCGTCTTCTCTCTCTTTCTTCCGTAGTGAGCGGGCCCCTGAGTCCTCCTATTTGCATGGGTTCGGGCCCTTCAGGCTGTTTCATGTGTTCTTCGGAAGCCGGTTTAGAACGGGGGAGGAATAAACGGGTCTCCCTTTCTTTCTTGTAAACGGTGATCCAATTGGACTGTGAGGTTGATTAACTCCTCACAGGTGGCAGGTAGCTGAACTACCTGCGGCAGCACATCTTTCAAGTCTCCTCGCAATCCCTGGTAGAACAATGTAGTCCGTTTCTCTGGGGGCCAGTCTGTTTCTACCAGGAGGCGATTAAAGGTGGTGATGTAGGTCAACAGATCTTGTGACCCCTGCCGAAGCGTAATGAGTTCCCGGTCCAGCGACATCATATGTGTCTTCCAGTCAAATAGCTTCCTCATCTCCAAGCAAAAGTCCTGCACGTTATGCAATACAGGATCGTTCCGTTCCATTAACGGGATGGTCCAACTGGCGGCGTTACCCCCCATATACGACATCATGAAGGAGGTCTTTGCCGCATCCTCCTGGAACACAGTAGGTTTGCAGAGGAAGTGTAGCCTACATTGATTGAGGAATGTCTCGAATTTCTTGGGTTCCCCATAAAAGCGCTCTGGTGGTGCCAGGGGTATGCCATGAGTTTGTATCACGTGGACTGTAGGAGTGGACCCATCAGGAGAGGAAGTTGTTGCTGGCACTGTGAAGAACCCAGTGCCCTGTGCTCCTCCCCCAGGGACTGAGGCGGTGGTAGAGACAGGAGGGGGTAGTGTCCATTCCCTAATGTATGACCCTTTCCCTGTACCCTTTCTAGCAAGACCAGCTACCTCCCTCCGTAAAGTACCCATCTCTTTCCTTAACTCCTGGTTCTCCTGTCTAGAGGTATGTACCTCCTGCTGCAGAGCCGCAAAGCTCTCCAGCAACGAGGTTAAGACCGTGTTGGTGTCCATCGTCCGGGCTGGGTGGCTAACTTGGGCTTGACAATCTGTCACGAGTCAGTAGCTTAGAACCAAGAAGACCACTAACCTCTAAGATCGGCCAGCAGGGACGATGGTGTGAAGAGAGTCCCCTTCCTTCCCTAGGAACAACCCCACACAGAAGACTATATAAACCTCTGCGTACGGAAGTTCCCCGGGGATTAAGGGAAGTAAAAATACAAAACAATATGCTCTGGGGTCTATGGTATAGCGTTTGGACTGCGCCAGGTAGGAAGGGCGGTCCAACTTCTGCTCAAGGATAATCAGGGGATAACTGCAAGTGAATAAAAACAACAGAGAAAGAAGTGTGAGGTAGAGGGAAGCCCTTCAACAACAATCATGCAATCCTCCCCACGTCTGGCTCCCCACTGCTCCCTTACTCACTTGAATGTTTTCATAGAGGCTCCGGAGAAACTTAAACAAAGACCAAGAGTGCAAGCAGGGCACACCCTCCAGCAGGATGGAAACTATAAGTCCCAGTGAATCTCCGTGGAGGAGTAAGAAGCTGTTTACCACACAGCTCTTCTCTGGGATAGCGTCCCCAAAATGCTGTTAGCATCACAGCGGTAGACGCACAATATTAGTGATTGCAAGAGCCTACCCCTTTAAGGCTCCGTGAACGGTTCTTTCCCAAAAGAAACAGAAAACGAGTGGAGAATTCTTCTTCGCCCACCTTCCAAAACCTAAATACCTGTAAGAGCTTCTGCGCCCTGTGGGAGTGTTTTGGCACGCTGACAATATCGGCCGAATGCCGATAGCACACAACCCCAGCTAAGGGCCGTGTCTCAGGGGATTCCGAGTAGCAGGAAAAAACAGGTGATCTGCAAGCAATGTCCAACGCTCGTCCTCCAGCGGGGAATACCTTCCGCTAGCGCTGATGAAAACCGGACTGAACTGTTAGTTTGTCAAGCCCCGTTTCCTGGAAGGGGCGGGGCTTATATAGCCAGCGAATAGCGAGGCGGCTCCTGCCGTGCTGCTCATGACGACGTCCTGTGGCATTCTGGGTAATGTAGTTTTTGTGCCTCGCATAGGTAGGTAGCGCCCTGTTCCCCTTTATCTTCCACATGCACACCTTACAAGGGGAGGAGGGAGCTAACGGACCCGGGTTCTCTCCCTGGCTCAAGATCGCGACAAGTATTAGCACACAGAAAACATGCCACAACGAACATAGAGTTTGTCATACCCCCTACTCCTTCTGGTGTTTTGAAGTACTTTTTAGGGGGTTCGGAGTAGGGTGGTCCGTGACCCTCACCCCTCCTCTTTTGTGTATTGATTGTATTGAGCTGCGGCTCAGCCGCAGGGGAATACGGAACCATTGCTAGTATTACTATTTTATTTTTTTAAGTAGATCAGGTGCATTGCATCCGCCAACCACCTCCATACACGACAGGTCACCACCCAGTACCTGGGTTCCCAAAAACCCTCGGGACCCATGGCGCAGGATCAGGGACTATCCTACGGGGAGGAGATGGTAGCTGAGATCCACGCTGGACCATCACTGCTGGGAGATACCACCTTGAACCAGGCCCTTACCCAAGGGGAAGGTTGGGACACTCTCTTGGAACTCAAGAGAACACATGTCAAGACTATACTCCACGGGGCCATCCTGACAGAATATCTGAGGGGCAACGCTGCACCACAAGGCCTCCTCGTTACTAATGAACCACTAATCTTCTCAGAAGATGCCACATTTAGGCGTGACTGGGCACTGATTGCGTGGAAATGCACCAGGGATTGGCTGGTCTTGATAATCAGCACAGCTAGGAGACTAGCTGATACCCTGTTGATTCAGATACAGACAAGTGAACAAGGTCTGAAAACAGAGGTTTTATTAACCACATTCAACCACAAGCTAGATGAGGTCAACACTGAACTAGGAGAGTACAGGGACTACTTAATGCAGTTGAAAATATCAAAACTGCAAAAGGATCTGAAAAAGTTATCTAAAGAAAAGGTGTACCCTTATACCAACAATGAGTATATTCAACAGAGATTGACAGAAATGAAGAAAGGAACCCAGCAGGGCAAGAAATATCAGGAACTGCTGAGTAGCAGCAGCGATTGGAGTGACTTAGAAATTCCCCTAACGTAGAAGAGGGAGGGGTAGGGGCTGCCAAAGGGAACCAAGACCTTTCTATCCTGCCCATTTCCAAAATTATCCGAACCAGGGTTACAACTGGCCAGGTATGGGGTTTCACCCGCTCCAAGGGTTCCAAAAACCCCAATTCCCACAACCCCAATTCCAACAGCCACAGGCTCCTTTTTTAGGCGGGGGCAAAGGGAGGGGCAGGGGAAAGCAGAAGGGCCAACAGAGGCTGACCTGGGACGACCGAGACCAAGAACTGGACCAGCGAGTAACCAGGAGCATGGCCCAGAGCATGCTACCAGGAACGAGCAGGGGACTTCATTAGTGGTAAACCTTTCATCCACTACTTTAACGGAATCCCAAGAGAACTTTCTCAACAAAGGTTTGGGTTTTGTCCCAATGAACCAACTGGATCATTTCCTCATGCGCCAAGAGTTAGCCACTTTCTTTAGGAGTGTAAGATTGAAAATCTTCTTTCAGGATGCCGAGGACAGGAACACCATGTTAGGGGACACTCCCCTACATCCGAAATCAACATTTACACCCCTAATTGGAGTATTACCTCAAGAGGTGGGGACTTTTGAGCAGGCTGTCATTCATGACCTGGAAAACCTATGCAGACACGACACACGCTCATTTATGAACATGAGCAAGATTGAGAAAGAGGCCCTGACTCAACTGAAAGAAAACTCTTCCATCATCATAAAGCCAGCAGACAAAGGAGGTGCGATAGTTATCCTGGACAAGATAACTTACACCGAGGAATGTCATTGCCTCCTATCGGACGAGAGGAACTACAGGGTCCTGGAGATGGACCCCACAGCGGAACTTACCAGGGACATCACGGCACTTGTTGAGGAGGGACTTACCAACGACTGTATTTCGAAGCATGAGGCGGACTACCTCACCAAGGACCAACCCAAGACGCCCTACTTCTACGTGCTGCCTAAGATCCACAAACCTAACAGACCCCCACCGGGCAGACCGATTGTGTCAGGCATTGGGTCTATTCTCGAACCTCTATCACAGTTTTGTGATTTTTATTTGAAACCATTGGTCCAGAAACTACCGGCCTACCTACGGGATACCTTGGAAATCCTGAACTTGATTAAGGACATGGACTTTGATCCATGCAGTGAGTTCCTTCTGGGCTTAGACATCGAGGCCCTATACACCAATATTCCGCAAAGGGAAACCCTGCGTATGCTGGAGGAGATTCTATTTGAGGAGGAATGGACCTATCAGACCCCGCAAGCCTTTATCCTGCATGTGGCTGAAATAGCCCTTACAAGAAACTTTTTTGAATTTGAAGGCACTCTATATTTACAGACCCATGGGACCTCGATGGGCAGTACATTTGCCCTGAGCTTGGCTGGCCTATACGTGGGTGCCTTCGAGAAGACCGAGATCTACAACCCCCATGAGCCCTTGGTCGGGTAACATCAGATTGTGGCGTCGTTACATCGACGATGTGTTGGTAATTTGGAAGGGAGATAGGCAATCGGTCACAGATTTCCTCGAATGGCTCAATAGTAGGAACCCCCTGCTCCATTTCACCTCGACGGTCACCACAACGGGGTTACCCGTTTTAGATCTGGTCATTGAACCTAAGGGAGGTATACTTCACACCAGCGTCTATCATAAACCGACTGACAAAAACCCGCTCCTGGCCTACAGTAGTTTCCACCCGAAGTCCCTTAGGGACAATCTACCAGTGGGCCAATTTTTTAGACTGAGGCGCAACTGCACTGAAAAGACTACGTACAGAGGTGAAGCTGTTCTCCTAACTAAAAAACGGAGCCGAAGGGGCTACCCAGCACATACGATTGCCAGAGCTAGGAAACGAGCTACCAATTCAAACAGAGAAAACCTACTGGAGAAGGTAGTGAGACCTCCCACAGACAAACCTGTGTGTGTCACCACGTTCAATACGGCCTCCAACCAAATCAAGAAAACAGTACTGAAGCATTGGCGTATACTAAACTCCAATAACTTGAACATACCGAAACCTCTATTCTCTTTCAAGAGGAGCGCAAATTTGAAGGACATTCTGGTGCACACCCGGCCCATGAATCAACAACAAAGGAGGGTTATTACACCTGGGGGGCTACCCCCGTGCTAGGGCACTCGAAATGTGGATCATGCAGTGTGCGCCATCTGACGAGCAACTCAAAAACCATTGACGTGGGCCTTCCCTACCCATGGGAACAAAGGTCGCATACCAACTGCAACTCGGACTTTGTAGTATACCTCATTACTTGTCCTTGTCAAAAACAATATGTGGGTATGACCAGCAGGAAAGTGAAGACACGCATTATGGAGCATCGAAGTACCATCAGATGTCAGAAATCCAACACAAAATTCACAGCCCACTATTTAGAACAACAACATAGTGTGGACGACCTATCCTGGACACTGATTGAGAAACCAAGACTGCAGGCAGCCGCAGGAGAGAGGAGCAGAGCCCTCTTACTGAGAGAGCAAAAATGGGTGTATCGCTTGAGGAGCCATGTGGTGGGTTTGAACGATGATATCCCCTGGCACACCTTTAATAGGTAGTTGTCCACCTCCCTTACGCTTAGGACTGATCTTTGACCCTGGCGCCCCCACTACGTGTATCACAGTGCGGGTATTTGTCACTCTATTCTGATGGGTGTAGCTTGAGCACCTGGTATTGATCTACTCCCTGGGGACACAGTCCACAATCCCCAGTGATTGTATATCGGGGGTGACAGGACGATCTTTTTACGTTGTAAGCCACAAGAGATCACTACTCACTCTATATTTTGCAACCTCTTAACCGAGCAGAGTGAAATGCCATTGTGGTAAAACACACCATTATCAGTGCCCAGCTTGATTTTGAGCCGAACAATAATTTCTGCTTAGACAAGTGGTGCTCAATAAAGCTTTATCTACACTATACGAAAGGAACAACCCCACTACTGACAGCGCTGGGCTGCCATGGCAACCAAACACGCAGCTCCCTCCGGCGAGGACGGGGGGAACGTGCGCGTCACCACGTTCCCCACGTGACTTCACACGCCGGGGGCGTTGCCTGTATTGAGAGAATACATCTTCCGTCTCCGCTCGCTCTCCCGTGAACTTCACGGCGACAGCGGACAAGTGGTTTGAAGGAGGAGCACTCACCTTGGAGTAGTAAGGAGTCCGGGGGGGTTTTACCAGAGAGCATTTCTACCAAATTCATTCTGGTACCAGCGCAGAATCACTGGAGGGCTATTCCCTGTGTACCCCGCTTACGATGACATTACTGCCCTTTTCCCTCATTGTTCCCTGCATTCTCTTCCAAGTGACCACGCATTATGTAGGGCCTAGCGACGGCGGTATTTCCATCCCGCACCACATATACATAATGTATAGAGCCCACAGTATGCCCCGCGGTCCCAGACCGTCTTTTGTAGTTTTTCTGGAGCCTACTACGTGCAGCACTTTTACACCATGGTATACTGTTTATGCACAATAATAATGTCTATTGCTTGTGATTCTCTCTCTCGTACAGAGTGTGACAACAGGGGGTCTCTCCTTGTCTCTTGCCAGGTTTAGACTGATTTAAGGTAAACTCGGTAAGTGATATAGGCGCTTGTGTGCATAATTCTGAGTGACAGAGATGTTATGGTTGGCGGTGCGTTTTGCACTCTTGATCTACACCTACAGTGTGAGTAGGATAAATTACTTTTACGGAGATACGTCTGTTAATTCCTAATATAGGAGTTTGCTCTGGGTACTTTACCCAGATCTGTGGTGAAGTGATGCTTTATTGAGACACAACAGCTAACAGAATCACGCGGGCTAACGATTTCTAGTAACCCGGGTTTCTTGTGTTTTCTCTTGTGTCTCCTTTTTCTTTCTTATATAGTACAACCACAGTGTACCTCTCCAAGGGGAAACCCCGGGGCTGGAACGACTTGTTCTGACACTCCCACAGGTTGGGACCGAGGCACTTTTATTCTTGGGACCGGGTGAGTCCTGAAGAAGGCCGGCGTGACCCTAAATCAAGGGCGCAAACTGACGGCCGAAACATGTCGACAGATTGGCAGTAAGGAGGGGTGTAAGGAGCCCATTAGATCTCCCTATCACCACCATCCTTCACGTTTTTATCCCTGGCCGGAGGGTCCAGGAATAAATTGTTTTTTAGTGACACCTTCGAGCTAGTTCTAATCTTCCACTGCACTTTCACTTCCGGTGGTCCCATTCACATCTGCATAATTTGTTTTTCTTATATGTTGTTTTGTCTTCCCCTACCCTATTGCTCCACCCCAGGCGTTGGGTGCGCGGGCGTGTTTGGTAGCAGCCCAATGATGAAGCATGTCACACTATTTGTGTGAGTGAGGGCAGTATTAGCACACAGAACACATGCCACAACGAACATAGAGTTTGTCATACCCACTACTCCTTCTGGTGTTTTGAAGTACTTTTTAGGGGGTTCGGAGTAGGGTGGTCCGTGACCCTCACCCCTCCTCTTTTGTGTATTGGATGTTCTGAGGTTGCCAGAATCTATTCTCTCCTTGGTAAGAGGAGATTATAGTGGCACTGTGAGCTAGCTGATACAGACAGGCTAACGTATCCGGTGGGGGTGCACGGAATCAGTCCGCCACCAATCCCACAGTTTATGTTATCCAAACGCGCAGATCCTGTATAGGTAATATAGGAACTACACGACATGGCGCCACCAACGTTGGTTGGGTACTTATTTAACAGTAGAATCTGAGTAGTTCAGTCGTGCTATTCTCAGAGACCCCTACTCACAAAACACCAGAGACGTCTGGAGTGGGTGGGCACAAACTCCGCCGCAGCTGAGTAGACTAAAAAATCCTATTTATTGGCTGTTGGTTAATCAAGCTTGAAGGACACAGTGTTCCTAAAATTGTGCAAAAACACCTTATCTTAGTTTCCTTGGGAAATCATTCCGTGTTCTATACACAATGACTAACGAGGAAATTGATCCACTACAGCAAGCACTGCCCCTCTCAGAAGATGAGGATGATGCAAACGCAATACAGATTGCGGCAAATTTTAGAAATACAGTCACCCTGAAATTACTTGCGCATGGTGTAACAGCCAGGGGTGGCATAGTAGCTTTCGTGATTGAGGCACACGAATCATATAGAACAGAGGTATTTTATTCGTGGGTTACATTCCCAGCAGCAAATGCAAGAACAAAAACATTTCACTCCTACACAGAAGGAGATGCACCAGCGGAATATTGTCCGTTTGAGGACATTGAGGTTCCGCTCATATACCAGGAAAACTTATACTGGTTTAAAGGCGCCCTACCCCATATAAGAAGAAGAGTGAGACTCAGCCTGCTCGGAAGAGAAGGGGCAACATGGCCAATATTAGCGGCCTACACACCACATCCTGACATTGAAACAATACCACCAGGAGACTTACTCACACAACACAAAGAATTAATAAAAATTTACAGAAACTTGACGCAATTTGTCATAAGAACACTTACAGTCCAACCAGCAATAGTTGCAACAAATGGAACTCAAGCTCAGAGTACAGCAACTAAAATCACACCACAAACATTACACGCGGTGATGGGTAAAATGCCCACAAAACGTGAACAAATGCCATTCTGGGTAGCTCAGAAAATAACACAGCTAGAGGCAGTATTCCTGAATACTACCCCGTATGAAAAACACAGAATGCTAACAATCTGCTTGCCCATGGGGATAACACCACAAATAGAGAATTGTACCACTTGGGGTACAGTCTTTGCTGCCATTTATACCAGAACTCATGGTATCCTGTCATTAGCAGTAGTACCAGACGTATTGAGACAAATACAAAACGAGTACGGAGCAGAGCCTGCTCTGAACTTAGGGATGAAGTTACTAGGTAACTATGCCCAGGTATCAGCCATAATATTAGCTAACATTAAAGGGCAAGCAGCTTCAGTGGCTATCGGCCAACGCCTAAGGGAGTTCAGTCCTTTAGAACAAGAACATGAACAACCGAAAATAATTGAAACAGCATATGCAGAATTAGGCAGAGACAGTTTGGGTGGGAAAGCTTTAAAACCACAACTGATGGGCAGTCCTGAAAAGGACACTTCCAAGCAGATACCTGCTTCAACAAAGAAGAAGTGGGACAATAAAAAACAACAAAACTTTAAAGGAAACAGATCTCAATCCAGAGGTAGATCTCCTCCACAGGAGCCCTCCGAAAAGAGGTATAACCTTAGGAATAGGGATAACATTAGGAAACCTGACAGGTATCAGGATACTGATACACGTTCCTCTCGTTCCTTTCAGGGTTCATCGAAAAACTCCGAGAGGGAAGGACGGTCAGACAGACAAGAAGAGCGTACAAAGTCCAGAGACAAGCAGCACGCTCAAGATTACACTTCTAAAAAAGAAGAGAAACCAAAGCAAAAGCCACAGTTCAAAAAGAAGAAGGTTGCAGGTCTAAAGATCAGACATGCCCAGAATTCTGAGGACTCGACTACTGAACGGGGAATGAGCTCTGACGATGCTAGACAGCGCAGCAGAAGTAACAATAGCTCGCCAGAACCTGATGGAATTTCTGGTGACAGCGGACTTGAATGATTATATCACGGTAGAGACACCCGATACTAGGGTAAGTGTCCCACATAAGTTATAGGAAATAACACTCCAAATGGAGGGGGGCAAATGTAGGACAGTTAAAGGTCTCTTTTGGGAGAATCTGTCATTTGGCTATGACATTTTGTTAGCTGAACAAGATTGGCCGCCAGCATTCGTCATGGATTGCCCTAAAGGAGAAATGGTAATTTTACCTGCATTCTCAGACCATATTCCCAGGCACCTAAAACACACATATGCGCAGGAGTGGGCGGTAGCCCAAGCGCCTGCATTATACAAAAACTAACTGAACATGTTCCACATTTATGATGCCCTTGCACAGGTGGAAGATTTAACATAGTGCAAAGCGTCACTGGTTTTCTTTGTTGGCCTGCTGTGTTCGCAACTTGTTGACCCATACTCCTGTTTTTTTTAAGAGCAAAGAGTGGTGGCCCGATGTTGGGAATGGTTCCTTCAATCAAATGCCAGTTGTTACGTATAATTTTCTTCACAGGTTGTGTTTAGGGCCTAAACGTGGAAACACAAACAATGCGATCAGTCGGTGGTCTGCTTTTCTTAGTTAACAAATGTTCCCTGGGGGTGAACCATGCCCTTTTGAGAGAATGTTTTAACAGTTTCTTGGGATATCCCCTTTCCAAGAGTTTGTTTACAAGTGCTTCTGCATGTAACTCATAGTCTTCCCTTCTCGAACAGTTACGTCTTATGCGTAAAAATTGCCCAAATGGCAAATTGTTCTTAAGGTTTCTGGGATGGTAGCTTCTGTAGTGTAGGGCATTATTTATGTCAGTGGGTTTTTGTTTGTAATGTGGTAATCAAACCACTGGGTGAAAGTTTCACACTCACATCCAAAAATGAAAGACTGTGTTTGCTGTATTCAGGGCTGAATTTAATATCTGGGCTGCGGTCACTAAGCCATGTGTGGAACTCTTGTAAGATGTTTTCGGGCCCCTCCCACAGGCACCAAATATCATCAATATACCTGTACCACTGTTTTAAGTATGCACTGTATGGATTGTTGTGATACACAAATCGATCTTCATATTTCGCCATGTACAGGATTGCCAGCTCAGGCGCAAAAGGACAGCCCATGGCTACGCCTTTGACTTGGATAAAACATTCATTGTCAAATTTAAAGAAGTTCCTCCTCAGTGAGATAGAGCAGCTGCAGGCTATAAAAGAGAACCAGACACCAGCAGAGGCAAATGCTCTTATAGAAAAAATCGAAAAGACATTGCTGTGTTTAAGGACCACACCATCAATTTCAAGGTGAACAAATTTGAGAAGGATAAAAATCCTTCAATATTGAGACTGTATATCCGTATCTGAAGGAGGACTTCTACACTAAACCAGACTCCAGAAGGTTCCTATCAGAATACCAGGGGAGATCTAAGCGGAAATTTTTGACCTTTTCGGATACGTCATCTTCCGAGTCAAGAGGTGACTGCGATCCAGGAGAGGGATCGTCCGGTCGTAACCAACAGAAGAAGCCTTTTTTAGGGGACGGCCAACAGAAGCCCCCAGGGAGATACAAACCCCAGCCCTGGGAAATGAGAACATGGAGACAGTACTACAAATCATGAGGAAATCTGCGATCATCAACCTTTCGGACATGATACTTTCAAAGGAACAGACAGAAGTCTTGGAATTGGGGCTTTCCTTTGTTCCTGGGGTCAACATGGATTTCACAAAGGTCAAGATGGAAATTTTAGAACTGTTCCGCAAGATTCGGCTAAAGGCATTTTTTATGAATAAAGAAGAGAAGATGCGCCTAGAGGCCTCTGGATTACGCAACAAATCTTCATTCTGCCCACCAGCTAATAGCATACCAAAGAACATCTTGGCATTCGAACACGCTGTGCTGTCTTTACTAGATGTGTTGGAAAGGAAGAAAGTTCACGTGACAAGAAATATCTCACAAGAACGCTATAGCTGCACTAAAGGAACAACAAATAGCAGTTATAAAACCAGCGGATAAGGGTGGGGCGGTGGTTCTCTGGTCCCAGCAAGCATATTTAGCGGAAGAAAAAAACCATGTACAGAATCCCCAATGGTACCGGAGGATTCCACAGGACCCTACAAATGAGATCTCACAAGAAATTGCGAATGCAGTCACTGAAGGTACGGAGCACCACATATTAGGACCAAGAGAGGCGGAATATCTAACAAAAAAACATGCCAGGGTGCCCATACTTTACTTTCTCCCGAAGGTACACAAGGACGCAACTAATCCACTGGTCCGCCCAATTGTTTCTGGGTGTGATTCCATTTTGGAACCGCTGTCCAAGTACGTAGACGTATTCTTAAAACTATTCTTGCAGGAAGTCCCATCTTACCTACGCGATACCATGGATTTTATTAACAAGATCGAAGGTTTTCCTTTTGATCCGGATACCAACCTATTAGTCACAATGGATGTGTCATCATTATACACACAGATTCCCCAACAAGATGGCCTTGATGCGATGGAAGTATTCCTGGAAGCAAGACCCAGACCCCATCGGGTGCCGACGGAATTCATTCTTAAATTGGCATCTATCTCACTGAGGAGGAACTTCTTTAAATTTGACAATTAATTTTTTATCCAAGTCAAAGGCGTAGCCCTGGGCCTTTTGCGCCTGAGCTGGCAATCCTGTACATGGCGAAATATGAAGATCGATTTGTGTATCACAACAATCCATACAGTGCATACTTAAAACAGTGGTACAGGTATGTTGATGATATTTGGTACCTGTGGGAGGGGCCCGAAAACATCTTACAAGAGTTCCACACATGGCTTAATGACCGCAGCCCAGATATTAAATTCAGCCTTGAATACAGCAAACACAGTCTTTCATTTTTGGATGTGAGTGTGAAAATTTCACCCAGTGGTTTGATTACCACATTACATACAAAACCCACGGACAAAAATAATGCCCTACACTACAGAAGCTACCATCCCAGAAACCTTAAGATCAATTTGCCATTTGGGCAATTTTTACGCATAAGACGTAACTGTTCGAGAAGGGAAGACTATGAGTTACATGCAGAAGCACTCGTCAACAAACTCTTGGAAAGGGGATATCCCAAGAAACTGTTAAAACATTCTCTCAAAATGGCATGGTTCACCCCCAGGGAACATTTGTTAACTAAGAAAAGCAGACCACCGACTGATCGCATTGTTTGTGTTTCCACGTTTAGGCCCTAAACACAACCTGCGAAGAAAATTATACGTAACAACTGGCATTTGATTGAAGGAACCATTCCCAACATCGGGCCACCACTCTTTGCTCTTAAAAAAAACAGGAGTATCGGTCAACAAGTTGCGAACACAGCAGGCCAACAAAGAAAACCAGCGACGCTTTGCACTATGTTAAATCTTCCACCTGTGCAAGGGCATCATAAATGTGGAACATGTTCAGTTTGTAATTCAACCACAGAAGGATGTACCTTCACTGACGGCCAAAGACACTGGCGGCACAATGAATTTACAAATTGCAAATCCAAAAATGTGGTCTACGCTGTGACATGTCCGTGTAAAAAGATATATATTGGAAAAACATCCCAAGAAGTGCGAAATCGTATTGTGCAACATCGTTCACGATTGAAAAATAAGATCCTCACTGCCCCTATGGTTGAACATTTTACAACTCTAAACCACAGATTTGATGATTTTACATGGACTGTATTATCATTGATAATTAAGAACAACCAAAGAGGCGGCGATCCGGAAGTATTACTGGCACAGAGGGAGGCATTCTTAATTATGAAATTCAACACGGCACTGCACGGCCTCAACGAGTTGTCTGAAGTCACAAAACTCTAAAAGGCAACAGTCTGAACACACATGGACTTCATGTCCCACAATGCCCGGAGGCGCCTGACCTCTCAGTTCCCCTTCCAGGTTGTATTAAAGGAACCTGTGTTGCAATGGCCCCATTGCTGCCGGTTTGGAAACAGAGTAGCATGTTGGATTGATATTTCCCGCAGTATAGAGAAAGAATTACAGGAAAGTGACACGCTGCCACTGGAGGAGGAATAATTGCACACATTCATTCAGAATCTTACCGAAATTATGTTTCCCTTTTATAGGAAACAGATACGATTTGGGAGCAGCTGCTGTTTAAAAGCGTCTGCATCAATTATGGCTTTTTTCGATTTTAAGGTAACAGTGCAGCTGAGTTAGTTTTGCATTGTCACGCAGCACCATGCGCGCACTGAATTCTTTTCTCATAGAGCGCTCACAGTCATTCCATTCATTGATTGCAGGTAATGGACTGACACCACTGAGTTGTCCCACACGTCACATACATTTGAAGGTAGGATCTCTTCCCTTTGGTCCTCTGTTGCACGAAGAGCTGTCCCATTCAGTACATTTAATTGCTAATGCCCTAATGTTTAACCCTCTGTAGCTTCTATCACAATATAAGATTTGAAGCAACGTTTCTGGACATCAGTTCCTGTGGAACAACTCCACACCACAATTAAGGTACCTAAAATATTCCCTGTTCGTAAAGTAATGGTGGTACACGGGGGTGTCAGAATAAAAACCAACAATATTTCTTTTAATTTTGCAGAGCCAAAATACCAAGTCCAAGTCCTGAAGAGAATCCCGGATTTGTTAGGGATTCGAAACGCGTTGGCTTTGAGTATGGGGGACTGTTGATGGGGTGTGTCATGAGGAATGTTAAATAATATTTCCCTCAGCAGCTTCTGACAACACCCACCAGTAGGTTAGGTATCCCCATCCTCTCACAGGCAGGACAGGAAATGTGTTGCGAAAATGAGTAACTGTCCGTCTGGTGTTAATATGAATGTTTGACTGGTTTAATTTCAGGTTGGCACACATGAGCTATTGATGTTTTTCTTGTGATTATTGATTTGTTGTTATTATTTGTTTGCAAAAACGTTCCATATATTATTTTTTTTCTCACAATTTTTTTTTTGCACTATGTAAATGTTGTATATAGTTCTATTTCAAATGTTTTTGAATTGTCTTTGTTGAAATATCAAAAATAAGCGAAATAACGCTTGAAAACTTTGGAATTAATGGTCTAAGGTTTATCACAACTCTAATCAAAATAACCCCCCCAGACATCCTGTTTGCTTATTTCAATATTGAGGTGGTCCAGTCTGGGGAGTTATGGACCCAAGCCTTGCTTGATCACACTAGTAGTGAGAGAAAGAGCACTGGCACAAGGGAAACGAATAATAGTAGTGACTCCGGTTCCAGCCTTAGAGGCTGCGACAAAGGCAAGCGTTCCTAACGCTAAAGCCTTACATCCAAGATGGATACAATGGGCTAATTCTCTCACTGCAACAGATGTGGAATACAGGTACGACCAAAATTTAAAGACACAAGCATTTCTGCAATGCAAACAAGAATATCCTCAACCAAACGAAATAATGCCTCTAGATCAGTATGAATATATAATTTACACTGACGGATCAGCTCAACCGGCCATAGGAAGTAAGCAACAATATAGCGCGGCATGCGCAATCGTTAAAGGTCGCATGCGGGATGGAAAGTTCCACCCAAATTGCACAAAAACGCAATCTCGAGGAGACTGCACGGCACAGCTGGCAGAGTTAAAAGCCTTGATACTGGCACTGGTAAATACGGATCGAGAATTCCCCACACTAATTGTGTGCGATTCATTTTACTGTGTACAGTCATATAATTAATATTTGCAGCACTGGGTTCAAAACGGGTTCAAAGATGCAAAAGGTGGCACAATTAAGCATAAAATGCTATGGGATCAGTTAGTGGAGATGAAAACCGAACTACCGAGAGCTCACGTGATACATACACTGAGTCATCAGCGTGACGGCGTTCACGTTGAAGGGAATTCATTGGCTGATGAAGCCGCAAAGGGGGCTGTACGCACGGCTTCCGTAGCTGAAATCACTCGTTCTAAAACGAGAATAGACGGTGAGATTATAGTGGCTGTGAATGCTTGTCGCAAAAAGAGCAGAGCAGTACCAAAAAGGTTTCCACTCAAGTACTCCTACAAGTTAGATGCCAATAACATCCCATTTGCTCAGATTCCTGGAGTGGGGGATAGAGTAATTCCAAACATGGATCATAGGTAGGTTTAATTCTAGCAGCACACGAAGGGATAGGTTCTGCAAATGCAGGAGTTACAGCAACTGTTTCTTTACTGAAACAACGCTATTGGTGGCCTGGATTAACTAAGCAGACTAAAGACTATGGGGCGATTCCGATTCCGGCCGGAAATCTCCCCGACCGAGCCGGACCCGGAGAGAATTCCGACTGAATCGGACCCTAGCAGTCCGACCGAACGAGTACGATGCGCACGCATGCTATCGGACTCGAGTCGGTCGGACTCCCATTGAAGTCAATGGGAGCCTGTCGTACAACACGTACGCGGGCTCCCATTGACTCAATGGGTGCGAGGCGGACAAGGGCGCCCCTACAGCGTGTACGCGTCCATGCGCATCGCGGCATACATGCACAGGTAGGGGGACCCATGGGTCCCCCTGTGTGCGACACGCGCGCCTACGCGTACAGGGGGTCCGACGCAAACCCCCAAAGTCCGGCTCCGACAGCTTTTTCGAGCCGGACGGCGCGAGTCGATCGGATCTGCTCGCGGCGCGCATCGTACTTACCCGGCCGGGAAACGTCTCCATAGCGCGGTGCGAGTCGTGTCCATGCGAGTCGGTCGGAGCGTGTTGAAGCCGCGTTCGAGTCGGTCGGCGATTTCGCGGGTGCTTGCATCGTACTCGCTCAGCCGGACCCGCGTACGATTCGGTCGGGAAACAGGGCTCCGAATCGGATCCGGTGAATCCGGATCCGATTCGGAGCACTACCGGCCGAGATCGGAATCGGCCCCTATGTCTTGAAATGCGACATCTGCCAGCAGATCAAAGGTTCCACCGTAACACGTCCAGCACAGACACCATTATTAATATCTGACAAACCACTAGCGTGTGTTTACTTGGACCACTGCGGCCCCTTACAAAGAGATGGGGCTTACAGGTGTATCATGGTTGCAGTGGATTCCTGTTCGAGATTCCTAAGGGTGTGGCCCCAACGCTCGGCTGACGCTCGAACTGTTATAAAAGATTTGCGAGTCTTTATAGGAACATATGCAATTGGCACATTACATTCTGACCAGGGCTCTGCGTTTAGCTCCCAGGCTTACAAGGAGGCCATGCGAAGATTGGGTGTAGCATTGCGATACTCCTCTCCGTACCATCCCGAGGGAAATTCGGTCATGGAGAGGAAAAACCGAGACTTAAAGCAGTCTTTAACAGCTAGAGTATTAGGCACAGGTGAGAGTTGGGTGAAACATCTGTATGGAGTGCAGCGAGCATTCAATAATATGCCAAGAACAAGAATGTGGGTAGCTGATCTTGATTGTGAAGGCGCAGTGGCAATGAAAAGCCTTTTGACATCCATGATTGTTTGGCTGTTTTACAGGATCTAAATGAGTCCAGGACACAACAAAGTAATGTCCATATGAAGCAGACCGCCACTGGAGAAGTCATATCAGTCACCGCAAGACCTGTCTGGATCCCAAAAGTCGGGGATCTGCTCAGAGAGAAAATGGCGGACAAGAAAGAATTTGGGCCATCATACAGAAAGCCTGTACAGGTCCTAGCAGTTGAAGGAACAAGAACTGTACTTCTACCGCCTCTTGCCGGAAAAAAGGAGAAAAGATTTGTCTCAATCGACCTAATCAAACCACACTATGTGGCCGATACTGAGTAGTAGGCCACGTGGACTCCAAAGTAGCAGACGCCCTCCTCTCGCTACAGTTCAAGAAGTTCAAACGGAAAGACTCATCACGTTCGAAGAGTCTCCTGCAAGGAATGATGGACTATGCAATAATGCTATGGAACTCGTTTCCCTTGAACCTGAAGTTCAAATTCAGAACCAAAATGAAAGACAAATTTCAATTCGACCAAATACAGATGTCTACATCAACATGCCTCAACAAGAGCAAACTACGATTTCTACAAATCCTGACGCAATACCAACAATTGATCGAACTGCTTCTGGCTACTTCATAAACTTTGATACGTTTTCTTTGGATCCAAGTGAACCGGAAATGATGCCAGCCCAAAAATCGCGCAAGCAGCAAGTTAAAGACTTTTTGAACTCTCTTAAAAAGACTTACCTGGTGTCACCTTGGGTAGAACTATGGGTAATCACCGGGATACTTTTCTTTCTTTTCTGGTTAGGCTTATTAATAGTTTTTAGCATGCTTGTTAATGGAAAATACATTAGACAAAGCTCTGCAGCCCAAAAGGTGAACTTAATTTTAAAACCACACCAATCATCTCACCACACCTGTCATCAGTGAACATTACAGCAGTTCCTATATCTGATGGTATAGTTTGGGACAAGGTTGATTTCGATATATTTGGTCCGACCGAACTTTTGAGAATTCCTCATTTATTTAAAATATCGTTGAGTGATATCATTACCTCAAGTACATTTTCCGATGATTGGGATTTTGAGACTGTAAATAACATGTTGTCTGATTTGGAAAAATCTGCTGCATTTTATAATAGTGAAACATTGTAAAGCACATCAGATTTAGAAACAATGTATTGTTATCAACACTATGGTCATCACTTTCTGCATAAATCTGCTAATCCTAGAAATGTGTTCACTTACCACCAGTGGGAACATTGTCCAACACCGCCGAAAGTCAGTACAAAAACATTTACACAAAAGTTTCCATATTTTTCAGGGTTTAATATGTCCGACCCAGCATCATATTATTATAAGGTTGCACCAACATCAGCACAGAAAAATATGTTAACAATCACCAAACAGATTTACTCTGCTTCCTTTATTGCCCAGTTGTCTGAACAAGGTTTCGACTTATGGAAAGACACCATAGACTTAAAATCAGTCTGGGGTACTAGAGAATGGCAAGTTCAGGGAACAGACTCTTTGTTTAGAGCATGCCTTATCCCTCAACAAATCATGTTTTTTTAACGAGACAGTGCAACCGACGTCTTGCCTTGGACTAGCCAAGAATAAAGACTTGAACACACCTCGGCTGCCAACTCCATCACCGAGGGTAATATAACATCACAGAAAGAGATTACGTTGAATGAAATTATACAATACAACAGATCAGACCCCGATTGGAAGAAATAGTTGTCAGGCGAGATTCATGGGTAAAACCGAAGGGTTCGCTATCCATAGGCCAGATCCACGTTATGTACAGAGAGAAATCCAGGGGTAGTGACATCCTACAGTGTTGGGAAGTTGTGCCTTGATTGGCCAAAAACCTCAACACTCACAAATGTGAAACAACACTTATCCTTACTATCACAGGATGTGGATCTCAGGGATTTTTTACTAGGTCCCAGGAAGCCACGTCAGAAACGTTTCTATTATGCTGTTTACAATGAAATTTGGAAAATATCTCAACAAGAGGCCGCAGAGAGGTTACGTGAAATAGACGGTATAAATCTAGAAAAATCTCTAGCAGCGGTAGACAATGGGTTAACTACATTGACCTCCAGGATATATTCCTTAGGCAACATTGTATCTTCTGCGATAGACATACTGGAACAAGATTTGGCCATATTACAACACGGGCAATCTCAATTACGTTCCATTATGTAATTAAGCTGGACGCTGCAATCTTTGCGTGCAGGCTATGTGCCTTGGCGTTATATCAACAGTACGTCTCTGTTTTCTGAATACAATCTAACAGATAGACAGAAATGGCACAAAGGGGAGCAAAATATACAATACTGTGTATCGAAAAACTGGATAGATTAGCATTTACAGTGGCAGAATTCCCGTCCACTGAATGGCTAATCCATGGCCACATAACTCTACCGGTCACTACTTTTCAGTTTCAGTATTGCCTTGAACAAAAGCAGGCAGGCAGATATGAAGAAATGGGTAAGGAATACATTAAGGAATCATGGGTATTACCATACAGATTTCGATGCCGGAGTGGGGATTGAAAAGTGTTTCTAAGCGGTACAAACTCTGAGAATGCTTTAAGTGGATCACTCATATGCCAAGATATAATGCTGCATGGGGCTTGTAATGGTTCGGTAGCAAACCTGTCCTGCCATTTGAGGGGTGCCCCAGCCGCAGTGATTACTCCAGCATTCAGGCTACTTTCAAATGGGAGTTACTTGATGCTGAACAGTCAAGGCTGCTGCGGGATGCTCCCGGGCATTGCATATCTGGTAACCGTGAGCTCCAGGGTTACTTGTATGCAAGTATTGTTTCCACCACTATATACAGTCAGGGAGACGCCGTTATGGCCTTCACTCAATGTTTCTTTAATACGGTTTGATACTCTAAGCAGAATGAAAGCCATGCTTTTACAAAAGTCTGTGCCCTTAACCTCCGCTCGAGAGACTTTTGATCTTCAGATCGCAAGGTCTTCGGCAGAGATACAGGCGCTTATTCATACAAACTGCACTTTCCATTTCGCAGAAATGGTAAATCGTATCTTTAACATGTCTGATACGACAGGCATAGTCCACCTATTTAAGACCATAGGTTCTGGACTTCTGAGCACCTTTCAGACGGTACTTGGAGTTATACCAAACTTCATACACTCCGTACTCGGAAGCATCCTTGGAGGATTTCCGCTCATCCCGTTTCTAGTAGCAGGTATCCTGATTGTTTTATATTTACTACGCAATGGACGTCCCTGTCACCAAGGAGATGGAAAGAGCACTCCTGGAGCGTAAATACCGTGACCGCATGGTACAACATCTAGGCACGCCTCGCCTAAGAGAACTAAGTGCATCTTGGTTCTTGTCATTTCGACCAGTCTGGATGGACTGCATCTTACCTGTCCTCCGATGCCTGTTTTGCGGAGAAGAATGTGTGTTAGACCTTTGTTTGACACTCCCATCATGTGCGCAACCGGACGTGAATGCTTTACGGGACCGATAACGGCCCATGTTCTGCAGTGTCCTCAGCGTATTCCGATGTTGGTGGCGGCATTCCTTGAGCCCCCACAGGTAGTAACAGCACCTGTTGGTATGGACACCGGCTCCTCCTCTGACACCCAGGCTTTGGACGGCGCACAGGCTGCCCCAGCACCGGCTGCGGACCGTGTGGAACAGCATCTGTGCTCGATTGACGTACTCTGCGAGGTGCTACAGGAGCCGTCTACTGCAGAAGCAAGCAACGAAAATGTTGCGTCTACCAGCCAGGACACAAACATTTGACTCATTTGGCATGTCGTGTGCTGGAAGAAATTCGCCCTTTTTTAAAAACAAGCTCAAATTTGGAACTCAAAACAAAAATTGACATTCCTTTCATTTATTGGGCATACATGGCTTTTTAATGCTTATAGTGCTTCGGACTATAACTAAGGACACTTTAGAACTATGGCTTGTAAATATTTTTTTTTAGACAGTTTTAAGTTTTTTTGAAAGTTTTTAGAAGTTTTAAACGTTTTTAGCTAAACAGATGTTTTTAAACTTTGTGCGTACCAATATCTAGTTAGGCTAGTAGTACGGTAAATAAGTTACATATGTCTAGTCGGAAGAGGAGTGGGTGTTATATTCCATATAGGTGCCCCATATAGGCGCAGGTAACATTGCAAATTTTCACCTATATTCTTCCCTACATTACATACATAACGGTTCTTAGGGACTGACCTTTTACCTGGATACAACACTGCATTCAGAACGCGGGTTTCCCCCTAGTTCGAATCTCATACATTATGCATGAGGCTTCTTGGAAGCACAGCAGGACTAACATCTCCTGTATAATATCTCTGTATAAAGTTCAGGCCCGACGTCATCCTTTAGGCCGACACAGTAACACAGCAAGGTAGGACCCCTGGGGAGACCTATGGGTATATATACATCACATCTTGCTTAGAAAGATGGAGGAGACCGAGACTTCCCGGCTGACACACTGACCAGAGACGCTGAGGTTCCTGCATGCAGACACTCCAGCTCGCAGTGGTCTAATATCCCTCGCAGGGTGTCCAACTCGAGACCAGGACGGGGCCCCATATTCTCTCATTCTCAGGTAATGGGGTTGACTAGATCCTAGAGGGATTCTTGGCATAACACCTACACAGATGCTAGGTACATTTAGGTACATCTAGTTAGGGAGGCATTGTAGGAGTACGCACTTTTTATCATGTGTTTTATGTACTTGTTTTATGTGCAAGATGGTAGAACTTTACCATCCCTTTACTTTCGTAGTACTTCTAATCATATATCTCTGCTACTGTCTAATGATTGTTGCAGCTCATCTATTCTACACTAGAACAACAACTGTTCAATAAATACTTATTGAAAACGCCCAGCCTGTTTATTCTGTGTATCTCTCTGAGACAAACTAAGTGAGCACGAGTGACTGAGCGAAAGGTAGTATATTGTTTCCACGATTCTGAGGGATCAGGATTGACATGTTCTGAGGTTGCCAGAATCTATTCTCTCCTTGGTAAGAGGAGATTATAGTGGCACTGTGAGCTAGCTAATACAGACAGGCTAACGTATCCGGTGGGTGTGCACGGAATCAGTCCGCCGCCAATCCCACAGTTTATGTTATCCAAACGCGCAGATCCTGTATAGGCAATATAGGAACTACACGACAGAACCACCAAGAAAAGAACGTCATCAATAACAGAAGCCAGACGTGAACGATGCAATGTGCTGAGGGCTGTAACTGAGATTAGCAATGCAGGCACAAGCTCATGCTCTTCGAACAGCGAGCAGGGGGACCACAACTCTGAAGACAACAAGGACACTAGCTCTACAGAAGACACTGACGTTGAGCTGCCCAAGACTACTCCTGGCTCGGCAGATGACATCATTTAAGGAAGAGGCCGTGAGAAATAGTAACTTCCGAGCAGCTTTGAGTAAGCTGCACGCTACACTCAGGTGCTTCCAGCCCCTCATGGCCGTTATTTTTTTACCACTAATGGGGACTAAGACTTGAATCTTATGGTAACTGTGGTGGAGGGAGCCAGGGTAGAGGGCTCTGCGTAGACGTTGGATGCTTTAGCTAGCCCGGATGCAGTTTTTGCAGTTTTGCGGCTCCCCCGCGAGTAGATACCAGTTGGTATCTTGTTTGGATGGGAATTGTTCTTATGCCTGTCCTGGGGAGTGGGAGTTGGGGTTCAGGCTCTTTGGTTGTACTTCTGTTGGGAGTTTGGCGTGCCTTGCGGGTCGTGTGGGATGCTGATGTGCCATGGAGTAGATGAGGCGACGAAGTTACACAAACCCACAGGGAGAGGGGACGAATGCTACGAACCAGCACATAGCGCCCACCGTAGAATATAAAATCTTTTCTTGGAATGTTAGGGGGATGAATACCATGTCTAAATGACACAAAGTGTACGCCTATCTAGCATTGAGGGGAGTACAAATTGCCGTATTACAAGAGATGCATCTTAAAGCCAAGGAGGGGGCTGTGCTGCAGCGTAGATGGCGCGGGCAAGCCTAATACACAGACTACCCTGCCTTTGCTAAAGGGGTGTTAGTATGGATTAAACCTGGGGTCCCATTCCAATACACTGGGCACCTGGTGGACCCTGAGGGACGCTATGTAGTGGTGTCCGGGAGTGTGGACGTTTGTGATGTCACAATAGGGAGCCTTTATGGACCGAATGTAGACCAAGTGTCATTTTTGGCAACCCTCTCTAGGACATTGGCACCATACCTAGTAGGGTCGATGCTTTTGGGGGGTGACTAGAATTGTATAACAGATGTAGCACTATGCCGATCTCACCCATCTCTGAGAGAATCCCCATCCTGTAAATCGGCTAAGGCCCTGAAAGAATGGCAATTCCAGTGGGGCCTAGTTGACTCATGGTGAGTACTGTACCCATGGGAAAGAGATTACTAATTCTTCTCACACTTACATGACTTACATGTCCTGTTAGACGCCATACTAAGTTCCCCAGATATACATGAACTAATCGTACTTAGTGAATGTCTAGCCAGGACTATTTCCAACCACAACCCCCTACTGGTGGGCTTGCGATCGGCGAGACCCCGCCCTTGTATCCCTACCTGGCGACTGAAACCGGAATCCCTCAAGGACCCTGTATATCAGACCACAATACAGACTTCCATTAGTCAATATTTTGAGGAGAATGAGGGCACGGGATCAAACCCCCAGGTAGAATGGAATGCCTTTAAGGCAGTGGTTAGAGGCAGATGTATTTCCGAAACTGTGGGGACAAGGGGGACCCACCTAGGAGAAACATTAGCCGCAGAACATCGGCTATGGGACATAGAACAACAAAGACCCGAGCATGGGGAGGCTCAAGAGCTACTACTGGAAGCCAAAGAGAAGGTATCCGAGCAGGTCGAAAGACTGAGATGCTTTGATTACAGAAACTACATAATTAGGGCACAGATGGCGAGAGATCGTACCAGGGCTTTACTGGCATGGCTGGCCAATCTCCCCGAGAGGCTTGGTAATTTTAGAACTCAGGGAAGAGAACGCTCCCGTAATATGTAGTCAACAGGATATTAATCGAACATTTGGCGATTTCTATGCTGACCTATATCAAAGCAAGGTGACCTGTACAGAAGAGGACGGAGAGGCATTTTTGAGGCCGATAATTTTACCGACTATATCGGTTGCAGATTAGGAATCTTTGGGAGGAGGTATTGTGCTCTCAGAAGTCAGAGCTGCCATTAAAGCTATGGCCAGGAACAAGACCCCAGGCACAGATGGACTGCTGGTGGAGTTCTACTCGACATGTGGAGGAGCTGGGCCCACGGTTAGTGACTCTGTACAACTCGGCAAGAGAGGAGGGTAAACTTCCTGCAACTACACGGGAGGCCCTAGTGGTCCCCCTGTTAAAACCAGGCAAACCAGCCTTTGATAAAACAGGCTATAGGCCATTATCAATGCTCAATCTAGACTACAAGGTCCTGAGTAAAATCCTGGCCATGTGACTTCTTCCACATATGGCAACCCTCATCCACCGGGACCAGGCGGGATTCATTCCTGGCTGTAACACGGCCATCAATGTGCTGAGACTCCTACGAGTATTAGAGGCGGATTCCTATGAAAAAGAGGAAGCGGCAATATTTGCAGTGGACATTGAGAAGGCCTTTGATAGCCTGGAGTGGCCTTACCTCTATAGGGTAATGTTGAGATTTGGACTGGGACAGTGGCTTATGACATGGACCAAGTTGCTCTATACATACTCAGTGGCTAGGGTGAGGACGGGGGCATGATCTCAGACAGCTATCAAGTGAGCAGGGGCACTCGACAGGGGTGTCCTTTGTCGCCCCTCTTTTTGCACTGGCCATTGAGCCCTTAGCGTATCATGCCAGGACGGGAATCCACTACAGGGGCTTGGAAGTACTGGAGAATGCCACCACATAGCATTATACGTGACAATCTTTTTCTTTTTCTTCAGACCTTGAGAGAGGACTATATTGGAGCAAAGGAACTTCTAAGGTGCCTTGGGAAGGTATCGGGCTTGCTGGTCAATTGGAAAAAGTCATGCCTGTTACAGACTCTCATTGACAGGGACAGACCGGACACAGTACAGGACGTGGTGTAGGAACCCAGATGCCTCCCATATCTCAGAGTAAGGGTCTATCACGAACCATCCGATCGCCTGGAGGGTAATATTGGGAAGGCCATAAGGGGTTTGAAGGCCAATATGGAGTTCTGGTCTTTGTTGCCCCTTTCAGTGATAGGTAGGGTTGCCCTTTTGAAAATGGTGGCGTTACCACGATTGCTGTATTTCTTCATAGTCCTCCCGTTATGGATCCCAGCAAGTGTATTTTGAGACCTAAAGTCGCTAACAATTGGTTTCATCTGGGGATCTGGCAGGCGAAGAGTGACACTATCCACGACACAGAGACCTGCAATAGCGGGCGGACTAGCACTCTCAGATTTTGAAAGTTACTACCTGGCAGCCCAACTCCAGTGGTTCACGCAGTGGGTAGCTGATAGAATCCGGCGAACGGGAAATTTGGGCCCCTATATACCAAACCTCCGGCAGTTGGCACGATTAGTATTGTGGGTATCTACCCCGAAGGCAGATGATAGTTCAGAGTTTCAAGTACTCCACAGGTGCTGGATTACAGTGCTTACAAAGATCAAAAACTAAGCGAACCTATGCCCTGGAGATTCTGCTAGAAATTCTTCTCGTACTCCCGCATGGGGGTAACTGGCGTGGACTCAGGGAATGGGCAACAGCTGGGGTGTCTACAATATGGACTTTATATGAGGATGGCACATTGCTGCCATTTGAAGAATTCAGAGAGAGATATGAGCTCCCACACGGACACTTCCTTTTACACCGGGGCGCTCACGACAGCAATCCAGAAACACTGGGGACCGGGACTCTCAGAACCTCCATTGGCAGAAGGGTGCCAGTATTTTGTCTCATCCATGGGTACATACAAGGCAGTCACTTGTTTATATCGCTGACTCCAGAACGAAGGGAAACCCCCACTAGACAACTTACGGGTATGTTGGGAAAAAGACTTGGGGACCCCCAAAGATGAGAAGGTGTGGGAAGGATTACTATATCGCATTCCCAAGTTTTGTAGAAGTGCCCGATTTAAGTTGATTAATTTCTATGTGCTTCATTGGGCATATCTCACACCGGGGCGGATAAACCGTCACTTTGTGACGACGGAGGCCAAGTGTCCCCGAAGTGGAGAATCGAGAGCTGAATACCTCCATATGTTTTAGAGTTGTCCAGAACTTGGTAACTTCTGGAAGACAGTGACAGACACATTGACTGAGGTAGCAGATAGGGAAGTACACTGCACACCAGGACATTGTCTCCTCCACTGGTTCCCGCATACACCCAAGACTAAAGTAACTGGTAGTTTTCAGGACCTGGCGCTCCTTTTGGCTAAAAGGGAGATTGCTCAGAACTGGAAGGCACAGAGAGGGCCTAGTGCTGAGGGATAGAGAAGGGAAGTCCTAAGCTGGGCACACTATGAGGGAGCAGTACGACTCAGATGCCAGACGGGGCCAGGGATCCCTTGAGGCTGCCAGAGCTTGGGAGGCATTAGTAGAAGAATTGAAACACCCGGGCCACTCCCTACTCAAAGAACCCCTACATACGCCCTGATGACATGGATAACACTCTAGGCCTCGGAGAGAGTAGCTACGAGAAATGTGCACATATAGAGGTTTTCATAACTTGGGCATTAATATTAACATTACTATGGGGCATCCCCCGATACCCGCTTCATTCCACGAGGGGGAACAAAGTCAGTTTATCGCTTTTTTCCTAGTAGCAGGCCCAGCAGTGGCACGCCAGGGATGGGGTAAGGGGAGGGGTTTGCTGTTCCTAATAGGCAGCACCGCAAGTTGTTTATCAAGGACCTTATTGGCAGCAAAGACGCTATGTTCGACAGGATAACATTTCTAAATTGATAGCCTTATTATTACTGTTTGGGAGGGTCCAGTCTCCTGCATCTTGATGGGCACAAGATTGTGTGCATTGTCCACGGGAAGCGAAATGTCGACATTTAATGTTTATATGTCAAATTAGGTGCAATTCACCTGGTTGTACTTCGAAACAATAACATTTTTCTTTAAACAAACAGGATGACAGAGAGCTTTACTGCGGCACCCAGGAATTTGGAGATGGAAATGGCTATTACTGGGCGGGGTTACGATCTAAGAATACGAAGGGCTTCCTGATGGGTACATACTTCTAGTAACCTACATACAGGTGCGAGCCAAGTTTGCCGAGGGGATGTGTAACCTGGACAGGCAAACAAAACATGGGAGATGCTCTCTCCTGAAAGGTTACAGGTAGGACAGCAAGTGTCTCCTTTGCCAGCCCACCCAGCAGTAAATACTCTGAGGGGTAAGGTGCCTATTCAATACTGGAAATATAATTTCCTATGGAATGGAACAGGCACTAGATCCTGGAATTACTCGAACCCCAGAGTGGGCTTGATGTTAATGAAGTCACTGGTACTTAGACCTGACTGCTCTCCGAGATTCCTCAGCCACCACCAGTGACCAATATTTATTTTTCAACACAGCCTTAGACGGAAAGACAGTTGAAGCCGGGGGATCCCACAAGTCATGGAGCCCTAACAAGTACAGTGCTGACTTCATGTTTGAGAGCCATGAAATTTTGTTAAATTGGTCAGACTTCATGACTTCCTTTAGATTTTCCACATAATGGGAGAGTTCGGGCGTGGTCCACAGGCATCTCCAATACAATAGGGGCTGTAAGCGGATTTTACCCGATGCCCCTGTGATTCACAAATCACTCAAAAAGGATATATAACGGGGTACTAGGTGGAAGAGATGCAAGATTCCGAAGGAATTTATTCTCAGTTCTTATAAGGTCGTCATGTTTAGAAACCCCTTATAATTCAGCCCCATATAGAGCTGAACCCAAAGGTTTGGCCTCATAGCTCTTAAGTGCAGGTGAAATAGGTTTGGTAGGGGATGTAGAAAATTCCATGAGTATCACATTCCAAAATCCGTTTGAGTTTAGTGGTTTCCTTATTGATATGAAGGTGCCAGTAACTGCCCTCTGCAAATATGACCCCTAAATATGCAAAAGAATCAACCTCTGAAGGGGAACTCTCCCCACACATAGGCTGACCTTTAAGGATCTGTGTTGATTAAAAAACATCACCTTGATTTTAAGAGCGTTGATCTCCATGCCACGTGCGACACAAAACTCATTTAAACAGAGAATTGGAGATCAACAAGGTGTCATTCGCGAAGAGACGAATCGGAATTTTGGAACCAGCCAGAGATGGGGCATCCGCTTCCAAAACTGAGACAAAAAAGAAACCATATCATTAATAAAATGTGAGAACAGAGTGGGAGCCAGGACACAGCCCTGGCGAACGCCTTTACAAACTGGTACCCTTCCGTCAACTGGGCCTGGTTTTCCCCCCTCCCCCTGCAGATACACGAATAATTATCCTTGGTAAAGTGAATTAAAAGCGATAAAATGTCAGGGGGCATTGCCAGGTCAGCCAAGGCACTCCAAAAGGCCGGCTCGAGGAGTCAAATCCAAAGCGACATAAAGGATGCCCCCGCCAATCAGAACAGTTCTCCAATAAATTAACACAAAGCGGAAAACCTGGTCGATGGTTGGCTTTTACACTCATTATTCAGAAATCAATGAGTGTTTTTGCCTGAAAAGTTAAGGACAGGACTACAGGGCCTGTAAGGGACCCGTTTCAATGCCCATTGCTTATATCCTTACAAAACATAAGCGGTATGGTTTAAAAAGACCACACCCCTGACACAGAGCTGCAGTACACATTTTATAAACTGAAATAAGGAAAACAGCTGATAAGGATCACTTTAAAGGTTTTCCACTACACGCATCAACCGGTTATTTCAGTACGTCCAGGAATGGTGCACTTCCCTACCCGGAGAAAACAATGTTGTTCAAAGAAAGATGAGAAAACGAAAGTAGTGCTTCGTTGACAAACTCTGTAAAGTGGCGCTAATGTGTTTGGTTGTGAATGCAACCAATCTGGCCACTTTGCGACCACTCTGTCTTGCTTCATGAAGTTATTTTTTGTATTTTGAAAGTTTTTTTCTCTCCGCCAGAGGCTGCATTTTTTTTTAATACAAAAATGTTCAGAAAAAGAGGACATTTCCAGCAAAAGTGTTTCTGTCTGTTTTGGATCCATTTCACAGGGGAACGAATGAAGGAAACAAGAGGAAAGAGAAGGTAAGAGCCGGTTCTTGAAGTCACGGTTTTCAGCAAGTGAGGAGGACCGAGACAGAAAGAGAGGGAATAAGAGGAAGAAAGAGGGATGGGAGGGGGTAAGGGGGGGGGCAGCTGCCACCTTTCTGGTCTTCTCTGGACAAGAAGGAAAAGACAGAGTCCTTTTCCTTCTCTGCCCACCCCGCCCTTCCCCGAAAGGCCAAGCCATATCTATTGTCCTTGGTTCTGTCATCCTGGGACACATTTTTAAAATAGAAAAGGTAGAGGAACGGATTCTATTAAATTGAAAAAAGTAGGGGCACACCGTGCCCTGCCAATCCCGCCCACTTTGACCACTGGCCATTGTACGAGAGCTTATTGGTCCAAGGTCAGTGAAGGTACGAGCGAGGTGCGAGTGCGTGTCAAAAAGGGTAAATGAGCACCAAGTTGGTTTGAAGAGAAGTTTAATCCAATACAAAGGAGCCCACGTGTAGCACTCCACCTCCTGTAACTTACAACTGCCCATAGGTGTGTTGATTTGAGCTCACAATGAGTAGAGCTTGACAATGGAATACATAGCAAAAAACATGTTTCTGTCAGGTAAGTAGAGAACACCATGACTATTTGCACAGGTTCAGTGTAAAGTTAATCTCATAATTTAACCATAGTTGTCCTTTTAATTTAGACCCAATCACAAACTTGAAAGTTTCTGTCTTTCACAGAGTGTTTGTTATCAAAACACGACTTGTGCGCAGCCTATTGATATGCAACTGTATTTGCAACGTCTTTATAATCCTTACAAGAGCAGATATCATCCTTTGACCTTAAATACTTGAACCAATTTGGACATACTTTTAATCTCGGATCACTTCTTCTTAAAAGTTGAAAAGGCCTGTGGTGTTATGTGGAGTGACTAAGCATGCCCATAACATTTTCTTGAGGAATCCCTCTATTGGCGCACCTATAGCTAAGGCAGACTGGATACCCTCCTTCAGAAACTTAATTTTTTCTCAACTAATCCATTGGAAGTTTGAGAATACAATGTAATTCTTAAATGTTTGATATGAAAAGATTCAATTAAATCCTTCATCTGTAATGAGGTAAAATATGTACCATTATCAGATCTGTGGTGGGCCTTCAATGGCAAAGATTTTCCTTAGAAATGTGATCACTTATACGGTGGTAGGTGCAGCTGTGAATTAAAAAATCTACCCACTTTGAGAAGAAGGCCGTTAAGACTAATAAGTATCTCTTCTCACTCTTTAGTCTTTCAAACGGAATTGCAAAATTTAACTCAACCTCACACCAAACATCCTCTGGAAAACGCACTATGTGTACAAGAGTCCGACAAGTCTTCCAATGTATATCAGAAATCAAACATGTGTCACAGTTGACTATCCAGTTAGAGACCTGAGCATTCATCAATGGCCTCCAAAAATATTGCTTCAGGTTTTTTACAAGTTCCTCCCACCCGAAGATGTCCTTCTTGTGCTGTTTTGATTAGAATTTCACAAATTGAAGAAGGTGGAATACTTACATCATTACACGTCAAAACACCTTTCGATATGGAAAGTTTACTTCCTAGTTGTGCAAAAGGTTTGAGAGATGATGGCAAAGATCTTTCCCTGGAACATCATTTCTTGACAAACTCCATGGCCATTACCAAAGTCTCATCTTTTTCTGCTGCCCTCAACCAATCTTTTGGAGATAATATCCCAGTAGAATCTAAAACATCTTCAAACACATCCATCATACACTCTACATCATCCTCTTGCGGAACAGTGCTCAAAGCCATTCTCTAAAAGCAGTCAGCCCTAACATTCCTGCTTCCAGAGATGTACTTGTTTGTAGAATTAGATTCTTGCAGGCGAGACAACAATCTGATTAGCCTTTTCTGATGCCTTACCAGAACCATTCCCATTCAGCTTACAAATTAGTTGTTTGTGGTCTGTAAAGATTTCAAATTGTGAGTCCCATAAAAATGTTTTGGATTTCTCTGATGCCTACGTACATGCCAATGGTTCCAGTCCTATTGTGCTGTAATTCTGCTTGTTTTAAACAGCAAGAGGCGAAAGCAATGGTTTGTTCTCTGTTATTAACCCACCTTAAAAGAACAGCACCTAAGCCTGTTTGACTCGCATCTACAGTGAGCAAACCCTTATGACCAGGTGAGAAAGGAGAAAGTGCTGGTGCTAACACAATTAATTGTTTGACTTTTCCAAAGCCTTCATTAATGGAATCGTTCCATTCTAATTTCACACCCTTCCTTAACATATTGTGTAAAGTTTGAACTTTGAGAGCATATCCCTGAATAAATCTTGAATAGTGTTCACTCTTTCCCAAAAAGGAATTCAGTGTATCTTTAGCCCAAGGAGGCACAACATCTTTTATCGCCCGAATGAGTGAAAACCTGGGTTTGATACCTAACGGCGTGATGCACCCAAGTAATCCAATTCTTTTGCAAAGAATTTACATTTCTCACATTTCAAAGTTATACCAACATCCTTGAAAATGGCCATCATTTTCTCTAAAATCATATTGTGTTCATGATTGTTTTTTGCTATTATCAGTACGTCATCTAGGTATACTAGAACCCCACTAATACCTGCTACAATGGTGTCCATCAGCTTTGAAACCTTTGAATCTTGCCAATATTTTTGCTGGACTCAATCAGTGAGTTCATCATTTAACATTACTGTTGCGTTACATCCTGGAAGAAGCATTAGACCTAGTTTGGCCAGGTCTTGCCAACCAACAATATTTTTCCCTTTAATAGCCACATAAATTGTTGTCACAGTCTCTCTCCCAAGGCATACCAGATTGTCCATAAAGTATCCCAACATGTCGATATTTTGATCTCCATATGCCCTGGGATGAACATCTGTTGGATTGAGAGATTCTTTTTCTTAGCCCAAAATTGGTACAATAAAACATCTGAGATCATCGTAATTGGAGCCCCAGAATCTGCCATCATGTTTAGATTTATTTCACGAATTTTTACCTCACACAACGGGCATTTTACCTGTTTTACCAAAGGTGTATCAGTGACTAAGTGTGAGCACCAATTTTGATAAGGCATGCACACATTCATAATTTTTAACAACTACTCTGCTTACTTTTATGTTACTTTTACTACTCCTACAGACACTCTGAAAATGACCAAGCTTATAACACTTGTTGCCACGTATACCAAACGCTGTACCAGAAGGGTTGTTGCTTAAGTGTGCTCTGCAGCACCACTTTTCCTTTGAAATCCCTTTGTTGATTCACCATTTTGCACATAATTAAAAGAAGAAAACGTAGGCTCATTTGCCATGCATTTGCTCAACACTATTAAACGCTCACTATTTTTGGCGATGTCTAATACTTAACCCAACACTGGGTCCCTGTAGCTTAATAGGAGTTCCTCTATTTTCTTAGAATGACAACTTTAAAGAACTGGTCTCTAATGTATAAATCCAGAGATGTTCCAACATTATATGTAGAGGCCAAGTATCTTAAGGCCAAAATATAATCCTCAACTGTTTCCTCCAGGTTTTCTTTAAATTTGAAAAACGGAACCTCTCTAGTAACATGCTTGTCTGCTCAGTAAATTTATTAAGGAATTCCTCAGCACACGTCTGTTATGTCACAATATACATAAACATGCTTGATGTGAGCATAAGTAAAATACAAGTAGGTAAGTTCTTATTTCTTTTTTCCTTTTTATTTTCCGATGTTCAGACAGCCGACACGTGTTTCGTCGCTTACATGGGAATTAATCCCGCGACTTTATCAAGGCTATTGTCTTCCTGTGTATAACCTTTATTAGTGGTGTTAATTCCAACCCACACTGGGATTCAATATCTCACGACGTCTCACTTCTCAATGTTAAATCCAAGGGATCCCTGTATGTCCCAGAAGTCCAGAATCTTATTTCTTAGTAGTTTGATCCCACACACGGACGTCGCTCCTCGTGTTGCCGAGTACGGTGCACCTCTAGTCTGAGAAGCTCTAGTAAATATGCTAATAAAAAACCCAACAAAATAAACCGACAATTTACTGCTCCTTTAGAACCACCCACTAAACTATTCTTCATCACATAGTACAGAACTAAAAGCTGGCAGCTGATTCCGTTACATGACAATCACAAACTGATTTTGAAACTAGTGCATGTTGCTTCACATTTTATCATAAATTTAGTCAGAGACCGTTAGTTGCAAGCTGTCCTGGTTTAACCTTCAGCCTGTGTACATAATTTTCTATGTTCTACCCTTTGCTAAATAATCAGAGAATAATTTCCTTTTGAGTATATACTATGGTTTGGTAGTCCTTTCATAGTATCTCACACTCGCCTGCTGGCTTCTGGCGAGGTTTGCCATCTGATTCCATAACGATTATGACGCAAGGAGTGTGCAATCTCAACTCTGTGCTCACATTGAGAAATTCCAACTGCTGGATCAACATCAATCAGGCTTTCGGAGAGGCCACAGCACAGAATCGGCACTCACTCACATCTTGGATGACATTTTAAAGTTGCTAGACCAAAATGAATCCTGCCTCCTCATTCTCCTTGACATATCTTCTGCCTTCGACACTGTTAACCACAGCAAATTACTTTCCACGCTAGAACACCGGATGCGTCTATCAGGTGTGGTTTTGCAATGGTTCTCTTCCTTTCTCCACAATAGATCTCAAAGAGTCAAAGTGACTCAATCCCTATCTCTGCTGTCTACAGTCTTGATGAGGGTTCCACAAGGGTCCGCCCTTTCTCCCATACTCTTCAATTTATTCATGGAACCTTTAGCTAACGCCCTGAACTCAGCGAACATTCTCTTTCACATGTACGCAGATGACACCCAATTTTATTTGAAAGTCTCCTCCCTGGAAGACTTCATTTCACTCAACTCCATCTTGATGAACACCCAAAACTGGCTCACTGAAAACTATCTCATGCTCAACACCTCCAAAACAGAATTCCTCCTCATTGCTCCCCGTAACCATGCCCCCAAGATTGACCTCTGGATGCATCATCTTTCAGCCTTCAACTGCTCCCCCCACATTATCGAGTCTGCTAAATCTCTAGGAATCACCCTAGACAGGCACTGAACATGCAGAAACATATTAGCAATGCAACCAAGGGTGCTAAACACCAGATGAGGCTACTAAGGAATTTGAAACCATTCCTCCCACAGGAAGACTTCAAATGGGCGGTTCACGCTTTAGTATTGCCAAGGCTTGACTACGGCAGTACCACTCTTTGCGGTCTCCCCAAACAAAGCTTGGTTCCACTTACGGCTTCCATTAATGCCGCAGCCAGATTGATTACTGGTACAAAAAGAAATGATCACATATCCCCAGCCTTAAAATCCCTAAATTGGTTACCATATGAAGCTAGAATACAACTAAAGATCGCTTGCTTGACTCACAAAGCACTGCACTTCAAGACCCCCATCTATCTGGCTCACAAACTTGAATTATCAGGGGGTGGCCGTCCGTCTCGAAGTGCAAATTCACTGCTCCTGAAACCTCAAATCTTCCACAAAAAGAGAACGAGTAACAGAGCATTCTCGGGCATGGCCCCGAAGATTTGGAATTCCCTTCCACCGGAAGTTTGTCGAAACCCATCCACCGCTTCCTTCAAAAAAGAAGTGAAAAAAATCCTAATGCTGAAATTCCTGCAATAAAGTCCTGGTTCAGCTGCCTCAATACTGCTCTCTTCTCTGATGCTATGACTGTCCAGTACATAGTTACACTTATGGGTTTAACAGTGTGAACAGGACACTCCACAACTTTGTATGTTATTTATGTAATGTCTCTCTCCCATTACCTGATCGCCATCTTTTACATTTGTATAATCCGGTGTTTAATAGGGTTGGTAGGCTATAATCCTACTGGTACTGTGTACATTGCCTATTCTTCTCTATTAATGGATCTGTCCGGTCTTGTTTTAAATCCTCTGAATCATGTTGTTGTCATGCTCTCGTCTTGAACCTATTGGTAACGTTTGTCTTGAACCTATTTGTAACGTTTGTGCTTGTCACACTTTGTTATCCTACCTACCACAACTGTGAAGCGCTCTGATACCCTCCTGGGTCTTGTTCGCGCTATACAAAACTTTATAAATAAATAAATAAGGAGGCTCTGGAGTTCTGCTTGGTCTGTCAGTGACTAACCAATAGAATCCATGCACGTGATAGAGACAGGATGGCTAAGACAACGTGAGGTACTGCAGAGAACACCCTCAGCCTCTTACTTCATTCCCTGTATGGCAGACTCACTCGCCACTAGTGTACACGTCCTAACACAGATAATGGGTAGACTAATTAGCATATGTAAGTCACAATGACATTGCTGGAAGCAATGTCATATCCTTAAAATATTCCTCACTTTTAATGTGGATGAGGCATAGTTTACAAAAGCAAGTTAATATAATCATGCAAAACCCCACTTTGGTTTTACATGTTGTAAATAAAATGTATGGTTTCAACATTTGTGTGCCCAATTCTATGTCAGGAATGGAGCCTTTTGGTTATGCTTCTCTTTCTTTACTTTTAGAAATCACAGCAGCCAATGAAACATTATTAAATTGAAAACTGCACTTCCCATGAACCCTTGTAGTCCACTCTCTCCACTAATCACAGGGGTCATGTACAGTATATATACGAATGTCACTATAGTTCCTCCTCTTTCTTTGCTGCTGCAGCAGCTGAGTTAAGTCATTTTATTCTTACTACTTTGCCTTGTAATTACGACTTGTATTTATTGTTCATGGTTTTTGGTGATGACCGCGCAATTGTGCGCTCGGGGGCTGTGCAGCCCGGTCGTCTGCTTTGTCGCCATGGAGCGGGACGCGCGCTTCGGGGCCAGTCCTCTTTTTATTATAGTGTTCGGGCATGCGCGGTAGCCTGATACGACATTCTCTTTGCCGATCAGCTCCTCGCTCTGCACATTTTCCAAGAGACTGAGCCCCAGAAGACCTGGTGAACACCCGACGGGGCGAATAAACGGATCAAAGGCCTTGCCTCAGGAGCGTTTGGTGACTCCGTCCACTATTGAAACTTTTGGCACCAATCCAGGGCATTTTGCTGCCCTCCATCAAGTGTTCTCTGTGGGACTCTCTGCACCCTTACCAGGGCTACTCTCCCCCTTAAACCTCTTCCACCCCTCTAGTGTTGCAGAATGGTGTACTGTGCCGATGAGGGTGAGGATTATTTGGAATATGCTGAAGTCCTTTGTGAACAGCATATGGACGAGCTCTTAGTGGAGGCACTTGACACACAGGTGCAGGACTCTGTGAATCGAGCCTTGATAAAGGCTTTGCAGCCATTTACCCGTCCCTGGCACGCTACGGATAGCGTGAGTTGGTAGGCCCTTGAGGGGACCCTGTTAAGCAAGATATGGCTTTGCATGAGTCCTCCATGAGATTCTCTTCGGCTGAAGTCCTTTCCCAGATGGTGCACTCGGTCTTGCTTGACCACGAGTATGGACGTACAAATTCATTTGAACCACCCAGGTTCTCCAAGAGCTCCACTGTACGGCGGAGGCATCTTCTTCCTCTTCTCCTTCCCCTTCGGATACTGAGACCACCCAAGAAGATTTTGAACTAGCCACCAAACGCAAAGAGCGACACGGACTGGAAATTCCCTCCAACAAAAACTTGCTATTTGATCCCAGAGAGATTATACATACTCGTTCTACAGAATGGGTGCTCTGTGTTGAAGTGGCCCATTACATGCAAGATAACCTGCGACAGGGATTCACGCATGAAGTGCGCAATACGTTGAGGTTGGAGTGCCCACACCCTTCTTTCTTAGAGTAAAGTGGCGGATACGCCTGAACTCGATTCTAACATGGCCACTTTTCTTTAACAATTTCCAAAGACCCCAAGAAGGTTCTTGATAGGGCTTGGCATGGGTATCAGGATAAGCTACTAGACATTTCTGGTCGACTCACTAAAATCTTGGACCTGGCGCTACAGGCAAAGGATAACCAGTCCCAGTTGGATCCTTGGGAGATTCTCAAATGGGTGCAGAGAGTATTGTGTTTATTAGTAAATGCCAACTGCGCCTTATCCACAGAAAGTTGTTAATTGGTGCTGATACGCATTGATCCCCAGCTCGCTGACCTAGCCTCCACGGAGGCCAGCACACTGGCTAACAGCTTATTATTTGGTGACAAGTTCGTGAAGGTCTTGGGAAAGTATGTCTCAACCGTTTGTGCTTTCTATAAAGCACAATCATCTCTGAAGAAGGTGTTCAACAGGGGGCCTTTATGTCAGGGCCAGACACTATTCCACCAGGCCTCACGTGGATATATGCAAGATGTGGGGGCACTCCCCCCAACCAACTCCAACTTCTACCCCACTCACAACAGGGGCGGGCGATGACGTGGCCGTCGTTGCTGATATGGTGGCAGAGACAACACCGCATACTCCTCTTATACAGGTGAGCATTCTTCCTCAGTCAGAGGTTTTGGTGGGGGGAAGGATTCAGTTGTTATACCACAATTGGAAACGATATCACAAGACCCATGGGTATTACAAACAGTCCAGGGTTTTCGACTGGAGTTTTACTCGACCGCGAATCAAGGGAGACATCCTTTCCCTCTCAATTTTTCCCAAACAGAGACCTTTTTCATAGAGGAAGAAATGTGTTCCCCGATAACCAAAAGGGCGGTGGCCCAAACTTCCCTACACCCGAGAGGGTTCGTCAGTACGGTCTTTTTGGTTCCCAAGGAGGATCAGGGATTCACTTTGGTTCTCAACCTCAAAGAATTCAATTCTTGGATTATGTATCACCACTTGAAGATGGAGGGCATACATTTGCTACGCGATCTGTTACAGAAATGAGACTGGCTAGTACGTATTTGGCAGTTCCCATTTTTGCTCCGCATCAGAGATTTCTTCAGTATCAATGGTGTCATCGGTGGTACGAGTTTACCGCCATGCCCTACAGCCTGTCCTCGGCTCCATAGTGTTTCAACTAGCTCCTCCGACCGGTTGTTCAATACCTTCGGGAGCAAGGTGTGTGACTTATCATAGACCCAGATGATATTCTCATCATGGCACAAGACAGAGAGATCGTTCTCCTTCACTTGTCCTGGACGAGTTGGATTCTGCAGGATCTGGGTTTTGTCCTCAACACGGAGAAGTCAGGCATGATCCCATCACAAGTATTGGATTTTCTGTGCTTCCATGTGGACTCGGTCCAAGCCCAACTTCTCTTACTCTTACGGAAAAGATTGTCCATCAAGAAGGATTTGAGGAGAGCCCTTGCCTCTCAGACTTTATCCTTGAGGACCCTGGCATGCCTAGTAGGATTACTGGCATCTTCCATTCAGGCCATTTTTCTGGGTCCCCTCCATTACCGGGCCTGTAAGAAATGGGATTTTTGGCAGGCTAGGGCATGTGCCAAAGCCAGGCAAAAACATCCACTCTAGTCAGGATAAGGGAGTTACACTCCAAAAATAACCCCTGCTCACCCCCTTGGTAGCTTGGCACGAGCAGTCAGGCTTATCTTAGAGGCAGTGTGTAAAGCATTTGCACATAACCAACAGTAATACAGTGTACGCCCTACAAAAGGACACCACACCAGTTTAGAAAAATATCCAATATTTTTATATACTTAAGACAAGACCAAAAACGATAAAAATCCACAATACAGTACTTAAAAATTTTCAGCTATCAAAATATGCTTGAAAAACAGTTCCTTGATGTCGATAGCTTCGTCCGGGGCTATCACGGCGTCGTGAACAAACAAATCCAAACAGTTCTGGCTGACCCCGCGATACGGGCCAGCTACGGTGTCGGGCAGACCCACAAACAGTACCTTTTAGAAATGCAGGGCGTCGGCGGCTTCTCGTTGAGCTTCCGAAAGCACGGCGTCTGCAGGCGTCGGTTCCGGAGGTCGATGCAGGAGTCGTCGGGGCCCTCGAAGTCACACGCGTTGCAGATCGATCTCCTCTCTGTTGAAGTCAGGAGCGCTGGCGTCGGCAGGCGCTGGGTGCTGCGGTGCGAAGTGCAGCAGTGCGGTGCCCTCAGGTCGCGGTGCGAGCAGTGGCTCGGTGGCGGCGTCGGATGGTGTCGTCGGTGAGACAAGGGTCGCGGTGCGAGATGAAGGCGGTGCTCGTCACGGTGCTGGCAGGTCACGGTGCTGAAGCTCTGTTGTCGTCTGATAAACTAGAGTCGATGGCGCCGGCATCGGCAGGCCAAGGCTGCAGTGCGGGATGAGGGCGGTGTGTCGTGTATCTTTATGAGCGGTGCCCTCGAACCACGGTGCAAGCAGCGGCGTCGATTTCGGCATGGAGCGGCGTCGTCGGGGATACCAAGGCGTCGTCGTGAAGCAAGGCGGTGCGGTGCCCACAGGTCGCGGTGCGAGCAGCGGCTCGGTGGCGGCGTCAGCAGGCGGCGTCGGTGAGAGCAGGGTCGCGGTGCGGCGGTGCCCTCTGCGGTGCCAAGGCGTCGTCGTGCAGCTAGGCGGTGCGGAGTGCGGTACCCACAGGTCGCGGTGCGAGCAGCGGCTCATTGGCGGCATCAGCAGGTGTCGTCGGTGAGACCAGGGTCGCGGTGCGGCGTTGCGGCGGTGCCCTCTGCGGTGCCTTCAGGACACGGAGTCGGCAGCGACGTCGTAGACGTCGTTGGGTTGCTTTTCTTCTGTTGCAGCACAAAACACACAGTCCCCAGTGCTGAGGGCAGAAGAACTTGAAGTCTTTGCTGTTCCTAAGACTTCTTGAACAGGGGGCAAGCTCTACCTCAAGCCCTTGGAGAAACTCACAAAAGTAGATTGCAGAAAGTCCAGTCCAGGCCTTTCACTGCCCAAGACAGAAGCAGCCACTGCAGGCCAACACAGCAAAGCACACAGCAAAGTGGTAGTTCCTCCTCACAGCTTCTCCGGCTCTTCTTCTTGGCAGTCTTCTTGATCCAAAAGAGTTCTAAAGTTCAGGGGTCTGGGCCCAAATATTTATATCCCAAAATCCTTTGATCCTTTAGGCAGAGTGTGTCTGTGCCCAGCCAGAACCAGTTCTGCCTTCTCTGGTGTGACTTCCTGGCAGGAGGTGGAGACGGCATTGTCAGAGGCAGACCAGGCCCTTTGAGGTGCAAGGAAATCTCCTCCCCCTTCCCCAGTTGCAGCCCAGGTCTATTCAGCCCTTTCCTGACCCACCTAGACTATCTGGAGCCACTCCTGCTCCCCAGCCTTCTGTCATCCAAAACCCAGACAGGCAATCCACATTCCAACAGAGGCACACAGGATGACTGAGCAAGAAAATACCTACTTTCTAAAAGTGGTATTTTCAAACACAGAATGTAAAAATCGCCTTCACTAAAAGATGCATCTTTAGATTCTGAGTTCAGGCATACTAAACTTTATTTTCTTACCTAGTTCCCAGGGCCAGTTATGTTTATAAGATGTTATAAACAAACTTTCCATTCTGTCCTATGGGGAACAGGTAGCCTTGCAATAGTGAAAAACGAAATTGGCAATAATTCACTATCAGGACATGCCACACACACCAGGGCATGTCCTACCATTCACATACACTGCACCCTGCACACAGGGGCACCTTGGGCCCACCTTAGGGGTGGCTGACATGTAAGAAAAGGAAACGTTGGGGCCTGGCAAGTGGGTGCACTTGCCAAGTCGACATGGCAGTACCAGACTGCGCGCAGACTCTGCAATGGCAGGTCTGAGTTACCTTTTCAGGGCTACTCACATGGGTGGCACAATCAGTGCTGCAGGCCCACTAGTAGCATTTGATTTACAGGCCCTGGCACACTCAGTGCACTTTACTAGGGACTAACAAGTAAATCAAATATCCAATCATGGAAACACCAATCCATAACACAATTTACACAGAGAGCATATGCACTTTAGCACTGATTAGCAGTGGTAAAATGCCCAGAGTCCTAAAACCAACACAAACAGGTCAGGAAAAAGTAGGAGGAAGAAGCAAAATGTTTGGGGATAACCCTGCAAAAAGGGCCATTTCCAGCAGGGCCCTTCAACGGTTGAAAATTCTACACATTCGCAAGGGTCTGACTTATTCCGAGCAGATTACCTTGTCCGAGAAGGTGAAGATGGAGATGTCTTTGTGGCTGGAGCACATGGATGCCTGGAACGGCAGAGCCATTTTTGCCTCAGTCCCAGAGGTGGTGGTCGAGTCGGATGCCAGCTGTTGGGGAGCCAGTTGCAGTCTTGTGGAGACTGGGTACAGGTGGTCCATGGATGAACTCTCTCTCCACATCAATTGCCTAGAGTTACTGGCAGGCTCTTTTGCAATTCGTACCTTGTCACCATGCAAAACAAGTTGTTGTATTCTACTGAGGAAGGACAATGTATCGGCAGTCCGATACATCAATCGACTGGGCGGCACGAGGTCACACCTTCTGGTGGAGATTGGCAAAGAATTTTGGCATTATTGCCTTCAGAATTTGATACCAGTGACGGCGGAATACATCCCGGGCAAGTCCAATGTGAGAGCAGATTGGAATTCCCAATTTCTCCGCGATTCTAGCAATTGCAAACTGCATCCGGAAGTGTTTCATCTCTTGAACCTGCGCTTGGGTCCCTGCACACTGGATCTATTTGCCTTCCGGCTCAAAGCGCAACCCCACTCTCTTACAGTTGGAGGCTGGACCCTCGAGCCCTGTGCTCAGATGCTTTTCTCCAATACTGGTCGACGGCTTTGTTGTATGCTTTCCCTCCATTTGCAATGATCCAGATGGTGTTGACACAGGTGAGCAGACAACCATCGGAGGTGGTTCTGGTTTCATCTCTTTGGAAAGCTCAGTTATGGTTTCCAGTGGTGATGGAGTTATCCTGCATGCTTCCAGTTCAAGTGCAAACCAACCCGGACGTTCTGATAGATCTGGCATGCCTTCATCATCCATTAGTGATTCAGAGGCTCTTTATGGTATAACTTCTCGTTTCCTAAAGTCTCACCTAGTCTTCTATATCCCAGCCAGATGTCCCAGTTCCTCCAATACCTTGCTCCTACACATTCCGAGATTCAAAAAGAAACTGGCTGGTGGTAGATCTTTTTCCCTTATAGTACCTAAAGTATAGAACCAATTTCTGCTGAACTTAATACTAATTACATCTGACTTTAGCTTCCGTAAGAAACCTTTTTTTTTTTTTGTGGTTTTTATTAGTAATTTCAAAACATACATAACAACGGGATCAGGTTGACCTGCACTCGCACATCAGCATACGGTACATCTTAAGCATTGTTCTGCGAGAAGAAAAAAAAAGAACGTACTTCTACTTATTACATTATTTGGCATACATCGAATCAATATTCACATCACATCAGTATTTAGTATATCAGGGTTGTCTCTTAAGTAGCTTGTTAGTGGTTCCCAGAAGTCTGTAGGCTTGGAGGCTGATGGTAATTCTTCCGCATATAGCTGGAAATTGTCTCTGCAATACAACAAGTCCATTATCCAACTTTTAATTGTAGGGGAGTTTTTACTGTTCCAGTGTATTGAGATTCTTCTCTAAGCGAGTAATATTGCTTTGGCCACAAATTTCTTCTTAGTGGATTTGAATTACTTTAGGAGACCTAATAAGCATAACTTCATAGAACATTCTATATAACAGTTCATCATGTTTCCTAATACGTGTATTACACTTCCCCAATATGCGCCAATCTTTACACAGTACCATGCAAGATGTATAAAGTCTGCATCAGCTGCTCCACAGCTGCAGCATCTTGCCTCCTCAAGTAGGCCGTACCTCTGTAGCCTCAGTGGCGTGTAATATGTCTGATCTAAGTACTTGTAGTGTATTATTCGTAAATTGCCATTTGGAGACAATAGTTCTGTCAAAGCGCAGCAGGATTGCCACTCTTCTGCTGCTATTGGGGTATCTAGCACTGCATTCCATCTGTCTTGTGCTTTGCTTGACCCTTTGAGCATTTCTGCTTGCATGGCTCTATATAGTCTTGTTACCAAATGGGAACTATCAGCATTCGCTATTATCATTTGCAATGGTATCAGGGTAGGTGGTTCAGCTGGGTAGGTGGGATATAGTTTTTTAATTGCTTCACATAGCCTATGATATGTGAATTTAAACAGAAGTGTCTGGTTACTTACAAATGACAATTCGTCAGGGCTAATGAAAGTACCGTTGGTGTATAGATCGCCCATGGTTACCAAACCCACCTGTTGCAGCAGTTCCATGCTGCCTTTATCTTGCGTTACTGAAAGTGATGGGTGCTGGGATATCGGCATATTTGGTGCGTACAGTGGTGTTTTGTTAGCTAAGTGTCCCATTCGTTTCCATGCTGAAGATGTTGTCTGTATTGTGTTAATCTCAGTTTTGAGTATGTGCGATCTGTGATGCGTTATTATGCTGTTTAATGGGATCGGATTAGCATCACCATCTTCTACCGCTAGATGTGGCATGTATCTCACTGGATGATACCAATAGTGTGCATATTGTGCCTGGGCACATAGATAGTATAGCGGTAAGTCCGGCACTGTGAAACCGCCATTTACATACGGTAAGGTTAGTGTTTGTAAGTCTATTCGCGCTTGTTTCCCTGCCCATATTAATTTGGTGAGGCATGCGTTAAGTCTCTTAAATATTGTGGTTGGCGGGGTTATGGGGATGTTGGAGAATAAATACAGGAATCTGGGTAATATCACCATTTTTATGAGGGATATTCTGACTGCTAACGATAATGGCAGTCTAATCCATCTGTTGATTTGTGTTTCCAGTTTGTCTATTGCTATCCCATAATTGGTTCTTAGCACTGTGTCTGGGTTTCTATGTATCCATATTCCCAAATATTTAACTGGTTCCTCCTGCCAGGTTAAGGGGAATTCCGTTGGATGTTGTTTGGTAATTTCCGTCAGTGGGAGAATCGCAGTCCTGATTGTCTACCAAATTTAATGTATTCCCTTAGTAAGGGCGATAAATTATTATGAGGGTCGCATATATAGAGGACCATATCATCTGCATATAGTGATATGGCTATTGGCCGTAGTTTAAACCTTAATGCCATGTTTGCGTGCCTCTGTCATAGTTTACAAGCTAGAGGCTCTAGTGCAATAGAGAACAGTAAAGGGCGATAGTGGGCACCCTTGCCGCGTACCACGCTGTATGTGTATGACATCCGATATGTGTTTATTTACTTTAATGCGCGCTATCGGTTTGGTATATAGAAGTTTGATCCAGTTTAATAAGACAATAGGTAGACCTATATGTTGTAATATCGCAAATAAATATGTCCATTCCACTGAATCAAATGCTTTAGCGGCATCTAGAAGTACAGCTACTGCTTCTAGCTCAGGGTTTAACTGGTGTAGAAGCGAGAATATAGTTCGTATATTATGTGCTGCTGATCTCGCTGGTATAAACCCAGATTGGTCGGGTAGGACGATAGCTTGCATTAGTGGTTGCAACCTGGTGGCTATGATCTTGGCCTGTATTTTTGCATCCGTGTTTATTAGGGACAGCGGCCTATAGGAGTCGCTCTTCCCTGGGTCTTTGTCCGGCTTTAATAATGCCACTATTAGAGCTTCACGAAGTGTCGGCGGCAGAATCTGCTGATCATAAGCATCTTGGTACATTTCGGTCAGATGTGGACTTAGGATCTCCGCACATTCTTTATAAAATTCACCCTTGAAGCCATCTGGGCCGGGTGTTTTATTATTGGGTAACGATTTTATAGCATCTTGTACATCTTCTACAGTGATCGGCTGCGATAGATATTCCCGCTGCCCATCTGATAACCAAGCTAGTGCTATGTCGGCTAAATAATCCTTAATTTCTTGTTCGCCCGCCGTGCCATGTGAAGCATATAGTTCGCCATATGTCCCCATAAATGTCTCTAGTATGCCTTTGGTGTCATAATGTGCTGTCCCATGTGCATCACTGATGCTGGTGATTATTTGCTGTTTGTGTTCAGTACGTATTTTTTGTGCTAATATCCGGCCCGGTCTGCCACCCTCACCTAGCGTTCTGGCTGCGTGCCTACGTGTTAAGTATTTCAGCTCACTATCGGCAAGGTTCTTGTAGTTAGTCAGTTTGTCTCCGAGTTTACTTAATGTGCTTGTCTGATGCGCGGTGTCCTATTCGTCTTCTAATTTCTGGATAGCATTTTCGCATTTTGTTAACTGTGTGCGGATATCTTTTAAGATCACTGCGTTCGTACTTATGCATATCCCCCTTAATGAAACCTTGAATGCCTCCCACAGGACGCACGGGCTGTCCACTGAACCTTTATTCAAAATGAAATATTCTTCTATTGCTTTCCTTATGGTTTTGCTATATACAGGGTCTAGTAAGGCTTTGGCATTAAACCTCCAGATATATGGCGGTTGAGTGTAGGTTGGGATATCTAAGGCCATTAGCACCGGTTTGTGATCTGAGAGTGTTTTTGGGAGATGTTTAATCTTGCGTGCCCATGTGCTGGCCATATCTGTTACTAGCCAATAATCTAGCCTAGCCCAGCTCCCGTGGCTTGTTGATGTATGCGTGCTTTCCTGGGTTCCTGGATTTCGCAGCCTCCATATATCATTCATGCAGAATTCCGTCATTCCGTTTATTATGATCTCCTCTGCGTGTTTATGATGTTCTTTTGTTGCGCCCAATCTGTCCTGGGTTGCATCCAATGCAACATTCAGATCTCCACACCATAATAGTTCCATTTCTGGCAGCTCACGTAGTTTGTTCCATATGGACCCATAGAATTCAGGGTCGTCTACGTTCGGACCATAGGTATTAATGATCCCTATCTGTGTGCCTCATAGTATGCCGGTGAGTATCACATATCACCCATTGGTGTCAGCTATCATTTGGTCTACCGTGAAGTGTACCCCTTTTTTTATTAGAATCATAACTCCTCTGGCATATGAGGAGTAGGAGGACATGACCCTCAGTTCCGCCCATCTTTTACCAATTCCATTTTCGTTTTGTTTGGTGAGATGCGTCTTCTGGAGCAATGCTATGTCTATATGATGTCTGTCGAGATACGCTATGACTTGTCTGATCTTTCTGGGATTATTGATATTCCAAGTAAGGAGGCGTATTGGTGATGCGTTTGTGCTTCTACTCATTTGTTCGGTTAGTTTGCTGAGAAGTACCTGTGTTCGCGTCTACACGTGTGTATGCTGTATGTGCTTCCCGTCTGCTAATAATACAGCGTGAGTGTTGTACATATCTTTCATTTGCATCTTCTATGACGAGGTGTACCTGATAACCAACATGTAACCCATTGATCCCCCCCACCCACTTCAGCATCTCATTCATGCCAAAGACATACCCATAACTTACTCAAGAACAGCAACATAACTTTGTTGGGGAACACCCAATGGGGCGACTAGATAACCGCACCTCCATCCGCAGGGTGGATGTGGCCGGAATGTCATATTTCCAATGGAGTTTCACTGACATAATAGGCAACCTGCTTAAGCTTAGTCACATTTCAGTTATTAATGCACATATTTGTGGCTACATAGCTTACCAAAGGTATTTCCATTACATTGGTTGTCACATACTATTTATCACATAGCTGCTTCGTGCAAACCAGCAACAATAGAATGCACTTGAAAATAGTAGTACTTAGTTACATATAAGTTTGGTATTTAGTTCTGGAGTGGTTCCAGAGCAATTCACCTTGCGACGTGTCAGGTAATGATATTTTGCATTCGCAATATACAGAGGATAAGTCGTTACACAACAGTGTACCTCAGTATGAAGCGTAGTGATTCAGAGCGCTATGATCTGCTACCTAGGGTTCCAGACGTGCAGGAGATGGAGACCTTTCAGAGTTTTTGCGTTTTGACTTCACCTGTTGAAGGAACTCTTGAGCTGCTTTATATGTTGGTAGGATCGTTGTTTTGCCGTTATATACCACGCGCAGCTTCGCGGGGTAAAGCATTGCATATGTTATGTCCAGCTCCCGGAGCTTTCTCTTTATGGGGCGAATTCTTTACGCGCCGTTTGCACAGAGAGCGTGAAGTCTGGGTAGAGCGATATTTCACAGCCTTTGTAGTTAATCCGCTGCTTCTCCCTTGCCAGTCTTAGTGCAGTGTCTCTATCTCTATAGTTCAGATTTCTGGCCACTATAGGCCTTGGAGGGGCTCCTGGTGAAGGCCTCGGGGCCAGAGATCTGTGCGCACGCTCCACAATGAGCACTGGGGAGAAGTTTTCTGCACCAAATACTTCTTTCAGGAGCGCTTCAATATAGTCCTCGAGGCGGCCAGTGTTGGTACTTTCCGGGATATCCATAACTCGCAGATTATTGCAGCGGGATCTCGCCTCCAAATCCTCGTTCTTCACCTTTATCACTTCAAGTATTTTTCCCATATCATTGCATTTGCTTGTCGTAGCGTTTGATTCGTCTTCGACCGAGGAGATGCGTTGTTCCGCAGCGTCCAGTCGCTCCCCATGCTTATCTAGCTTGGCAGCCATGTTGTCCATGCGCGCTGTTAGCGTGTCGATTTTCTCATCTATAGTTTGTAAGCTGTGTTGGATCGCGGCCAGTGCGGCTGCCATATTTGATTCATGCAATTGTTCCGCCATGAGCTCGGTGTCAGAGTGCGCCCCTGTGGGTCTAGGGGTCCTGCGGGGTTCGAATGATATTTTTGCTTGCTGTTTGTCAGTCTTACCCATATTCGCCAATCCGCTGATCTCAGTTAGGCTCGCAAGTGAGGCGTGCAGGATGAGGGCGCTACGCCGCTCGGCTACTCCGCTGTAGCGTCTCGACACTTTCTGTTGTGTATCCTTCCAGTCAATGCAGTCTGAATACGTGGTTCGATTTTGCCTCAAGTGTTCAGTGTGTGTTATATCTTCCTTTGCGTAGGAAAGGGGTGAGTTGTGTGCGCACAGGTTGGTTTTCTACTTATAGCGCCAAACACTGAGGGATCATTGAAGGTTTAACTGGTTGATCATCATGTACTCTTTCCAGTGTGTTGCCAAAAGGTCTGAGCACTGCTTCGTTGCGTGCAGGTGGTGTTCTAGAGCTGTGCTAATGTATATGCCAGCGTGTCCAGGCCACCGTTGTGCACACTGTGTACTCCTCTTATCCTACACATTCCTTGCCGCGTGAGCCAACGATTGCCAGACACGCTGTTTCCTTGAGCTGTTGCCCAATGGTGGATCGTGTGGCGCTGCCACGCGTTGGCCATTTATGATGTAGAGTGCAGCGTCTTCCGCCTCCGCCGCGGCGTGCTCGAAGTTCGGTCTCCACTGTGCACGCGGCCGGTAGCGAGCACTCGGTTCTGCTTTGGGGCGCGGCACTTCTAATGTGGGTGAGCAGGTTTGTCACAAGCGCATGTCACATTTGAGATGGGCACAGGCGAGGTGCTCAGTGAGCGCGTCGTGGCCTCGGTCCGTATCCTTTCCCCGCAGCTTGCAGACTGCACTCTTCGCCTACGTTTAGGCGCTTGCTGGCTTACATGTATCTAGGGCCGCTACTCGTAATCTGTTGCCATGAGCAGGCAGGTCGCCAGCGTCCCCCCACCGCAGAAGGCACTGTTGGTTTGTACGGTGCTCGCTATTGCCGCGATGGCATTGACGCGCAGCTCACATCACCACACTCTTGCATCTGACCCAGCACACGCACATCTTGCATAGAGTCCCCTCACTGTTATCAGCTTCTGATAGTCGCTGCTGTGTCCCCCAGGTGGCCACACTTTACTCAGTCTCTGATGGCGCCATTTCGTTTCGCGCGGCACTTGCCTGTATTTTTATGGAGCTGCTGCATGCGTTTTGTTTTCCCTTCTTGTGTTTTGGTCCCTCGATCGCCGCTCTCCGCACACGCCGGCGGCGGTGACCCGGCACCCAGCACAGCAGCAGGGAGTCCGTACCACCATGTGTCTCATGCAGCAGCTACGATGCAGTCCTATTAGCCGCTGCCATCTTGTCAGGCAGGCCTCAGTGTGGCGCAGCTCAGCAACTCCCTTTACAGCCGGCGTGGCTAGCTTCCGTAAGAAACTTAACACGTATCTGTATGCATTGTAATTTTTCTCTTTGCTCACATTAATTCCAGAAACCTTAGGGTACATAATATAACAAAGCACTTCTTTTCAGAAGCATAGAAATATGGTAGCTGAAATCTGACATATTAGTGCTGGAGTACTTTCTGTATGAGGATATGAGGCTATGCAATTACATTAATTTTTGCGCTTATTCTTCTAGCTATTTCAAATAAATAGATATTAAGTCTGTAAGACGAATTCACAAATGTTTTAGATGCATGAATGACATATGCGTGTAAATGCCGTACATCAGACCTTTGTTAATTGCTGACAAGTCACAAAGTGTGAAACTTCTGAGTTATGCATGTGAAGGTGACTTACAACCGAAGAACATAGATATTATTAAAAAAAAAACGCATGCAAGATCAACTGGGATGTGTTGAACTGACCATTTTCAAGGCGCAGTCAAAGGGGTACTCACTAGGTGTGAGTATGCACAAACATATGTACTACTTAGTTCCACACGTATTTGCACTTTTAAACATCTGAATTACTTAGAAGGAAATGTTTTACAAAACACACAATTTAACTCCATTTTCACATGGGGTGTTTAGAAAGGAAAGGCCATTTATGGTTTTCTTTTTACGAAAAAAGAAAGATCAAGAGATACATTTTAAATGTCCCTATGTCACCCATTCTAAAAACACAGTTCTTGGAAGAACAACCTGACACCAAGGAAGGTATTCAAATCATAAATGTTTTACATAAGCCTGTATTATGGATTTGGATAAACTGTCTTAAATACATATGCGCATGCCTCACATCTAAGTATTTTCATCTTTTGTATGAATTTGGCCCAATACGTAAAAATTACACAGATCCATGAGTTTTATACTGCATCTTCTTCCAGTTTAAGAAATCATGCAATGCTTATTTAATGATTCTGGGCTTATTCCTTTTTTTTCTTCTTCCAAAACTTGTTGGATTATTGGGGCTGATCACGGATGTTTATATTTACAAATTTGTCTTGAAGATAGTATTATATAGCCCTTATGGGCAACATATCGTTTGTTTTAGGAATTTATAAATTTTTTAAATTGCCTACACTTTAATATAGTTATATAAATCAAGATTTAATCATAATCCTCTTAAGTTTAGGCATGCAAATGTATCAATTTAGCCTTCTGCAATGTTAATGTTTTCAGAATTCAAACTACCATAATACAGGTCCATTTCATTTCATTTCAAAATCTTTATTTCGGTTCTTTTAAACCATAAAAGATGCATAAAAATACGTACAATTTTAAATACAAATACTCCAAATAAAAACCTATGCAAGCAATTTATACAAAGAGATACAATGGAAAGGGGTCTGTATGTCCCTACTATGTTAAAACATAAATACTAATATAAATATGCTAAAAAGGCATCAATGATTAAAAAGAGGAAAACTCATGGTATTAGGCTTGTATTCCACGTCCATTTTGAGAAACTCCAGTATTATTAGAATGTAAGACAATTAATAACTGTGTCTACTAGTACATAGTACAGTACAATTCCCTGTGTCTTTTCATTATGGACAACTATATTGTTTCAAGGATTCCGAGAAAATACGGACAATACACTTACAGCTTAAGACCTGCTTTAGCTCTTAAAAAACTAACTGCTAGCAGAAATCTACTAACGCCAAAGACAATAACCTGTGCAGTTTCAGTCTTTAAAATTCTTTCCGCCTCTTTGCATGATCTCATTCCTAAGTTTAAGCAAATCGGTTTGATCCATTTTTTCCTAGCCTTAGCATATACAGGACAGAAGAAAAGAATATGCAACTCATTTTCTTTGGCTTTATCTGAACATAAAGTACACAAATCATCGATATTTTCAGTGTGTTTACTGGCCCAACTTGCTACAACTGTATTAATGTTCATTATGCCATATCTAAATTTCATGTATAATGTTTTGGCAAGTTGAGGGCGTACTTCGTCCAAGAAAGGCTCAAAATATGCCACATCTTTGAACAAAAGGAACCTTGTTGTTAACGCCCCACCTGCTGTTTCATGTAGCATGCTACTTTGAATGTAGGCCCAGAAAGTAGATTTTAATACCTTTTTAGAGGCTTGGGTCAATGAAGACGGGTCCTCCCAAAACTGGGATAAGCCAATATTTTTCAACCATAAACAAACATGTTTAAGCCATGTGATACTTTTGTTCTGATCCAATTTTATAATTTCTTCTAAACCGACCTTGTAATCTAGCAACTCCGGTGTTGACCAAAGTCTTACCCATAATGTAAGAGGTCTTAAAATTGCATAGTGGTCAGTCCGTTTTATATTCAGGTCCAAAATAATTGGGATTAGTGGTGTGCGTACCGGAAGACTTAAAAGTGCTCTACAGAATTTGTTTTCTCCCACCTCGAAATTCTTTTTGCAGAAGGGTCCCCATATTTCAGCCCCATATAATGCTGCAGATTGGGCTTTGTATTTGAACACCTCCAATGCTGGAGAAACAGCCTTAGTAAAACTATTTCCATGCCTTTTCATAATAGGCAACGCATTTTGTGTCAAGGTTATCTTACTTTTTTCTATTTGGGTCTTCCATGATAATTTAGTATCCAAGGAAATACCCAAATAGCTAATACTCTGTACGTACTCCAACTTTTGACCATTCAAAACTATGTTTTCCCGAAAAGTTTTGTGGGGATTTATGGCCATGTATTTAGTCTTATTAATGTTAATTTGTTACAATACGTATGGAACGAATCTATTAAACATTGTAGTCCCTTGGGTGTTTGCGATATTAATATCGTATCGTCAGCGAATAAAAGTGCTGGCACCAATTCACCCCTTAATTTTGGTGCATCATTTTTACAGCCATTCAGAAATTTCGGAATATCGTTGACGTATAATGAGAATAATGTGGGTGCCAGTACGCATCCTTGGCGAACGCCCCTTTTTATGGGGATTTGTCCTGTTAGTTCGCCCCTTGGACCCCATCTAACCATCGCATAATTATTTTCATGTAGCCTCATAATCTGTTCGAGTAGGTTAGCTGGCAACCCTTGACATCTCAGTGACTCCCATAACAAAGCCTGTGGGATAAGATCAAACGCAGCCTTTAAATCTACAAAGGCAACGTAAAGATGACCCTTTCTTAAGTTCACATATTTCCAACATAAACAAGAAAATCTAAAGACCTGATCTATTGTACTGGTTTTAAGTCTGAAACCTGCCTGAAATTTAGAAAGTATAGTGTTCTCCTCAATCCATGTATTTATACGATTTAAAATATGCCTTGCAAAAACTTTTTGTAAAATATCAATTAAACTGATAGGGCGATAATTTATTGGGTCATAGCGATTACCCTTTTTAAAGATTGTAAAGATTTCCGCCCCTTTCCATGTTTCTGGAATTTCTGCGCCCGCTACTATGGCGTTGCATAGATAGTTAATGTAGGGGCCCCAGACACTGATATCGTGCTTGAATAAATCTCCCGGGATTTTATCAGGTCCGGGCGCTTTCCCTAGTTTAACTGTATTGATCGCCAATATTGTTTCTTCTAGATCGAAAACTAATTTGTCTTCATTTGTACTGGGTGGTAAACCGACATTAGGTGAGACCATGTCACTATCTGGTGCTGCATATAGCCTTGAGAAGTGGTCAACCCAAGTGGCTGCATCAAGATAAACGTCTTTTACTTCCTTCCCTGTTTTATTCCCTTTAGCCACAAGCCTCCAAAAGCCCAATTGGTCCTTATTTTTTGCTGCTATAAGGAGATCGGACCAATTTTCATCATCCCAAGTTTTTTTGGCCTTCTCAAGAGTTTTCCTATATTTGATCCTGGTATCCTTTATGTTAGACATACTACCATTTTTTATTGCCAATATTAATTCTGTCTTAACATTACGACAACCCTTGTCGTACCAGGGATTTGCTTCACTACTGAGAGTTTTTACTTCTCCATTCTTCCTTTTTGACATTTTAGTCACTATCGGAACCAATGCTGTCAGTAAATGTTTATGTAGCTCTAGGAATAAATCTTTCCCTAGTAGTGGATTTGAATGGGGACCAAAAATATCGGCAAATATATTATACATTTTTGCCAATACCTCGCTATGCTCTAATATATGTGCCCATTTTAGAGAACGGCGATTATTACTAACTATAATATCGTCAGGGCTCACATCTAAACTCTCAATATTCTGCGAAGCAGAAGGGAGAAACTCATCAAAGAATGACAATTGGAGGGGACGATGGTCACTCTCTATTCTCTGGACCACTTTTAGATCGATTACATAAGGCCAAACATCGAATGATACCATTATGTAATCTATTTTACTCCGGGATTTACCCATGCAGAATGTATGGGCCTTTGGCGTGTCTGATGGTAAGCGGCCATTGCATGCTCTCAAGCCATACCCAGCCGCCAGTCTCATAATTTGAACCGCTGCCACCGTGCACGGCACTGTATTAGTGCTATCCAGCGCGGGAATATTATTAGCAATGTCCTCATCTTCAAAAATATTACAGAGCCCTACAATTGGTTCAAAATTACAATTTAGATCCCCACCTATTATTATGCCTGTTTTTATATCTAATGAGTTTAGAATAGAGTCCATATGTTCAATTACCAATGACTCTTTCGAGGCTAGGCTAGGTCTATTATAGACATTAAATAAGTGCAGCACCCTTCCAACTTTAGTTGTAATTTTTACACCAACTATATCTTGTGATTTTATACGCAGTTGGGTGATTTCAATATCGAGGGTTACTTTTATCCATATTACAAGGCCCCCTGAAGGCCTCCCCCTTGCTGATAGAATTGCATCCACATTAAATGTCTTATAGCCTACTCTGTGTGGGGTTTCTAGGGCCCAAGTCTCCTGTAAGAGACAGACATCGCTCTGTTCAATATATTCATTCCAATCTGCATCCCTGAGGTTCTTGCCGAGTCCCGCTATGTTCCACGAAATGAAACAAAGCCCTACTAAGTTATTAGCTATAATAGCTATCTTGGGCTCAGCTGTCAAATTACAACTTGTATTATATATATCATTTGTCATTGTGACCTCATCTGGCGGCTTTAATACAACACGTTGTATAACAGATACAGTTCCAACACCATCCCACTCTTTCCGCTCTTGTAAATCTTCCAGGGTCTCTTCCTGTATATTCCAGTTTTTTAAGATATGTGGCCCCTCTATATTTGAGGCAATGTCTTGATTCCCTAATGCCTTGCCTTCCATCATTCCAGATAATGCTTCCCTTGGGAATTCTGCGATTTGTAGTCAAACGACAGCCTCCAAGGATGTTAATTCCTGGTATCTGTTAAAAATAGATAAGGGGGGAATATTATCATGTTCCCACTGGCTGGCCTGTAAAAATAACCCAGGGGTAAGGCATGAATACAAGTACTCTGCACCATAGTCTCCTCATGCGCTCTTAACAGATTACGGACCAAATATGGATACCTGAAGTTTATAACGATACAATCCCCTTGTATGTTCTTAGTGGAATCACCTACCCACCCTACCCTGCGAACCATTAAGATGTCATTCATTTTTTGAGGATTACATTTTTTAAACTTGGATAACCAATCAACAGTTTTATTTCTGAGATTGTGCCAAGATTCTTTTTGTTCTCTTTTCAGGGTAGGGACGCCGGCTAGTATCAAAACATATGGACACGCAGCTGGGGGTAATTTTAGGATGTCTGTATTAGGAATTAAATCAGTTCCTCTTGGGCTATGTACTGTCCCTACACTATTACCCGTATTTGAATGATCAGCAACCACCTCAATTCGAGAACCAACATTTCGACCTACCTCCCCGGTTTCTGTTGGCTTTGAGCTAACCCTCACAATTCGACCCCTACTAAGGGGCCGATTCCGATTCGGGCCGGAAATCTCTCCGACCGAGCCGGACCCGGAGAGATTTCTGACCGAATCGGACCCTAGCAGTCCGAACGAGTACGATGCGCACGCATGCTATCGGACACGATTCGGTCGGACTCCCATTGAAGTCAATGGGAGCCGGACGTACGACGCATACACGGGCTCCCATTGACTCAATGGGCACGACGCGAACAAGGGCGCCCCCTACAGCGTGTTCGCGTCGATGCGGGTCGCACCGTACATGCACGTGTAGGGGGGACCCATAGGTCCCCCCTGTGTGCGACTCGCACGCCTACGCTTCCAGGGGGGTCCGACACGGACCCCCAAAGTGCGGCTCCGACAGCTCCTTGGAGCCGGGCTGCGCGATTCGGTCGGAGCGGTCGAGGTGCGCATCGTACTTACCCGGCCGGGAAACGTCTCCATTGCGAGGTGCGCGTCGTCTCCGTGCGAGTCGGTCGGAGCGGTCGGGTCCTGCAAACGAGTCGGTCGGAGATTTCGCGAGCGCACGCATCGTACTCGCTCGCCCGGACGCACGTACGACTCGGTCGGGAAATAGGGCTCCGAATCGGATCCGGTTAAGCCGAATCCGATTCGGTGCCCTACCGGCCGAGATCGGAATCGGCCCCTTAGTGTGTCAGTTCTAGCTTGCTCTGAAATTTGTTCACCACCTATATCAATCTTTCTACTTATAGATACATTTCTAGCTTCAGCTATTAATTTTGCCCCTTCTTTTACCATCCTCAATTAGAATACCTAATTGGTCTACAGCCAAGTTTAACTGGTCTATTTTTCCATCCAAAACCCCAAATTCAATGTCCATGCGTTCATTAATCTTGGTCTGTATATGATCTAGGTCCATTTCCCTTTGGCATTTTTTAATATCCTAAATTTGTTTTTATTTTGGTTTTCTTTTTGTCGACATTTTATAGCTAATATATTCTTAGGATTCAAATTTGTTTCATTTTTCATTGTTGTCCACCTGGTGTCACTGTTGCAAACGTTAGGCAGTATCTCAACAGAGGGTGGTTTTTATCAATGTCTTCTATATTTATTGGCTTCCCAATTATGCCTTTAATGTTTTCATTTTTCTTGGTTTCAATCCTGAAGTAACTACTACTTCTCCCATTTTTCTTTCACGTTACCCTTGAGATCACCTCAAATTATTTCAGGTTTGCAGTAGATTCATTAACGTTATCAATTCATATTTCTTAACTGATTTACAGACCTTTAAGAAACAGTAATCCATTGTCCATCATTGGGCAACACTAGAGTGATCAGGCAAATGACTAGCAAATCTCCTGCTTGTTAAATGAAAAAATGAATTGAAAATACTATTGATGTTGGGGAGGTAAAAAAAAAAAAAAATCTACGTTTAAGACATCGATGAAATCTATATCTTGCATCATCATAATAGTGATGGAGCAAGGACTCACAAATGAGACTTGCTCGGATGCAATCTTCTCATAAGTATTAATGTATTAAACTTTGTATTGTTTGTACTAATAAATACACACCCCAACATAAGTAGTAAGGAAGCTTGCCTATGTGTTTAAACTAACAAGTAACGCTTGTCTATTCTAAAATGGCCGCTAAAACGCGGGAACTTTACTGCGCATGTCTCAACCATATCACGTGGTGTGACGTCTTTCTTTGCTTGGTGGGAAACTCTTGCTTCTGCGCAGTGTGCATTAAAATGGCTGCTTCATGTTTTCATGTGCTACAGCTTGCTCTTGAGTTGTAATTAAACTGTGGTATTCTAACGCTACTAATGCGGGATACAGTTTATAAATAAATGGGAATAGAGTAGAAAGAGTGGGTATACAGTGAAACATTTTATTTGTGATTTTAATATTTTCTTCTTTGACTTTTATTAGTTCGTAAATTGGGCCTGGGGTTGGTGAACTGAAAACTCGTGTGACAATGGTTCTGCGCATGCTCCCTGAAAGGCTGCCCAGAGAGAGAAAAGGATGAAGTCAACCTGGACGTCGTCCAAGGCCGTGACCTGATGGCCAATATTACTGTACCCATGAATGTCCCAACTAATATGCAACAATGTACCTGAAGAATGTATAAACTTTGTCGTGAGACGGGTGGGAAATAAAGCAAATGTACTAAAATTGATGGGCGGTATTTTAAAACAAAGGGCTTTAAGAAAAATGAATTAAATCAATATGGTGTGAGGATCAACCCCCTGTCCCCGTCCAATCAGAAATAGTGGGCCCATAATTCTGCAACATTTAAGGGAGGTACATGGGCGTAGAAAGGTATAACAGATATAGAATTAGCTAATTAGTTAGCAATAGCACAGCACACGGACTAGAAGACAGAGGCATAGGCTCCAGATGTACAAGCTGATCGATTGCAGGCTGAACCGCTGTCCAGAGAGGTCCTGAGGTGAGGCGGCGGAGTACCTTAGAAGGAAGATACGGGAGAAATCGAGGAGAAGCGAAGTACCAGAGAGGGGAACGACGCTGGCGTCGTTGATAGAGAGGTCACCGGTCCTGTCCTGATCCGGGAGGAGGTCTTTTGCTCTTCATCCTTCCAGGGTCCTATCTTTCCAACTCCTTGGCCAAGGGGTTTGGTTCTCGCACTTTAGGTAAATATAAATGCAAACCTTAGTTGCGCTGCTGTCTCTATCTTCTCCTTTCCTAAGGGTCCGTCATTGATCGAAAAGTGATTATTATGATTCATCCTTGATATGCGATTAAGTATCATGTGGTTCTGTATTTTACTCTGCTAAATCATTAGATAAACATTTTTGAAACTTCCTGACTCAGTGATTATTTCAGGATTACGAATTGTAAAGAACGTTACTCATTTTAAACTTCCCAATTAGCAAAGGATTCATTGGTAAATCATTACTCTTCAAACGGAAAAGTAAGTGGTAGCAGGGATTTTGATAAAGAGTACCAACTGACCCACCAGCGGAAATTGCTAGCGTAGTATGAATGTATGGGCCCGAGTGAGTATTTTGTGTATGAATGCTCGTTGCTAGTAACCCGCTGGATCAGTTTTCTGGTTATCAGAGGATGGTTGTGCTTTGTTAATTGGGTAATGAGAATGGTACTTCTATGAACTAACATCCGTTATTGTTTAAAGTTTGTTTTATGTTGTCCAGAATCCCCGGGGAAAGAATAGCGGATGGTAAGTGGAAGCCATACTGCAGTGAGGTTATCTGTCAGGCAGAAATAGTACTGAAAAGTTAAGTAGGGCTATCAGTACTTGTTAGGGACTTTATGCGTGTGAGTGACAGCCAAGGAATATGCTAGTGAAAATTTGATGTTATATCACCTAGAAAGGGTAACATTGAAGAAGTAGCAGGTATTTCTGAAGCTTGTGTGAAGAGTAAACGGAAGGGTTTTACTCGTAATATATGTATAGTAAACGGAAAGGTTTTACTAAGTCTGAGAGAAACTATCCTTTTCAATTTTAGAGAAACTGGCACGATAGCGAATGTTTTATGTTGTTACTGAATTTTAATAAGAAGCGTAGAGAAAATAAAGTTTTGCGTACGATTTTGTAAAGGGAGGGTCAGTTACCGGAGAGGAAGCTGACGTCACAAAACGCCGCGCTGGGATTGGTTGAAACAGCGGGCGTAGAAAGACTCTTGTAAAGGAGGGGTCAGTAGTCAGGAGTAGTACTGACGTCACAGGTACCGCGCTGGGATTGGTTCAAACAGCGAGGGACAGAGAAACGCAGATTGTAAAGGAGGGGTTGGCAGAAAAGACGTCACTAAAAGGCCACGCTAGGATTGGTTCAGAGACAAAAGTTAGCTGGAATCTGATTGTTTGTTACTATAGAAGCTGAAATCCTAGTGGATAGTGGAGATTGTATGTTAAAACGTGATCCGACTTTAATAGGAGTTCGTCCGGATAGGAGATTCCTAGGCTTTGTAGAATATAATTTTGTACATCGGAATTTGCCAAAAATGTACAGAGAGAAGAGGAAAATGTCAGTTCTACAAAAGATTAAGAATTATTTTAAAAAGGATAAACCAATCAAAACTAGAGAAGGAATTATCATTCCACCAGCTAAAACGCCCGCTTCATTCATGATGATGGAGAGAGGTTATCATACTTGCGTATGGATAGAAAATTGGATGGAATATACCAAAAATGATGGAATATTAGCATTTCCCGAGAATGGTACTTTCAATGGAAGAATTCTTCAAAATTGGATATTAAGAATGAATGACCTAGAACCCAGACCTAGATTAACTCAATACGAAGCCTTAGAGGAATGGGAAACCGAGGCATTTGAACGTGACCGATCCAGAAGTAACAGGGGTTATCGGGGATTTTTTCCCCAGATACCAAAATGAGTCAAGGGACGGTCAGAAGAAACAGTGGAGAAGAGCAATGCTTACAGAGGGTCTGTATCCGATATTAATGGCAGAAGAATCATTAGGGAGTAAATGCACAGAAAAGACAAAGCACTTAACTAGATTTGGAGATTCCGAAGACGAATTTATGGAAGATATATTAAAGAATCCACCACCATATCAGGAAGGGACAAGTGGATGCACCCCAAGTGCACCCTTGTTAAGGACACCCTTGGTACCACAAGTATTGCATGATTCACCAGTTAGTAGAGTACTTCACGATAAAGAAAAGGAAGCAATAGATAAAAACAGAGCAGAATTAATTCAGAAAGTAACACAGTTGAGTATTCATCCTGATTCATTGACCATACCTGTAACAATTGGTCCAGTGGTTCCCTTGTATGGTGACAAAGTAACTTATCCCAAACCTTTAGTTATGCCTACACCTGTGAATGTTCCTAAACCTGAAGCAGTAGTAATGGTTGAGGATCACTTTAGTGATTGCGAGTCTATGATTTCATTAATGGACTTGCCCATTCGAGATTCTGTAAATAGTACCCCCAGAAGGGCTACACCTGGTTGCTCAAGAGATGTAAACATAATAACCTCATCAGGAACGAAAAGTGCCACAGTAGTTACACCTGAAGATTTAGAAAGGTGGGCACAAGGATCAGACAAACAGAGTTCACCCCCAAAGATCATGGACATTTATAAATTAAAAGTTGAATTAGAAGAAATGATAGCAGGAAATGTAGGGGTAGATCGCCTAAATACTTACGATGAAGAAGAATTATTGTTCGTATGCAGAAGCATCACAAGAAATGTAAAAATATTTCATGAGAAATTATCAGATTTAGCTCAACAGATGGGAATTGAAATAGGGAAGTCAAAAGTATTACAAAAACCCTATAGAGCAGATTTTTCAGATAAGGATTTGGAAAACATGAATGCCTCTGGAAGAAAATTACAAGTAAAAGAATTAATGACAGTCTTGCAGAAATGGGGAGAACTAGATAAATGGAAGGTTAGATGGACAAAGAAAAAGGAAGAAGCCAGATTCAGTAGAACAACTTCTGAATATTTAATGAAGGAAACAGGGAAAGGAGATTAAATGTACCCGATGCGAGAAGTTCCAGGAGGGGGATATGTACATGTCCCATGGAGCAGACAGGATATTTTGTCATTTACGAATGATTTTCCAAAGTTGAGGGAAAAGCCAATTGAATGGTACAAGCAGGTTGAGAGGTTTGTGAAGGTGTCAAAGGTATTGTTGAAAGACTTGGATGGTTTGTTCGACATAGTGGTACCTGCCGATTTGTGGACAGATTGCAAAATCACAGTTGATTGGCCCAGTGAAGAGTATCCTAGAGATCCAAAGACAGGTGCCCCGTCAAATGATGTAATGAAAAAGTATCAGCAGGTGATAACTTACCTGAAAGGGAAAATACCGCCAAAAGAAACAGACTGGGTGAAAATAGACAGAACTACCCAAGAAGCCAGTGAATCGGTACACGCCTACTATGAGCGTTTATTGCAGGTATTTAAGCAGTATAGTGGATTTGAGGACATTGGAGATAAAAACATGAGTCAGTTTGTTTACCGATTTGTTTACGGTCTGAAGCCAGAGATTTGTCAGATGATTAAGCAGCATATGTTATGTTGGCAAGGGAAGCCAATAGATGAAATCTTGAAATATGCAAAATATTGTGGAGATGACATTGAGGATAGGCACAAGAAATTGCAAGAAAAAGTGATGTGGGCTCAGGTAAATATGGCTGAGAAACAGGGAATTAACTTGGATAATCAGAGTGATAATCAGGGAAAAGATTCTGGAACGAATGGTGACACTGGGAATGGAGGAAAAGTGAGAGGACGAATGAGCAGAGAAGAGGCTAAAAAGAAGTTTCCTTGTCACGGGTGCGGAAAATTGGGGCATTGGAAGGATGAATGTAAAAAGATTCGGACTAATAATGGCCCAAATCAAAATTTAAATCCACAGACGCAGAATGACTCACAGCAGGGTGTAAATCCTCAGAGTCAGTTGCCACCTGCACCTATACAGGGTAATGTAAGCAGAGCAAAGCACGGTACAGACGTCGGATATCAAGGAGGAAGTGGTAAGAATGATTATGTAACCTCACAATTTCTTTTGCAGGACGACTTTTGTACCTATAGCCAATGACGGTGCCTAGGAGAGGGGGAGAAGGAGTGCGTACTTGGTGTATCCTTACCGGTAGATCAGTCAGGTCCATATGTTGAAGGGAATGTGAAAGGTAATGATATTACTTTCCTTTTGGATACTGGTGCTACCAGGTCTACTGTGAGAACAGCAGACATCCCAGACCTTCCTCTCTCTGGAGAAGCTATCCAAGTTGTGGGGGTGGCTAATCAGAAGATTAGAACACCTCTTACCGAACCAATGGAAGTAAAAATCGGAAACTTTAGAGAAATGCATCAATTTGTAGTGTGTGATTCCAGTCCAGTAAATTTATTGGGCCGAGATTTGTTATGTAAAATGAACTGCACAATTTTCTGCATGCCGGATGGTGTGGCAGTTCAGACCCCAAATGAAGACCATGTATATAAATTTATGATTGCAAAGCAAGGTACAGAAGTAGATGAGATGTTTTCTTTGATAACAAAAGACGAGTTACCAGAAGAACTGAAAACTACAGTGAGTTCCATGGTATGGGATTTCATGGGGAAGGAAGTAGAACTTATGGCCAAAATAGACCCAGTTAAGATTACTGTAAAAGAAGGTGCGATTTTCCCAAACACCAGACAGTACAAAATGAGTGCAGAAGTAAAAGCAGGAGTCATTGAAGAAATAAACAGAATGGTAAATCAGGGAATATTAAAAGAGGTAATGAGTAGCCCTTGTAACTCACCAATCATGGGTTTGAAGAAACCTAGTGGAAAGTATAGGATTGTTCAAGACCTACACAAAATAAACAAGATTGTGGAACCCTGTTGTCCTATAGTGCCAAATCCTGCAGTGATTCTATACCAGATTCCTTGGAGTGCAGGATGGTTTACTGTGATTGATTTATGCCAAGCATTCTTTTCGATACCCTTGCATCCAGATAGCCAGTATCTTTTTTCATTTAAATTTGAGAACAAAGTCTATGTATGGAATCGTGTTCCTCAGGGGTACACGGAAAGTCCTTCCATCTTCAATCAGATATTGAAAAAGTGTCTAGAGAAACTAGTGATGCCAGGAAGCTCAGTCTTAGTGCAGTATATAGACGACTTACTGGTGGCATCTAACACCAGAGAGGATTGTGTTGTTGACACCATTGCATTATTAAATCACTTAGCTGAAGAAGGGCATAAAGTTTCACCTGAAAAATTGCAGTTCTGTACAACAGCAGTTAAGTATCTAGGACACCAGATTGAGAGGGGCAAAAGGAGAATAACAGCAGAAAGAATAAAATTAATAAAGAAAATGCAAACGAGAAGTGAGAATGTTCCTGGGAATAGTAGGTTATTGTCGACAATGGATACTAGGATTTTCACTGTTAGCAAAGCCCTTAATTCAAATGACGAAAAAGAAGGCAAAGAACCCAGTTGAGTGGGATGATGAGAGCGTAGGAGCTTTTGTAAAATTAAGAAATGCTTTGTGTGCAGCACCCGCCCTAGGCATGCCTGATTATAAAAGAAAATTCGCATTATTCTGCCATGAAAGAGAGAATTGTGCACTTTCAGTCCTAACGCAGAGACATGGTTTAGACAGACGTCCTATAGCATATTTCTCTGCTACTTTGGACCCAGTGGCAGCCGCATTGCCAGGCTGCTTAAAAGCAGTAACGGCTACCTGTTTGAGTATTGAACAAAGTGAGTCAATTGTAATGGGACACCCCGTAAAGGTGTTTGTTCCCCATGCGGTTGTGATTCTGTTGACAAGAACCCGAACTCAGCATCTTACTCCTAGTCGGCTGACTAAATATGAAAGAATAATATTGGGTGCTGAAAATGTGACCATTGTAAGGTGCACAATAGTAAATCCAGCTACCTTACTACCAGACCCATATCATGAAGAAGTTAAAGATGACGAAGAGGAACATGATTGTTTACAAGTCACAGAGTTGTGCACGAAACCACGTCCTGATATTCAGGAACTGCCCCTCAGGAAGCCAGACAGGGAGCTGTTTGTGGATGGTTCATGCCAAAGGCATGAAGATGGAAAACTAACTGCAGCATATGCAGTGTGTGAACTAACTGGAATAGTCGAAGCATCCTATTTACCGGGAGTCAAATCTGCACAAATAGCTGAATTGATCGCATTGATAAAGGCTTGCAAAATTGGGAAGAATCAAAAAGTAACTATATTTACAGATAGCCAATATAGTTACGGGGTTGTGCATGATTTTGGCCAACTATGGATGCAGAGGGATTTCATGACTTCTTCAGGATCCCCCATTAAAAATGGACAGTTCGTAAAAGAACTACTGGAGGCAATACAATCACCAAAAGAATTGGCTGTGGTGAAATGTGCCGCACACCAGTCAGGAGATGACTGGGTGGTAGTCGGCAACAGATACACAGATCTTGTGGCTCAACATTGTGCCAAAAACAGATTGTCAGTAAATAAAAGGGTGGAAAGAATGGGAATCAGCTGCCAACTTATGCTGTATGCACCTCCTGAAACATGGAATGATGTGAAACGATTGCAAGATGATGCTGATGAGAGTGAAAGAAGTACATGGATCAAAATGGGATGTTCTCAAAGAGCAGACGATGATGTATGGATTTGTGCCAATGGCAGACCAGTCATGCCTGACTGTCTGCTTTCACAAATGGCCAGGATGTATCATGGAGACACACACGTAGGGAGAGATGCAATGATTAGGCTCTTCAGACAAAATTGGTACAATCCAAGGTTTAGGGCGGTAGCAGAGAGTCTTTGCCAGAGATGTTTAACTTGCCAAATGCATAATCCAGGAAGGAAAACAATAATTGGGTTTGGAAAAATTGGAAAGGCGGAGGGTCCATTTATGAGATTACAACTTGATTTCATTCAGTTACCACCATGTAGAGGGCTGAAATATGTACTTGTCATAGTGTGTCTGTTTTCAAAGTGGGTGGAGGCTTACCCTACCAGGAGGAATGACAGTATTACAGTTGCAAAGTTGTTGTTACGAGAACTCATTCCGAGATTTGGTTTTCCAGTAACTTTGGAATCAGATAGAGGAAAACATTTTAACAGTGAAGTGATTAAGATAATCTGTGAAGCATTCCAAATTGAGCAAAAATTGCACTGTGCATATCGTCCAGAGGCTTCTGGAGTGGTTGAACAAATGAAGGGCACAATAAAATCCAGACTGGGAAAAATGTGTGCATCCACATCATTAGATTGGCCAGATTCATTGCCTCTTGTTTTAATGGGACTCAGAAGCATTCCTGATAGAAATACCGGATTGAGTCCGCACGAGATAATGATGGGAAGAGCAATGAGACAAGCACATGTTCCCACAAATAAACTGCTGAATATATCTGATGATATGGTTCTGGACTATTGCAAAGGATTGGCTGACCTAGTGCGTTCTGTCTCTCACCAGGTTGGAGAAGACGCAGTTTCCAGGCAGCCTGAACAAGAACATGATCTGAGTCCCGGAAACTGGGTGGTAGTGAAGAATCACACCAGAGAAACGTGTCTATCACCTAGGTGGGGCGAACCTTGTCAGGTCATACTGGTCACAAACACCGCAGTCAAGTGTGCAGGATTTCCTAATTGGATTCATGTAAGCCACACCAAAAGAGTACCAGATCCTGAAGAAGAAAATACTCAGACAGTATCGATTGCTGAGGAAGCTGAAGGTTGCCCAGCTGAAGAATCTCAGGAACATGATTCGAGGGAAGCTGAAGAAGAACAACCAAGCACAAGTCAGGACTGGATACCGGTGGTGGAAATTCCTGAAGTTTACCACAGAACAAGAAGTCAAGCAAATTTGGAAGAAATTGAAGAAGATCAGATAGGCGAAGAAGAAGCAGCTCAGGAAGAAGAAGAAGACACAATAAGAGAACCTGAGCAGGACCAGATAGGGAGAGGAAACTGGGCTCAAAACAACAAAGAACAAACAAATTTTGAGCAGGGACAGACAGGTCTAGAACAACGCGGTCAGGCTGCAGAAGTACAAAGTGCAATAAGCCCTGATCAGAATCAGTTAGATCAAGAAAAGTACACAGAAGAAGAAGATCTTGAGAATCTCGAGCATGAAAACGTAAATCAAGAACAAGATCAGTTACTAGAGACTCACAGTGGAGCAGCTGAAGAAAAACAGATCAGATCGGAAAAAAAACAAATAGTAGAAGAAACAGAAATTGAAGAACATCAAATTGTAACACAACCTGAAAATAAAAGAATTTCTGAAGAAGGAAATAAAGAGACAGTGCAAACAGAGAAAACAAGAAAAGGTGATCATTGGCCTAGTGTCATTAAAAGAGTAAAATACCACATAACAACCAGAAGTGAAGATCCAGAACAAGTAAACGAAGCAACAAGCCAAACGGGACAAGAAAGTAAAACTGAAAAACGAAGAAGTAAAAGACCCCAAGCTGCCAGCGTCCCGACCGGGACACACACAAGCGCGAAGGGAGGGAGCCCTGGCACTACTCAACCAGGTCGATCACGTGATAGTCCCAGCCCCCCTCCACCGAAAAAATCCAAAGCGTCTGGGAAAACGAAGGACACTTTGCCCACCAAAAAGGGGGCAAAAGGAACGATGACAAGAGTGGCCAGAAGGCAGGGCACCCATGATAATACGAATACGATGAATTGTAATGATGGGGAGGGCCCTCGGACAGGTGCTCTGACACTTACACATCTTATGAGTTGCTTGAGGTCATTATCCAGCCAATCATTGACCCTCTAGTAAAAGTGTTAAACAGTATTGATGCATCTTTAAAACTTTTGATGGAATTAAGCATTAATAAGAAAGGAACTGTTTTGGGCATTGACACCAATATTAACAATAGTCCCTGCGCACCGCTTGTGGCAAAATCGATTACCAGGGCTGCAACAACGTCTAATTACACTAATAACATTAAGAACCCCCCCAATCTTATGGCTAGTGTTGTACCACAGGCAGAAAATGGCTGGCAGGCACCTGTGAATCAGCCTGGGAACCGGGCGCCTAATAGAGAAAACACCATTGAAAATCCGACTAATTACAACGCAGGCCAAAAGGAGACCTGCGCACGAAGAATATTACAACTCCCACCTGAAGCCACTCCGTTCGTCATCGTGTTAAAAAATGTACCTTCACTGCCACCCGATAAAGAGGAGGACTGGAAGCAGTTAAAAAACAAAACTGTATCCTGGTTAATGAAGGCTGCTAAATGGGGCAGTAGTAATGACTTGTTTTTTAATATTAATAATGTAGAACGTGTGTCATGGGTAGGCCCACAGGAAAAATTTGGTATGGGTGATTGTGTTGTTATCAATTTTAAGGACAGTGTCATGGTTCATCAGCTCTGGGATAGGCTCTCTTGGAGCACAAACACGGAGGGCAACATCATAGCGGTACCGTTAGGTTTCTTCTATAAACCAACGCTCAGTCATTTCCCTGCTTTGTCTACCCTATCTTATACACATCAGTTGCCCTTCACCCTCCCAACTTCTAATCTTTTTTCTTGCTTAGAGCATGTGGATTGACTCTATTATCGGTCTCCAGAGAGCACTTCAGATAATTCTGATGTCTCGCCATTACGCCTGTTGTCTGAGCCCGATGGCACAAATCCCCCGGCTCAGATAGAGCACATAGCATCACCTGTTCAGATAGTTACCCTTCCTCCCCTCTTAGACACCCCTGAACCGGGGCAGTGGGAAATTCAAGCATGCCAGGTAGATGGTGGCGAGCCAATGGCTCGTCCAGATAAAGAGCTCGTAAAAACTACTAAAAAAACCATCTATGTGAGCCTATATTGGAATATTGCTGGCTTACAGAGTAAACTAGTCAATGAAGAGTGGGTTGCCTGGATTGGCAAATATAGTCTAGTCTGCCTCCAGGAGACGTGGCTGCAAGAGACCGCCCATATAAATGGGTTTTATTCCATCCATACACCAGCCAGAGTTTCAATGGGGGGTCATGACAAAGGTGGCCTATTAACTTTGGTCTCAACTACAGTAAATGGCCGTCTGGGGAAGATGCAGCTGGAGTCCCCACATTTCCAGATTATTAACATCTTATTTACCAAAAGCTTAACCCTGGTAGTAGTAAATTTTTACCACAATAATTTTAACAGCGCTAATACCACTATTGCCCAGGAACTGGAATTTGCACTATTAGAACATATTGAAGAGATAAAAATGGACTTCTTTGTGCTATGGGGGGGCGATTTCAATTGTAAATTATGCCCCCTTTCTAAACTACATGCATGTCACCGGTTAAGGGGAGCTATGGAGGGTGATTGCCATTTTGAACACACTCAGTGCGGAGATATTTTTAATTCATTGTTGACAAAACTTTCCTTGTTTTTAACTATTGATCTCAGCAGGACGGCGCCGCTGGAAATGGTAACATATGTGGGGAAAGGTCAAGGTTCATTGATTGATTTTATTGCACTCTCAAATTATTTCTATTCTTACACTACTGTTTTTAATGTATTGAAATGTAATTTGAGTGATCATTACCCATTGACCCTAGAATTAGTAGCCCCCTCTGACATCCCAGATGCAACAGGGAGTGCAACCCCGATTAATTTTAAAAAGAATAAGGGTCTGCTGAGGAAGTGGTCGACTGTAAACCCAGATTTTGCCTTAGAGCAGATTGTAAAAAAAAAAAAAATATTGTCCACATTTTACGATGTCTGGATGACAACATAGTCCCAAATAGTATGATAAATGCCTTTAATGCCATAACTGAGTCAACAAGTGATTTCTTAAGGAAGAAACAAAACCCCAGTTTAAAAAATCACCATAGATGGTTTAATAAGGAATGCTCCCACCTACACAATAAACTCATTAAGACCCTAAAGGCATATCCACGTAATAAAATGGAGGTGAGAGCGAGTCGCATAGAATACAAACAGGCTCTAGAAAAGCGTAAAACAGAAATCAGGACTGAGGCTTGGGGGCAGCTCCGTGTGTCCTCAAAGAGAAATGACCCCATGCTTTTTTGGAAAACAGTGAATCATGACTATTTTAGTGAGGATAGTAGTGGTAGTATCGATACGACAATCATGCCTGAGAACTGGGTCGACCACTTCTCCTCTCTTTATAGCATGGAAAACGTTCAAGACCCGAGTGCTATTTCATCATACGGGGCTATCGCCCTGGACTTGCCAACACTAGATGAAGTACGCCGGGCCCTGTCACAGACAGTCAAAAATAAGGCAGCAGGACCTGATGGCATGCCGGCCGATCTGTTTTTAGCTAATATTCCTCTTTGGCTGCCGCTTTTAACTAACGTATTGAGGTGTTATGCACTGTCTGGCTCCCCGGATTCGTGGAAGTCAGTCATAATAATTCCTATATTTAAGAAGGGTAATAGGTCAGACCCTAAATGCTACCGCCCGATTTCACTAATTGATAGTACATGCAAGATCATGGGGCGTGTGATTTTAGAGAGATTGGAGTTTTGGGCCACAGAAACTGCAAAATTTTCCGATGTCCAATATGGATTTAGGAAAGGATTGGGCACCGTGGAGCAGTGCCTCAATCTGCACCTGGTCATCAGTAAATACACCATGGCCAGGTCCGGGACCCTTTATTTAGGTTTCATGGACCTGACCTCTGCTTTTGACTGGGTGCAGAGGGGGACGCTGTGGGAGAAAATGTTATCCATGGGCATTGATCCACCAATTGTTTATTTTCTGGCAGAAATGCATCAGAGGGTAATTGGGAGAGTGCGCTATGGTGTAGGAGGGGAGCTCACGACAGCGATTAAGATGGACCGTGGGGTCCGCCAGGGATGCGTTCTCGCACCCTTTCTGTTTTGCCTATATATTAACGACTTGGAAAGCAAAATCAGTACCGGTAATATTGATGCCCCATTGATTGAACGCAGGCTTTTGCCTGCGCTCTTATACGCTGATGATTGTGTACTGATGTCCCAAACAGGCGTGGGCCTACAAAGGTTGTTAACTGGCTTTAATGATTACATGAAGGGCCTTGGATTAAAAACAAACGTGGCGAAATCGCATGTCATGATAGTGGGCAAGCGACCAACGAAATCCCAATCCTTCTATTTAAAAAAGGAAAAACTCCTCACTGTTCCCACCTTCTCATACCTGGGCATACTTTTTAACCCAAAAAACACCTGGACGCACTTATTGGATGCCAGACTCGGTGGGCTTAGTCGCAATATTGAGGCAATTTTTAGATTCACCAGAAAGTTAGGCTCTCGCCCCATTAGAGTGATTGTTGACATTTATAGAGCACGCACTTGCGCAGTTACTCTGTATGGAGCGGGGGTCTGGGGATGTTGCAACTCTAAACCCCTTCAGAATGCTGAAAACACATTCGTGAGAAGGTTGCTGACAGTCCCTAAAAGCACGGCGGCTACTATTTGTCACAAAGAACTAGGCATAATCCCTCTGTCGTTTCGTATACAAGCAGCGCCGCTGTTACTGTGGCACAGTATCTGGCGAAAAGAGGATACACTTCTAAATCGAGCTATAGTTATAGACTGTTTGAAGCAGGACAAAGTGAGAAGTATACCGTGGATTGCTTTTATTTATGATTGCCTGGGGAAGTTGGGACTCTCAGATTGCATTAAATGTCCTGAAAATATCGCTAGGATACCCAGAGCTAAGCTGAAAAGAGACTTCCTGATGCTTCTCTTTCAAGCTAGGGATAAACGAGAGCTAGCGAAAAAACGCGTTAGTGAGCATTCATTATTAGTTACCACCCCAGGGACGGAGCCCTACCTCTCGTTCTTTTTTAGCCATGCCAAATTATTTTATCTAATCAGGTTCAGGATGGGCATTTCACACTTTTTGGTTTCCTATCCGCTAAATGTATATTGTGACGCTAAACTGGAACCGTGCCCCTGTGACTCCAGGACAAGACAGAGCACCCTGCATTTTATGTTTTTATGTAACCTCTATGATCATCCTAGACGTATGTTTTTAAAACCATTGCTTAGATTTTTAAACATAAGGAAATGTAAGGCTGCACTGAATTACCTATTACTCCTAAATGATGAATTTGTTTGTCTAATGCTTTATAAATACATATCGGCTGCTGTCCGGCTTAGGAAGATTGTGAGTAAGTGAGAGTCCCATGCATTGTGTGTTTTTGCTAATAATATTTTATGTGAATTGTTTTTATTTAATCCTTTGTCAACTTTTATGGCTTTTAACTAAGTCGAATAAAGTTTTCTTGACTGACTATCACTGGTTTAACTGTTATAAATGATCTGTTTAGCAAACAGTAGGTTTGTTTATCTGAGGCAAGTGGATGTCAAACCAGTGGAAACGGGGAGAGCTTCCTGTATTTCGCATCCACTTCCTGCGGGAAAAAATATCACTCATCCCAAATCACATGGATTGCCTAGTAATTGACCTCGAGTTCCTCCGGTCCCGGAAACCAGGCCTGGCACCAGGGAACTCTTCCCTGTCTTTTTTACCACATAGCCTATACTCCAGGTGTCCACTGTTAATATCTGTTCTTTGCACTGGGCTCAGCTTCCTGGATACTTGTCTCAAGTACTTGCCTGGGCAGGGTTCTACTTGGAAAGCGGTCGTTGGAGAAAAGATTTGCTCTTTTTTCAGAGAGACATGTTCAGCTTCTCCTGCTTCTGGAAAGTGTCTTCAAAGGAAGGTTGGAGGTCACCAGTATTTCATAAAATGCTTAGTTCACAGACCCCATGGTGGGAGCTTTCACTGTGCACAGCCCTGTGCTTCGTTTTAAAGTAGAGGCACTGATTGCCTATCAACACTGTGATGACTGAGGCAGCATTTGCATTTGAAAGGAGGTCTCTGCCCTGTTCCCAACCAGAAAAGCAAAAAAGGTACAACTTTTATTGTATGCAGGGCTACTGGAATTATGTGATTGTGCAGCCGTGGCCCTTTTTGCATAACTATAGATTTACATTTGCCACATAATTAATCTTCTGCTGCATAATCTGCAGATTTTAACAAAAAAAAACATTGTTGAAAAAATTGTTTCTAGCTCAAACAGTTCAAACGTTACTAAATGCGCTGTAACATGTGTTACTGGGCAATGGAAGACGCTTTGTGTAGCTTCACTGGTCACCTGCCTTGCTTATTGCTTTATTTGGTTGTTCTACTGGTACTGAAGGGGTACAACAAACACCCACACAGTGTTAATAAGTATAACAAGCATTTGCAATGCAATAGGTCTCGCATTTACACGAGTTTGACCTATTGGCATTGTAAATGACAATGGCTTTTATTTATGTTTCAAAAACCAGAACATAAATAAAAGGCAATGTCATTTACAATGCCAATAGCTCAAACTCTCGGAAATCCGAGAAGGCTCTCAGGGACCAAAGGAGGGGTTTCTGCTGTTCATGGGGTACACCAGTGAAGGTACTCAGGGACCAAAGGAGGGGTTCTGCCGTTCAGGGGGTACACCAGTGAAGGTTCTCAGGGACCAAAGGATGGGTTTCTGCTGTTCATGGGGTACACCAGTGAAGGTTCTCAGGGACCAAAGGAGGGGTTTCTGCAGTTTAGGGGTACACCAGTGAATGTTCTCAGGGACCAAAGCAGGGGGTTCTGCAGTTCAGGGGGTACACCAGTGAAGGTTCTCAGGGACCAAAGCAGGGGGTTCTGCCATTCAGGGGGAACACCAGTGAAGGTGCTCACGGACCAAAGGAGGGGTTTCTGCCGTTAAGGGGTACACCAGTGAAGGTTCTCAGGGACCAAAGGAGGGGTTTCTGCCATTAAGGGGTACACCAGTGAAGGTTCTCAGGGACCAAGGGAGGGGGTTCTGCAGTTAAAGGGTACACAGTGAAGGTTCTCTAGGGCAGAGCAGAGGAGTTTGCAGGTGTCCCACTTTCTAACAATAACTCTCTCTAAACTGAGCACTTGGATGCCTGTGTTATCCAAGCACCAGGGCTTTAAGTGAGCCGGGTCCTGCCAGTGCTCAGCACTGGCAGTTCTAAATAGCAGGTGCTGAGACTCACCTCTTTCAGGCTCTCCCTCAGGGTGAAAAAAAATATCTTAACTCTGCAGCAGTACCATCCTTCACTGCCTTTGATGTAATTTCAAGGAGACTCGCTATAGTACTTTCACAGTCTCCTCATTTCAGAACGGAAGAATTTTCAATGTTCTATGCAACGAAGCCATGGTTGTTGCTTATTTATCTTATGCAACTAACAACCATTGTCAAAGCCAATAGCCCTGGCTTGTTGTAGGTGTAATGTTACTTGTTGTATTATACATCTGGATGCAATGACAGAAGCAGTAAAATAGCAGTCGGGCGGCACAAACTGCCAAGTACAGATTTTTAGCTTAGGTGTTTTAAGCCACGCCCTTAATTACATCGGCCACGCCCCTTTGAGAGATCCCCTAGTTTTTTTATCCCACTTATAGGCCTGCCAAGCACTGAAAAATCTCACTCACTCGTACTATTAAAAAACTATGGCCACTTATCTACACCTATCCGTAATGGGTGTATTAAGTCAACAACCTATAATTCCAGCAGATATCATGATTTAACGAGTTTAAAATATACCTCATAAACTCCTGCCCTAGGGCCAGCCAAAGTGCAGGAGTCACTTCAAACACGGGTCTCAGCACTCCATGAATCAGCGAGACTAGCCATCACAGCAGGAGCGCGTGACAATATCCTAGCTCACTGTAAGACAGCAGCACACAGGACAGGCCACTTGGACCAGGCGATTCATTCATTATAATAATAAGGCTACTCTTTCAAGTAAGAGTCCGTGCACGGCTACTCCATCTTCAAGACTTGACAGCCCACGCAGATGCTGTGGATAGCAGCCAAGCAAGAAGCATGCGTCACAGCCAAGAATGAAGGGGCAGAGAAGTGACTGCCCCAGATACCCTCTGACGCACACCGGGGTAGAACTATCTGACGGACGAATGAGGCCCTTAGCAAATAAATACTATGCACTAGGGCACACATCTTACAACATAAATGGGGAATGAATTGGCATAGCCAACGCAAAATGACATCACGGGGGATGTCACATGACAGGATATAATGCAACCTCCATATCATACTCTTCAGGAACGAGCGTATTTTACAGGCAAAACAGAGATGGAACCGTTCTATATAGTTCCTACGAAAGTAAATGTGTGCATAAAAGGTAAGTATTGATACACATGCCATGCATTTATGTATGTAATTATTTATTGGCAGTTTTATCTGGCGCCGACAGGACCTGTGAGTGAGAGAACGCTTCAGGAAACAGAAGTTTCGTACAAATAGCAGACAGGAAATATAATAAACTTTCAGAGGTAAAGTACAGGGTCATAAGATAAATAGTATAGTGACACCCATGCAGTTGTACCCATGTCTGCGAAAGGGAAACATTGAAGGCTTTAGAAGACTATATTAATAAAAAAAAACACATGCAATTATAAACATTTTATGATTCGTTTAGTTGAAACAAACGAAGTACAATCCTTCTGACCAATTACAAATAAAACAAGGAATGAATATAGTTTCTTAGCAAACTAGCCATATTTTATTATCATTTATAAAGCAAACACATCAAGTTGATATCTTAAATGACACAAAGTCAAAGGCGATTCATTTCATTACCTTAAAAAATTGACAGACTATACAAGCTTACAAATCCTATTTTATCAGATGCCAAAGCTACAATAAAAATGTCCTTTCTAAAATCCCTCTGCTTTTTCAACCTTTTTCCACAGGACATCAAATCTGTAAATATCAGGGCTCTCTTGGTGTCAACAGTTTGTACCCAATGTTCATATTGTGCAAACTGAGGAGAACATTTCAATTCGGCTTTTAAAACGTTCGCCTCGGCTAATAAAACAAGCCCTATAACATGGAGCGCGCGTCACTCCTTCCATGTGTGGAGCGCGCATCACTCCTTCCATGTGTGGAGCGCGCATCACTCCTTCTTTGTGTGCGCCCACAGGCATTCACTACGTGCAGTATTTGCAAGCCACCAATCCCCTGTAGGTTCCAAGTAGTTTATGCGCTCCACGTTCTTTTCGGATGGACCGTGCGATTTGTGGGCAGCCGATAGGGGGCATTAGGTGTGGGAGCGACCACAAAAGAGGCCCTGGCTCCCTGCTGGCCTCTAGAAGGACACCCCATGTGCAGCCCCACCCCACCCACTTCTGAAGCCATGAGCCATTAAACAGAGGCAGACACACTGCCCATGATAACTAGCCAGGGGATGAAGACCAGGATGCTGCCCCACTCTAGGTTATACCCTGAAGGGGACGTGGCCAGCTGCAGGTGTTGCTTGGGGGAGCCCACTGATGCCGTGGCACCGAATGACGCATGTTTACACCACTGGATTTCTTTAACTAACCAAATGCATTTTGGGTTTTGTCGTTTATTTCACTTCACTGGAAGCAATTGGACTAACTATCAAATTACAACGGCGTATAAATACGAACAGATCTGGTTGCTTCCTCGCGTCCAAACTATAAAGTGAGAGGAAGAAAGAGAGTCCGGGGAGAAGCCTCCGACTGTCTGGGAATGTGGAAGAGGGTCGTGTTAAACAATTTAACTGAATTAGAGTACAACTCAAAGATTACGGAAAAACCGTCCCTCACCTAGTCACCTGAACGTCAAACAACAGCACACGTGCAGTGACAGCGCGTGGCGGATTCTCACCGAGGGAATCTGTCAGAATACCTTGCACATACCTCACCCATCTCCACAGACAGGGAACGCGAGGTCTGTTTACCTGAATGGAAAAGAGATGCCCGATGTTCCACTGGCTGAGAGGGAAAGAAGGGAGCCCTCTGCGTCGCTTCTGTGCCTTTCCGCTCTTCAGATCGGACTGCTCTGCTATTCCCCGAGCCCCTGAACAGGTCCAGCAGAGCGGCTTCAAAGGCGCCTTGAAAGTTTCCTCGGGAGAGCGGGAACTGCAGTCACAGCGGAGCGAGCCGCACTCCCCATCTGGAAAGAAGGCACAGGCAGCGGACGGAGATAGAGAGGCATTTCCTGCGCTGCCAAAAGTACTTTCTATAAACTCCATGTGTAGAGGCGAGGGGAGGGGGTCGGGAAGGGGGGCTCGAGAGAGCCCGCAGGCTTGCTCTTTAAAGCAACAGTGCCGCCTGTTACACCCAAACGGGCTCCATGCACAGTGTTTGAAATCGTCGGCGCTGGTACTGAAGCAGAGAGATGAAAATGACGGCGACGTTTCCTCCTGTGTGGATCTGAAAAGCACAGCTTTAATTGCAGCGGTACTGGATCAAGCCGTGGGTGCAATAATTCTTTCTTGAAGGCAGTGTAAATGCTGCCTCTTCACAGTACGAGCGCAAACCATTTAAGGGGCAGTACCTGCAGTTCCTAGGAATGCCCGCCCAGCACCCTGCATGATGTGAATGAAAAGGGATTCCCTGTTAATCAGATCAGAAACCAGTGGTGCGCGTGCACCACAGAGGAGCAAGGGGGCGAGGGAGCCTGTCTGTGCCGCGCGCTGATGCGCGTCCTAGACACGGACGGGAATGGGCGGAGCAAAGGCGGGACATGCGCCCGCCTTTGCCCAATTGCGTGCCGTTTTTAAAAAAAAAACGCACGCTACAGCCAATGCGGGCTTCAGAAAGCAAAACTACACGCACGAGCGTGTGGTTAGCTTTCTGAAGCCCGTACAAGAGGTCTCGCGCTGCGCAAGCAGTGCTACGCACTGCAACACTAGGCGCGAGACCTAAAAATGACAAAATAATGAAGTAATAGTGTCATAACATATGCCATATTACGCCGCATAATTTGTCCTTTTCAGATACATAATTTACACAACCATGTCCCATAATTAGGCCCTCTATTGTCGCATAATTCCAGTGGCCCTGATTGTACGTAATTGAACTTATACAACACTTACTACCCTTGACAAGGGGTAGCAAGTGCTATATAAAAACATTTTTTCTTTTTCTTGGATTCTGGTGCACTCGTGTTTTTGCTTCAGAAAATTCCAAGTACTTGTGAAAAAGTAAGAACATACAAAGTGATGTTGGGAAAACAGAGGTCTGGGTAGCAGTTACTTTGTTTTGATGGTAGGTGGCACCAACACTTATTAGTGGGGGCAGGGACTTTTAAAAGACGGTCCTGTGGGCAGTCTGAGTTAAATGCTCCTGGCTATCTGTTTTATCCTAGAAGAAGGCCAGTCATGGCCCAAGTGTTGGTGTTGCCTGTTTGTTGGTCAGGCAGTAGTGGCGTCAGGGTGATGGTTTGACAATAAGGTCATGTCACACAGTTACTTTAAAAGTCATGCACTTACTCTAACACTTCATACAAAGGCACCAGACGAGAGCAGCCAGTCACTGTGCTCCTCTACCTCATGATTTCACTGAGACTTATAAAGGGCTGTGTTGCGATGTGTAACCTAGATATCTTATTATGTACCAACGCGTCTTGTGGGGTTGCTGTGGTTTCCATGGAATGCTGCTGGCATTCCAGGGAGGTCGGGCATTCTTGGGAGACGGTTGATGGTTGGAGCAGGCTGGGATCCCCAGCTGTGTTGGAGAGCTACAATAAACTTACCTTCCTGACTTCGTGGCACCTGTCGTTCTTCCACTGAACTTCAACATTTTGGCGACGATTGCCTGCCCTCTTCAAGAGCGGGGAGCAAATCCACGGTGTTTCTTTGTTTCAGCTGCATCGGCGTACTGATCAGTTTGCTGTACTTCGTGGGGATCACTGGATCAGGTCACCATTTCTCCTTACGTTTGTGCCTAAAGCCGTCATCCCCAAACCAGGTACTGTTTTGCTATTTACTTTTTACGGGAGCTGTTATACCCGGTTTGCTCACAGCTCGCACTGTTCCTAGTCGCTGAGCCTGCCTGCTCGCGTCCCGTGACAGTGCGTTCCCTGGCAACCGCACCACAAAGAGATAGTGTTTGTTTGTTACTACACTCGTCAGCGCGTCGAAGGTACAGCGCTACGCTCTAGCTTTCAATGTCAACACGTACACGTTGACGTGACGCCATCTTGAGTGTATTTCCTTACGCTGATCCGCACAGCCGGCGCTATGGAATTCTTGTGCTGACTTTACACCTTTGCTTTTTCGCACGGTTATGCTCACGATCTCCATTCTGCAGATCAGTACGGTGATCTGCACACCAATTTTATGTCCTCTCGTTCCACACTCTATTATAGAGCAACACAGTGATCTGCACACTCCCTTCTAAAAACCTTTGCAGATCGACACGGTGATCTGCACACCTGTTCTTATTAAACATAGTTATTCTCTTCATGGTAATGTGTTTTTATCAACGCAAATCTCCACAGTGATTTGCACACCCGGTCTACAAGTATCTGCTGTTTTAGTGGTTCACCATATCTCATTCTACGCTTCATTTTTGCCTGTATTAGTTGTAAGCCTGGGCGTAGTTCGCGTAGTCGCGCTACGCGAAGACGGGGTGCTACGCGAGCTACGCGTAGCTTCGCGAGCGCACGTAGCTGCTTGCCGCGCCCGTTCGCGATGCGTTTTTCTTGCTCGGGAACGCGTTGTGGTTGCTCGGGACGCTGTTTGCGTGCTCGGGGGCGCGAACTTACCCATGCGGTCGCCTATGGGCGCGGCCATTTTGTTTTTCACTTGTCCCGCCCGTTCGCGATCCCTTATTTCCTGTTCTGGGTCGCGTATAGCGTGCTCGCGCTGCGCATTCCTTGTTCGGGAACGCGTTGTACGTGTTCGCGACGTTTTTTGCGTGCTCGGGGACAAATATCACGTGAACTTACCCACGCGGTTGCGATGGGCGCGGCCATCTTGTTTTACCACTCTATGCTATGGTTCTGGGCCTGCTTTTCTATCCTCCCTCAATCTTTGCAATCCTTAGTTTTTTACACTGTTTTTCAATTTTTCTTTATTTCTTATCTATCTCACTCTCTGCTTAAGTCTATATTTTGCATTTTTTTATACTTTTTACTGTGTTTTTTTACTTTGACTGTTTTATATAACTTTCTTCTTTAAGCTCCTGCTTCTTCCCCTAACTTTATTTTTCCCTTCTAACTTTTCTTTTTCACCTCCTCCCACCCCAGAACCATGGCGAAGGGTAGCAGCAGCGGCTCAAAGGGCAAGGCGCGTGCGCCCAATCGCCGCCTGCCTTGCGGCAGACTGCGCCCTGCAGGGGTGCAAGCCCGCCAGCTGTTTAATGAGGCGGAGGTGGCCGCCCTTGTTTTTTTATTCAGCGCCACCTCCCTTGACCTTGGCAGCAGGCGGCAGGCCAGGCTCCGGGTACCCGACCCAGGAGCGTCACCGCCGGTGGGCGAAGGTGCGTCGGGCAGTGTTTCGCTGCTCCGAGGTCCGGCGCACCCATAACCAGCTGGCCCACCGGTGGTCAGACATCCTTGACCGGGAGCAGGACCTGTTGGACCTGCTAGGTGTCGAGGTCGTGGGGCTTGGTGAGTAGCCAATATATATATAGTAGTATAAGTATTGTGATTTGTGTATATATTTTTTACAAATAACAAGAATACTGCTGCTTACATTGCAGGTAAATTACGTTTCAAAATCTTCTGTGATTGTAGGACACAGGTGCTGGGCGGTACTCTTACTTTTTGCAACTTTGCGCTCGCTTGTCATTATGTAAAAGTTTACTTTAGAGAACTTCAGTTAGGTAATGTGTTGGGATCTGAGGAACGCTGTCTCAGGCTCGTGAGGAGCTTGTGTCGCTGGGGGGATTCTATTCTGGAATGTGGAGTTCTAAGGCAGGCAGTTGCTGCCGGGACCCGGAGGATGTCAGATGGATTAAACTAGACACCTACCTTATTCCCGTGTAGTGTCTTCATTTCATAATGCTATTGCTAGAGAGACTGTAGTCCTTCCTTTGTCCTCCTGTCAAATAGTGGTGGATGCATTTGATACTAGGTTTAGTTACTATTAGTTGATAATTTTTGAGCGGTCTGCGTGACGCATCCTCTGTCACTGAGTGCTGCTTACCCCAGTCCTTAGAACCTTTTGTAGTTTGTTTAGTGAGTGGTACTGGTAAGCTTAGCTTAGCAGTGTCAGTCAGCTGCAGAACATCAGACGCAACCAACCAACAATTTGGTGTATGCATTATGCACTTTATGCATGTGTCCTCCTTCTCATCTATGCATTTTTGATGTCAATAAAAAATGGAAATGCAGGCTTAATGAACAATTGGCCCGCCTGGAATAGGTGGGCTAGGTCAGGTGGTACTTAGGCTTAGTTAGTGTTCTGGATTTTATTTGAATCAATCAGAATGGAACACTGAATTAGTGTTCCCAAATAAGTAGACTGTCCGTGAATCCCGCAAGGCAGTAGTCGATCGGATTAGATAAGTCAATTTTATTGCAATTTTTGTTTCCTAAAACGTTTTTTGAGCGTTTTTTTAGATAATTTATTTGTTTCACAGCAATCATTAATGTTTGTGTCTTTCTTTTTCTTTATTATATCTTACATGATCACTGATGTGCAGCACCCAGGGGCAAGAAGACGGGGTCAGATTCGGCGGGACAACCACCAGAGGACCGCTCCTCTACCGAGGGCCCTGCTGCTGGTCCCAGTAAGTCCTCCAGTGGTTAATATTAACAATTATATTGCCCTAACTTTTACTGCACCTTATTTTTTCAGAACTATTAATTCTGGCTTCACTCCCTAATTCTATTTTTTACAAAAGATTCTTTGATCTTGACTTGACTATCTGTTTCTAAATTCTGGTTATCCCTGCCTCTAAGTTCTAACTGCCTCTGCTATGAATGTCTGTACTCTGTACTACTAATATTAGTCTGTCGCTAAGCTTGCCGAGTTTGCATTGCCACTCTTTATTGTACGGTTTTGTATAAAACTCAGATTGACCAATACTAATAGCTCTAGCCACTGAGTCCAGTCCTTTCGGTTGTCCTCTTCTAGGCTTCTTAATCTTGAGGCTTTGACAATTACCACAAACAAAATGCCCAACCAGATATTTGACTATTTTTGATAGGATATAGTACATACTACTTGGATTATGCACAGCCCCATGCAGAACTATGCACAATGAAATAGGATGTTGGTGATGCGAGTTTGGAACTTGGACGTTCCTCACACCTCAGTCAGAAGTGAACCCACAATCCCCTGAACGACTAGCTATAGTGTCTCATTAGGTCCCCGAACACCCACCCGAAGATACCCAATGATTATGATTACACAACCCAGAACATAACACCCTTTCGCTCACTCACTCGTGTAAGTCCACCACCACCACACAAAATACCACAGAGTCTATGTGTAAGTTCAAAAGGTTTATTTTTCAACTAACAAGCTCTGTATGTATGTTCTATAAAATTCAGTGTACTCCAGCCAGCTCCAACAGCAAAATGCATAAGATTAAAACAATAAACAGTGTTGCACTTGCAACAAGTGCATGATCATTGATGATATATAAGACAAAAGATCTGTGCGAATTCTGGGCGACTCCTCACCGTAGAACGTAGAATTACTGGTTACATGCATCATTCATAAGCTCCGCAAATCTCTGGTTCGTAGAAGGGAATCCTCTGCCTGAGAAAAATGGTGCGTGTTATTATAGTATAATGCAAGCATTTCTCAGTCCTGCCCAAAAAGTGTAACATGTTACCTATGGCTAAGCAATACGGACTAACCGAACTCCATAACAAAGTGGCTTGTTTTTCGACCTCTTGTACGCAACGCTCAGACAGTAGCTGTATGTGCTCATGTGGGCTCAAAAGGCGTCTTACTGTTACTGCGCAACAAGCTGCGAGGTAACATGCGCAAAAGACATGAAGCGGAAAATGGTTGCATGGCTCAGGCTAACTTTGCAAAGAGTAGAGTATAGTATAATAATGACCCTAGGGACCATAACACTACTAGTGTCTACTGACTGTACTCTAGTACCCGATTTGGACTATTGAATGTGATTTATAACAATATGTATGTATTAACTTTTTTTCAATCTTGCTAATGAAAAAGAATAAATAGGGGAGGTGTACAGGCATCTAAAAATGTGTCATGTTTTTATCTAGGCAGACTAGCAACCACCAGTGGCGGCGGGGCCACCGGCGATTCGAGCCTTCCGGAGGGGGCAGGAGAAGATGCGGCACCTGCAGGAGCTACAGGGGGAGCCAGCAGCGGTGGCGGGCGGTGGTAAGTTATATTCATGACTTATTGACATTGCACTAGCTGGAAGGGTGTGTGGACTTCACTCACTGTACTGTTGTTGAGACTTATTATTAGGTATGAAGTTGTAGTGAACATTATACAACGGTTAAAGAAGACACCCTTTACTTAGCATGAGCAATGCAGTAGCAATAGCATTACCAGCATGACTTGATTAACCAATGGCCTCTTATATCTGACTCCAACTCAGCTGTGAAAGTTTTATGGAGGAGACTAAAAGTCAGATCAGATGACCTTGATGGATGTGTTGAACAAAAAGGGAAAGAAGGGTTGAAGGAGGAAGGGTGGGCGAGATTTAATATGATGACTGGCAGAGAAGGATACGTTGGAAGCATGGATAGGTGGCTGATAGGAATCAGATGCATGTGTTGTTGAAGGATGGGTGGAAAAAGGTGAAAGAAGAATGGATGCCTGCCTGGGTGGGCGACACAGTATGGGTGGATACTGTGGATAGCAAGAATCATCAGTGGTGTTTGGGTGAAACTCAAAGCCAAGGCAAGCAACGGAGTGAGTGGACGCATGCGTTGTTGTTGGTGAAACAAAGTAAGGTTGGTGGAGAGATTAAGAAGAATGATTGACATTTACTTAGAATGGATGGATGCCTGTATGTATTCATCATAGACAGCATAGGTGGAGACTGTCACGGGATGCACAGTTTTAGGGAATGTAAAAGAAACCGCGCCAGAGTAGCAAAGCCGATGTGGGGAGGGGCAGGGTGGGGGTAGTAGTAAACAATGTATTACGCGGGCAAATACAGGTAACTTTACTGTAAACATACAAATAAATAAAGCGAATTTCATTGTGCGCACTGCACCGCCAAATGCGATGCAGTGTGCGCAACAAAATTAGTTTCATTTATTTATATGTTTACTTACCTGTTATTGGCCGTAATCCATAGTTTACTACCCCCATCCTGCCCCTACCCACGTCACCGCCCGGCCGAACTCCCCGAGTCCCACCACCGACCGCTACTGACCTTATGTCGTTGTCCCATATAAAAGCAACGATCATTGGATCAGATATATAATCTGGCTTTTTGTAGTAGCCAAGGCACTGTGAAATAATTGAGCAATTGCCCTCCATGTAACAGAGAGAGTATGGCCAGTGCCACCCGTAATAGAAAAATACGAGCTTCCCCACCTGCAAACAGTAGTAAATCCAACTAACGTGAGTCTGCGTCATGACTCGTATGTTTGTCTTGGGTGCAAGCATAGATGACCGAGCTGGCAATGCCGGCTACAACCAGGTTATGTCATTTCGCTAAACTAGAGAAAAGAATAACACTGGTGTACTGTGTACTGGTTGGAGTCCATAGTGCTAGAATAATGCCTGAAACTCCCACAAATGTTAGAGGCCGAGGAAGTGGGAGGATAGATAGATTATTACCACAAATGTTATGTACTGTGCTTCTTGCTAGTGCTACTGTGCCATTATGTGTTGAATTAATTTTGTGTTACTGTTTAGCTAAGAGTACTGGTTACAACAATATTTTTTTTCTTTCTTGATATAGATGGTACTCCTTCCCAAGACAAACCATCGCGGAAGGAGTTGGCAGCCAAGGCCCGGCGCCGGAAACTGGAGGCCATATGCCAGGAGTACCGGCGGCTGGTGGCTCAGGCGGAGGAGGAGGAGGCGGCAGCAGCAGCTGCAGCCTCGTCCGATGCCCCAGCCAGGCCACAACTCCAGCGGTACGGCGCCGCGGTCTGGTAGCCGCCCGCCGCCGCAATTCACTATCAGCCAGCACTGCTGTCCCCCACCCTGGATGCCACTGCAGGGCATTCCGCAAGAAGATTCTCCTCCGGATGGCACGTCTAGAGGAGCAAATGGAGGAGCGGGTCAAAATCATGGTGGACAAACACCTCAAATCCCGCCGAATGTAACATCGAGGACCCTGTGGATTTGCCCCTTTTTATTCCTTGTTTTGGTGGGTGGGAATTGGGCGTTGGGGTTTCGGGACATTCTTTGGACTTTTTCGTTTTGGACATTTGTTGGGGTTAGGGAGAAGGGTGGGTCAGGTGTGGGATAGTTTATTTTTGTTAGGGTAATAAATTATATTTATACTTAAACATACAAAGTTAATGTTTTGTGGGGGTTACTGTTTTACGAATTAACGTCACATTGGTTTCCTTGCTGCTGCAGGGCCGCAGCCAGTGTTTGATTTAAATAATCTGCCGACAATGATGTAACACAAACAGATAGATGCTGTACCCCTCACTGAGTTATTTGTCCTACTAATACTGTCAGTCTCTCCTCCTAGTCCATTTATACCTCCCACCAAACGTATCTTACCTGTGATTGATGATTACGTTCGGCACAGCGATGGCTGCATGGTTTCCAGAGAGAATGTAGAAGATGCCATGGTTGTGGTGGTAGTAGTAGAGTAGACACTGGCAGTAGCATTTGCTAAAAAATTAAAAAAGAGAGTCACTTTCCTGAGAGCGACTGTGGGAGGAGTAGTAGAACGAAGTAAAATACAGTACAGAAGAAGACTGCCAAACAAACAATATTGCAGTTGCAACTGCTAAAGTCAAATTAAACATAATGGTGGCGGGGACAGCCTAGTACAAGAAGTTACAAACTGTAGTTGTGTCGATTGAGTCACTTAACACAATCGTAATTCGTAACCTTTACTGCTGTGTGGTAGGAGTTTGATGATTAATCCAATCAATGATGGCAATTAATTATGATGTACTACTATTAGCCGGTGACGGCTTGCACATAGACTGAGCATGGGTGGGCAAGCAGAAGAAGCTCCTCGCCCTGCCTTGCAATTGAATTAGTGTTGCTTTCACCACATCTGCCCCAGCAAGCGTGTGATCAATTGGTGTACATTTTATGTAGTCACATCACACCTCAATATAAATCACAGCCCGGGGGAAGAGGGTTAGGGTTTGATGAATGGATGGGAAGGGGGTTTGGGGAAAGGTTTGAGAATGAAAAACAGTACGCATGGACAACAAAAGCAAAGCGCAATCTTGGCAGACGACCATGATCTTATACAAAAAATCTATAAAGGGAGAAAAGGGAAATGCATGATGATGAAGATAACTTGATGGTTAATGAGTAGTACTTAATAACTCCTACTAGACAATTAGACAGTACAGGGCAGCAGTATATTCTATGCAATTTGCCTTGCCTGTAATATGCCCTCAGAGACCCAAATTCCATGTTGTACGTAACTTACTTGTAAAGATAGCAAAGACAATTAAAAGAAAACACAGTTGTAGGGATCAATTAGCAAACAAACACACAACACACAGTCCTAATGATTAAAGAGAAAAAGGATTCAAATTAATTAAAAGATGAATGATGAATGATACTAAAGTTACTGTATTATCATGCTCAAATTGTGGAGTGGAATCTCGTCCTTCCTCTTGGTCCTATCTTCCATGGACGCTCCGCACATCAATCTTAGTGGCCTTCCTGATGCCGATTGGTAAGGTAAATATGAGTTGTGTCTCCCAGTATAGCAAGCACAGGGTAAAGGCCGGCCTATAACGTCTAGATGGAAAAACAAAAGGTGTATTGAAAAATCAATGAATAAAAAAAAACATCAATTACGGTGGAGTCCAAGAAGAGAAGAGAGAACACTTTCAGAGTGAGGCGGCTTGGATATATCGTGTAGATTCTGTTTACAGCATTAAGCTACAACAACAACAGGACAGAACAGGCCCACCACAGCACCAGCCCGTGACCCAACCTCCATTTACCTTAATTTTTGACATAGCCAGACAAAAGGCATACACAGCAACTTAGCATTTTCCTAATTAAGTGACAAAATCAATGCGCCGCTGTGAGTCATCACTACACTCGACTACACACCACTACATGGACATGTAGGTCTGCTGTGTTTACTTTCTTGTTGAATTGTTGTGTTTATGTTTACCTTATGCCACTTCATGAAATGCAGTTATTCCTTGAATCATCTCCGATCCAACTGAATGACTGCGTGCAAAGATAGTATGGTCATCATCATGGTGTGGTACGTGTTGTCCAACTACAACTCAGTCTGTAGTGACTCCGATTAAGTCCATATTCCATATTAAAAAATTGCAACAGATATTGGCCGGCACCTGCAGTAGTAGGAGTACAATTTGGTTATTAAACAACAAGAAGGGAAACATTGACTGTCACTGACTTGAGTCACTTTGTATATTAACTAGTAGAGTAGAGTTCGACTTCATGCACAACATCAACAACAAACAACAGCAATCGCTCAGAGTCTGCAAGCATCCAATGCATTCCATCATTACCTGTCTTGCTCTTCTCTTTGGCTGTCAGATCATCAGATGCCTAGTTCTGACAGTTGTTATTTTTTTACGGGGCAGTGGCCTCATCATTACTCCAGTCCACATTCATTTTGAGTGTTAGTCGCTGTTTTGGTTTTCGTCTTATTCTTCTGTGGCACTTTGTCACAGTTTAAGTTGCTTCCCATGGTCAGCACTGTGATGATGGGCCGCGGCCTGGGTAGCGCTCATTGATGGTCATTTGAGTTTGCACAAATGTCAGCAAGTTTCTTCGAAGAGTCTCTTGTCTTTCTCTGCCAAGTACCTTCTGTCCTGACAGTGAGGACCTTTGGATGCCTGCTGAGGCTGTAGCCTTCGGACACTGATGAGTTTCGGCTCGAAAACAAAACGGAGGATAGCTATAGTCACGTTTCACTTCTTATGGAGGCGGGACTGGTAAAGGCAACATTTCTTGTACTAATGTCTGGCTTGATGGAAATGTACTTGTGCGAGACAGGAAGATGAAGCAGGACTTTGAAGAGTGGACAGTTAAATGCACAGACATCCAACTCCAATAGGGAAATAAAAAGAGAAGACGGTGGTGATGGATTTGTTGTGATTTGAACCAGAAAGACAGATACACAGACACATAAAGGAAGGAAGAAAGTAACAATTTGAAAGCCTAGTTGTCAGGGAAGAGGAGCTCGTCCTCAAACTCTGGTGGTTCGGACAGAAGTAGGTCCTGTAACGCACTATTTACGTCATCCAAGTTGCTCTCCTCTTCCTGCTGTGATTCACGTATTTTGTAATCCGGTGGTATAAAGTGCTGATTCATTTTGATCATGGTTAACCTCTCCATGCTTTGGGCCGAGAGACTGGTCCTTTTCGAAGTTACAATGGCACCAGCAGCACTGAAAACACGCTCAGAAGAGACACTTGCGTTAGGGGAAGCCAGATACTTTATCGCCAGCCTGCTGAGCACTGTCCATTGGCTTCTTTTCCCATACCAATACACCAATGGGTTTCGATCCATGAAGACCTCTGTTGGGTCATCCAGTTAGGCCTGGACCATCCGCTCAATGTTCAGGGGTGCTCCGATGTGCTCGGCCTGTTTTGCCTTTGCATCAGCACTGGACTTACCATACCCCTGCTGTAGAAACCAATCAGTTGCACATTGTGCGGTGGATGATCCTGTTCTTGATGTTATTGTTGGTGTAGGTGACTGCTGGGAGGCAAATGCACTGCCCTCAGGCTCCGAAGTAGAACTTGACTCTGGATGCCCTGTAGTACTGGTTATGGTGGCCTGGGGTGGGGAGCCTGTAATTAACAGCCGTTCTCTTTCGAAAATAGTGGCTTCCTTAGCTATCAAAGTTTTGTAGTTGGCAACATCCACTTCCGAAAAAGGAATTACTGCCTTGCTGTTCAGAAATACTTTGTACCGTGGATCCAAAATTGTGGCACTAATGTAATGTGGTTGTGACAAAATTTTATTTTTAATCCTTGTATTTTCCGATAAGCGAGCGGCTAAGGTCTCCGCCAAATGATATGCGTCTTGTCATCCACACCTGCGTACGTTTCAGACACATCCTTCAGCTGTTGCTCTAGCATGTGCAACAATGGGATAGCTTGGCCCATAGTACAGTCCTCCCTGCTGACTTCACGTGTGAAGATCTCAAAAGGAAGTAGCATCTCAGTCAGGCATTTAATGAGGTCCCATTGAGCCATCTCAACGGTCATGCCTTTCACAGTAGGTTCCCCTAATCTTTGCATGACATAAGCATTGAGTGGTATGTACAGTTCAAACAGACGATCAAGCATGTAATAAGTTGAGTTCCAACGTGTTGGCACCTCCTGGATGAGCGCTTTGACTGGCATTTTATGCTCACGTTGAATGACCCTCAGCTGCTTCCGGGCTTTAAAAGAATGGTTGAAATGTGTGCATATTCTTCTGCAGGTGACCAGTAAGTTGCTGACTTTGGATTCATTTTTCAAAAAGTCTTGAACAACAATGTTAATGCAGTGTGCCAAACACGGGACCCTGAAATAGCCACCATTGCGCATGGCCAAAACTACATTACTGCCGTTGTCCGTGGCAACAAAACCAATCGTAAGCCCTCTTGGGCGCAGCCACTCAAAGACCTTGGTGTTAAACTCTTCCAAAATGTTTGCAGCAGTATGAGATTTCTCCATGGCAAACATGGCTACAGTTGCATGTTTGCGAGTGGCATGAAAAATCTCTGCAGTATCAACACCAGCAGATACCTGTTCTCTAACCCCCGCAAAACTGATCCAGTGTGCAGTGATGCACATGTAATCTGTGGCTTGGCAACTGGTCCACATGTCTGTAGTCAGGTGGATACTGTGAACAGCACTCTGCATCAAGGCCTTTCCTAGCAATTCCAGCACATCGTGATGTAGTGCTGGAACTGCAACTCTGGCAAAATAGTAGCGGCTGGGAACATGCCATTTTGGGCAGATGGTTGACACAAATTCCACAAAACCCAACCCTTCAACAAAAGAAAAAGGGAGAAGGTCCAGTGCTAACATTTTAGCCAGCTTCGCATTGTACAAACGTGCTATTGGGTGGTTGCGTTCGTACTGCCCCTCACCCCCAAACATGCTGATAATGGTAGGCTGCATGGTTTTCCTTTCTCTTAGGCTCAACGCACTTTTTGGTAGTGCGGACCTGGTACTTCTTGGTGTCTACGGCTGACTCTTACTCTTGTGCCACTGAGATGTTGCTGAAGATGTGTGCAACGTTAAGACTGCACTGCTGGGGTCAGGGACAACTTGTGTACCACTACCAGAGAGAATGTCTCCCTGTCCTTCCTCTTCCACAGTGATCGGATCTTCTTCTTCTACTCCTTTATCCCCACCAACACCAATGGTTGCAGTTTTTTTTCTGGCGCAAAGGTGGTCCTCCCAGCTGATCAAGTGGTGTTTTTTCAGATGGGTCATTTGGCCTCCGGTACCATAGTTTGTACCAAGCTTACCACGACTAACAGAGGTATTACAAATGGAGCATATAGCAATGTTCTCCTCCTTTTCGCTAACCGTAAAGAAGTCCCAAACTGGGGAGCTTAACTTTGGCCTCCTGCTGGAGGTGCCACTTCCAATGCCTGATGATCTGTAGGGTGTGTGTTGAATTTGACTCTGTGCTGCTGTACCACTACCTACTCCTACAGAGGTGGTGGTTGTGCTGGATGTAGGTCGCTGCCGGGCCTTTGCTAATGCAAATATGGAAGCTGTAGGTCGTGTTGGTGTTACCTGTGGAGGTATGCGTGCTACATCCCTCGCAGCGATTTTGGATAGGGTAAGAATGTTGGTCTCCATCTCCTCGGGGCCGGGAGTGATGTTCGTGATGACTGGCTCGTCGTCATCATCATCATCTTGCTGTTCTACATCGACCTCCATAAGTGTAAGGCTTTCCGGAACCTTCCTTTTCCCTAGCTTGGTCTTGGAACGTGGCTCCCTCTCAGACTCAGTTTGTGGCTTCCAAGTGGCATCTAGATCATCAGAAGGGGGGCTTGGCGAAGAACTTGATGGACTACTCCTCCTTTTCCTTGCTGGGAATTTGGAAGACAATGGATCTTCTGAATGAGTGGCTTCTTCTTCTACCTCTGCATGAGGCTCAATTTCCTGAACTGCCCCTACTTCAGGAGGAACAACAACTACTATTGCGGGCGGTGGTTGCGGCTGTTGTTGTTGACCACTTATCTGCTGTGTTTCCTCCTGCGTTGATTGGGTACTACTTTGAGATAGCGATAAGTTTATCTCCGGCTCAGCATCACTGCTTTCCACCATTAGGCTGGCTACCTCTTCCACACTCATGTGCTTGGGCCTGGGTTGGTGGGTTGGGTCCACTGATGCGGAGGTGCTGCCCCCAGCTTGCCCCCCGGACACCGCTGCAATTTTTTTTTCCCAAAAAAGGTATTGGCCGGCACACCAGACTTCAGTGTCACTTGATTCTTCTGTTCCTTCTTCTTCTCAATAGCAACTTTCTTGGTACTGGAGGACCTGGTACCTGCTTTCTTTGGGCCCATCTTCTTCAGATGTCAGCAGCACTCAGTTGCAGAGATGTCTGGTCAGGTCACACGTCACGTTGTGTTGTGTGTACAGCAGCAGGATGTCTGTCTGGAAGTGCAACGGGCAATGATGAGAGACACACCTCCTCCTCAGTCTTTGTGCACCTAAAAGCAAAAAAGCCAGAACATCAGTCAAACATAGCACAAATCAAACAAATAGAATATAGAACTTAGTGTGTGGTGGCCTCAATTATTAAATTTCAGAAACTCTGTGAACAACAACACACAGTCTAGCCATTTATGAGACGTTGACAACAAGGCCAGGGCTTTCCTGGCTACTGTGTAGTGCTCGTGTACACTCTGGAAGAATAAGAATAGTAAAGAACAAAAACTAAAATGTACTGGAGCATGTTTGGCCTAAATTTGTGCATCACATGGGATGTATTATATAGCAGCATCAGGGAGCTGCAGCTGGCAATGGGGATGGATTTGGAAGCAGTAAGACAAGAGGAACAATGGAAAGACACGCAGGCCTATGTGGCAAAAACAGCACACTAATAACTACCACAACAAAATGGCCCCCAGAAACATGGTGACGCACAAGGCACGGCAAACAATGAACTCAAGCAGGCCTATATATGGGCAGACAAAGGATGCCTTATAAAACACACACAGCTTTAATGCAAAAACTAAAATCCACATGGCTAAAAACACTTTGGAAAGTTAGACAACCACTACAACAACACAATTATAATTACACAGTACACACGCAAAAAAGGCATTTATTTAACACACCCAAAAAGTGAAATAGTCAGACCCTCCAAAAAAAAACACATTTCGCAATTCAATTGAATCAATTCAATGCCATCCATGGCCTAAATGATGTCAAAATTCCACAGACTACACAGAAACAGTTTTATGCACCCATGGTGACTACCTCTGGGCCTACTGGCATACTGGGCCGCAAGCTTGGAGGCCTATGGCAAAAGCACAGTGGCTGGTTTAACAAAATGGCCGCCGCCCACATGGCCAGGCCACCCAAAATAACAAAAAAGTGAAGACAAAGGACAGGACCAGGCAGTTGGAGACTCTGCGCAACTTGCTACCTCTTGGAAAAAATTGTAAAACAAAAAAAAAATGACTCCTTGCTCACCAAACTACATCTAAATGACAACCTGAGGAGTTTTTTGTGCAAAATGAACTAAATCAACATTTTTGAGAAGGTTTAATGATGCTCGAGAGATATTGTTCGCCAGATTGTAAATTCTGCGTGTTCGGCATCGCGATCGTCACAAAAAGTCGTTATCGCGCGCGCAAAACGTACATTGAGCGCGCGAAGAAGATAAAAAGTGTAAGTCCGCGTTGTCGTGCAGTGCGGACTTGCCCAAAGTCCGCGAGCTGAACGCCCAGGGTTACCTACTGGCTGAAAAGGCCTATTTATTTAACAAACACCCAAAAAAATAAAATACCACCCCAAAACCCACATTTTGCAAATCAATCCAATGCCATCCATGGCCTAAATTATGTTACAATTCAACAGACAACACAGAAACAGTTTTTATGCACCCATGAGGATGACTACCTCCGGGCCTACTGGCACACTAGGCCGCAAGCTTGGAGGCCTATGGCAAAAGCACAGTGGCTGTTCACACAAAATGGCCGCCAACACATGGCCAGGCCACCCAGAACAACAAGAAAAGGAACACAAGACAGACAATGCAGGCCTATGGCAAAAGCACAATGCCTGGCTTTACAAAATGGCCACCACCCACATGGCCAGACCACCCAAAATAACAAAAAAGTGAAGACAAAGGACAGGACCAGGCAGTTGGAGACTCTGGGCAACTTGCTACCTCTTGGAAAAAATTGTAAAACAAAAAAAAATGACTCCTTGCTCACCAAACTACATCTAAATGACAACCTGAGGAGTTTTTGTGCAAAATGAACTAAATCAACATTTTCGAGAAGGTTTAATGATGCTCGAGAGATATTGTTCGCCAGATTGTAAATTCTGCGTGTTCGGCATCGCGATCGTCACAAAATGTCGTTATCGCGCGCGCGAAAACGTACATTGAGCGCGCGAAGAAGATAAAAAGTGTCAGTCCGCGTTGTCGCGCAGTGCGGACTTGCCCAAAGTCCGCGAGCTGAACGCCCAGGGTTACCTACTGGCTGAAAAGGCCTATTTATTTAACAAACACCCAAAAAAATAAAATACCACCCCAAAACCCATATTTTGCAAATCAATCCAATGCCATCCATGGATGCCCGGCCTACATGATGTTTAAACTTTAAATTCAACAGACACCACAGAAACATGCACCCATGGGTACCTCTGGCTCTAGTCCGGGCCTACTGGCTGAAATTCCAATCAAAGAAAAACAACTAGGCCCCTGCCGAAACTACAGGCCACAACAATACATTTTAAAAACTATGGAAATCCCACAAAAAAATGTAGGTACAAACAAGCCCCAATCAAACAAACAAGTACACCAATTCTCCAACTTACTTGTAAAATCTCAAATCCAAGAGTCCTCAAATCCAATCCAATGATATGATGCAGCAGACAGACACAAAAAGTGATCCTTCCAGCTCCAAATCCAAATGAAAGTGAACAGCACATGGACAAAACACTGGGAGGAGCCTGCTGGACAGGAACAGGAAGTTTGAGAATCAGGGGCACTTCCTTCCTCTTGGAAAAAAAGAAAAAGGACTCCTTGCTCACCAAACTACATCTCTAAATGACAACCTGAGGAGTTTTTGTGCAAAATGAACTAATTCATCATTTTCGAGAAGGTTTTATGATGCTCGAGATATATTCTTCGCCAGATTGTAGTTTCTTCGTGTTCGGGATCGCGATCTTACCAACACTGCCGCCGGAAGTCAGATCGCGCGTCCGAATGACGTGTTCGCGTTCGCACACTCTCGCGGGATCGTGCGGCCGGATTCCAAATCTCGTGGCGCCCGCGAACGGATAGGAAGTCGCGTCGGCGAACGCAGAATCACGGTAGGTCGTTACCGCGTGCGCGAGAACGTATATTGAGCGCGCGAAGAAGAAAAACAGCTACGCTACGCCGCAAATTGCGTAGTGCACGGTAACTTCGCGTTCTACGCGAATCGCAAAGTTACCGTAACTTCGCAAATTCCGCGAGCGTAGCGTAGTTCACCGCCCAGGGTTAATTAGTTGGTGAGCTTCACGTCGTCATGGCAGCAAATCACATGGTTTCACCACCCTCCATCTTTTTATCAGAAGGTGAAGCTCCGTCTATAGAATGGGAAGAGTGGATTGGCATTTTTGAAAACTATTTTGAAGCTATTGATGGGCTGAGATTTCAAGCTACAAGAAAAAAAGCTCTGTTAAACTCATTAGGAAAAGAGGGCCAACACGTGTTTAAGTTTTTACCTGAGGTTATGGGAGCCGATGGTGAGCCTATTGATAATGGCTGAGCCTATTGATAATCCATATGTAGAGGCAAAGAACCGACTTGGAAAGTATTTTGGCAAACAAGTCAACATTGTAATGCAACGTCACAAAATGTATACGTTACCTCAAAAGGAAAAAGAAACAGTGGATCAAATGGTCGCACATTTGCGAGAATTGGCACTTAAATGTGACTTTGGTGCTATGACCGATCAGATGATTAGAGACCAGTTAATCGTGCAATGTAAAAATAAGAAATGGCAGGAGAAACTTTGGGCCGCTAGAAATCCTACACTGCTAGAGGCCATTTCTATTTCTAAAATTGTAGAAGAATCTGACAAATGTATGAGAGAAATGCACAATTTAGAGACAAAAAAAGAAGACACTGTAAATGTCAGCAAGAAGGATGACCAAATAGACAGTGAGCACAAAGTAAAGCAAAAGAGTGATGGCAGACCTAGTTCAGCCAAATATAAACCTAGATCTGTGGGGGCCAACAGAAGCAAATTTAATGGGTGTTATAGATGTGGCAGTATGGGTCATGCTGCGGATAATGTGGGATGCTACGCTAGTGACAAAATTTGCAGAAAGTGTAAAAAAAAAGGGTAATTTAAGCAGAGTCTGCAAAGAACTTTCAAGAAATAGAGTTGCTTTTGTTGATGAAGGTTATGTTGCACCTGACATATTATTGCGTGTGGAAGACGAATCTTTGAACAAACTACAAAGACCTAAAGCAACCTTCTTAGTGAATGGGATTGCTGTAGAATTGATGGTGGATCCGGGTTCCATGTTCACTTTTCTACCCTTTCGCATCTTTAATGAGCATTGGCCCTGCTATCTTAGGTTGGGTACAACAGCATGATTTGCATGTGGTCATAGATCCCAGGTCTACGGAACAAGTGATGGTGGTGGATGAATGTGTTATGCTTGATGCTATCTTAACCAAGTACAAAGGAGTTTTTTGCGTGGATTTAGGAGAATTGGTGGGGTACGTGCATGAGATCAAACTTAAGGATGACGCTCAGCCGGTGAGACATGGGCTGAGGAAGATTCCTATTTCCATTTGGGATGAGGTTAAGGAGATGTTGAGTGACATGCAAAAACAAGATGTTATAGAACCCGTAGAAGTCTCAGAGTGGCTTTCTCCAGTGGTCGTCGCTAAGAGGGATGGTAAGCTTCGTTTTTGTGTTGACCATAGGTTTTTGAATCAAAACATAATTGTGGATAGTTTTTCTTTACCAAACATATCTGAGATGGTACTATTGATGGACAAAGCCAAGTTTTTCACTAAATTAGATTTAAGGTCAGCGTACCATCAAGTTATGTTGCATCCGGATTCAAGAAAATTAACTGCTTTTCTTACCATGGAGGGTGTCTTCCAATTCAAGAGGCTTCCTTTTGGCCTGGCATCGGCCGCTAGTGTATTCCAGCGTATGATGCACAGTTTACTCAAGGGGGTAAAGAATAGTCACTATTTCCAAGATGATATCCTTATAACTGGGAAAGACGAAGCACAGCATAACAGAACTTTGGCGAAAGTTCTGGAGATCTTAGACAGAGCAGGACTGACCTTAAGGAAGGATAATTACAAGTTTTTATTGACAGAAGTGGATTATTTGGGGTACGCTATTTCGGAGAGTGGTGTTCAACCTAAAGAAGATTTGTTGAAGGCTGTTAAGCTAGCTGCCATTCCCACTACTAAAGATCAACTCAAATCCTTTATGGGATTGATTGAGTATTATTCGAAGTTTGTTCTTAATTTCGCACACAAAACTGAGGCTTTGAGGGAGTTGTTGAGGAAGGGTGCACCATTTAATTGCGGTGTAGCGCAAGAAAAAGCATTTCAAAATATTAAGGACGAAATAGTAAGTGCTGGGATTCTTACTCCATTTGAACTCGGTAAGGAGACCTTCATTACCGTGGACGCCAGTGCCCATGGTGTTGATGCTGTTTTATTGCAAATCAAAGGTGGCTTAGAGAAAACAGTAGTGTTTGCGTCACGCACACTCAATAAATCTGAACACAATTATGCTGTCATGGAAAGCGAGGCCTTAGCTGCGGCATGAGGTGTTCAATATTTTCGTACCTATTTGTGGGGTGCACGCTTTACCTTAAGAATGGACCACAAGCCTCTTATCAGAATGTGGAGTCCTTGTGGGGCAAGTAATGGCTCTTTGCGATTAATGAGGTTTGCGGCCAGGCTGCAAGAGTATATGTAAAAACTTGAGTATATATCAGGATGGAAAAATGTTCAAGCGGACTGTTTATCAAGACTGCCACTTGGTGTGGAGGGGAATGAAGAGGATGATGAGGAAATGGTATGTATTGTAGCCAGTGTGGAGGATGTATTTGAAAATGAGTTTAAATCTGTGACCAAGGATGAGTGGCAGGAAGTAGTTAAGAACAATGATGAATATAGAGAGTTGGTTAGTTCCATCAGGTCAAGATGGAAACGCGAAGGTGATCTCAAGCCAGCCTTAAGAAATTTCGTCAAACTGCAGTAGGAGCTCAGTATTGGTGTGACGGACGACTTAGTTTTAAGGGGTGAAAGATTTGTACCCCCTAGAGTACTCAGAAAGAAATTGTTTCTTCTGGCACATGGTCATTTGGGACAAACCATTACGAAGAAACGTCTCAAGGACAGTTTTTGGTGGCCAGGATTACGGTCCAGGGAAGACATGGCTTGGCAGTTCGGGCTGGACTGTTCCCATGAGGCACAGGGTCAGACTGATTTGCATATGGCCATGTCTGAACTGGGGTGGTGGAGTGAGATAAAGAATGATGATGGATTAAACCCAGATCAGTTGACTGGGGGTGAGTGTTTGATTTGCTCAAGCGCTCCGTCCATCATCCCCTTTGGTATCAGGATTACATGAGGACATCAGATTGTGGGTTGAAAGCTGTAGTTTGTGCAGGGAGTGACAAAAAGACTCAAAATTGGTTCACAGGGTATGGGTTCTATTGCTGGAGATCAAAGTGGGGTAGCGAGGGAGAAAGTGTGTATGAATTTCATTGGCCCCATGGTTTTCTATCTTGACACAAGCGATTTGCTATGGTCCTGGTGGATGTCTACTCGCGATGGGTCATTGTGGAATTTCTGAGAAACATTACTGTATTTCCCATGCCATGGAGAGTTTTTTACGTGGAAACGGCCTAAGACATGTATGCACATCATTATACAATCCACATGGAAGTGGAACGTATGAATAGAGTCATTAAAGGCACCATCCAAATGGCTCTTCAGGGGAATCAAGATGTTATGAGGAGCGTGGATAACATGGTATGGTCCTACAACACTGCTATACATGCGGTCACTGATGAAATGCTGTTTAAAAGGATGAGGGGAAGAATTCCTAAGACTAAACTCACTCCTCAGTGGATGCTTGAAAGTAGTGTTCTTATCAAGGGAGAGAACATAGCAAAGGGAGGTAACATAGAAACTGGGGATTTGGTCAAAGTCAAGTTGGGCAAGAGAGAGCAGGGTGTCAACAGATTTTCTGCACCTGTGGAAGTGAAAGAAGTGCATAAGTGGCATGTAGTCTTAATGAATGGACAAAAGTGGAACAGGAGGAGAGTAGCCCTGTATTGCAAGAAAGGTGATGCCTGTGTGGATGTGAATATGGACAGTTTTGGGGTAATTGATGAGAAGAGGTCAGCTGGCAGAATTACAGGAGACTCAGCAGGAAATCGTTGCGAGGTGTTGTATCTACAGAAGAGGAACATCCTCGCTGACGTTTTATTCCCTCCAAATTTAATGATTTTGTTATGGTGTAGGGCTGAAGGTTTTTTCATTTTTATTTGGGTTAAGTTTTTGGGTTGTTTTGTTTTTTTCTGTTCGTGTTCAACCAATATTTCTTTTTTCTCATGTTTGTAAAGTAAGGGGATATGTTGTGATGTGTAACCTAGATATCTTATTATGTACCAACGCGTCTCGTGGGATGGCTGTGGATTCTGTGAGCTACAATAAACTTACCTTCCTGACTTCGTGGCACCTGTCGTTCTTCCACTGAACTTCAACATTCAGTTGTCGGTCAGGCAGTAGTGGCGTCAGGGTGATGGTTTGACAATAAGGTCATGTCACACAGTTACTTTAAAAGTCATGCAGGTACTCTAACACTCCATACAAAGGCACCGGAGGAGAGCAGCCAGTCACTGTGCTCCTCTACCTCATGATTTCACTGAGACTTATCAAGGGCTGCTGTGTGCTGACCTCTCACAGTCCACCTCAAAGAGCGCTGTGTGTGCCTCTTGCCCTGGGTATTTGTTTGCTGAACATGTAATAAACTGATAAGTGGATCTGCATGGCACTGTGTATGGACAATATTTGGCACTGTGCCCACCACAGTTTTTTGCCGCAGCAGCCGGTGCCCACCCCGCCTTCTACTACCCTATGCCAACTTCAGTCTGGCAACTGTAGTCCAGTGAGTTAATGCACCTTCTGTGAGACACAGTCCAGACTCCTTCCATCTTTTGAATGTCTGCATGAAGAGAGGATTCTAAAGCTCAAACTTGGTTCCAGAGACAAGACTTCACATTAACTCAAGCGAGGGACTCTCGGAGGTTGAATGGGAATGAAAGCTGGGCGAGTACACTAAACCACTCCCATTTCTCACCCCAGCAATGAAGCAGCCTGAAGCTACCAAACTTGGTTTTGAGAATTAAGCATTCTCGGGGCATATTTATTTTTCTAAAGACACAAATAAAATTTCTTGATATTGATACACTTCAAAATATTTATATCATGTATATTGAACATCCATATCAATACAAGGCTAGACAAACTTTTCATTTGATTCTCAAAATCATGTTTACCCACGAGCTGTCCCTTCACACACCATCCCCAAGAAAATGTGATTTGGTACCCCCAGATTTCCACTATGACCCCTACTTACTACTTGCCAATGTGAACTCAGCCACTCCCTCATACCAGGGGTGCCCCCTTGGGTTAACCATTAAGTCAGACACTAAACCAACCCAGAGCAATCCAAAATTGGATACCCCTGAAGGGGTGTGGAATTTTTGAAAAACTGTACTTGTCCAAGGGACAAATGGGTGTAATAATCTTCTAGCCCTGTAAAGAAATCCACTCCTCCCACGTACTCTATAAAACTAAAAGCTACAAGGACTAGCAAGGACTGATTACTAGTCAACAATAAAACCCAAAGTAAACTTGACCACCTCTCCCTCTTCGCCCTTGCAAACTCTTATTATAAAGTATTACCTTCCACACTGTTTTCTTGCTATCAGCAGTAAAACATTTGCCTTTCCACTAACTTACCATAGGGCCCATACCAATTCCACATCTTCATCATCGGGTTCATCTCCCTTCTGTTCTCTTTGCTCACAACAAAGGCTTCACACACATACTGTTAAAATACACCACTCCCTTACTACACATATACCTTCACACTAAATACATTGGAATGAATATTCCTCTCACTACCCTTCCATAACCTTCTCTCCACTCCCTCATCACAGGCTCTGTACCCCTTGCACATTTTACAACAGGTTCTCCTCCCCTCTCAGAAGAGGTTTTAGGACACCTCCAGTCTCACCATAGGCTTCATCCCTTCCAAACCCCTCTCTTGTCTACTGTTGCTACCTTGCCTCCGCTCATCACAGGCTGCTCAGCCTTTTTACCCCCCTCTGTGGTCTGTACTCATCTAAGGGCTCTGAGCAAACCCGTTACCTTAAGCAGCCCACTTTCCCCCCAGGCTTCCACAGCCCTGCCAACTACCCCCACAGTAACCCTAGTAGTAAAGACATGTAAAGAGCAGCACAGGTCGAGGCATTTACATGTAGATACTTTTTGTGACCAGTGCATTGATGGCAACGCAGTCATAGCAAAGCAAATGTATCGGTTCAGAATTGTGCAGGAAGGGCAATAGAAGTGAGCGGCTAGGACGACAATGATTGGCCATGGAGGAAGAAGTAAAAATTGAGAAGCCTGGAGCACACAGCTCTGACAGTGGATATTTCAATAGTATAATACCCACATCAATGAAGGGAATGCCATGTGACTCACAGATGGCCCTCAGGCAGACCCCCAGGGGCCAGGCTAGATTGATATGGAGAGAACAGACACCCAAGCTGTGAATTATTGAAAGAATCACCAGGCATTATTCAACAGAGGGGTGCAGGCCATGTATTAGGATAGGGACACCTGGAGAGGCCTGCAGCAAGATCCAAGGACTAAATTGAAGAAGCATTGAGACAGACGTGATCTAGTATTAGGAAAAGGCACACATGTTCTGGAGAAAACCTTGGTGAATTCAAGGGCAGAAACACCAGAGAATGTTGGGGGGGAAACAAGACTGGCAAGAGAAATATAAAGGCACCCAAACCATGGAGTCCAGGAAATAGAAGGTCAGATAATCTTAGGACAGAGGGAGAGCAGGTGATGGGACGACAGCACAAAGAAAGGAACCAGAGTTGTTTAGGCAGAATCAGCAAATTGGGTAGATGGATCAGTGGGTTAAGAAGTACTCCAGACAACTGCTGTGATCTGCACACTATGAGCTCAGATTCTGGCAATTAATGTTTTGCTTTGCCACCATATAAGTATATCAAATTGAGTACTATTACGTAAGCAATATTAAGCTCTATCATTAAAAAAAAAAAATTACAGTGAGGGCGGACTGCAGAAGAATAGGTATACGAAAAGTCAACAGTGGTACAAAATAGAGTGGAAACGTTGTTATAAGAGGAAGAGCAGTCTCAAGATCAGCGGGAGAAGTACCAGAGGACATAGATAAGCACTCGGAAATCACCTCGGGTGAATAGCAACGCTGTGCAAACAAACCCTAGATAAAAAAATTTTAGCCAGTGGAAGAGCAGACAAGTGTCTCGGAGGACAAAGGGAGCGATGAGAGCTTTTGTTTGTGATCCAGTGAGGAAAGGTATTCTATAGAAGAGGCAAAGTCAGAAAAGCAAGTTGTCTTGGTGAGACAACACTCCCTGCTCATAACTTGTAAGGTCCTGATCAGTTCTGGAATTGAAAAAACTTTACTTTGGGAACCCATAAATTGGGGGATCTAGGCGGGCAACAAAAAGAGGATGAAGTCACATGGGGCTGAGTCCTGAAAGGCAGTTAACTTATACATTTTTTTTTTTTAAACTGTAACAAAGAAATTGGCACCAAGGGAAAAAGTGACAGAAAATCTGTTCTGGCTTAATTGGTTGCAACGTCTGCATTTTAAAATATTTTATGGGGTTAAAGCACATGCTGCAGCGACGTCTGTGTGCCTAGTAAATCTCAGGGAATAATAATGGTAAGGAAACTCTGGTGGTTAAAGCACTTGCTGGAGAGATCTGTGTTTTGTTTAGTCACAGTTTTGCTGCATAGAGGGTTAATGTGTCTCCTGCAAAGCACATCGGGTAACATGCAGATGAAAGATTATTATGCTATGTAGATAGGTAAGTGGGCCACTGCTTTATTACTTGTAGTTCATAATTTGCGTTCTTTCTAATATAGCACAATGAGCTATGAACCAGCATCAAGTACCTGCATTCAAGCTGCAAGACATGGGTTTAGAACCTTGTTTGTACTCAATCTGTTATTGTAAAAAGTTTTTTTTTAGTATTAATAATGGAAAATCCCAGGCACACTTGCGTTTTAAACCCCAACTTTGTATTTCTACCAGCTTACAATCTTGGCATATAATCCTTACCATTTAAAGATGATTTGTGACTACTACACCGTGAAACCTTCTTTGTCTTATGCATCATCCTGTACATTGATTTACACTACACACTTGTATGATTGTATAATATGTGTGTGATGTAAATCGCTCTGACACCCTACAGTGGGATGAGTAGCGCTATTAAAGTATTACATTTTAAAAAATGAGGAATTGCTGTTTAAATTGTTATTCCTGTAAATACTCATATGCGCTGATACATCTGACATTTTTACAGTGCATGCATGTGTGTTACATCTAGAAGTTGCAAAAAATCAAAAACCCGCTTCCAAATCGTAGCTTCTTTTAAGTAAGTGATAACAAGCTGTGTGCATTTGTTTCCACATTACTTTGGCTGTTAAAGTCTGTTTTTATAGTGCTTGAAAAGAGCACAAGTAAAGTGTGAAGCACTATAATATCAACAACAAGTACTGGCTAATAGGGGAGAACTCGGGAACGGCTGGGATACAGCACTGTAGAATGTGGTGCTAAAAGTTCAGTGAGTGGTGGGAGGAAGAGACAGGACTAGGCACAAGCAACTGAAGGATACAAAGCAGATATGGTGGGGGGGGGGGGTGTCAGAGTAGAGCCTAAGGCGGGCATTTATGATTATGGTGTGGCATTAAGTGGAGGAGGTATTTAGAGACAAGGATCCAAATACCTGAGCAAAGTGGAGGAGAGAGAGCGCAGGTCATAGTGCCAATATTGGCAACACTCCCCAATTCTCATACAGCAAAATACATGAATAAACCACACAACACCTTGTTTGTGGAGAAAATTGCTGCAGGTTTATTTGCATAACAAATATGCCAACATGGTGGGTTATCTTACGGGCGATCCAAGGGCAGGCAAGCCCCTCCGCCGCCTGCCCGCCTGATGAGCCAAATTACACCGTGGCCGTCGCCAATCGGTGCTTACCAATTTTTTGGGAGGGGTCACCCCTCCCAGCGGTGGACCGCCAGTCCACGCCCTTACTCACGCCCCCCAAAGGGGCGGAGCGTTCCAGGCAGCCCCCGGTTGCTCAGGCCCACAACCGCCCATAGGACTAACGGGGCGCCGTCGCTCTTCCAGGGGACAACGCGAGGACATCCCTGGGTACACTTGGCTTTTGCACCCTTGTTGTGCTCTTGCAGAGGGTACCCTTCTGTACCTTACAGCCTCTGGATCGCCCTGTAACTCCTCCACAGCTCTGGGTGTGGCCACCGTCACAACCAGGGCCCCCCACCAAGGTAGGCATTCTTACCTACGTCCTGATGATTCCAGGGCCTATCCCAGGTCCCGCAAAACAAGTCCAAGCCCATACTGGACCGGAAGCCAGACATGCCCCTTCTGGACAGGTGCCCCCATCCTTTTTAAAATTCCCTGTGGACTTCAGCGTGCAGCCGGCCGTGCCTGATAAAACCAAACAGCTGTTCAGGGCCTATATACATGGCACTATTAACTCTCCTGCGTGAGGTTTCCACGGCAACCCCTGGCCGGGCCCCTTCCATACTACAGTGGGGTATCTCTGACCATCAAACTCACGTGCCCACCAATGGTTGCATAACTTACACCAGGAGGAATTCAGTTCTGGCAGCAGTACCCTCCTACCCTGGAAAGTCAAATCATTGCCTCCCAGGTGTCAGACCACAGTGATGGGAGGGGAGACACCCCCCCCCCCCGGCCCGTGCCGCTGCTTCTACAGAAGCTGTTCCAGTGCCTGCCATGGCCCCCCCAACCAAATTAACTCAGTGGCGGGAAACCCATGCCTCCATTTCCTGCTTTCCACCCATCGTGCCACTCTCAGAACGCATGAATGGCCAATCACCCATACCTTTGACCCTGGAAAATTAAAGAAATGCCAGGAAGCCAAAACCCATTAATGGAGCACTGCACACCATTCTATATAACTACTCAAGCTGGCACTTAATTCCGCACCGTAACAGCACCACACCAAGCATCTGGTGCATCACGGGGGGCCTTCGGTAACTCAAAATTTGCCTGTACGTGATCTCTTAACCTGTCTTCCGGACCCTCCCCAGGGTGGCTTACAGCCGGCTATACCCTTTAACGCTTGGGATTCCCATCGCCCCACTGCAAGCATGTCCTACCCAGTCTGAAACTCGAAGGGGGACCCAGTATCCGGGGCACTCGCCTCGCCCAGCCCTTCAGTGCCGCCCTGAAAAGGAGAGACATAGTAGGATCGTCCTGGCCCCCCCATTTAGCATAATGGCAACTGCCAACAGGTGCTGTGTCGCCACGCTGGTGTCCCTACCCCAGCGAGTGTAACCCATAGCCAGGTTTGCTAAAGGTATACCAGAGCGCCCAAAATTAATATGATACTGTGTATCTGAATGAACTACGCACAGGTAATTGGAACTCTCTCACATGCAGTTGCTGTGAAACATTTTGGACTAGTCCATCAAATTCAGCCAACCACCCCCCTAGGTGGAGTCTACACTCCCACACTTCTGCTAGTGTAAACCACGGTCATGCCTCCTGTTCAGTTGAATTTAGTGATTCATGGCGCTGACAACCACAGGGGCCTAATACTGGGCTGTGTATATGCGCCCAGGATGACCTTAAACAATCGGTTTGGTGTGGATGTTATGTTATGTTATAACAACTTGTATAGCGCACTACTACCCATAGGTGTCTAGGCGCGTTGCGAACCACACACTGACGCAGGAAACTAGTTTTTAAAAAGCCAGGTCTTGAGATGTTTCCTGAATTCAAGCAGGGATGTAATCTTCCTAAGAGAGAGTGGAAGAGCATTCCAAATTCTAATGGTGCTGTGTCTAAAACTCCTACCCCCCCCAGTTCATAGTTTTAACTCTGGGGGTAAGCATTAAAAAGGCGTTAGCTGATCGTAATGACCTACTGGGAGAGTACCAATTAAAAATGTGATGAAGAAATTGTGGGCCGTCACCATGAAGTGCCTTGTGGGCGATGCAAAGTGCCTTAAATTTTACACGCTGGCCAACTGGAAGCCAATGCAGATCTTGAATCCCGGTCCTAATGGACTGGTGCTTAGGGACATCCAAAATCAATCTGGCAGCGGCATTCTGAACTAACTGTAACCTTCTGAGCTGGTTGGCCTGCAAGTTAATATACAAAGCGTTACAATAGTCCAATTTAGATAAAACCAAAGTGGTTAAAACAGTTTTCCTAGCCTTTATAGGAATGTAGGGAAGGATTTTACGCATCATTTTGATTGTAAGAAACGCTGAGGACACCACCTTTGAAATCTGAGATTTAAAATGAAGCTTCTCGTCTATGATGACCCCCAAATTTTTTGCTTTCACCACTGGAGTAGGGAGGGGGCCCAAACAACTGGGCCACCAGGCTGGTGACCAAAGAGGGGAGAGCTTGCCAAACAGCACCACCTCAGTCTTGCTAGAATTTAACTTCACGTGGGTGTTAACATTGCCTGGCTGAAGTGCAATACCTTTGACAAGCAACTCATGACAAGATGTGCCAATGCAGGTAGAAGTAAGAGTTATCAAGCCCGCCTTACTTCCTCTCACCCAGTTATCTGTGTATAGCGCTTGTGGAGCATGTCCATCGAATTAAGCCAGTCACCACCCTAAGTGACGTCTTGCCCTCCCAAACTTCTGCTAGTATACCAGGGAGCAGACAAGACAGTGGGAACAGGAGGGGAACCATATGTATAAATACCTGCCCTTTCTTGAATACCGGGAATGCCAAATGTTCTTTAATACTTTGTAGCCCATTTGCGCTTTAACCCAGAGTTTCCCCAATTTTTGAACCGTAGCACACTTGTTGGATGACACCTTCCACAACCTGCCTGGCTGCCAAGGCTATAGGGCGGGAGAATTTACCGCAAAGTCTCTCGCTTTCTACACTGCTGAGTGAGCCCGGTACCTTCACAAAATCCTTTACAATTTCCGTTTCTGACTGTAATTGGGAATCCGTTCACCCCATGGTATCTTGGCGCTGCATAACATGTTTATTGTTACTCAACTCAATGGTACTCGTTTTATCGACCTCAGAAGGATGAAATGCTAAGTGGGCCTAACAGGATCTGAACCTGTGACCAAGAGGTCGAACACAAGCCCCTTTCATTTCAGCCGCTCCAAAGGCCGGTGAAATTGTATCCCAGGGCCGACTTCTGGCACCTGAACCCTTAGTTGGACACGCCCGAGCTAGAACCCACATCTAGAAGGCCTGCCAACCAACCGGCTGACCACCTCCAACACCAGAGTGTCACGCAACCACTCCGTAGCCAGTTACTAAACCAGGTATAGATGTATCGGAAGACCCATCTCTTGGCGCATGCCTGCCACAAATTTCACTGCGTATCCTAGTCTGTTAAAACCAGGGCGCAGGGTAGCCTGCAGAGCTAAGCCCACAAAGAAATCGCCCGCCCCTGCGTGCAGACCAAGCATCCCTTACTCGCCCCGCCACCGAGACTTACATGTTACATGTGGCTGTTAGGCACTAGCCCCACCCTGCTTGCACTGGACGTGGGTTAAATTCCAGTCACCGAATAATAGACAATGGCATGACCGCACTGGGCCCCTCCTAATAAGACATTTTGTATCATAACCCTAAATTGAACTTGCGGGAAGCTTTAATACCCCTGCCAGGGTGCGACTAGGGGGTTGCTGTGCCCTTGCTGACAAGTTTCGAATCCTATGACCCATCCCTGAAATGATCCCCGCTGAAAGTGTTTGCGCGGGATGCCCTGGTCGACCAAAGGGTGGGAACTGGCCTGAGTCTCCCTGCCCAGAACTTACCACAGACACCATAACACCCAAAGTTATTGCTCACCTGACCTGAGCGCAGGAGGACGCACTGGCCAGTCCTTAGACCAACGGACCTCTAACCCCAAACAAGGTGACCTACCACAAACAACTCTGAAATTGCCATTATGGTCACCCCGCATTCACCAAACAGGACTGCTGGGAGCACAGGCCACCAACTTCGCCGACCACCGGCGACAGGACAGTCCGTGCTTATGCCCAAACCGAGCGACACAAGCTACCAACCACACGTAGCACAGTTCCCTTGCCAGGTTACTCCAACCTTTTAACGCACCTACTGCAGGAGCCTGGGAATTAGTTCTTGTGATCTGCATTGTATAAATTAGTGAAAGATGCACGTTTGAACTGGTAGCTGATAATGTTAATAAAGCCTGCAAATACTCCGCTCAGAGCAACCCGCTAGACAATGGCTTCCATTGAAAAGGCGGTGCCAACAGACCTCCAAGCACCGAAGGCGGTACATCTGAGTACAGCTCTAGTCTAACAGATGCCCCTTGCATCAGATATCAACCATACCACACCTGGCTGAAAGCTGCTCAGTGCTTCTGATGCATCAGCGCTCCCTGAACCCCAGCCAGCTCTCCCTGACAAAATCAGCTTGCGACTGGGACTTAACAGTGCGATGAAAGCACAAGACACACTTGCCCGACGTTAGCTCTTCAACCAGGCTCCGCCACAAGAGCCCTTCACAAGCCATGTGGCCTAAAACATTCGCCCTGTTGGGCGGTTGCCAATGGACTGCAAACCTCCTCGGCATTCTCTACCAATGTTATAAGTGGAGTTTCTGGTTGGTTAAGGTCTGCACCTGAGCCTGGCCGAACCCACCACTAGTCAGGAGAAGGGAGTACACACTTAAGCGAACGCCTGCTCACCCCCTAGGTAGCTAGGCAGAGCCTTAGGGCTTATCCAAGAGACAGTGTAAATTTAATGTGCCAACCGCACACCCACAGTAGCAAACTAGGCACACCACAGAAGACACTCAATACAAGGTTATTTAAATTATCCTTCGTATCCTCCATAAAAGAAAAACTTAGTTCCAACTGCCTATATTACACTGTGCTACCAAAACTCGTCATGACTTCACAGGGATCCCATCAATCACTAGGTCAATTGGGTCACTGTCCTACAGATCAGTTAGCACAACCCAGTAGTTACTGGTAGGAACTGTACTTAACATAAAACTTTATGCATTAACTCAATCAGCAGTGTACCCTACTAACACTTGTAGCCGGGCACATATCAAAAGTACCTCATGTCCCACTTAGGCATCACAGATCAACATAGCGTTGCATACAATTGGCTTCACACAGGGACTAGGGTGCAGCTTCTACACCCTCATGTTGGCCAATCTCTGGTAATACCTTCACAACGTGGAGCACAGAAGCCTCTGGGCCAGCCCCATGCAACTCTGCCTTCGGACGCTTCGAGTCAAAGAAATAACAAGCAACGGACATTCCCGCGCAGTCACAAGTAGAGGTAAGTCACAAAGCCCAGGGAGAAAGTTACTGAGGGCCAATGCCACCCAGTGGCCCCAACTTGGCTGTACTCCGATATTGTGTCCCCAAACCCGTAACTGGTGAAGGGGCTATGAACACGGTGTTGTACTAATTTGCAACATATACTCGTTCTCTCTCTCCCACTTGTGTGATACTCTATGACCTTAACTTACTCCTGCCGCTCCTGTCTTTACTGCGCGCCCCAGCATCCCATGTTCCTAACAGCGGCACCACTGACGGACATTGGAATGATAGACCAGCCACAATCTTTCGCGCACCTCCGAGACATTCACTGAAACAGCAGGGTGACCGACAACGGACATTTACAACCGTAAAATTGCATCTGTCTTTCATGCGCGCCTCATAACATAATTCCTTTCAAAGACAATAAACCGACATGAAATTACCAGGTCTTGCCCCTGTGAGGGACGGTGAACTGTGGGGGCTTACAACAGCTGGCATCAACTAGTACAGTGCGTCATGCTCTAATTGTCCCCACCGCCACTGGCATGCCCGTCTCTCACCCTGGGTAGAAAGGGTGAAAGGCGGCGTGACTTAGACTGGGGCTCGAAACGCCAAGTGGGTGTAAGCGGCACTCCGCCTTGTGCACGTGGGCCAGCCCAACAATCTGGAAGAAAGCTTGCGGCCTGAATGCTAGTCACTCTCCCCCCGTCGGGGCCTGGGCATGGCCAGGTCGCGGGCAATTGACCCGTGAAGGCCCCAATCCTGCGTGCCCAAATGTAATGGTGAAAGAGTCACCCATGGTCGTTGAAACGGCACCTTCTCACACTGAAATTAGGAAACTCGAGGTTTTACTTTGCTTCTTTCTCTTATGAATAGCGTTCTGCCACCGATCCTTAGTGCACTAATGAACGTTCCAATGTTTTGTATAGCGCGAACCCGACCAGCCGGTATTGGAGCGCTTTACATGAGGACCAGTTGCTTCACAAGGACACAGTCAACTTTAAAAGACACGGGGAGAATAAGGGATTTGCCCCGCATCACAGGTTTGTGGGCCGGTGCCAAGACTCGAGAGGTTCCCCCTCGGCACAGCACAGAGAACCACACCCGCCAGCTGCGGGCACTAAACAGGCAAAGCTTTCTCTACCCCTGCCCTACCCGGTGTTCACTACCACTCACTGCCTTACGGGGTGTTCACGTGCCACTGCCCTACCAGGTGTTCACTTACCCCGGTCCTACCCGATATTGATTAGCCACTGCCCAGTCAAGTATGCGTAAAGCATTAGTGGACGCCTGGGCCTCTCTGTCAAGCATGGGACCCGGCCCAGACATGGTGTGAGGCCACAACAACACTTTACAGCTGCCAAGTGTTGCCGGGCGGGCCGTCAGAAAACCAATTAAAAACACAGATTGCCTTAGTCAGCCTTATGCCCGCACTAGGCCCCTTCCATGCTGCCAGCAATCAAACAGGATGCGGAGCATCAGTGTAGACTCGAGGCCCTCTCTGTCCATGTGCGACCTGGCCCAACAGGAAATATGGGAGGCCCCAACATAACCAGTTACATGGATCTCTTCAGCTGCCTAATACGAGTCACACAGTCAGCTGACTCACACGCAGACAGGCACCATTTGGACATTAAGCCTCCGGCTGAGGCACAGTAGTCTCATGTAGGTATGGCCAGCAGCTAGGCTGGTGTAGTGTAGTGCTGTAGGCAAAATAAACACAACCATGCCCAGGACAAAACTTCGCGACCGGCACTGCAAGCAACAGGTTGCACGCTGCCGCCGAAAGCAGTTATTAACACCCTCCGCCCGGCTGGCTGCAGAGCACTGTCTCCCTTGCTTGCGATGACCGGAGCCACAAGGCTTTGGTAATGTTGACCGCAGCAGCGTGCCAGCCGGGCCGCCCGCCTCCTTAGAGTCCGGTCCCAGCCGAGCCATCTTGCGGCCCCTCACTTCGGCCGTCGTGCCCATTGGACATACCGGCGGTCATGGGACCCAGCCCACTCTGAGGGCCCGTAAACACCCTGTGGTGCCAGCTCGAGGTGGGCCCGCGGCCTCCTCAACCATCAGGCAGTCCCCACCTTACTGCGGCACCCTGTGCGGCAGCCCGGTGTGCACCATGCAGCCGGGGCATAGGTAGGCCCGACCCGGGCAAGGCCTCACCCCACGTGATGCCAGCCAAGTGTTTTTTGAGCAGCTCCCTGTGCCCGGACGGGGCGTCCGTCTCGAAAGTGGCCGGTAGGGGGTCGAGATGTCCAGTACAGGGGCAACGGGGTAAATTTAAAGCGGCTCCGGACCCGACGGCCACGTCCGGACTGCGTGACAACCACCGGAACATAGCTCCCTGAGGGAGAGCCTCCGCAGCACCCGCTGCACCCCCCCACGCACGAGAACTTTACAGGCCACCAAGCTACCCCATGGACAGACACCTAGTGCCGGGGGAGGCCTCCGTGGGCCCCGCTGCCCTCCCCCTCCATGACCGGCCGGGACCCTAAACCCCACAGCGAGATCTGGAGGCGCGGCGAGGAAGGGAACTCCACACGACAGACCCACGCGGACCGAGGGCACCCGCAACCTCATAGGCCCCCAGCTGGCGCGGCCTATGTGCCTCACCTCGTGGCCCTCCCACTCCCCCCCCCCCGAGAGGAGTCTCCTTGCCACTACCCGGTTCCGACCGGGAACACACGGTGTGAGCTCTGTCCAAACCCCCCCCCCTAGGACAGACCGCCGAGAAGGTCGGGCCGTCCTGCCCTGGATACTACCCTGGGGGGAGATCGGGCCGGGGGAGGGGGATAATCGCACTCACTACGTAGGACAGCAGCGGCTCCCCCCTAACCCACCACCCCGAGTCATCGTGCTCACGCAGGCCAAAGCCCCAATCAAGGTTTCGCCGGACCCGTGGGCCCAAGTCGGGCCGGGTCCCGGCATGTGAGGAGCCAAGGGGTGCTCCGGATGCCTCCCCGGTCAGCACGGTGCTGTGCTCGACCAGAGGAGGAGTGCCGCTGCCTTGGCCCCATAGGAGCTGTCCTCCCCCCCGATGGCGAACTGCCGCCACAGCAGAAGCCGGGCCTAGCCGCCTTGCTTCGGAGAGGGGGGGGGGGGGAGGTACACACTCACCGCAATAGTAAGCAGCTCTGGGGGGACACGTCCAAACGGCGTCAAGGGCAGCCGCAAAGAGGCCGCCAGGTGGGCGGGGAGAGGTATATATACTTCCTGCCCTCCCCCCCACTCCCGGAAGTGACGCTGCACACTGGACCCCTCCGGCAACAGGAGGGGAGCCAGCCCTAGACAGATGACTCGTGTGCCCTCATGTGGCACTAAGGCGGCCGCCCTCTTAGGAGGGTCCCCTTTGTGGACCACGGGCAGCCCACAAACTACTAGCGTTTGGCCAGGGGAGCCGGATAGTCCCCATAAGAGTCTAGGCTCGGGCTCAGGGTAAGCGAGCCATGCATAGTGAAACACAAAGTGTAGCAGCTGATCAGTTAGGTTACTTGAGCGGGAACAGAATACAGTGAAGTTAGGAAACTGGGGAAGACTGGGAGAAGGCGGAATGGGCAGCTTGGGTAGACACAGTGGGTGAACTTACCACCACCAGCGAGCTCCCGTGAAAAAAAGGAAGGAATGGTACTCTTTCAGTACGACCTCCACTCGGAAACAAATGCCTTTGAGACAATGTAGTAAAAGAAGCCTTGAGCATTTTGAAACACGTCCCATGCCCCACTCCGTTGCTTGCTGCCTGCCTCTTCGTTGACAAAGTGAGGTTGGGGCTTGGTTCCCAGTTCCCACTAGTTGAGTTTTTTGCGTTCAGTAAGTGCCCCCTGGGAGCTCCTGCCGTGCAGTGGGCATGTCATATTTATCAACCTGGACACTGTTAATCTCTAGCTGCCCGAGTTGGAGGCCCCCATCCTCCCACACATCACTTTGGCCCTGCTGCTTCATATGAGCCCATCTGGATGCCCCCGAAAGCTGTTGGAGCCATAGATGCCAACAGACCGGCTTCAGACTCCTGGTTTTTGAAGCCAAAAACAGCTTTACTTCAGCAGTTTCCTGCCTGAAAATGCCTCTGCTTCATTGAAAGTCTATTGGCAAAATACAGTCACTCGATCTTTTTTTTTTTTAAATCGCCCTCTTTATAATTTCAGAATGTTCGCATGTATTGTCGAAGCCACGTTGAGGATTTCAAGTATTAACAGTTACGTGTGCATTGCTTACTATCGGCTCCTCGATGTGCCGGCAGGGGAAGTGATGAGGGGCCTCCTGGACTCATTATTTTCTCCAGTTTTTTGGCCTAAACTGTGTGCGCCAGGAGTTCTCCTAGAGTTCTCCAACTATTCCACACAAATAAATGTCAGTCTTACCTGCAGGGCCGTGACCTGACCAGTGCCCCATCTCTGATCTCCGCCATTGGTTTCCAACAAGCCCGTTATTTTCGGTCTTCAGCGCCTACTACACAAATGAACAGATCTTTTCCTCTGGACAGGAAGGGCTTTCCTGTGGAAAATGGCATATCAAATGTCTTCAAATGGCAGCATGTCACCTGTCTGCACAGTAAAGAGGACTGTCCCAGCGGTTCCTTGAATCAGGGGCTTTGGAACGCTGTACAAGTGCATCAAATATTTCCTGCAGTACTAGTTTTCAGGCTCTCTGGTGTTTCACGTGGAGCGGACTTCAGGGGCTGTTAAGCAGTGAGGCATCTGTGTAGGTTTTATCAAACAAGTACATCTTATATCTCTAATGAAGAATACACGATGGTTGAATTCCAAGTAAGGTTTATTCTTCCAGTAGTAACAGCACATCAAACCTGAGGCGGACAACGTAGTAACCACAGCGTGTCAACGCCTCACTCAATACTCAACTGACAGACTCTCAGCTGGCGTTCTAGAACGGCAGCTGATACGTCATAACACCAGTGGCACGCGCGGGGGTACAGGTACCCAGGAGGTGGGAGAGGGAAAGGAGGGGGAAGAGCGGGACCTGCATTACAACACATCTCCTTCCTAAGGGAAAAGAAGAGGGGGGGGGGGAACATCCAGCTGCAGAGCAGTTAAACCAAACAAACAGTTGTACCAAGAAACAATTTTCTATACATTTTTTTGATAACCAAGAAGGGAGATGAGCCAAGTGGCCCTTTGCTAATAACACTCGAAGTCCTTAAACCAACATGGTTTGGCTATTGCACGTCCAGTCCTGGTCGTGCTGATTGCACTATTAGTTTTGTTTACCCCAGACGGGACGCAGGTTTCAGACGGACTCTGTGGCAAGACTCTGAGCCTCCCTCGCACCTGCAACACTGTTGGCTACACTCTCTTCTGGGGTTGCTTCCACAGGTGTCCCAACCACACCCTGGGTTAGGTCAATAACACCGTGGGAGTCTGCGTCCGATTCATCATCATACCCATTTCTCACACTCATTCTTCCGTGCACGCCATCCTCCTCATTTCCTGGGTCAGCATAAGCATCGCTTTGGTCCAACCGCACACTCTTACTCTTACTCCTAGAGAGTGCCGAAAAGCGCCAGACCTTACCATCGCTCAGCAAGGCTGAATTGCACAAAATTTTCTTTACCTCTAAGGGTTGGGTGTAGCGACTCTGCCCTTTTTCTATGAACCCCGTGCGTCTTACTCTAACTATGTCACCTACCTCCAGGGACACTGGTTTGCATTTGTGTTTAGAGTCGTGATGTTCCTTGCTACTTTCTTGTGAACGTAACAAGTTCTCTTTCACCGTCTCCGGGGACCATTCAGCCCTCTTGGCTGTTTCCAGCCAACCAACATTGTCTTTGCACATGGGTGTTCTACCTCTCATTAAGACAAAGGGACTTGAGCCTGTGCATTCATTCGGAGTCACTCTGTATGCCCACACCATTTTGAACAATTCGTTTTTCCAGGCCAATCCATTATTGTTTGCCAGCTGCACTATGCCCTTGATGACACGGTTGAACCGTTCCACCGCACCATTACCAGCAGGGTGGTACACCGAAGTGGTTTTGTGCATTATGCCATTCCTCTCCAAATACCTTTTGAAGTTGTCAGACATGAATTGGGGCCCATTGTCGCTTATGATGGTCTTGGGTAGACCCTCCCTTATGAAAATCTTGTCGAGGAATTTGGTGATGCTGCAAGAGTCAATTTTATGGAGTATGCCCACCCCAGGCCATTTTGAGAAATGATCTACCACCACCACAATGTGCACCTGATCATCCTGCTCCCTTATAGGTCCAACTAAATCAATTCCAATTCTCTCCCAGGGCATTTCTGGGCTAGGTAGGGGGTGTAACATGGGTCTGAAAGGAACCTGTGACTTATCGGAGTTCTCACATTTAATGCAGTCCCTCACTTTTCTTTCAATTGCAATGTCACATCCAGGCCACCAGTACCACAGTTTGAGCCTACTCTTGGTTTTGCTTATTCCTAAGTGCCCTTCATGGCAAATCTCTAAGATCCTTCGTCTTAAGATTTCAGGGGGTACTACCTTGCCTTGTCTCAAAACTAGGCCCCCTTCCAATGACAATTCATCTCCAAGTTCCCAGAAGGGTCTTAGTTCCTTGCGGATTTTCCTCTTTTCTGGCCAACCACCCTGTATCATTTTACTTAATTCTTGCAGCGTTTCGTCATCACCTTGTGCACTCGTCCACTCATCCTTGGAAATCCCAGGGAATTCCTCGATGATATTAGCCACACAAAACTCCTCACCCACGTCCTCAACACATTCATTCATGGGGAGGGGCAGGCGGCTCAAGAAGTCCGCAAACACATTCTTGGTACCTGGGAAATACTGCACATCGTAATCAAAATCCAACAATCTCACCGACATGCGGTCTAATCTGGGTGACGCTTTGTTCAATCCTTTGGTGGTTAACACTTTGGTAAGAGGCTTGTGGTTGCTTCTCAACAACACTTTCTTGCCCCAGACAAATTGGCGAAAGTGCTCTAGACCCCATACACATGCCAGAGCTTCACGCTCGATAACTGAGTACTTCTCCTCTGTGGGAGTCAACGAGCGTGAAGCAAATGCAATGGTGTCCTCTTTTCCATCCCTGTTCTTCTGGGTGAGTACCGCCCCAATGCCCCTCCCGCTGGCGTCTGTGGTGACTATGCTTGGTAGGTTGGGATCGAACCCCTGTAAGGCAGGGGCCTTGCAAACATCCTCTGAGAGAAACAAAGCTTTTTTGACACTCAGGGGTCCACTCAAATTTGTTCTTACTTTTTAACAATTGCCTGATTTCATACGTTTTAGTTGAAAAACTCCTAACAAACTTGGAATAAAATTCCACCAACCCCAAGAAAGCACGTACCTCTTCTTTGTTTCTAGGCACCGGAGCCTCTCTTATGGCACACAACAATTCTGTTTTGGGTCTGATACTGTCTTGTGTGATCTCGTGGCCTAAGTATGTAACTTGTTTCTGTGCGAACTTACATTTGTTGTAGTCCGCTGTCAAACCTTTTTCCTGCAATTTGTGCAACACATTACATAAATTAAGGTCATGCTCCTCCTTGCTCCTACCCATCACCAAAATGTCATCCTGAAAGATCAGCAGACTCTCAAAACCCTTGAATAGCACATGCATGAGCCTCTGAAACATAGCGGCTGCTGACGCTAACCCGAAGGGAACTCTCTTAAATCTGTAACACCCGAAAGGTGTTGTGAATGTTGTGAGTGCTCTGCTCTCAGGGTGTAAGGACACCTGGTGATAGGCTGCAGTGAGGTCGATGGTGGAGAACCACCCCATGTGTTTCGTATGAGCCAACATTTCATTGATCTTGGGCAGGGGATGCTGATCCACTTGGATGCTCTGATTGAGTTCGCGCAAATCAATGCAGTCTTAATTTGCCATTGGCCTTTCTTACTGCGACCAATGGCGAAACCCACTCAGAGGATTCAGTGGTTTCTATAATCCCAGCTTTGAGCAACTCCTCAAGTTGTGTTCTTACTTCATCTCTCAATGTAAAGGGTATGTTCCTTACTTTGTGTATGCATGGTTTAGCATCTGCCTTAAGTTGTATTCTATGCTTAAACCCTTTGAGTTTCCCAATGTTACTATTAAAAATCTCAGGAAATTTCTTCGTCATGAGCATGCCTGGGTTATCTTCTGTCTGTGTGATTAATACTGGTTCCGGGCTGTTAGGATCCAGGGTGATACCTAATTTCCCTTGATCCCTCCAGCCCAAAACCGAGGGACCCGTGACAGACACATAATTTGCCTAGGGCGTCTGTTTTTTAAAACAAATTTCAATTTTCTGTAGCTTAACATCTCAATGGGTTCCCCCGTGAATGTTTTCAAAGACACGTCCGATTGGGTTAAGTCCTGGCCCAAAGTGTGTGCGAACTTTTCATTCCACACATCCTTATTAACTATGGTGTAAGGGGAGCCTGAATCCTCCACTATTTCTATGTCCACGCCCCCTATAGCCATGCTGCATATGGGTTTCTTCCTTTTCCTGTCACCCGTGTCTATGTTAAGCACCTGGGTTTCCACCACATTAAGAACGTACATGTTAATGTCAGATTCGTCGCAAGAATCAGAATCATACTCCTCCTTCTGCACTACTAATTTGACTATTGTTAGCTTTCTTTCTCCTGCAAACCTTCGTGAAATGCCCTATAATGCCACAATTGCTACATTTTTGTGAGCGTGCAGGACATCTTTTGTCAGCCAAATGTTCAGTACTACCACATCTGTAACACTTCTTCTGTGCCGATTCCTTCGTGAAGTTCTGGAGCTTTGACAAATCTGTATTTCTCCACTTGTTTTTTTGGCGAACGCTGAGATCGATGCTTCACTCCACTAATTCTTGCCACTGTCGCAGGTTCTTCTTGTTTGGATTTGCCTTCGGCCATAACTGCTTTTGCACACATACCAGTTAATTCAGCTCTCTTAACTATATCAATGACTTCCTGTACCTTTTGCCCATAATGAGTCTTGGATGGCAGGATTGGACGAGCACATGGCAATCTGATCTCTTATGAGATCATCATGTAGATCTCCCCAACGACATGTTAGAGCCAAATTCTTGAGAACAGCAACATAATCCTCTACTGACTCGTACTTGCCTTGTTACCTGTGGTAGAATCTGTACCCATCTACAGCAACGCATACCGTAGGCTTGTGGTAATTGTCTAAATCTTCCAATGCGTTCAAATATACATCCCCATGACCACTTGGGCGTATTTTTTTTATTTATGCGACTGTAAACTTTAAGCCCCCCAGCTCCTAAGCAGTGCATCAATATTTTCTTTTTCTTCTCCGGAGTTACCGCGTCGTCCTCATCTTCAAATGTGGAAATATAATTTGTGAAATATTCTCGCCACACCTCCCATTTCACTACAGGTTCCCCAGTAGCGGGCAGAAACGCTTGTGGTGGTGATAAATTGAACACATTTCCTGAAGCCATGGTGGGAGGGAGGGGGGGGGGGTTTGCACTGGAGGTTGATACCTCGGGTCAGGAATCCAGTGTAACTTAGAGACAAGTACCCGCGGGAGAAGTACTGGCCAGCACAGTTTCAAAATACGTCGGCAGACTGGAAAGCTTGGGCCCTAAATGGCCTACCAAGATGTGGCACAAACTAAGTTTTGAAACCAGAACTCTGAGGTGAATTAGCTGTCAGCGTTGCAGTGAGTCCCAAGGCCACTAGATGGCGTCCTCACGTGACCTTCACGTGAAAATGGCCAGTTGTAAACTCAGATTGCCGCCTATGACTCGCGTGAAACAGCTGAGGCCAATTTTTTTTTCATACGCGCCGATTAATTCTAGTCAGACACGCCTCTGCCTCAGGAAGTCCGCAGGCCATGCAGCTTTTGAACGTGGAAGGGTGAACGTGCTTTATTCAGCTGAGGCAAAATCGTGTCTATCGCGCTGCTGAATTTCTTGTCAGACGCGTTGTTGCCTACGGAGTTCACAGGCCAAGCAGTGTCAGGATCACAAGACAACCTTTACATTCGCACCGAGGCGTGTGGCAGTGTCCGATGGTAGGCAATGACGGCAGACCAGGCACCCTGGTACAGGGGCGGCAGCTTGTGTCAGCAGGCGTCACAATGATGCTCCAAGCAGGGCGAGTGAATTCAAGGTGACAAGGGTGACGATTAATTCGCCCGGTGCGCGCTGGAAGTGCCGATGTCACTGCTAACACCCCAGAGGTGAGTGAAGACTGCTTGAGCGCGGCGTGGAGGCAATAATCAGTTTGCGAATGGGTGACACCCTTGCAGGGAAGAGTGGAGAAAACTTGTGTGTTAAGTGGTGTCCCTTGGTAAATGCAATTGAACCTACAGATGTGTTGCGCTGGAGCGGAAGCACAAGCAGGATTTACCTCACTCAAAACGCCGACAGCAGGTTCAGTCAGGAAATGCTTTGTACGCTGCCGTGCAGTGAGCCTCTCGGAGTCCGGCTGATGAAGTGCCAATTTATGCGTAGGTTCGCTGATGTGCTGTGATCGTCGCCATTCTAATGAAGAATACACGATGGTTGAATTCCAAGTAAGGTTTATTCTTCCAGTAGTAACAGCACATCAAACCTGAGGCGGACAACGTAGTAACCACAGCGTGTCAACGCCTCACTCAATACTCAACTGACAGACGCTCAGCTGGCGTTCTAGAACGCCAGCTGATACGTCATAACACCAGTGGCACGCGCGGGGGTACGGGTGCCCAGGAGGTGGGAGAGGGAAAGGAGGGGGAAGAGCGGGACCTGCTTTGGAACGTTGTACAAGTGCATCAAATATTTCCTGCAGTACTAGTTTTCAGGCTCTCTGGTGTTTCACGTGGAGCGGACTTCAGGGGCTGTTAAGCAGTGAGGCATCTGTGTAGGTTTTATCAAACAAGTACATCTTATATCCGTAGCCTTTTACGTAATTAAGGGCGTCCAGGATCACCACATCCTCCTTGTTCAGCTTCCCTTCAGCTCGCAGGGCTCCTCTTCTTTCTCTTTCCGAGAATTTGCATACACGGCATTCCTGTCCACTCTTAAGGACTCATAACCCACGACATGCACCTTCCCTGACCCTGCACACACAGGCCTTTACCACTGCAGGGGAATCCACACAACACCACTAGTGGCATATCCTTATTGTTTCACCAAGAGCGCACGTGCAGCAACTTGTAGCACCCGGAAGCGTAACTAGTATAGGAGCCAGTATCGCCCACCGGCATCCTTCCAGTGTGAGGTTTCCGCCTTCTCTGAATTGGCGGTGAGCACAAACTTGCGCACAGCTGCAGCCAGGCTTAGCTTGGCTACCGTAATTACCCATGAAAAGGCGCATTTACTAAGATTTCAGATTCCAATCTGAAATAACTGGCGACTATATCAGATGCACAAGGGTTAAAGAGAATGTCTACTTGTCCGAAGAACTAAGTGTGTATATATATATGGCGGAGGTGCAGGGCAGCAAATAAACACACTTTGCACCAGAAACTTTGGGTCCGTGTTAGTCCTTTCCGGGGAAAACTGGATATCAGGAGGAAAAGCCAGATATATATATATATATATATATATATATATATATAATAAAACTTCTTTTCAGCAACAAAAATCCTCATGTCCAGGGCGTCGGGCGATACAAATTCTCCACCCGCTGGCACCCTTTGGAAGATGGACCTGGGTAACATGGCCATATCTTGGTCCCCTGGTGCTAGACCATCTTCTAAATCACCCAAAATATAATTACTGTAGCATCCAAATTGCAGCCCCCTGCAGACCGCTGCTCCACTACCCCTCTATGGAGGAATAATTAGAGCCAAAATCGGAATTCGCCATAGGGGTCGCATTTTCACAGGCTTCAGAGCCCACTCTCTGGCTCCTGCTGAAAGTGCTGTAGTGCATTATGACTTCTACAACATTGGCCATAGACCATCACCTGGGCTTCAGCACTGTTCATACTTTCATACTACTCTCTGTCCCTGTAGTTACGCTCTCCTTTTTTTCAGTTCCCAGGAACCCAAAACTGAAGTTGGATGCTCCTGAATACCTAAAAGACATTAGTGAGGTACTGCACAGATAGAATTAGTTCCTGCACATGCATAGAGTGTATGACTCAGTCATAAACAGACCCCGTCCTCTGGAGCTCAGTCACAGATGGAGTGGACCTTTTTTCATAGTTTTTTATAGCACAAACTCGACCTGAATGTACTGGGGTGCTTTACAGGAGCACCAGCAACATTACACAAGGTCATATTCATTTTTTTCGGCACAGGGAGATGAAGATATTTGCCCAGGATCAGGGAATGTTGAGCCAGCACTGTGACTTAAACCTGGTTCCTCAAGTCCAAAGTCGGCATCTCTGGCCATAACACTACAGATGAGTCCCTGCATACATAATGCAGTATGCAACACATGAAATTAAGGGGTAGGAGGAGGTGCCCCACTTCGCCCTCCAAAAGATACCTTCACACAAAAAAAGAAATGGGGCTAATTGAGTCTGGTCGCTAAAAACAAAGAAGAGGGGACAACTCACACGTGTGTTAATACTGCCCTCACCCACAGAAATCTGTGGCATGCTTCATCATAGGGCTGCTGACACCTCCGCGCAAACCAACGCTGGAGGTGGAGCAAAAGGGAGGGGGAAGACGTCACACAACACAGAAGAAACAATGTGCGGGATCAAGAAAAGAGTGCAGAACAAAATTCAAATTAAAAGTAGACCACGGGATCTCCTAAGTAATCCCTTTAACATTGGATTCCCTGGTCTAGTTAAAAGGTCAATCCAAGACCAGTGGATGGTGGTATAGTGGAAAGTGATGGCCCACCTACCCCTCCACTCTGCTAGATGTCGACATGTTTCAGCCGGCTAAAATGAAATTCCCGGCTTTCATCAGGACTGTAAAAAAAAGATCCCTTCCAGAACTATCCCTACCTCCTTCTTTGTAGAGTAGAGCGTAGTATGACCCTGATATAATGCTCAGGTCTGGTGATGGAGGAACTTACTCCCACTGAGTAACCGAGTTTATTAGTCACAGAGCTTGAACTGGCGGGGGAGCGAGGACAGCTCCCAAGTCACACATTCGTCAAGGTTAGCTGTTCTCCTAACCTGTTGTCTCTCCTAGCGACCAGACTCAATTAGCCCCATTTCTTTTTGTGTGTGAAGGTACATAATGCAGTACCCTTGCACAGATATGGCAGAGTTTATGCAAAGATGGAGCTAAGCTCCTATAGATATAATTATGAGCTTCTTTGCAGATAGTTTATTTCTTGCACTGAACCAGAGCAGAGTCCCTGTATACATAGAGCTAAGCCCTTGCACAGCAAGAGGTGAGTTGATTCATAGATTGTGTTTAGCCAGTTCATAGGCAGAGTTCACTATTCATTCCTACAATGTAAAAGCTCAACTTCTGTTGGGACTGAGATACCAGTCACCAGCTTCTATTCTGTGGGAGTGATTAGTGTCTGACATAGCCTCTGTCTGATAGTGAGTCAGGAGGAAAAGGTAGGCGGGAAGATGAGTGAGAGGGAAGGAAATTGTGGAAAAAACAACAGAGACAAGATGGAGAGTAGTAGCAGAGAGAGAGCATATAAAAGAATAAGCAGGAACAAAAGATGGAAACGAAATGAGAGCAGAATGTGACGGAGATGGGAAAACGTGTTAAACGGGAGATGGCAGAGTGAGTGACGTCTGAACAAGCAGCAAGAAATTATGCTCAAGCAAACTTTACTGCACATTTCTCCAATTACTTTTGTTTTCTTCTTCACAAGAAGTCTGACTGTCACTTTGTCAATGGCCGATGGCATTGCTAGTTGTGGATGTTTCAGGTTGCAATGATCATTTTGGGTAACACCACGCATGTCTTTTTTTTTCTTTCTTCAAACTAAGCACTGTGTGGGGGTGACACTGTTGCACATGTAACAGTCAGGGCCACTGAAGCTATGCGATTGTGCGGCTGTGGCGATTTTCACACAGCTATTGATTTTCTGCATTTGCCCCATAATCCATCATCTGCTGCATAATCTGCAGATTTTAACAAAAAAATGTTTCTAGCTCAAACGGTTCAAAAGTTAATAAAAAGCAACGACACGTGTTTCTGCACAGTGGAAAGCCCTTTGAAAAGCTGAACTGGTCACCTGTCTGTTGCTTATTGCTATATTTGGCTGTTAAACTGGTGCTAATGAGGTGCACCCCATGCCCAGAGAATGTAACAAAGTTAACAAGCATTTGCACTGCAGTAGGTCTCGCATTTAGGAGTTTGAGCTATTGGCATTGTAAATGACAATGCTTTTTATTTGTGTGTTTGGAAAACCTGCAGGCGCTGCGTAAACACGTACTTTGAACTTATAGTGGTTGCTTATGAGAAGCAAGGACTATAAGTACGAAGTGGATATTTACAATGCCAATAGCTCATACTCTCGCAAATGTGAGACCTATTGCATTGCAAATGCTTGTTGCTCCTTGTAGCTGTTTTTTCTGCTAGATCCCAATATCTGTCCTTGTTCTTTTCTCTTTCCTGCTCCTTCAGGAGGAGTTTGGTGATCACCATTTCCCATCATTTCTATTTGGCTATCAAGATTCTTAAGTTTGTCAATACGTTTTCCCCCCCCTTTGTGGGGTATGTCTTCTATTTGGCACCCTCTAATGGAGGTATTTGGCGGCTTTCATGTATACTTTTCCTGAGTAGGGTGACAGTGGCTACAGAAAGGAGTCGCCTTTTCTTCAAACAATTTAGAAGGAGACTCATGAGATTTCAACTAGCAATCCTTGACAGATGTTCTACTACTGCCTGTCTCTTAGCAGTCCCTTTAAATGATATGTATGCCCTAATCAGATATTGTAACACTGCGGGAACATAGAGACAAGTTTATCTTAATTTCAAAAATCCCCTGCCTTCTATGATCTGCAATGCCAAAAGAAACATGGAAGCCCCAGAATCCTGAAGCAAATCAAGCCTATCCGAGGTTCACATTTGAGTTCCATTCAAAATGGATTTCATTTTCTTAATTGATCTTAAGGCAAATAGAGACAAAAGTGAATCATTGTACATAATTATATTAGATTAATTGGGGGATTTGTTACGCACTTCTTTCCACCTTATGGAGTCCACATAGCACTTAAAATGTATGTGTATAGGAATGCAACTTTCTTGACCCTGCTCACACTTTAAATGGTACTTGATTTGTTTAAAAAATAAATAAGTGCCAGGGCTCTCTTTAGGAAGTAATTTCCGCCTGCTCTGCCCATTGCCACTGTCAGCACTGCCAACTACAGTAACAACACAACTACTAACCATCACACTCCTACAGTTGTGAAGGTACCTTAAGAGTATATTAGAATCTCCCTCCTACCAATGTATTTAAATTACTTCAAGAGATAAACACCCGCAAACCCCGCCCACCTCATTACTTTGTTGATGACTCACTCGCATTGATTAAAATAATTCTTGCAAAATGTTGATATCTAAATTTCATATAAAAAACGACATTTTTCAAACAGAAGGTTTCGTGTCCAGGAATTATGTTGAAAAGGCGTCATAAGAAACTACTTTAAACATACACGGTTCAGAGCGGTTCTTACACGCTGGGCCCGTAAATCTCTAAGCGTGCCCATGCTTGTTAAACAAATTAAAGTACTCGCATGGAATTAATTACTCAGATATGGTACTTCTAGAAACATTTCTAAAATCACCGGGATGCTTATCATAAAAGCAAAAAACTGACACACAGCTAATTTGACAGTGGACCAGTCAGTATTATTGTCCATAATGTATATAACTTGCTTATCGTTGCTCCCATTTTTACTTTACATGGACAGCTATAGCTTTCTTTATATCGAACATGGTCATGTGCCTAGAGACAGAACGTGCACTAGTGCACACAATGTAACTAAGTGCATACAAGCAGCATGAATCTGTATTCAATTACAAATTGAAACATGCAGCAGTGAAAGCAAGTAGCAGCCTGGGCAAGCCAACTAGCACAGCGCGTAGGTCGGAAAGTATTTGAAAAGCTCATTAGCCCCTGTGGTGTATTTACCTTGCAGCCTTAACTTGTCCTCTTCAATCACCTCGTTGCAGCACCACTTCCAAGCCAATAAATAAAGCTGCTCGGTTGCAGACCTTGCACGAGCGCACCAGTACCTGTTTTTCAGTTCATTGCGCATAGCCACCAAACACACATGATTATTGTGCTGCCGAAGTTTAAAAGCTCCGTGCATCTCCTGCCCTGGAGGCATACTTCTGGCGCACTAACCCAACACGTGACGTCAAACTAGATCACACCTTGCATAGAGAACTCACAAGCGCACCTCTCACCACGATGCACCGATTCACTAGAGCTGCACCCTCCGACGGTCAAACGTGAAGCAGTTTTTAACAAGACGCGAGAGCTTCTGAAAATGTTAAAAAATAAATTACAGTAATGCCAATCCTAGGTTAGAGTTAAAAAACACAAATTTGGAAGCATGCATGTTCAGTAGTATGTAATAGCAGCAGTGAAAGAAAAGAACATACCGATACAGCTGCCTGTGGAGGCTTTAGCTAATGTAGACAGAATAATAACACAGGAGGGCCACTGTGCGACATGCTTTAATCAGTGCCCCTTGAAGCCTGGCTCTTAGCTGAAAGCACGTTGGAACTAGGGCCGCTGATCAGTGGGGGCTGGAGGGGCCAGGCACCCCACCATCATAATGCTGATCGCGGCACTCGCGCTTTAGCTTTAAACATCTGAAGCTAAAGCGCGGGTGCCGCGATTGCTTCAAGAGTAAGGAAATAGAAAATGTGCATTTTTTTTCTATTTCCTTACTTTTGAAGCAATCGCGGCACTCGCGCTTTAGCTTCAGATGTATTACCGCGATTAAAACTAAAGTAAACAAATAGGGAAAAAAATGGCGGCCGCACGTTTTTTTTCCTTCTGTTTGTTTACTTTTGTTATAATGGCAGCACCGGCGGGGGTGGCCCATTGGAACAAAAGTTAGTAAACAGGGAAGAAAAAAAAAAGCACATAATCAGTTGCCCCATTTCTATGCTGCCCTCAGAGGGAGAGGTTGTGCTTCAGGGGTTAGAGCTGCCGACTCTGGAGCTGAGGACCAGTGTTCAGGCATCGGCTCAACAATTGTAATTATTAATTATTAGCAAATCACGGATCTTTAAATAAACAGGGATCACTTGGGGGAAAGAGGAGACAAAAAAAAAAAATCTCCCGTGCTATCCATTCCATGAATGTGTCCGTCTGTAAAGTAACTGGTGTAAAGTGCTTCAATACCTTCGGGTGGAGTTCGCCTGACCTGCAATAGCCAGATGGGAAGAGGGATGAGAGCCCATTACACTGTACTGTGTGATGGCCAACTAATATGTTCTCAGAATGAAATCGCCAGAAAGAGAACTAAACACACAAAGGAGGGACTTTGACAGAAATGTACCAATAAGGAGCCAGCATTTCTGAATGCCACAATTAGTAACCAATGGCAATCCGTGGGTTTGCCAAACCCCACAGAACAGATATAACAGATCGATTTAAGCTCGACCTAAAAATGGTTAAATAATGAAGTAATGCGATTACAAAATGTGTTGGATTATGCTCCATAATGTGCCTTTTCTTGCTGCAAAATTTACTTAGTCCTGCCGCATAATTTGGCCCTCTCCTACTGTATAGTTCCATTGGCCCTGAACATAGTTAGAACCCATTTTTTTGAATTGTAAAAGGTGGTAGTCATTTTTAGAACTGTGTTTCCCATGGGACATCAAGCATTAACCTTTAGCATATTTTGGTGAGTTAGGTCTTTTTTATTGAGGTCACATATAAAAATAAGCACTGACAAGTCACAAAACATACCAGGAACAACACATGACATTGGCAGCATCCCTAGCACAACGAATAGGTACTGGGCATGTGGCAGTAGAAGCAGCACAGATGCTGTCAAACAGAGGAGGTACAAAAAAGGACCGCTATTGTAAAAGCTTCCCTGCAAAACAGGTTGAAGACTAGCATCAGTAGAAACGCGTCTCTCCTTCACAAAACAGGTACATAAGGGACAGCAGCAGTGCAAGCTTCGCTTCCTTATAGAGCAGTGCAACTTAGGTGATAGCACTGCAAGCCTCCCTCTTTTACAGATCATGTATGTGCTAGGCAGCAGGAATGTAAGCTTCACTACATACAGGACATTACAGTGCAAGCATTCTTTCCTCACAGCAACCAACATTTTGCTTGCAGTAGGTAGCAGCAGTGCAAGCTGAACATACATTTCGAACAGACAACAAGGCAGCTATAATGTGAATGTTATTGCGGACAGAGCATGTACAGCACAGGATGCAGGTTACACACAATCTTTGGAGCGGGTTCTAAATCCAATGAAATGGGTATACTGGTGAAAGTCTGAGCGCTGCTGCCATCTCACTTTGGTAGCATTCAGACAGTACATGGGTAGTCGCACTTGTTCACTTAAGATGCTGTTAGAGATGCTTCTGACATACCCTGAAACTTCAGAAGCAGTCTCATTGAGTCTTGTTACCATAATTCGTACTCTTGTCATATCCTTGAGCCTTGTTGCCATTACTGAGCCTTGCCTCCAATGACTGCAGGTCTTAATGCTGCCATGCAACTTGTGCCCTGGTCACTGCAAGTGAGTTCTGCTGCTACTATAAGCTGTCAGTTCCAGCTGCTTTCACTCCAAGTACTGCTGTCAATGTATAGAAGTCATGCCAGTGCCCTGCTTCTTCAGGTCATCATGCACAATGCTGTAGTTCACTGGTGATCCAGCTGTCAGTTCTTCTTGTGCCACCTCTCCAGGCTTGACTGCAGCAGGCAAATTGAGTGGATGGATGTGTGAAGCATGAAGCCTGCAAGAGTAGGTCAACTTCAATGGTACATGAGGAGGAATTTCCTTCAGCAGCCTCAGACTCCGATCATGGTTCCCCCAGTAAACAAAAGGTCTAAGCACTCCCCTAGACTGCTAGCTATTCCTTCCATCTTCCTGCAAGAGATCATCGGCATCTGTTCAGGTGGAGCAACATGAGCTCCTTACTGGCGGGTGGTACAGGTGGTGCCAGTCAGCTGATGCCTCAGCATCCCAGTGTGAGTTGCCGCAGGTTCATGGGTATGCTCACACCTTCCCACATGTATGGGTTTGTGCCCAGGTCTCCATTTGGTTATCCTCATATCGGTCATTCTAATCCTGCAGCAGTGTCTCTTGTGCTGTTGATGCTCACCATAACAAGATTTTTTTTTATTTTTTTATTTTTTATTGGCATTTGTAAAAACATAACTCACAATCCAGCAAAACAGTCATCAGGCATCGCTCGGCGTCACCAGGACGGTGGTGTTCTAGCCTCTAAGTTCTTATACAACATATATAGCAGATATATTTAACAGCAGTACATTGCAGTGTTGTTACAGTGGCTATCGTATGGTTTCAGATGTCCGGTTTGTACATTGATTGGGGGCAGTTGGACCTCGGCCCTAGGCAGCAGTCGGCTACTGTTACCCCTTAGGCACGTTAAAGGTCGTCTATGTTGACTGTGTTTAGCCAGTTTACCAACAGCCCCCAGATATCCCGGGGGCGGGATCGCGCCGGCATCAGTTCCCAGTATGTCTCCAGTTGCGTCTTGCAGTGTGTTACGCTAAGGATCCAGTGTTTAGTCGTCGGCGGTAGAGCCACCCTCCAATGAAGGGCCACCTGATGCTGGGCCATAATTAACAGCATAGCAGTTAATTTCTTTCGGGTGGGACGGCAGTGTTGTCGCCCAGCAACGCCACCAGCGGCGTGCAGGGCAGTTCATGTCCAGTTATGACATGTATGTGTTGCAGTGTACGTACCCAGAAGTTGGCAACCGGGGAGCATTGCCACGCCACGTGTAAGAAAGTAGCCTGAGTGTCCCCGCATCTCCAGCATCGATCGTCAGGGTGCAGTCCAATACGGTGCAGTTGCACCGGGGTCCGGTAAAGACGGTGTATGTACTTGAAATGGATTAATCTCAGACGGTAATTTGAGGACAGCAGCTGACCACAGATTAGCTTCCATTGGTCGTCAGAGATGTCCACCCCTATGTCTGCCGCCCATATCTCTCTAGCCCCAGGGGTGAGAATTGGGGATTCCCACTGTTGTGTTATATATATGGGTGATCAATTTGCGGCCGTGGTCAATTGCAAGCACATTTTCTAATGCTGGTAGTGCAGGGGGGTGATTTGGGAACGTGGCAAATCGGCTTCTGCAGGAGGAGCGCAGCTGATAATATAGTAGCATGTCCGCCGCCGAGGGGTGGCGCCTGACCGCACATTTGTTGTAATGTTAGGAAAGTGTCTGCGGGAAACAGGTCCTTGCCCTTCTGTATCTGTAGCTGTGCCGCCCTCTCCCTTGCCCTGCGGTCTACCAGTGGGGGTATCTGTGGGTGGTTTGCCAGTTGCATAGAGGGGGCGTAGAGCATGTCCAGTTTTGCTCTCTTGCGCAGCCCCGTCCATGCCCATCGCAGCGCCTCAACTGTGTTCACGTCATCGCGTGGTCTCCTGTATGCTTGAAATATGGCAGTGGCAAGTGGCGTCAGTGCCGCTCTATTTGTTTCAATGGCCACGTGCGGCTGGAAGGGTTTAGGGTGCACCCAGTAGTGTAGGAAATGCGCCTGTGCGCTGTAGACATATAGTGCAAAGTCCGGTGCGGCCAGGCCCCCCTGGGATTGGGGTAGGGTGAGTACCTCCCATGCTATTCTGGATTGTCGCCCCGCCCATACCAGTTCGATCATAAGGGAGCGCAGTGTTTTGAAGAAGTGTATGGTTAGAGAGATGGGGATGTTAACAAAGAGGTACAGCAGCTTGGGCAAGATGATCATTTTAGCCACCGCGATGCGTCCTATCAGAGACAGGGGCAGTGTTTTCCAACGGTGTACCCTCTCTGTGATCCAGTCTACGACTCTGCCATAATTTTCGGACCATAGTTCGTTAAGGTCGTGGCTTAGCCATATCCCCAAGTAGCGTGTTGGCCCTGTCGCCCATGTGATCGGGTATTCTGTTTCGAAAGGTCGAGTGCCAGATGTCAGGGGGACGATGACAGATTTACCCCAGTTTATTCGCACCCCCGAGAGTTCCCTGTATCGAATTAGTTCTCGCGTCATGGGTGCTAGGTTGTCTTTAGGGTCGGTCATGTATAGCGTGATGACGTCCGCGTACAGTGATATTGCCAGACCCCTTGTCGTGAACCCAATACTGCGGTGTGTGTGATGTTGTCTGATTCGAGCAGTCAGCGGTTCAGTTGCAATGGCGAAAAGTAGGGGCGACAGGGGGCACCCCTGCCTTGTACCCCTAGTGATTGCAATGGGTTCAGAGACCAGGCCATTCACCCTTAAGCGCGCTGTGGGCATAGTGTAAAGCAATTTTATCTGTTGGGTGAAGATGGGGCTGAGACCTATCCGTTGGAGCAGCGGGAAAAGGAACCCCCACTCCAAGGAATCGAATGCCTTGGTGGCATCCAGCAAGGCCGCGATTGCCGGGACATGTGGTGCGAGATAATGCATTTGGGCGAACAGCTTCCGGAGATTGTGGGACGTGGACCTGCCCGGTATAAAACCAGATTGGTCCGGTAGTATTATACGAGGGAGCAGTGGTTGCATTCGGGTAGCCAGAAGTTTGGCGTAGATTTTCGCGTCAATATTTATTAGTGAAAGTGGGCGATAAGAATCACAATCAGTGGGGTCTTTGTCTGGTTTTAGAACTGTTATGATAATGGCTTCTCGCATTGAGGCGGGCAAATGGCCTACTTCCATGGCTTCTTGATATACTGCCAGGAGACGTGGCGCCAGGATATCTGCGTACTCCATGTAAAAGTTAGCCGTCAGGCCATCCGGTCCAGGGGCCTTTTCTGCTGGGAGACCACCTATGGTCTGCTTGACATCCTCCACCGTGAAGAGCATCTCCATGTACTCCCGGTGGGCTCTGTCAAACCATACCAGTGCAATGGAGTCAAAATAGTCACGCAATAAGTCCTCTGCCGGTTCGGAAGTGGACTTGTATAGCTGTGCGTAGAAGCTGCGCATAGTGGATAAGATGTCTGGTGGGGAACGCACTATTACTCCATCCGTGGTGGTCAGTTCTGTAATGAAGGGAGAACCCCTGGGCTTACGCAAGAGATTGGCCAGCGTTTTATCCGGTCTGTCCCCCTCTCCGTATCTACGCGCCGCGGCCTGTTTGTGCATAAATTTGGTTTCTCGCTCAGCTTCTTCCTGATATGACGTGAGCGTGGTGCGTTTATTCGCCAAGATGGAGGGTGATGGTGTCGTGCAGTATTGTGCCTCTAGTTCCCGTAATTCTTTTTCTATTCTACTCAAACTGTTTCTTATAGCACGTAGGACTCCGGACTGACCCGCAATGCAGTGCCCTCGAATTACAACTTTAAACGCCTCCCACAGAGCGTCTTCAGTTGACACCGAACCAGTATTGTGCGCGAAGTACTCCTGGATATGTGTTCGGAGGCCTTCGCAAAAAGCTGTGTCTAGTAAGGCATTCGGGGGGAGCCGCCATGAGAATGGCTGTCGATAAGGTTGTGGGATCAGTAGGGCCAGGGCCACCGGGGCGTGGTCCGATCGTGTCCTCGCCTGGTGGGTGGCTTCCTGTACCCAGATCTGTAGGTCTTTGGTCAAGAGCCAGAAGTCTATTCTGGACCAGGCCTGCCGGTGGTGTGTGATGCAGGTTCCCTCACGTGCCGCGGGGTGAAGCGCGCGCCAGGGGTCGACTAGGCTGTAGTCTTGTACTATACTATGCATGTCGCTGTCGCTTGTGGGTGGTGGGCCCGGGACGCTCCCTCCCTGTCCATGTGTGGCATCAGCGCGATGTTAAAATCTCCGCCCGAAAGTATTGCAGAGTCTCCCATCGATTGGATCTTATGCCAGAGGTGGCGAAAAAATGTGGGATCGTCTATGTTGGGACCATAGACATTGGCTACAATTAGTGGCCTTTGATATAGTGTTCCCTTTAGGAGGAGATACCGACCTTCTGGATCTTTTATTGACTGTTGTGTTTGCCAGGGCACCCCCTTGCGAATGAGAGTCGCTACCCCCCGGGAGTAGCTTGAGTAGCTTGCGGTGTAAACCTCGCTCAATCGGGCGGCCGACAACCTCGCACCGGCCGCCCCCAGGAGGTGAGTCTCTTGTAGGAGGCAGATATCTACCCCATGTCTGGACAGGTAAGATTGTACAAGCCAGGACTTACGGTGGTCATTCATACCTCGTACGTTCCAAGTGAGGCAGGTAAGTTTAGACAGTCGGCTGCAGCATTATCTTGAGACTTATCTGTGTTGTGTCACTTTTTGCCCGTCCTCCCGGTTTCATCCTGTGCCTCTGGTATAGCCACCGTCGCGCTTTACATGTGTGTCTGCTCTGTGTTCTAACTGGGTGTGGCTGTCTGCGATTAAGATAACATAATCCGATGGCTGAGCTGCCTTGCAACCAACAACGACAAACATTAACATTCCCTACCCACCCCCCTCCCACACCAACCCCCCAATCAGGTTGTGGATCCCTTGTTGAACAACACCCCTTGCGAGGAAACCCATTGAACATAGTGTAACAGGGAATCATCCCAGAGGGGCGCGGGATTGCCTGCTTACTGCCATGTCACAGTTGGACAGGGTGGCAGAGCGTGCATGGGCGGCTCTGGCTCAAGGGCGTAACAGCAGTTGGCGACTCTGAAAAACGTAGAGTGTGTGGCCCCCATCATTCACACAATCAATCATTGTCACTCATCTGGTTACTGGAGGCAGGAGTAGACTCTCTCTCTTGATTATGGTGTTTCCTGGTGGTCTGTTTGGCATACTTCAGGGCAGCGCTGGCGTCGGTGAAGAAAAGGGGTTTCCCCCGGGTGTGGACTCGTAACTTGGCCGGATACATCATTGCGTACTTTGTACCAGCTTGTTGAAGTAGTTTTTTTGGGCCAGTATGAATTCTCTTCTTGCCGACTGTACTGCTTGAGTAAAGTCCGGATATAGCGCTATTTTGTTCCCTTGATATTGGGTGTCTCCTTTTTCCCTTGCAACTCTCAACACAGTATCTCTGTCTCTGTAGTTGAGTAGGCGAGCTAGGATCGGTCTCGGGGGAGCCCCTGGAGACGGTCTAGGGCCCAGAGTCCGATGCGCACGTTCCACCAGGAACATGGGGGTAAGTTCTTCCGCGCACAGGTCTCGGAGCATTTCTTCCACGTAACGTTCCATGTTTTGAATGTTGGTGGATTCCGGTACCCCTGTGATACGGACGTTGTTCCTTCTGGACCTCACTTCCAGGTCTTCGTTGCGGGCCCTTATTACCTCTAGCACTTTCTCTACATGTAGCATGTTGCCCTGCGATGTTTCCGGTCGATCTTCCGAGTCCGACACCCGCTGTTCCAATGTGTCTATCCGGCCATCATGCTTGTCTATTCTTTGGGACATGTGGTCCATTCGTGCCGCAATATTGTCTAATTTCGCATCGATTGCTCGAAGACTGCCCCTTACCTCCCGCTTCATTGCTCTTATGTCATCATCTTGGTCAGAGTCCATTTGGGTCTCAGGGACAACAGTGATCGGGGCAGTGCTGGGATCTTGGAGACGTGTTGATCTCTTTTCGAAGGAGATCTTAGCTTGCTTGTTGTCAGTCTTCCCCATGGCGATTTTTTATTCTCCTACCTCCGTGGTGCTTCTGCACTGTGTGTACAACTGACTGCTCCTGCTGCTGTGGCGCGTTTGGTCGGCGAGCTCGACTAGATTGTACTATTTCCTTGCACAGTTCTGATCCTGCGATGTCCACGCGTGCTCTTCTTCCGTCGTGTCGTGTTTCGCACTTGTGGTGTCGGCCGCTCACCTATATTCGTGTGGCCCTCTTCGGCTTGTCGATGGGTTGTATTGCTGGTGTTTTGCTCACCGGAGCTCGGGCAGGCCTCACTTTTTCCCCCCACAGTCACTGGAAGGCCCGGTAGATGTCGCACGGCCCAGCGCTTCCACGGCTCGTTATCTTTCGTTCACCCGGGGGTCAGCTATGTGTTCCTCACGAATGCCTCTGAAGTAGCGGCCCGTGGAGGCCGTACCTGCGCTCCCACTCTGCTGCGCTTCGCTCACCAGTATAGTCACTGCCACTTGTCTCCAGTCGTGTTTGTGCGTACCCGTATGGGCTCAGTTCTTAAGTAGCGGACGGGTAAGTGTTCGGGCCGGCACACAGCCATTCGCCACCTGTGCTGTCACCTGTAGGGGGACTTCATTATGTGCAGCCCTCCTCGTGGTGTCCCCGTCGCTGTGTTGTCACCAGACGGCGTCTCCCACTGCGCTTCACTCTTGGGCCTTCTACTGCTGGGCTGCAGCGCTCGGCCTTCCGGGTCTCGGGAAGGCCGCGCGTCTTCCTTGCACTTCTCTGGTGCTCCTCACTGACCCTTGATGCGTTTGCTATGGGCAGGAACACCAGCTGTGTTGGCTGTGTCCGCTCTTTGGACGGTCGTCGCTGTCTCAGCGGTAGTTACCGTTAATAGGCCGCAGTCCTCTGCACTTGATGCGCGGTTCGCTGGGGGATCGGATCAATATTTCTTGTGTGGCATCTAGTTTTGAGCCTCCTTACTTCCCAGCATCAGTGTTCTCACTGTCCGGGCGACGGCGTGTCCGCGCCGGTCCCGGGGGTACTCGTCGCAGCGACCGCCTGCACCCTGTCGGCTCGCCCCCTCCCGTCGGATCGTTCCTGCGCACTACGCCTTGCACGTTCTCGCCACAGGCCTATCGCTTTGTCTGGAAGGGGGGGGGGAAGTCACCCTCTAGCGAGACTCACCGTTGGTGGTGTTTGCACTCTGCCCCACTGTATCGCTGTAATCTCCGGCGGAGTCCCAGCGCTAGTTGGCCGCCATTTTGATTTGCGGTCGTCCGCAGTTTCTAGCTGTCCGCCACCAGATGGTTACCTTATGCCGTGCCCATGTCGTCCGCCCGGCTCCCCTGTTACGGGCGGCCGGTTCGGTGGCTGCTCAGCAGCTCCCGGGAACTCGCAGCTATTCACAGCCGGCGATCCCGCTGCGAGTATGCGCTGTTGTTTCTCAGCTCGTTACAGGCCGCGCCTCTTATTCACTGGATCTGCGGTCCGCAGCTGGTTTGCATCGCCCAGAGCCTCGCAGACGACAACGCGGGGGTAAGTCGTTCAGTTTCACTGCTTGCACGCCCCCAGTTGTTTGCCAGGCCTCGGATGTTGGTCGGATTGTGTGCTCTGCCGGCAGAGCCACCTCACTGTGCGGCCATCTTGGTGCTCGGCTCGGCCACGCCCCCCACCATAACAAGATTTAAGCTAATCTTTACACAGCTTTTGCTCCTTCATAAGCATGGCTGACAACCTTATTTACCATCCTTTTCTGGTTCAGCATGCACACATTTAAATGTTGGCATCTTTAGCCAACCCTCTTTCATTCTGAGAATGAGAAAATGTGACAGAGTGCAAATTTGGCCTTGGCAAGCGCCTGTATTTTTAAAAAAAAGATATTTAACCTCGAGCTCTCAAACAGAAACTGACTTTATAGTTGTAATTTGCAATATTGGTGCTTTCCTGTCACAACCGTTCATAGCTATTTCAAGAAAGGATTGTATTGGCAAAAACTGGAAAAAGATTAATCAACCTTTTGTATACTATTTTAAATAATAGAAAATCCCCTAAAAAAAAAATAAGGTACTCATCATCCGGACCATGATCTCTGTTCCACCCTGATGACAATGGGGATGCATCACTATTAATAAATCATTACATTGTTTAGAACTACGCAAACATTTATGTTATATATCACACTACACTTTAAACCCATAGTGTATATGCACATAGACAAAACTGAACCTTAAACGAGAGACAACTAAATCAAGGTGAACCCAGTGTATAATAACTACATACCACAATAATTTGCATTCGATCTACCATTTTGATATCATGGGGCACAGAGCATAATGCCAATGGGTAAATATCCCACTAATACAAGTGTTCGCAAGGATTGGTGAAGGTGAACTTTGGGAGCATTCATAACAACTTTTTTTGATTTTTTCTTTTACATCAACTAAGGAAGAAGACGTGGTGTAGTGACTAAGTCAACATGGGGAACTGGTTTTGAATCAAGCTTGGCACTTGACTTAAATCTGCACAGTTCTGGGTGAATCACTTAATCTCTGTTGATGCCTTAATAGTGTGCAACTGTCTGTTATTCAACGATTTAAGCCCTCACTTGATGTATGCAATCTTGCTTCCGCTTCCATCATTCCCCATAATATACCATGCTCCGTTGCTCCCCAGCTAAGTCTGTGCTATAACAATGTAAACACAATTATGTTTTTACATTGTTAAAATATCCCCCTTACTCTGCTCTGTAAAGGCTCCTACCTTTTGAGCACTTTGTGAACTCCCTCATTTTGTGATATTTAGATAGAAGTCCCATATAATTGCCTTTATTGCAGTACACTTGTCACACTTTTATTAGGATTCATGCAAGTCTACTTCTTGATGTCTGTGGGAGCACTTTCTTGTGTTTATTGGGAGATCCCCAATGCACATCACCTTATTTCATGGAAGTATTTGTTTATGTGTTTTTAGTTGCTTTTGGTAAGAGAAGACACTTTTCCAATAAGGCTTCAGTGCTTTCTTTTCTGTGTGTGACATGTATCCATGCACAAGATTTGCTCGGTACCAACCATCTTGCAGACATCCGAAACTTGCAGGTATGGTAAATACTTTCGAAACTCCAGCAGTGCTTAGTGTCTGAGTGGAAATGATTGGCAAAGCCAATAGATCTGGCTGTAATGTGCTGAAACATGAAAATACGGACATGCACAAATGCGGTTTGTGTTTAATGTGCTAAAGCATGCAGACATATTGGCAATGTGTGCTCTCATACAAGCTCTGAGGATGTTTCTACTTGACGTGGTAGCCCCACCACTGCGGCTTGAAGTACTAGTCCCCTCCCCCCGAAGTTCAAGTCTAGTTGCACCCCTGGAGTCTACTGCTGGTCAGTTACTCATAAACCAGGCCTCTTGGGCTCTTACTTGGGGCTGCCTTTCAAGTCACCATAAAACGTTGGTTCCCTGATACTGCCTCAAAGAAAGGAAGAAAAAAGAAAAAATAGATCACAGGCACTTTGACATTGTGTGCCTACTGTATAGGCAAGCGGATTACAAGCTTAGCCTTACCAGCTCATCCTTCGTTCATGGTTAACTAGATTGCATCATAAAAGCAGAGCACACGGTTTTTATTAGAAAAAAAATACACCACAAGTGTATTCATTTTATTGACGCACTAGTACCGTTAATAAGGAGTGATCGGACTGTTCAGCGCTGTGTACAACTCCAATAGCTGACACCCCTCCTGAATATTAAGCTAGAGCCACCCGAAATTATAATTTGTCCATAGTACATCGACATCCAGTGCTAGCCGATTAAAAAGTTAGACCCTGGCCCCTATTTGAGTTGCTGTACCTGTGAGACAGTACGAATAAATGCCAACCCTCAGAATACCTAATATCCGTTATCGGATAGTTTTCATCTCGGAGCCCCTATAATCCAAGGTCCTCAAACTTTCAGCACAATCTTCCATTCTTGGTGTGTTATGCACGTCTTGCACTAGGATTGTGTTGTAATATACCCATTGGTTCCTTCCTTTCCCACCCAGCATTCTAAGCCATGTAACGGGTGGAGACACTTCGCTGCCCCATGAGCAGCATCCCTCGCTCGTCGCCAATCATGTAGTAACGAGGACCAGTAAATAAGTTGAAAGGTTTAATAAATATGAGTACAAGTAGTAACCATAAGTGGGGTGACAATCTGAAGTATTTCAGGTGTCGAAACGTTAACCATTTGGCTAACAGTATTAAATGTCCTGCAAGATCGGTTTTATGTAAAACAAGCAACAAGAGAGGGCATTTTGCCAAAGTATGTAGAAATAATGACACAAAAGAAGTTGAATTTGTACAGTCCAATGATGAAGTTTGTATGGAAGGGAATAAATATTTTTCAAGTACATTCTATTGGAAACAAAGAAAGTGTTAATTACCCTTGATGATGTAACGTTCAATGTATGTACTTGTGCTCTCCCTATACTCTTATTGATAACAAGTTGTTCAGAGATAAATTCTTGGGAAAAAACTACGACATAAAACCTGCAGACATCAATCCAGGAGGATACAACAGAGAACATAAGAAGGAATGGCTAAAATGCACATATCATTTAAAGACAGGTGTACAGTGGGGAAAGTGTATTTAACAGAAAGAGGGTCTAATTTATTAGGGTGGAAACACCAGAAAGAGTTAGGAATTTAGTCTGACCCTAACAAAAGAGAACAGGTATTACTTGTTGACACATGGGTGACAGGCACAGATGTGTGCGAGGAGTTTCCGTAAGTTTTTACTGATGAATTAGGCTTCTTAAAAAGTTTCATTCACAAGATTAAATTAAAAGACAACGCTATTCCAGTAGTTCACAAGACAGGATTCATTCCACTATTAATGGAAGATCCTCTTAAAAAAAGAACTGGATGGTTTAGAGTCATTAGGCATCATTGAAAGTATAGAAAGTTCTGAATGGCTTGCACCCACAGTCATTGCCTCTAAAAACAATTACAAGGATATCAGGTTTTGTTTAGACCTTCACAGCCTAAATGCAAACATCTGGGTGGACAGGCACCCGCTTCCAAGAATAAACGAAATGTCGAGTTTAATTGACAATGCAAACTTTTTCACAGTACTTGATTTGTCCGTTGCATACTACAAAGGTGCCCTACACAAGGAATCACATCCTTTAACCTAATTTACTACTGCCTTTGGGGCATACTAGTGCTGTAGGATGCCTTTTGGGCTAGAATCTGTGGCAGCCGTCTTTCAACGAGTGATGAAGTACATTTTAAGAGACTGTTAAGATATACTTTGCTTCCAAAACGATATTTTAATCTACGATGCATCAGAAGAACACCAAAACGAGAAACTTAGGTCAGTCCAAAATGAACTCAAATCAGCTGGTTTGACGATAGAGGGAAAAATGCAAAACCGGTGTTACTGCTGTTGATTACCTAGGACATACTATTTCAAGTGAAGGCATCAAATCCAAAATTAACCTTATTAATTCAGTGAGGGATGCCCCTTGTCCTACTAACAGCATGGCCAAAATAGCTCTTTGCCCCAAACCTTCTTTGAATAGACCTACCTTACAACTAAGTCGACGAGCTCCCCGTCGACATCAGACGCTCCCCCACCCTCCACTCCTTCAGGAAGATCATCAAAACCGGAGCTGCACCCCCCTCCCCCTAGAGCCTAGAGACCCTCGCGGGTGAGTAGCGCGCTTCATAAACCCCCTGATTGATTGAAGTCAAGATTCCTCCAACCGAAGCATGGCAAATCTCAGAAGAAGCAACAGGCTTGTAAACCAATAATAAGGTGGATGGCCATGTCACCCATATGCTGACAACGTGAACATCTACCCCTAAATGATGGAAAGACTACTCTTGTCCTTAAATGCTACTTGTATATAGAGTACTGTGCTATATTACTTTTTGTAGTTTTATAATCTGCATTCTGAGTAGCCTATGCCGCTATGATTATATAATTCTGTTTAATCCCTTATGTTGTGTTCCTCCTTTTTACCTCGTTTTTTCCTACTCTTTGGGAAGGGAGATATGTTGTAATATACTCATTGGTTCCTTCCTTTCCCATACCCACATTCTAAGCCACTTGGTACATGCCGTTGAAGTTAGTTTGGAATGTTGGTGTCCCTGTGCATTTACTGTGCGCTGTGAATCTGGAGACACATACTTACTACTTGTACTCATGTTTATTAAACCTTTCAACTTACTTACGGGTCCTCGTTACTTCAATAGATTGCCCTGTAACCCCATCTGCAATGCTGAAAACATTACTTCTTGTTCGTAAAACTGGGTGAGTGGGAGGTTTTCTTGGGTGGCCACAAAATACTTCCCTTCATCAGCTGATGTGAAACAATAAGTGGATATTCGCATTGTCAGCATGTGGGTGACATGGCCATCCACATTATTGGTTTGATGTGTGCAAATATTGAAGAAAAAAACCAAACAAGTCACCTGCAGCTTTGGAATAAAGACTGATATGTTCGGTTTTGCCAGAGACGTTTTAGGCATGGGTAAAGTAGACAACTGCCCACGGTGACCCCCTTCTAATGGCACTCCTGGTAAAGTGATTTCTCAGTTCTCTCACTGCATCTGTTTTTTGTTCTCTATCAGAACCTCCCCCTCTCCTCCTGCCTCTACCTCCGTCTCTCTAGATCCAGTGTCATTTAAAATTATTTTTGGGCATTGAACAAAAGATATTTCAGCGGTTTTTGAGTGAAATCTTAAAATATTATATTGTTGGGCATCATGCCGGGATAGGCAATAAGAATCAAAATTGTTTCGAACAGTGGGCCCCAAAATATCTCATGCCCGGAGCCAAACAAATACTTAAGATGACACTGTTTTACAACATGCCAACTTGTGTGCAGAGGTATGATTTAAGCTCAACTCAGTCAGAGCGCACCTAATAATTCTTCAAGAGGACATCTTCCACATGGCATTTATATAAGCAGAGAGGAAGAGAATTGTCCCTAATATGGTGATGGTATGAGACATGAAAACCTTTCAAATGTTATTGCTGTAGCTATTAATATCAGGACAGATGTGTTCAGAGTGTTTGTAAACTGTGAGGAACCACGCAACATGAACAATGGAAGCTTCCTTGTTGACTTCTGGTTAAGAAACTAGGGGTTCATGGGTTGATGATCCAGTGAGCAGTGTGCGAGTACTAAACATGCAGAACTTACCACCACCTTCGTTCAGAATACTTGGTTATCAGTCATAAGTTGGAAGACCTGCAAGAACCAACATTTTAGAATGATTTCTAGTAGGGAGAAGTGCCAGAAATGAAGAGAATTATTTACTATATTTCTTCTAGGGCAGAAGGAGCGAAGACATGTCTGCACTCGAGTGTCAATACGTTGTGGTAGTGAGAGAAGAGGGTTCTGTGGAAATACTTAAACCATTTAACATCTGAATGAAAATAAATATAGTAATGGTCACATGCAATGTTATCCTGAGTGTTCACAGTATTAATCAATGTGGCTGATCTACGAAGATGAGTTTACTGGACAGCCTGTGCAGAAGTTCAAGGCTTAATGAGTGGCAAGCATGGTACTGCATTAAATTGCATAATGTCTAGTGCATAATGCCTGCATTCTGGTGTATACAAAGACTTCTGGATTAAAAATAAAACTGTCTAAATTTAAGTCATTGTAGTCCTATGAAGAGCAAAGCTTGAGTGGCAGCCTGATTCTTTGCAAATCAAGAAACATCCCATAATAAGCATTATACACTGGGACAAACCCTAGAGGTAGAGTAACAGATCCACACACCAACATTTTAAAAGGAAATATTTATTATTCCCGCAGAGTATTTTTTGCCCAATGCATTTACTGGTTTCAGTCGTGACAGACAGCATTCTATGAATTGTTTATAACTTCGTTAATCCATGACAAGAACGGACGAACTCTGGTATGGACAGCTGGTATTCCTGTATCGCATTTACCGCTACCCCAGCTTATGACTCCAGCAACCTTGTATAAACCATTGCTCTTGCAAATCAGAGGTCCTCCAGAATCTCCCTGCAAGAAAGATAATAGGTATTTATCCATACAGTTGACGTCACCAATCCAGAAAGCATACATCATCATTGTACCGCTTTCCCCAACATTCTAGATATACCGATTAAGTACATACAGGGAACATAAAACTGATGTTCTATGTTGAAGTCTGGGACGAGGACATTACAGTCTCAAAAACACACACATACATACATTTATAAGTGGCCCCAGCAAGTAGTGGCCACAGCATTTATCTGTGGCCCCAATGTGCACCTCCCATAAAATCGACTTCTAGACAGGATGGAAATTCAGCACGGCTTCTAACACTGGGCACTCACAATCTTGCTTTAGAAGAGGGAGCAGGAACCTTGTTCTGAAGGCAATCCAGAGAATTCATAGGAAGAGTCTCGCAAGAGCCAACTGTGGGGTCTGGCTATAATAAATACTCACGGTCTAAGACTGCCCCTTCTGCCTTTTACTCACATTCCCCAAACTGGTTCCTTATCTCCTTTTTAGGTGCCGGCTTAGACAGTGCATGCGCTGTTTTGAAGAGACATGTTGTATTCACTATGTGGGCATCAGCCCGCCACAGGCGTTCCATTTTCTGGCTCCATCGTTGCTTTCATAGTCTTTCCCCCCCATTTGCCATTAGCATGCATGCATCTTCCTGTGCTTAGCCCTCCCCAAGAGCATGGACCAATTACTACTATCCATCCACTGCTCCCATTTCAGCAACTGTTTTAGGAACTACTTTATTCTTTGTTGAAGAGCATTTCACACAAGCGCTCGTGTTTTCACTTGCTCCGTTTCTGTAAATCGGCCTGTAAATCTTTTTCTTATCTCGTCAAATTTGCTGTGAATTCAAAGACCGAGGTCAAATGTATCCATCAGCCTGTCTTTGGAAATAGACACAGCCATCATGCTCAGCTCTACGGGGATACAATATATCTTACACAAATCACCATATCCACAGCCTGCTCCTTTCATTCTGTGATTGGACTTTAGTTTCATTATTTTGCCGATGTCAGCCTTCGCACTCGGCTCGACAGGGTTACAATGAGTCTTCCATGAGACATCACATCCACGGCTCGCTCCTTTCATTTTATGATCGAACTACAGTTTTTCATTACTATGCCGATGTCTGTCTTCGTGCCTGGCTTTACAGGAATACAATGCATTTTATCTTACCTGTGGCCCACTCGGATTATTTTGTAGCAGGTTGGTTTTTTTCACTAGTATGCCGATATCGGTCACTGTGCTCAGCATACCTACATTGTATATTGCCTAGACCACCTCCTACTGGCCGCCATCTTAGAATGAGGCCCCTGAGCATTGACCAACATGCACACTGATGCTGCGGTTGGCAGCAGCATCCTGTATATCCAATGGGTCTCCTCTGCCACGCTTCATTATCTCTGAACGCAGCAAGGTAACAGTACAGTGGGCAGCGGCGGGGAACATGGCGGCCGGCTAGAGGCGGGTCGCAGGAGAGCTCCAAGGGTGCCAATGTGAATCATTTGAAGGGAAATACAAAAATTCTAATGCTGAGGATATAACAAATACGAAGAATATCAAGAAAAGATTTCTTTTTTTTTTTATTCACTCTTACCTCACGGAACCTTTACGGAAACCACGGACCCCCGTAGTCATGAAGCAAAGGAGGAAGCGGGATGTGGCGTAACCATGGCAGACAAGGACGAACAACGCTGGGCGAGAGAAGCGCTGGAGGTGCGCAGATGATGGCGCCCGGCTGATAGAATCCCCTTCCGGGGAAGAGGAGGCAGCGGTAGTGGCAGGAGCGAGGACGATCGGGCAGCCAGCCAGCAGGAGATTCAGGAGCAAGGATGGGCAGAGACCAACCCACTGCTGCGAGTGAGCCGCCGGACGAAAGGGCAGGCAGTCAGAGGCAAGTAGTAGCAAGAGTGAGGGAAAGCTGTAGCAGGTAACTTTGAAGGTGGAGAAGGGGTTTTCCAGGTAACCCCTGAGGAGTGCGGGGAGGGGAAAAGAGCTATTGGGTCAGGTCACTGGTGGGGTAAAATCTGCTGTTGGAGGGTCGGTGGGGGACAAGAAGGAGGCTATAAAGCCAGCAGTTGGTAACGGGACGGTCCTGGTTAAAACCGTAAGCCATAAGAACATTCTTTAAAGTCCTGCAAAAACATTAATATTAAGTGAAGGCAGTATGTCAAATAAGGAAGATCAACAGAGGCAGATAAACAGGCGGCTGCCAGTCTCCTCGGGGGACTAGACATGTCCGAATGGGCAAAAGACAAATCCAAACCGATTCCAAGCGCTAATGATAGATGACTCAGCAGTTTCAGAGGCGGGGGCGGATAGCGACCAGACAATAGCATCTGGACCGCTAAGCAGCACAAGACAGCGTAACATGCAGATGACATTTTTATTTTATGTAGATAGGTAAGTGGGTTACTGCTTTCAACACAGAGATCCTTTTGTTTCCTGCAGTTCATAAATTGTAATCCTTGTAATATAGCACAGTGAGCTATGAAGGACATGTGACTCCTACACTTTGTAACCCTGTCTCATGTAACATCTTGTACTTTGATTTACACATGTACATGATTTGTCAATGTATAATGTGTGTGTTACGTAAAGAGCTCCGACACCCTGCATTGCGTAGCGCTATAAAAGAAATAAAATAGTGCTATTTAAATTGTTATTTGTGTAAATACTGGGACAGACCAACACATCTGACATTCTTATAATGCATGCATCTCCTATGTACAGGGACTGAACAAAGGCAAAAGCACGCCTCTCTTAAGTACCTGTGAAGCGATGACAAGCTGTGTGCCTTTGTTTCCCCTCCGTGGCATTTACATTTAAGTGTGAGGTTCCAGGCCTCCTCTACTCAGGATATTCAAACAAAAGGAGGCCTGATGGCCCCTTAACTTCAGCCTAGCTGGCGGTGAAAAACAAAGCTCCCATGCTGCCTGCACTTTGCTGCTGGGAATGGAAAGCAGACAACATGCAGGCGCTGCTGAAAGTGTTCCGGTGTCTTACTCTGGGACAAGTTCAGCATATTTCTGTGGGGCCCAACGTCTTGGCAGGGGGGACTGCGTCCACCCTGTGAAAATAGTGGGTGGACGCCGTGTACCTGCGTATACCCCTGACTTGTGCCATGCCTCTACCCTGTTCTGCATCAGTCACCAATTTCTCTTGCAGGGGTCACTGCAGGCTTTAAAGTGAACTCTCGAAATACCCGCTCCGTTGTACTCTACTGCGGGAATCAAAACATCTGCTCACTTTTGTGAAGCTAAACATCTGTAACAACTGCTCTCACTCACCCCTCCCTCTGAATTTAAATGAACAGCAGCTCTTTAAACGTTAGTTCCTCTTCCTCTCTGCCCCTTTAGGTTGCTGTTGTTGAAAGCTCCACTGTAACTTGTAACACTGGCTCTGTGTCACTCCAGAGGACCAGGCGCTGCACAGATCAATGCGGTCATGGAAATAAAAGGATACATCTTCCAGATCCTGAAGTCATCCGAAATAGTGTAAGAACCGTACACTTTGCATGTAAACATGAATGACAATGGGCCCTGTGCTAACCCATGCGAGTTTACAACTTGCGTGTCTTTTGAAGACACTGACCAGTATGTTTTGTTTTCATCATTATGGGGATTTGACTATTCACCACTCCAGTGCTTGTGCTGGAATCTGCAATTACAGCCAGTGAGAACATTGCCTTTATGGCTAACTCAGCAAGAAGATGCTGTGGTGTAGCCTGCTATCTGGTCCATGTGCGTCTGGCAATATCTTCCGAGGCTGTGGGTGTTTATATTCTGGTGCGGCCTGGTGTGGTACCTGTCAGAGTGGGTTATATGTTTTTCAAACCACTTGCAGGCTTTAGCAGAAGAGAAGACTGCCTGCTTTAATGTCTCCTGCTCTCTGGTGCATCGCCAAAAGGCAGCAAGTGCACCACTTGGTGGTCTCACCTGTTAACGCACCCGGCCTGCACTCCAGAGCCCAGTGTAATTCATGATGAACTCTTCTCAGCAACTGCGACCGTGGCGCCCCTAGATGGTTTTTGCGGCGCACTGGGGTGCCGCGGCGCACAGTTTGGGAACTCCTGATATAGGGGCTCACTTTTCGGATCACTACGCAGTGATGCTGGATTTAAACTTAATAGATAAGAATATTCAGTCTAGATGGACAATGGACCGCACTCTGATTGGATGAAGATGTAGTAGAGTTGTTAAATAGGGGGACTAAAGAGTTTAAGTTAATTTAGGCTCTACCCCGGTGGGAAAAGTCTGGGATGCATATAAAGCCTATCTAAGAGGCAGAGTAGGCAGCTTATTGGCAGCAAGAAGGCGGGCTTACCGCGATGTAGTTACAAATCTGGAAAAACAAATCCGAGAAAAAAAAGGGGAAACTGACAGTTTAAGTGTAAAACAGGGCGACACTCAGGCTTTGCAGTCGGAAATAGCAGATTTTAAAACACATTTAGCCAATACGTTTGAGGGTAGGGTCAGAAAGAGATGGGAGGCCAGTAGGCTAGCTCATTTTGAATATGGGGAGAACTGCAGAAAATTGTTAGGTTGGAAAATCAAAAATGACCGGGTGAGGAATTTGGTTAAGGAGATCAAATGTAAACATACAGGTGCCGAGCTGAGAGCAAGAAAGATTGAAGAAGCCTTCTTTAGTTATTTCGAAAAAGTGTATCAAGAAGAGGTAAAGACAACCGGAGAGGAGGTCAGAAATTGGCTAAAGCAGGAACATTTTGAAGCCTTAACTGAAGAAAAAAGCAAGATTTTGAATGAGAAGATAAACAGGTTTGAAGAAAACCAAGCACTTAAGCTCGGAAAGCAGGGAAAGGCACCCGGTCCGGATGTCATACCTCACGAAATTTACAGAGCATTGGCAGGAACTCTAGCACCAATTCTAACTGAGGCATTTAATGAGATATTTATGAAAGATGCTAGCATGCCTGAGTCTTGGAAGGAGGCCATCATTACATTAATCCTGAAGCCAGGGAAGTGTGCTAGGAATTGTGATTCATACAGGCCGGTGTCGTTACTCAATTGTGACTACAAAATCTTTGCAAAGATTTTGGCGGAAAGGCTCAATGGGATTATGAAAGATCTTGTACACGAGGATCAGAAGGGGTTTATACAAGGCAGATCTTTACATGAGCTGACATATACCCTTATTGGTTCCTTAGATTTGGCTACTGCTCATGAACTTCCTTTAGAAGTAATTGCGTTAGACGCTACAAAAGCTTTCGACCGTGTAAATTGGGTCTTTTTACATGCAGTTATGAAATCTTTAAATCTGGGAGCGAAGTTTTGTAAGACACTCGCTGGAATATATACCTCTCCATACGCAAGGGAGCTGGTGAATGGTTCTCCGACACCTCCATTCAAAATAACCAGAGGAACGAGACAAGGTTGCCCCGTCGCCCTTATTATTCGACCTATATATTGAGCCTCTGGCAAGGAGGATCAGAAATGATTTGGGGATTTTTCCTTTTAGATTTAAAGGCTGGGAGAAAAAATTAGCCTATACGCTGATGACCTTTTGATTTATACAACTGATCTGCAGAATACCATGAGTCCAGTTATGAAATGGACAACGGATTTTGGCAAGGTCTCGGGATATGAGATTAACAGAGGAAAGATAGAGATAATGGTCTGGAACATGGAGAAGGGGAATGAAAAGGTTAAAAGGGAGATGGGGTTAGGATAACACAAGACATTACGGAGCTATCTAAGGCAAACTTCGAAAAAGCCAAGAGGGAAGTGTGTAACTTGATGGCGAATTGGTCATCTGCCTCTAACCATATTTGGCAGAGTCAATTTGGTAAAAAGGTCATCCTCCCAAAGTTCACATTTCAATTTAACTCAATCCATCTACCTTTCAAGAAGGAGTTGTTTGGAAAGCAGCTCGGCCACATCAGTAGCTTTATCTGGTCCTCTAAAGGACCTCATATAGCCTGGAAGAAGCTGGGAAGGAAAATAGAGAAAGGGGAACTGGCTTTACAAGATTTACAATTTTATTACTGGGCGTTTTTGCTGAAAAATGGGAAAATGCTGTGTGCTCAGAAATAGGCAGATTGCTCGCTGAAATGTTAAAAGATGTTAAAGGAGGGGAGGTTGGTTTCTTACATAAGTTCGCAGATCTCAAACACTTTAAACAGATTAGACAAACTATTACAGGGCATGGCGGAGACATGGTATAGGATTAAAATTACCTTATTTTAGTAACTTGGCTCCAATCTGGGACTCTCCGGACTGGAAAATGGATAAGTTGGCAAGTCCACTGAGGGAAGCGGGTATATTGAGATGGGAACATTCAATGAATGAAGGACATTTGATAACTTGGGAGATGTGCAGAGAAAGGACGGCCAACATGGTGTCGAGATTCAAATTCCTTCAAATCCAGAGCTGGTACCAATCCCCCAACACGAAGATAGGGGGGCCAAATGAATTGGAAGAGAGACTGATGTGGTACATCCTTGAAGAAAGAAGTTTCAGTCTGGTATTGGACGATGATCGACGCAACAGATGGTGCGTTCACGTTGCCGCATGAGTTCTGGGGAAAATGCTTGCCGGAGTCTTTGCTGGAGAACTTATGGCAAGTATCTATGACTTATGCTTTACAAAGTAGTAAAACCTGCCTATTTAAGAAGGAACCATTTGTTTTCAATCCATAGGGAATATTGACTCCACTAAGATTATCGAAATTTGGGAATGGAAGAGATGTGGCATATCCTAAACGCGGGCAACTGAAAGAGGATGATGTACACATGTTTATGCAATGCCCTAAAATTCAGCCATTTTGGGAGGATGTAAGTAAGGCTTTATCTGATATCCTGAATACACAATTTCAGGTAAGCATATCTTTGGTCATTTTTGGTTTACCGGATGTACAGTTAAAAGGTAATAGAGAGCAATCGAAGCTGATATTTTATGCAATACTGTTGGCACGCTGGGAAATCTGCAGGAAGTGGGTAGATCCAAACCCCCCCTTCTATAAGGATTGGATACTATCGGTAAAGAACATTGCCAGACTAGATATGTCAGATCATGGGAAGAGAAGATACGATTTTTGGCTACCATTAACCAAGTGTTGGGACATAGAACGATAAAGGATAGGCGAGGGGTCAGATGATTAAGCCTACCTTACCTCAGTTGGCACATATCTTATTGGGCAGAGTCTGCTTGGAGGATAATGGTGTGCAGAAGTAAGGTTCACAACCGAAGGGCAGTATCGAACTTTCTCTCTTCCAGCAAAAGGGCAGGAAACCCAAGAATGTGCTATGGAAGGTGCTTCTGAGGAAAATGAGGACAAAAAAAAGTGACAGTACGGTTGATTCACAACTCCAAAAGCAATTGGTAAGATTTTTCGTTCACATCAATGGATTGAGTCATTCCTTTAAGTCTATTCCCACTCCTCTAATATATTTACATTAACGTTTGGTGAGTGACTGTCATGTCTGCTTAAGTGATGGGAAAGCTAATCAGGTTTCCCCTTTCAACAGCAAAATCAAGCAAACCATTGTTTTCAAGTTTCTGGGTTTTTAACCCTTTTGTGAGTGTGGTTGATTTGCTCCCCATCTTGGGATATAGCGTATTAGATCCAATCTGATTTAATCCGTATATGTGTTTTGAGGTTTCTTATAGAACCTCGTTGCTTCAATGCACATTTTATGCGCATGTTTTATTTAGTAAGGTTTTTTTAAACTATAGTTTGGTCATTGACTGTCATGTCCTTTTAAGTGACTAGGATAACTACGTAATTAAATGAACCACCGTTTCTAGTATCTGGGTTTTAAACCCTTTTTAAGTCTCGGGTAGACCGCGCATGCGCGGTCTTGAAGAGACTGCATACATTTTATCAGCCTTGTGGTTAGCTGCATCACATTACACCAACTGCAACAAAGTGTGAGGAACGTTTTAGCAAATACTAAATGCCTTTTTATTTACCTTCTCCCCACCCGCCCTCCACCCCCTCCCGTGTTGTGTTGCTTGCCCCACCCAGTGCAGTCTTGCTTTTCCCAACCCTGCTGCCAGACAAAAATGTGCTACGACATGGCTCATGCTGGCCACGTCATATTGCTTTTTTCAAGGACTTCCAGCCATGTTTACCAGCAGCCATGCTGCTATAGCATATGGCTAAAAGACATTGACAACGCCAGTAACTCTCGGATTGCCGTGACCTATTGGCTTTGCCAATGCTTATTTAGGTTGAAGCCTACCAGAGAGTAAAGCCGTCTGGTTTGAAAACAACTTGTGGGCATTCTGAAAGCTTCTGTGGTAATGCACTCTGCCCATTGCGGACCATTGGCTTTGTGGTTTTTAATTCACATTTGCTTGCTTTCTATTTGCTGGCTTTGTTTTAGGCTGTCCAGCTTGATTCAATCTGTCCGGTGGAGCATTGTCTGCTTACTGTATCCTTCCCAGGGCTCGTTTTCTGTAAACAGGCCTTTACATTCTGCTCTATCTGGTCACATTTACTGTGCATCCAAAGACATAGGTCAAATGTCAGGCTCGGTCTTCCAAGGAAGCTTGGTGTTTACTTTTCTTTCTCGGACTTCCAAAGTGAGAGGATTTATGTGACAATCTTGCTGTACAATAAAAGGCTTTTTTCTTGTACAAAAATGAACTGTGCTGATATTTCAGAATATATCAGAATTAGGAAAGTACAAATGCAGTTTATTTATTTGTAATTCTGAAGTGTTGTGGAAACAAATATTTGAATACAACCAATATGCATCAATACACTAAGCTATGACATTTCTATACATTATCGTTTGTGCACAGAAAAACTGTTAGTCTTTCAATTGAAATGACCATTAACGTTTGCACAATGTATTGTCTAATGGCAGTGCCCCACCACACCATGCATACTCCACTCAACACTCTACTCTGTGCCCCTCCACTCTATGCCATGCCACTCCCTTCTACGACACTCCATGCCACTCCACCCCACTGCAATCCACCGTACCCCACTCTTATCTACTTCACTGCAATCCACTCCTCTTAACCCCACTCCAAACTACCGCAATAAACCCCACCTGTCTAACCCACCTTACGCACTCTGCACCAATCTACCCCACTCCACTACCTCACTCCACTCTACCCAATTCCACTCCAGTCTACCCAACTCCACTCCAATCTAACCCACTATCAATCTAACCCACCCTACTCTACCCCAACCTACCCAAACCACCCCATTACCATCTACCCCACAATCTTTCCCACAACAATCTCCCATTCCAACCCATTCTACCCGACACCACTCCAATCTAACTCCAGTCCACCGTACACAACTCCAATCTAGCCCAATCTATCCCAATGCACCCCACTACAGTCTACCACACTCCAATCAAATCACCCCAAGCCATCCACTCCACCCCAATCGACCCCACTCTACTTCAATCCACTCCACCCTACTCCACTCTAACGTACACCAATGTGCCCCACTCCAATGTGCCCCCAATCTACTACTCCAATGTACCCCAATCCAATCTATCCCATTTTACTCTACTCCAACCTACCCCAATCCACCCCATTCCGCCCCAATCTACCCCACTCCCCCAATCTACACCGTTTTGCTCCACTTCAATCTACCCCACTCCAATGTACCCCCAATCTACCACTCCAATGTACCCCAATCTGCTCCATCCCAATCTATCCAGTTTTGCTCCACTCCAATCTACCCCAATCTAGCCCAGTCTACACCACTGTACTCCACTACAATCTACCCCTCTATCCCCTAGCCCAGTCCACACCACTGTACTCCACTACAATCTACCCCTCTATCCCACCCCACTCCAATCTATTCAACTCTAATCTACCCCACTACTCCACTACAGTTTACCCCAATCCCATGCCATCCCAATTAACCCCACTACACTGTACCCCAATCAACCCCACTCCACCCCACCCCGCCCACTTTTATCCATGCTGAACAGCAGCCAGACTGGCAATGTGTTTTAGTCAAGTTGTACACCAAAGCCAAAAGCTCTTGCATAGGCAAGACCTATTGGCTATGCTATTGCTCGTTGATATTTCCTATTTGCTGACCCATAGCTCTCACTCTTTCACGTTAATTTTTCTCCCCTCTCTCTGCTCCTCTATCTTCCCCTCCGTACAAAAATCAAAGGGATCCCAGGACATTTAGTCTTCAAAGGCTACGGATGGTAGCACGGCAAACTGGAAATGCCCTGTCTAACACAGGATAAACAATGCACACACTGTATTGCTTCTTCCTATGTTATACATTGCTTTCCCAGTGTTGCAAAAAGCCTGGTGTGCTGGAGAAGCCTCCTTGGTGCAGTAGAAGATGGAGTACCCAGCACCATGGGCTTTCTCCATTTTTATTACCAGCATAATCAAAATACAATTGCATACAATTGTATAGTATTAAGGGGATAATCAAAATGCAAACAGCTGACCTGCACCTCCACAGCTGCACCTATGGGACTTGAAGAGTTATGTGAAAGTGGCTTGATGTTGGGTGAAGTTGAAAGAGAGCTTGCCTCGTTTTTGGCCCAATGGTCTTCATGACCTTAGACAGAGGCAGATACCTACAGCTGGCTCAAGGTTTTAATGACTTGCTCACCTCAGACTCAACCCCCTTCATACAGTGCACAGAGTGGGGAAATGATGGATATCTCTTGGGTGATGCACACAGCATTTCCCTAGGACTTATTTCTGTGTGTGACTGAATCTTTAATATCCCTATGGTGCACAAGCATTTCCTTATTTCCACAGAGCCACAGCCCCATGCAAATGTATGACTTGATATAGTAATGGTATTTGAGAAGGAGCCTCACAATGTCTGAAGCACTTTCCACTCTACCAGGTTCTAAAAATGGATGTGAAAACCCGTTTTGATGCAGAGAGCACAATGATCCCAGACAGGTACAGCAAGAATATGATGTAATGAATATGGTGGTGGCATTTCAAATGTCTCTGAGAAAAAAGCTAAAGGCCAAACGTCTAGGAGGCAAGGACCCCTCCCTAGGATGACATCTATCCACCACTGTCCCAACCCCCCTGCACAGCATTCCGGGACAATCCAAAATGGCAGCTTTAAGTGGTCTGTGGAAAGAGCTCCCCAAGAGCCTCAACTCCATCCCTTGATACAGCTGCCTGATCCCTTCCCACCAAAATAGCAAAGGCAAACCCCTTCCTGTGTTGGCTCTAGAGGTTTGACCCTACTCTGTTCCAGAAAGCCTGGGCTCTCCCAGCCCAGATGCAGTGTGACAAATTAACAGATGCAGATTTCCTCCCCACCTCTTCCTTTCTCAGGAAATGAGTTGAAGACCGTTACTTGCACTATTGTATGGGGAGGCCTTTTTAGTTCCTCTGCAGGGGAGCACAGTAAATAACTTCACCCAGTAGGTCAGAAAAAGGCTTGGAATGCGATGAGCTGACCCAGGCAAATCATAAATTGCCATAGGGTGTATATGTGGTATGTTGGGTATTGGAAATTCATACTCTGGTGCATATTTTACCAGAGATCAGTACCCTTCTGGACCCTGTAGGCTTATGTGAAGTGAAACGGCTTTAGTGCAGATTTCCCCTATAATGTGTATACAGTATAAGCACCTCAGAACTAAACTATAAATACAGCACAAATCCGTGTAAATTACCTTCTGCGAAAGGCTACCTGTGCACAGATACCGGGCTGAGCATGACTATAGTCTCACACATGTTCATGTGTAACCAGCCCATAGCCTCTTACTCTAGCTACAAAGCAGTGACCTTATCTTAAAAGGTGGACACTGGCATTCAACATGCTAAGTCCATTTATCATGAATTTACTATGAGTGTGACTCGGGTAGTGACTCGCTCACAGTAAAAGTCCAAAAACCTGGAAGTCAAAAGCAGAAAATCCAGGGGGACTAAATAAGAGGAATCCATTTGCTACATTTATACAAGTATTATTTACAAAGGCAATATTTTGGTGCCCAGTGCAAAATTCTCAAGTTTACTAATCTGTTAACTGCAGAATGACACTTTTTGTTGCCTCAAATGTCTATGCATGGATTTTTCAGGCATAATTCCAGGTAAACAATCACCTTTCTGTAGTGCATGCCAAGTCACTGTAGGCTGCACTCCTTCAGCCCATGATGGTGCCCTGCGCGAAGTGCATGCCGTGCGGTTAGTTTAAGCCTAGTTGCATCGAAATGTTTTGCAAACTAATTACTAAACTATATTTTAGCTATAATGGTTCCACATCTGTTCCTCTAATATATGAATGCCGACATGAAATGTAATGCACCAGTCAATGTGGCCTTCATGCTCAAGGTATCATTTCATTATACATAGAAAAATCCCACAAAACAATGCTGAACATGCATTAATGAGTACAGTTCAATTTACAGTATTTGTGTGTATTAACACTTGCACAAACATGAATTAACACATACTTATATGCCAGTGGACCGTGTAGTATTGCATTCACAGAGGAGAGTAATACCTCAACACATAGCCTGACTGCTACTCATGTAGTACCTCTGTAGTAAGAAGGGAAACACACTTGGTGTAAGATTTCTAACTGTACCACACCTTTCTTTTTACATAATGCCGTTAAAAAAAGCACAGATGTGTTATAAGGCGCTTTATAAAATAATATTAGTAGCATGGTGTGAGTTATTAGTGTATGGCAACCAAAATGTCAACTGCTAAGACACACAGGAGTACCCTGTATGTAGCCGCTATTAATTAGCTCGCGGCCGAGGACTATACCTGTTGTTAAAGACCCTGAACCCAAGTTATAGGCCAGAGTCGCAGGCGAGGACCTATAATGAGGAAGAGGGCCTTTAAAAACCGGTATAGCCCAAGGCAGAAGTGTTATAAGGCTATTAGAACATTCCACCCACTAAGGGAAGAATGTTCTAAATTAAAAAGGGATAAACATTAAGACACACATTGGAATGTTGGAGCTCCGGGCTTATAGCAGCCATTAAAGCCCAGAGCTACTCCATTGTCTTCCATGGAGCTCTCAAGATTTTAATGGTCTAATAGTTGTTTTTGTTGTCACTCCCATTTGCGATCTTTTGATTGCATAGATCCTGTGGGCTTCACTTTGTGTTAGCTCCTCTCTAGAGCATGGACCAAATACGTGATCAGCATCTTAGTTCTGCTTCTTTTTGCAGCACACTTGTTTTTTATAAGCATTTGGTATTACTCCATTAGTGCAATGCGCTTTCCTACGTTTAACATAGGCATACAGCTTCTTACTTATGTTGCGGTCACCCACTCGGCCATCTTTATCTATGCTATAGTTACTTACACCCACAACTGTACTGCTCTACAATATTCCACTCTACACCACTTTATGCCACTCTAGTACTGTACACCACTCCACAGCTCTCTACTATAGGTCACTCTAGGCCACTCTTCGTGACTATGCTACTCCAATCTATGGCACGCCACTCTAAGGCACTTTGTGCCTCTCCACTCAATGCCAGTTTACTCCATTCTACACCACTACATTTCACTCTAGGGCACGGCACAGCACTCTACTTTATGCCACTACACTTCACACAATACTACTCCCCCACTCTATGGCACTCCACGCCTCTCTACTTAACATCACTCCACACAATGCCACTCTACGGCACTCCACTCAACTCCGTTCCACTCTGTCACTGCACGCCACTCTAGTCTACACCACTCTACTGAACACCACTCCAACTGTACTTGCAGATGACTGCAAGCTCTGTTTAGAAGGACTTACTGTAAGTGTGTAACCCTGCAACACCAGCTCTCTAGTGGGGGTCCCTGGCACTTTTATAGGCCCTTTTTCCAGGTGACTTGTGATGAAGAGTTCTGTTTGCTAATGTAAGGCATGTTCACCTCTGTGTACCACTGCCACCTTTCCACCTCTGATGACAAGAGAGACGCTGTCTGACCTGTACGGTTCTGTGTATCCTTTCATTGTTAACCAGTTCTTACTGTTCCTCTTATTTTTCTGGGCGCTCACTTTTACATTTCCTGTTGAGTTTTATTTTATTTGCAAGTGTGCTTTTAGGTAATCAGTAAATATCACAATTTACTGCTGTGCCCCAGCCAAGATTGTAGACTTTGTTGCACTTGTTCAAGAGGAGTGCCTAATTACTCTGTGGCTGGGTTTCCCAATGGTGCGTTCAAGTTTGCTTTTTGACAGGGCAAAAAACAACTGCCCTTCAAGGCAGGATGCTGGGCAGATACGTGGAAAGGAAGCCTTCAGCTCCCACTCCTGCCAGTTTAGTGTCCAGTGGCCAGGAATTCTACATGGTGTGCTCAATACGTTTACCGCTGAGCATGTCATGTCTCATTAAGAACCTTCAGGTTTGCTGTTTCCTCCCAACTATGTGCTTGGCCACTCAAGCATGGTAGCATATGGAGCTAGAGGGTCATAAATAGTTCCTGTTCTCTATGTTAGAATCTGGCATTCCCCTACAGCTAAAGTGGGGAAAATGTAACCAGCAAAAACATATTTGCCATGTTACTATGTGTCCATGTTGTGGTCAGAATTGGCATCTGATACAGAACCTATAAGGTTTACAATCCTGGCATATTATGCCTCACCAAAGCATGGTTTACAGATTTACTAGCTTAGTATTTGATCTGAGACTCGCTGTAATACTGAAAAACACAATCGATCAATCAATCAGTAGATTTGTAGGGCGTTACACAGTTGATTAGCCAAACAGCCAGCCTTTCAGGGACTTTCCGAACTCTAGAAGAGATGGGGTGGTCCATGGATGAAAGGGTAGCCCATTCCAGGTCTTCGTTGCTAGGTAGGAGAAGGAGTGACCGCCGCATCTGCTATGTCGGATGAGGGGGTGAGGGTTAGAGAAAGGGATGTAGAGCAGAGATGTCTGGTGGGATGTTGGAAGTTCAGGCGGTGGTTCAAGTAGGCGGGTCCACAGTTGTGTACTGCCTTCTATGCATTGGTCAGGCGATTGAACTGGCATCTTTTCTGTACAGGGAGCCAGTGGAGGTCCGATGTAGGGAGCGGTGTGGGTTCGTTCAGGGAGATCCAGGATGAGTCTGGCTACAGCATTCTGTATGGTCTGCATTTGTCAGAGAAGGTGAGCTGCGATCCCTGCCTGGAGATCGCTGCCATCGTCCAGTCGGCTGGAGATGAGGGCCTGGGTGATGATGCATCTTGAGCTTTGGGGAAGCCCTTTGAATATCTACTGAAGCATGCAGAGGATAAAGAAGCAGGAGGAGGAGTTGGAGTTAACCTGCGTCATCATGGTTAGCTTGTTGTCCAGAATGATGCCTAGGTTCCTAGCATGGTCAGTGGGGGGTAGAATTAGGTCTGAGTTCTATGGCCCACCAGGATGTGTCCCATGGGAGGATTTTATGTCCGAAAATCAGTACCTCTGTCTTGTCAGTGTTGAGCTTCAGGCAGTTGTCCATCTAGTTGGTGACAGCAGCCATGCAGTTGTGGAAGTTGGTCTTGGTGGTGTCTTCGGAGAGGGAGAGGATGAGTTGTGTGTTGTCAGCATCGGATAGGCTCATTAGTCCATGGATTTCCGTGATGCTGGCCAGAGACGTCATATGTGTTGAAGAGGTTGGGACTGAGTGAGGATCCTTGGGGTAGTTCACAGATCATTTCCTAGGGTTCGGAGGTGAAGGGAGAAAGGTGAACCTTTTGCGTTTTTTACGGTGAGGAAAGAGGCGATCCATCTGAGAGCAGCTCCTTGGATGTCGATTTTTTTTAACACAAAAGGAGCAGGTAGATCTTAGTCAATAATTACTAAATGGCAGTACAGGTTACAGGATTATTGTTATCGGATGGTGTATATCCCAGGTGTTAAAAATGTAATGGCTGACTGCCTTTCGAGTTTACTTTTAAAAGTTGAACTCCAGAAGTGTGAAACATCCTGGAAGGACGAGGATGATATTGTAGTCAATAAATTGTCAACTGTAGTCCAGAAACCCATTACTGAGCAGGGATTGGATAGAAGCTGTGCAGCAGGATGAAGCTCTAAAACAAGTGATGACATGTTGGGAGTGGATGGCCAACCGGCAAAATGTCAGATGCTTTGTTGGATGTCTATAGACATATTGGGCCAGAGCTTTCAGTAGTCAAGGGATTTTTGTACAGGTCGGATGTTTTGGTTGTTCCTGAGAAGTTGGAGTACAAAGTGGGGTCTTTGGCGCATGAAGGCCATATAGGGATTAGGTTCACAAAAAGCAGAGTGAGGGACATGTTTTGGTGCCCAGAAATGGCTAGAGAGGTTGAATATTTTGTCAGGGAGTGTGTTTATTGTGTGGCGGTGATGAGTCGCAAGTGACAATTCCCAGCGGTGTGAGTACTGTTCCGTGCCTGATAAACCATGGTCCAAGTTGGCCATAGATATAATTGGTCCTTTGGGCGTAGGTAACACCCAAGCCAAGTATGCCATTGTGGTAATTGATTATCATTCAAGTGGCCAGAGGTGGCGTTTGTGAACAACATTACTTCATATGCTGTGAAGAATATGTTAGAGAAGTTGTTTTTGCGGGAAGGTGTGCCTGATGAAATGTTTTTTTTAATTTTTTTTTTAAACATATTTTATTAAGTTTTCAAACTAAAGGAACAAAAGGAACATTCCGACATGTCATAAATGGTACAGTAGCAGTAAAAGAAAAAAGAATTTAGAAGTTCAGCAGGTTTTGATCAACAGAGTAACATTACTGCTTTTACATATTTATCGACCTAGTCAGCGAATAAATCCCTCCCCCCTCCCTGCGTCAAGTAACTATAGAATGACCCAGACTCACTACTGTGCTAACTTAGCCTCAGGAACGGCAGACAAGTCATGCTCCGGCACATGGTTCCAGGTGCTCATCCTACAAGTTTACATATTACAGTTCCGTAGGGACCATGTGGGGTCTGTTGGTTGTTGAGTTCATAATGGCACTATAAAGCTTTGGAGTGACACAGAATCTCAATGCAACGATGGTTCGGCAGAAATAAACAACTCCAACATAGCGTCCCACTCCGAAGCAATCAGATTCTTTCGCAAGCCTCTGTTTTCCTCCCTCCTGATTTCCATACTTTCAGCCCTCCCCCAGCGAACAACCTCATTATGCCACGACAAAGCCGTCGAGGGCAGTGCAGACTTCCAACGCATCGTAATTGATCTTTTCGCCAGAATTATCATCAGGTTGGCAAACCTAGCCTGCACCCCCTGCTTCTTGCGCTTTTTGCACAACCCGAGTATGCAGTATTCAATTGTATCCCCTCCTACAATAGGCGCTACTTCACTAAGGATGTTGAGTACCGCTGTCCAAAAAGAGGTTAGTCGGGGGCATGCCCATTTCATGTGAAGTAAGTCAGCTGGCTGCGTGTAGCATCTGGGACATATATCTGCAGTGCCCAGGAACATCTTGCTCAACCTATGCGGAGTCAAGTACGCTCTGTGTAAGAACATGTATTGAATTAGTTTAAACTTGGGGGTTACGGGATATCTTCGTAGGGTGTTCCAGTATTCGCTCCCATTCTTTATCTGATAGTACGTGTCCAATATCATCAGACCATTTGTCTCTGATCTCCTGGAGCGGGATTGCCGCGTGAGTACGGATACCTCTGTACAACCACCTAGTTAAGTGTCCCCCATTTCCCATGAGATATATCATGTGTACTAAATCATGTGTCTGGGGCTCAGTACCATCTGGTGACCAGGTATTTTTAACATATCTGCTGATGCTAGCGTGGAGGATATATAGTGAATTGGGAACCCCTTGCTCCCTGACAAAAGTTTCATGGTCCATTAGAGTGTTATCTACAAACAACATCCCAATCGTGGTAACTCACTCTTCCGACCATTTGGTCAGACATCTGGTAGTAACTATTCTGGACGGTGTAGGCATCCCTAACAGTGGGATGTTAGGAGCATAGGGAGGCAGACTATTAGTATATTGGATAGCTTTCTTCCAGTAGGAGACAGTCACCTTCAGTAGTGGCGGTGCTGTCTGCAAGGGCTTTCCCCTTTGGCAACAGCAGGGTGTGGAGCGTGCCCCTCGCCCATGTTTTCTGTGACATCCCTATTTCCTGCAAGTGTCGTCCTGCTCTCCAGTATGATAGCCACTGGAGTTGACTCGCATAGCAATGCGCCTTGAAGTCTGGGACCCCAGTCCCCTCCGATCCGTGCCCAGCTGACGTTTCACCAGTCCTACTCTCCTACGCCCCCCACCCCATATTAATTCCAATAGGAGCGTGTTTAGTGATTTAAAAATGTGCGACAGGATTAATATCGGTAAATTAGTAAAAAAGAGTAAAACAGCCTAGGGAGCATAACCATTTTTTAAATGGTCACTCTTTCCGCCACCGAAAGTGGCAGTGATGTCCAGAAAGCTATTTGGGTTTTTAGCACCTTGACGGCACGGCCCAAGTTACCGTCCAATAGATCCTGTGTCTCCCTGTATATTTGTATACCTAGGTACTTAAAGGTGACGGGCGCAATTGGGAATGTCCAGCGGCCAAAGTGAATGGGCTCTAATCGTGCTGTGTCCTTAACATAATAAGCATATGATTTTGATTCATTTATGGCTAATCCTGAGAGTGCTTGAATTTTGCTGAAAAACCGTGGGTAGGGGCTCATTGGCACCTTGTAGATTATTAAGATATAGTATTATATCATCTGCATAGGCGGAGAAAATATGCGTGGTGGCCCCGGTTTTAATACCTCGGTCTACCGCAACCGCACGTATTTTGATGGCTAATGGTTCAAGCTGAAATCATCTCCGATAATGGGCCATAATTTGTCTCAGAGTTTGAAGAATTCCTTAGAAGTTTTGGCATTAAGCCCACCAGGACATCATTATATCATCCCAAAAGCAATGGTCTAGTGGAACGTTGTATCTGAAAGAGACACGTTAGTGACAGATTCCTTACCTTAGACTATCCCCAGGCGTCAGGCTGGATCCGGAAAGTTTTTGCGTAGCAGTACCCTTGCGCGTCGGTATGCGGCGTCGTGCGGCTCCGCGTCCGTCGTCGGCATCGGGATCGCCGGGATGACGTCACGGGCAGTACTTAGACGCTGCCCCTGCGCGCCGACGTCAGTTCTTTCTTTTTCCGCGCCAGTAAGCGCAGATCCGGGAAGAGCAGTGCCCTAGTCATTTTTTGACTACGTTTTTTGGTGATTTTTCACTGTTTTCTCGAAAGTCTCTCGACTCCGAAGGTGTCGGTAGGGATGCCCGGCTTCAAGCCATGCGACGCCTGTGGTCGAATGATGTCGATCACAGACCCGCATCAGGATTGTCTCTTCTGCCTCGGCCGCGACCACGACACCAAGTCGTGCTCCGACTGCCGGGCCTTGCATCCGAAGGCTTTGCGAGAGCGGTCTCGAAAGCTCCTCGAGGTCCGGCAGTCGGCTCCGCGCCACGCCAAGCCCCGGTCACGTTAGAGGTCGAGGGTCCGGTCGCGGAGTCCTCATCGGTCGTCGGGGTCCAAGTCTTCGCACTCCTCCGGTAAGTCAAAGCATAAGTCGTCGAAGAAGCGTCATCGCTCGACGACTTCCCCTCGCCGGTCTCGCGACTCGGCTGAGGGTCCTGTCGGCACCGTCCCCGCGGCTCCGGGAGTGCCTGTGGAGCCGCCACCGCATTACCCGTCCTTCCCGGGTTCGGGGGCGACTCCGGCCGAGATACAGAAGTTCCTGTCGGACATGGCCCGCCTCTTCGGGCCTCAAGGTCCCCCCGGTGCGCCTTCGGGCCCCGCGGGCCCTGATGGGTTTCTCCAGCACCGCCGGCGACTCCGGTCCCGGCGCTGCCTGTCACACCAGCCTCGGTCCCGGCCCCGACCCCGGCTCCGGTGCTGCCACAACCCCGATCGACGCCGGTTGACCTGACGACACCTCCACCGGCGCCGATCTCTCCGGTGCCGTTCCCGACGACGCCCGGGGCGGCGTCATTCCCCGGTTCTCTCCGGATCCGGACACGGCGCCGGACCGGCGTCGCTCGACGCCGGCTCCGACGCCGATGGGACTTTGGGTCCCACATGTCCCTCCTCCTTATTTTGAACCAGAATTGGAGGACGAAGAGAACTGGAAGGGGTCTGATGACCCTCTCACACAGCAATGTGAGTTTGATCAGGACTGGGCTGAGGAGCTTGGGGATGCCAGTGGTCTGGACACCTCCCATGACTCTGGCATGCTGTCTCCTCCTTCCGTGGCAACGGAGGAGGGAGCAAACTTTGCAACGGTGTTGCGTAGAGCAGCTGGGGCCTTACACCTCCAGTTGCCTACAGTGGCTGTCAGGACTAACATCCTGACGGAAGTGCTTCAGCCGGCGGCTACCTCCTCAGAGCCACTGCTGCCGTTTAACGAGGCGCTTTCAGACGTTCTTTTGGGCACCTGGTCCAAGCCCACCACAGGGGCTCCTGTGGATAGGAACGTGGCCCGACGCCATCGCCCTGCTCCGGGCGACCCCCTGTTCCTCTCCCAACACCCCACCCCTGAGAGCTTGGTGGGCCAAACCTCTGCTTCCCAAAGCGCCTTCCCTACCGCTCCCCCGGATAGGGAATCCAAACGCCTGGATCAATTTGGGAAGAAGGTTTTTTCTTCCTCCAGTGCTGGCTTGCGGTCCGTCAACACCACTTGCCTCTTGGGCCGATATTCCCACTCCTTGTGGGACTCTGTTGCGCAAGTTCTGCCCCAGTGTCCTGAGAAGGTCCAGAAACTGCTTTCCCGCACCATTGCGGAGGGAAGAGATGCGGCAAAGTACACCATCAGATGTGGCCTTGATACCGCTGACTCGCTAGGCAGATCGCTTGCGACGACAGTGGCGCTGCGCCGTCACGCCTGGCTGAGAACCACTGGTTTCTCGGGTGATGTCCAAAACACTCTTATGGACATGCCCTTTGATGGGATCGGTCTTTTTGGGAACAAGGCAGACCATGCGCTGGAGCGCTTTAAGGACTCGCGGGCTACAGCCAAGTCCCTGGGCCTTTCTGCTGTACGCCCTCCGCAGCCGCCTGCTTTTCGCCCCTTTCGTGGCCACGGAAGGGGCGCCCAGTCACGTCCGCTGCCCAGCCACCGGCAAGCGCAGCAAACGTCTTCGCGTGGCCGAGGACGTGGCTCCCGCCGTGGCGGGTCAGGCAACCAGCGTGCGGGTCAGGCCACCAACCCGCCCCGTCCGCGGCCTCCAAGCCCTCCTAGTCCTTCTTTTCAGGTGCACAGCAAGCCAGTAGGGGGCAGGGTCCGCCATCACCTTCACCACTGGCGTGCCATCACCTCGGACAAGTGGGTCTTGGACATTGTCCGAAGTGGCTACTCCCTCCCCTTCGAGACCATCCCCCCCAGCCATGCCACCTCAATTCCACCGCATGTCAGGGGATCACTTGGTGCTTCTTCAGAAGGAAGTTGCGGCCCTCTTGGCCAAGGGGGCCATCGAGCGCGTTCCGACCCCAGAAGTAGGACGTGGTTGCTACTCCCACTACTTTCTGGTGCCCAAAAAGGACAAGGAGGACATGCGTCCTATCTTGGACCTCCGGAACGTCAATCGCTTCCTCCGGAAGGAGAAGTTCAAGATGCTCACCCTAGCTCAGGTCTTGACTGCCCTCGACCCTGGAGACTGGATGGTAGCGTTGGACTTCCAGGACGCATATTTCCACATCCCCGTCCTGCCGGCCCACCGGCGTTACCTGCGGTTCACGGTAGGCCTCGAGCATTTTCAGTTCACCGTGCTCCCTTTTGGCCTTACCAGCGCCCCTCGGGTGTTCACGAAAGTGATGGCGGTGCTCGCAGCTCATCTGCGCCGGGCAGGGGTTCCAGTCTTCCCCTACCTCGACGACTGGCTGCTGAAGGCGGGCTCGTCCCAGGCAGTCATCTCCCACCTCCAGACTACGGCCGAACTCCTGCACTCGCTGGGGTTCTCCATCAACGTGCCGAAGTCGCACTTGATTCCTTCTCCACAGCTCCTTTTCATCGGAGCAGTTCTGGACACGACGCAGTTTCGGGTCTATCCTCCCGAACGGCGAGTCCGGGATATTCAGGCTATGATTCCGATCTTTCGGCCTCTATCCTGGGTTTCGGTACGGATGACCCTGAGGCTGCTGGGCCTCATGGCCTCCTGCATCCTGCTGGTCGATCATGCCAGATGGCATATGCGGGCTCTGCAGTGGGACCTGAAGTTCCAGTGGGCGCAGCACCAGGGCAACCTGTCCGATCACTTCCAGATCTCGGAGGGGACTGCAAAACAGTTGCAGTGGTGGCTCTCGAACCGGCAATGGGTCATGGGCAGATCCCTCTCCCTTCCCCAGCCAGAGCACACAGTTGTGACGGACGCATCCCTTCTGGGATGGGGCGGTCACATGGGAGAGGCGGAGATCAGAGGCCTCTGGCATCCGGCAGAGTCCCGGCTCCATATCAACATTCTGGAGCTCCGGGCGATCCGACTTGCACTCAAGGCATTCCTTCCCTCTGTCAAAGGGAAGGTAGTGCAGGTGTTCACAGACAACACCACCGCCATGTGGTACTGCAACAAACAGGGCGGGGTGGGGTCGTGGACCCTATGTCAGGAGGCTCTGCGCCTCTGGACATGGCTGGAACATCAGGGCATATTCCTGATGGTTCAACACCTGGCAGGTTCCCTGAACGCCAGGGCGGACGAACTCAGCCGCAGGTGCATGATGGATCACGAATGGCGTCTTCACTCGGAGGTGGCGCAAGGTCTCTTTCAGCAGTGGGGAGAGCCTTGGTTAGATCTGTTCGCCACCGAAGAGAACGCGCAATGTCAGCAGTTCTGCGCGTTGGAATTTCCAAGGCGGCACTGGCTCGGCGATGCTTTTCGTCGCGAGTGGAGTTGCAGTCTGTTGTACGCCTTTCCGCCTATACCACTTCTACCCAGAGTGTTGAAGAAGATTCGGCGCGACCGGGCCCAAGTCATTCTTGTGGCTCCGGACTGGGCTCGAAGAGTTTGGTATCCCGAGCTACTCAGTATGAGCGTCGATCCCCCGATCCGTCTGCCTCTTCGGGAGGATCTTCTGTTGCAGCAGCAGGGGACGGTCCTCCACCCGAACCTGTCCAGTCTACACCTGCTTGCGTGGAGATTGAGCGGCGGCAGTTGATTCCTTTCGACTTGCCTCCCGAAGTTTGTGATGTGATTCTGGCAGCCAGGCGTCCCTCCACTAAGGTGGTATACGCCTGCAGGTGGAACAAGTTTGTGGCATGGTGCACAGCAAAGGCTGTGAATCCCCTTTCTGCCCCTCTTTCGGAGGTTCTTCTGTTCCTTCTTTCTCTGGCCCAACAGGGTTCTGCCCTGGGTACCATCAAGGGCTATCTTTGTGCAATCTCAGCCTTCCTCAGGCTTCCTGATCAGCCCTCTCTTTTTAAGTCCCCTGTTGTTAACAGGTTTCTTAAAGGCATTACACACCTCTTTCCTCCTGTTCCATTTATAATGCCTCAGTGGGACTTAAATTTGGTTCTTACTTTCTTAATGTGCGCTCCCTTTGAGCCTCTGCATAACTGTCCTCTTCGTCTTCTTACTCTGAAGACAGCCTTTCTGGTGGCCATCACCTCCGCTCGGCGGGTGAGTGAGCTCCAGGCTCTTTCATGCAAACTCCCCTTTCTGTCTGTTCATCCAGACAAGGTTGTTCTTAGGACGCGTCCATCCTTCTTGCCAAAGGTGGTTACTGCCATCCACATTGGGCAGACCATCACTTTGCCCACCTTCTTTCCACCTCTGCATCCTTCCAGAGAGGAAGAGAGGCTCCACCGTCTGGACCCAAAACGTGCGCTTTCCTTTTACATCAACCGCACACAACCGTTCCGGGTGGATGACCAGCTCTTTGTTGGCTACGTGGGCGCCAAAAAAGGTCGGGCGGTACACAAAAGGACCATCTCCCGCTGGGTCACCTTGTGTATCAAAGCCTGCTATTCTTTGGCTAAGAAGGAGCCTCCTGTTGGGCTGCGTGCCCATTCCACCAGGGCAACGGCTGCTACCACGGCTTTAGGCCGCGGTGTTCCGTTACAGGATATATGTCAGGCAGCTACGTGGGCCTCGCTGCACACGTTTACCAAACATTACTGCCTTGACAGCCAGGTCCGGAGGGACGGCTTCTTTGGCCGTTCTGTCCTCCGGGACTTCCTTGTCTGAATCTGTTTGCAGACCCACCACCGGGGTTGGTATTGCTGGGGTATCTATTCTAAGGTAAGGAATCTGTCACCAACGTGTCTCTTTCAGATGCACAAGTTACTAACTTGTGTAACGATATATCTGTAAGAGACAGTAGTTAGTGACAGATTCCTTACCGCCCCACCCATCCTCCCCGTTCTGCGAACTGATTTCTAGGGTTAAGGACATCCCTTTCAGGGCCCTAGTATTTTTCAGACACCTATGTCAGCTTCTTGCATGGCTCTGCGTTCCTGGCGCGGAAAGTCGTGTACAGAACTGACGTCGGCGCGCAGGGCCGGCGTCTAAGTACTGCCCGCGACGTCATCCCGGCAATCCAGACGCCGACAACGGACGCGGAGCCGCACGACGCCACCTACCGACGCGCAAGGGTACTGCTACGCAAAAACTTTCCGGATCCAGCCTGACGCCTGGGGATATTCTAAGGTAAGGAATCTGTCACTAACTACTGTCTCTTACAGATATATCGTTACACAAGTTAGTAACTTGTGCAATAGGGTGATAAAGGAGAATATTCAATTGTCTTTGGAAAATGGATTGGACTGGATGTTGAAGGTGAGGATTTTTCTATGGGTTTCACCTTGCATCTTGATGAAAGGAAGAGTTCCAGTGTCAAAGTTGAACCACATTTGGATGCAGAGGAAATGCCTTTTTAAAGAAACCTTGGACAGTGTGAGTGAGAGGAGGAAGGCTGCTCAGAACAGGTAAGTGTGGAGTGCATCTAGAGAGTTGATGGTGGAAGCAGGTGACATGGTTGGGATCAGAAAGGTTAGTTCTGGTAAAGGTGGTAGTCACTTTTTTAGCCCCAAGAGGGCAGTTAGAGTGGGAATGCATACTGTGACCTTAGACTATGATAGGTGTTGGAACAAGGAGAAAGTATCTGTGGTACATGATGCAGGGGCGACTCCTCCATAATGGCGGAGGAGCGTTGCCCCACAGCCCGTTCCAGCAGACAATAAATCAAATGATAACGCCTGGATTGGGTGCGGAGCCTGTGCCCTGAGGGCCAGAGAGGAACAACGATGCAGGAGTCAGCGGGAGTGTAGCGGGCAGCAGGTAAGTCTTTTTTTTAAATTATTATTCTTATATTTTATTTCTCCCCCCCCCCCCGCCTCCCCAACCAGCCGCCCTCTCCACCCACGGCCGCCCTACCACTTAAGATGGGCGTCAGCCACCACTGACAGGATGTTCCTGTTATGAGCGTATCACAGGAAGCTGTTGTGAGAAGGTCAGCTAGCGAACGTACTGTGCCTATTAAGTTACGGGATTACAAGTTATGAATTTTTAGTACACACATGAAAATGTATAATTTACTGATTTTGCAACCTTGAATTTATTTGCGTGAAGAATGTTTTTTTTTTTTATTGTTGAATTGTAACCTTTATTGGTTTGCTATATTGTGCATATGCTATGTACATTTCTCATATTTGTGGTTGTGAAAGGGAAATATGTGTTGGATTCTGCTTTGGAATACCAGAGCATCATAATGTGTTTGGAATGTAGTGGTATGAAATACCGGCAGTTGGCTGTAGCCTCTTTTCCTTGCCGGTCATGTACGAAGGAGCACAATAAAGAAGTAAAACCTACCCGGTTTCGGTGCTTCCTTTCAGATATTCAACCACGAGACTCAACCTCAACACCCAGACTGGAGACTGAAAGGCTGGGACTGGACAGCCAGGATACTGACAAACTGAGCAGGAGATGATTGATTGACCAAGATACTGAATGAACCACCAGTAAAGATACTGATCAACTGGCAGGCTGACAAACTGTTCAATTGCCAGGGTAGCTAGGAGACAGATTTCCACCTGGGTCAGTCAGGAGAAATACTGACCAACAGGACAGCCAAGATACCAGTTTACTAGCCAGGAGACAGATTTATTAACTGGCGATCAGATATGAGATAGATTGGCCAAATGGCGGTTTGGCTGTCCAGAATACTAAACAAAGCAGTGGCCAACCACGAAATGGATCAAATGAGTGTCAGAGACTAAATAACAAGACAGAGCCAAAACTGTCTAGACATGAGGCCAAACAGTAGTGAGGATGATCGATCAGCGAGGAGAACAGCTGGCTGGCTTGGAGACCAAAAAATCATCTGGGAAGCAGACCAGCTAAACAGATACTTAGCTGATCAGAAAACTGTACATGTGGTGGTTTGACAAAATAATCTACCAGGAAGCAGAGCTTGGCTGTGGTGATAGAAAACCTACATGAATGAAGGTTGATAGATGGGATCAGACAGACTGGAGGGGGAGGGAGAAACCTGCGAAATAGCAGGGTGAATGTCAGAAGTAAAATTCAAAATGGGGAAGGAGGAGAAAGAAATGGGCGCATATACTGAACAATGACAAAAGGACATGAATTAGAAATGATGATGAAAAAGAAGACAGGCAAAAATAAAAAGGGGAGGGTGAAATTAATAGGGATAGAGAGGGAATGTGAAACAGATGAGTAAGAGGCAGCCAATGAAAGAAAGCTTAGTGGTGCGAGACTAGACAAGAAAGACCAGGTGTAGGTCCTGCTCTTAACAAATGAACATTTAAATAAATATGCAACAAAGACAGGCAGATCAAATTAAGGTCATTACACAATAGTAATCCCAAAATCCAGAAAATAAAAGCATGGAAAAATGTATTGTATTATCGTAAATTCAAACCAGCTGTACCGCTCATCCTGCAGCACATTGCTCATTTCTTTGATAGGCAAATGCCCCACTATTTAAAAGACTCTGTACCAATAAAAAAATTGATCACCTATGCCATGAATACGTTGCTGCTATTAAAAACTACCACAAAAAAAAAAAAAAAAGAATAGTTACCATGCACGATGATCCTGGTTTTCGAGTACATATGTTGATAGGATTAACATCCACATCCCAATATAATATGCACTCTTCATTAGAAATCAGTGATACGGATGCTTGTTTCAAAACTGGTGAAAGTTCATTTTCTGGTATACAAAAAGATGGAGAGTAATGTGAAATTGGCAACAAACCTGTGGGCTTTAAATAAATTGTAATATAATTTCTATCAACAACTATTGACAACTTTAAGGCACCCATACAACACAACAGTAAACACACGTCTAAGTACAGAGAATACAAAACTCAATAACATCAATACAATAAAACATGCAAAAACATATGTAACTAAAGCAATCAAACAGCCTCTCCAGCTTGCAAGACGGCCTTGGCAAAGTCAGATTCAAAGTTCTTAACCCCTTTGGTGCTCATGACTGAATGGTTCCGTCATAGCACCCGCCCCTGGGGAAAGCGGTGGCGCTTCCCAATGGGCCACCCATCTAACTCTCCCAAACAGGGATCCACCCCGACCTCCCCTCGGCAATCCCATGACGTCAGCGTGCATCGCGCGCACCTACATCCTGAAGAGCTGGCGGATGATCTGGAAGCCATTTGCTTCCAGCACCTCCAAAGAAATAGGTAGGTTTTTCCTGCTCGCGGGTGGAAGGGGGGGGTTCCACTTGCACAAAGGCATCAGAGGAGAGGAAAGAGTTTTTCCTCTCCCCTGATCTCTTTGCAGGGCATTCCTGCTGGACGATCGCGCCTGGGGTCGCGATCGTGCAGCAGGAATTTCCCCATTAGCACGAGGGATTTTTTTTTAGGAAATGGAAGTGACCCCTTGGGCAAGGGTCGCTTCCTATGGGGCGCATTTTGTGTCGGCCATTTTCGCCCCCCCCTCAGAACAGATCGGGCTGATTTTGAGGCCCATCTGCCCCCAGGCGGGGGGGCAGAAAACACCACTAGCACCAGCGAATTTTAATCTTTGTGCATGAGGGCAATCCCTTGGGCAAGGATCGCTAAACAATTTTTTTCTGGTACTTGTGGCCGTTTTCTGCCCCGCCTGGGGGTGGATCGGCCCCATTTGAAGGCCCATCTCCCCCCAGGGGGTAGAAAACCCACTTGCACCGGGGACCTTTTTTTTTAGTAAATGGAAGCGACCCCTTGGGCAAGGGTCGCTTCCAAAGGGGGGCATTTTGTGTCAGCCATTATCTGCCCCCCTGTGGACAGATCGGGCCGATTTTGAGGTCCATCTCCCCCCTAGGAAACACCACTAGCACCAGTGAATTTAAATCATTGTGCATGGGGGTGATCCCTTGGTTAAGGATCGCCCCCCAATTGTTTTCTAGTACTTGTGGCCGTACCGCCCCCCCCGGGGGGCGGATCAGCCCTATTTGGAGGTCCACCTGCCCCCACTGGGGGCAGAAAACCTACTAGCACCATATGTATATATTTATGTCTGGGGGTGGCCCCGTGGGTAAGGGTTGCCCCAATAGGATGGGGCATCGGTTATTTACTATTGACTGTTTTCAGTCCCCCTTTGGTGGCAGATTGGCCATTTGGGAAGTGACGTAGCGTGTTAAAATGTTAATTTTTAATTTCTTGTCTTTTGCATTTGTGATTGTAATGCTTCATTTCTCCTTTTTATAGTAGTTCAAGGCTTTTGCTCTTTTGACTGATGTTCCAGATTGCGGTTTTTTCACTGGTAGTTCTGCAGTTTGTGGAGTTGCATGCGTTTGGTAAGACAACGGTTTTTGTACCATTTACTCCAAATGAGAATCCTTTCCCTGCATGAATGTAATTTTTGAAAATGGTCTAATAGCAGTATGTTTAGCTTCTGTTTTATTGTGTGTGAAACTTGTTTTGCATTTGCGCATTTTGTTGTCTTGTGACTGAGTAATTTATTTTCTTTCTAGTGGGATATTGTTGGTTTTTGGTGTGCCTCTGCAGAGTAGGTGCTGGTGAGTCTAGCTGTCTCTGGCAAGTGAGTGGTATAGTTTTTGAGTATATAGATCTTTGTGATAAAGCCACACTTTATTTATTACTTATTTTGCACAGTGTTGGTTATTGTTGACTTGTTTGTGAAGTCTCCTTTCTTAGTTAGGATTATGGCTAGCCGCAGGATGACTGCTCAGGAGGTTGTTGGTATGCTTTTCGAGTCTTCCTCTGACCATGATTATGAGACTGACTCTGCATCTGAGGAAGAGGAGGGAGTGGAAGATTCTGGCAGTGAATTTTCTGTCCAAGAGGAATCATCCGATGATGAAGCCACTCTTAGTGCAGATGAAGTGCTTGTTTTAGAGGAGGACATTGATGTTCGGATAGTGCAGCAAGAGGCATCTGGATTGCAGCCTGGGGCTGCAAAGTTTCCCATTGGAAAAGCTGACCTCTGGGTTGCCCCAGACATGATGCAGCTGGCGTTGCCTGCCTTTACTGGTGTCGCAGGGTGTAGAGTGGATACTGAAAACTTTGTGCCTATACATTTTTTTCAATTGTTTATGAATAATGTATTTTTGAAGGAGATTGTTGAGCAGACTAATTTATATGCTGAACAGTGTTTGAGAGACAACAGTGGCAGACTTAGGCCCCACTCTAGAGCTACCCAGTGGACTCCCACAAATCTGGATGAGTTGAATAAGTTCTTGGGTTTAACGTTTTTGATGGACTTGATAAGGAAGCCATCAATGTCTTCATATTGGTCAACTAGTCCCTTGATGGCAACGGCTTAATTTCCAGAAATCATGAGTCCTGATCGGTATTTGCTTCTGCTTCAAATTCTGCATTTTGTTGATAATGGTTTAGCGTAGCCACGAGATCACCCTGATTATGACCATCATTATAAGGTTTGGCCTGTCCTTGATCACTTTGTAGATCAATTTTCTGAGATCTGCGCTCCCGGGAAAGAAATATCTGTGGATGAACCTTTGGTCTTGTTCAAGGGCTGCTTGATTTTTAGACAGTACATTCCTAGCAAGAGGGCATGCTATGGAATGAAGATGGTTATGCTGTGTGAGAGTAGGACTGGATATGTCTCCAATTTCTGGGTGTACACCGGTAGGGATTCCATGATTGACCCCCTGGTTGTCTGTCCACTTTCGGGGTGATTGAGAAAATTGGATGGGAACTTAGTACAGGACTTTTTATCAAAGGTCACCATTTATATGTATATAACTTCTACACTGGTGAGCAGTTGCTCAGGGAATTGGTCAAAGTGGTCACTTGCTTGTGGCACAATCCACTCTAACCATAAAGGTTTCCCATAAGAACTTGTTTGTCAAAATCTTGAGCGGGGACAGTGCAGTGCGTTGCGTAGTGTTGTACTTCTAGCTGTGAAGTGTGCAGACAAGAGAGATGCCTACATGCTGACTACCATCCATGGTAAAAGTACTTCTTCACCTGTGACGGTTTGGGATCAGGTTGCTTTATTGCGCTAACCTGTGTGCATTTTAGACTATAATAGGCACATGGGTGGTGTTGATAGAGTAGATCAGAGGTTGGAACCTTACACTGCTCTTCGTAAGGCTTACTTTTGGTATAAGAAGTTGGCTATCCATTTTTTCCACTTAGCAACTTTTAATGCTTTTATTGTGTTCAAGAATTGTTCTCCTGAGTCATGGATGACTTTTTGTTAAGTTCCAGGAGTCTGTTATAGGAAACCTTGTTGTAGTGGAACAGGCAAGTGTTCCTAGAGTTGGAGTGGTGGAGGATGTGGCTCGATTGAAAGATCGCCACTTTGCTGATCACATTCCTCCCATGCCCAAAAAAAGACTTCCCCAGTAGGATATGTAGAGTCTATTGGCAAAGAGGTATGGGGAAGGAGACTCGTATGTACTGCCTGAGTGTCCTCAACCTGCGCTGTGTGTGCCTGCTTGTTTCAGAATGTACCACATGCAAAAGAGTTTTTGGGAGCATCCATGAGTGTTAAAGTGAACTGTCTGGTCTGTATTGTTTATATTTTTTGCTCAGTTTCAAGGTTGGCATTATTGCAATGTATTTAGTTACAGCTTTTGTGTTTGCAGTTTTGTATCTACTTACAATTTGCTTGAGTTTTCTTTTTTGTAAAAAAAAGAAAACAAAATGTGATGACTGTGTGGACTGGTGCTTGGTTGGCGGTGTGTGTGGACTGGTGCTTGGATGGCGGTGTGGACTGGGGCTTGGCTCCACTAGTTTCAACTGCCTCCGCATCCTCCGTAAGACCTTCAAGTGGAATCCCCCCGACTGCAGAAGGACCGTCACCCACGCACATCACCAGCAGACTGGACTTCGGCAACGCCCTCTACGCCGGAATCAACAAGACTCTTCTGCACAGGCTCCAGACCATCCAGAACGCCGCAGCCAGACTCGTCCTGGGGACGCCGCGCCATGAGCACATGACCCAACACCTACGAGGCCTACACTGGCTCCCCGTCGAGAAGAGGGTCACCTCAAACTCCTCACCCACGCCTACAAATCCCTCCACAACATCGGACCCAAATACCTCAACGAGAGAGTATCCTTCCACGTACCCAAGAGGAACCTCCGCTCCGCCGACCTCGCCCTGGCAGAGGTCCCCCGCATCCGCAGAAACAGAACCGGCGGAAGAGCTTTCTCCTACATCGCAGCCAAAACCTGGAACGAGCTCCCTGTGAACATCAGACGCTCCCCGACCCTGCACACATTCAGGAAGGACCTCAAGACCTGGCTCTTCGACTGATCAGGAGCCCCCCCAGCGCCTTGAGACCCTCACAGGTGAGTAGCGCGCTATACAAACCCCTGATTGATTGATTGGCTGGCGGTGTGTGTGGACGGGCGCTTGGCTGGTGGTGTGCGTGGACTGGTGCTTGGCTGGCAGTGTGCGTGGACTGGTGCTTGGCTGGCAGTGTGCATGGACTGGCGCTTGGCTGGCAGTGTCCATGGGCTGGCGCTTGGCTGGCAGTGTGCATGAACTGGTGCTTGGCTAGCAGTGTGCATGGACTGGCGTTTGGCTGGTGGTGGGTATGGACTGGCACTTGACAGCCGGTGTGTGGGGACTGGCGCTTGGCTGCCGGTGTGCGAGTAGTGATTTGCTGCTGGTCACTTCACACACTGGTAGCCAAACACCAGTCCACACAATCCATCAGCCGGTGTGGTTGCGGTGTCAGGCACGTGGGCGTATAAAAGTGATGGGCCCTTGAATGGCGCTGCCTGTTGATGTGAGTGATGTAATGTGTGGGGCTCGCAGCTGGCGGTGTTAATGGTTTTGTGTGTGTCACACGTATAAAAGGTGTATGAATGACCTGTTAAAGGTTGGTGCCTTGTTGTGGCTTAACGGCTCACGAGCTGTGAGTTACTGGTTGAGTTTTTTGTCCTTTCAATTATTAACCATGCATTTAATTTTTTTGAAATCTCTTGTTAATAAAGTTTTATATATTGAACCATCACTCACCTTCGTGCCAAATGCAACCAGTATGTGTGTACTTGAGGAATATATGGTTGTGCAGTAATAATTGTCTTTTCTGTCTTTCTCTGGCAGGGTGTACTTTGTCTCTTTTTGTGAATGTTGTAATGTGTTGGTTCCATGGCTGGCGGTGTGAATGGTCTTGTGTGTATCACGTACAAAAGGTGTGTGAATGGTGGTCTCTCTCTCGTGGATCACAACAGGTTTTCTTACCCACAATGTCCTGCAAACCTCAAAATGTGACTAAAATCAAATGTTCCTTGCATTACTGTGCCATAATTTTCCAGATTCAGAAAGAAACCACAAAATTTCTACCACCCAGCATTCCCCCAGGTCTCCCGATAAAAATGGTACCTCACTTGTGTAGGTGGGCCATGTGCCCGCAACAGGAAACAGCCCAAAATGCATCGTGGACCCATCACAATTGTCCAGTGAAAACTGACCCTTTTTTCGCAATGTGCCTAGCTGTGGATTTTGGACCCTAGCTCAGCCGGCACTTTGGGCCCTTCCCTGTTGCAGGTACTTGGCCTACCCACACAAGTGAAGTAACATTTTTATCAGGAGACTTGGGGGAAATGCTGGGTGGGTAGAAGTTTGTGGTTCCCCGCAGATTCCAGAACTTTCCATCACAGAAATGTGCTGAAAATGTGTGTTTTTGTTTATACAAAGTTTGAGGTTTGGGAGGGATGCGAACCTGGTGAGAGCCACACAAGGCACCCTATCCTGGTTTCCCCTGGGTGTCTAATTTTCAGAAATGTACAGGTTTGCTAGGTTTCCCTAGGTGCAGCCCGAGCTAGGGTCCAAAATCCACAGCTAGGCACAGTGCGATAAAAGGGTCAGTTTTCACTGGAAAAACGTGATGTGTCCATGTTGCGTTTTGGGCAGTTTGCTGTTGCGGGCTCTAGGCCCACCCACACAATTGAGGTACCATTTTTATTGGGAGACTTGGTGGAATGGTGGATTGAAGTTTGTGGCTTCCCGCAGATTCCAGAACTTTTCATCACAGGAATTTGAGGAAAATGTGGGGTTTTTTGACAAAATTTGAGGTTTGAAAGGGAATCTGGGTAACAGAACTAGGTGAAACCAACACAAGGCACCCCATCCTGGATTCCCCTAGGTGTCTAGTTTTCAAAAATGTGCAGGTTTGCTAGGTTTCCCTAGGTGCCGGCTGAGCTAGGGTCCAAAATCTACAGCTAGGCACATTGCGAAATAAAGGGTCAGTTTTCACTGGAAAAATGTGATGTGTCCACGTTGCGTTTTGACTCGTTTCCGGTCACGGGCACAAAGCCTACCCACACAAGTGAGGTACCATTTTATCAGGAAACTTAGGGGAACACAGAATAGTAGAAGTGTTATTACCAATTGACTTTCTATGCAATTCTGCCTTCCAAATGTAAGACAGTGTGTAAAAAAGAAGTCCTTTCGAAAAATGCCCTCCAATTCATATGCTAGTATGGGTACCCACAAATTTGGAGTTGTGCAAATAACCACTGCTTCTAAACTCCATATGTTTTTCCCATTTCGGAAATACATAGGTTTCCTCCATACCTATTTTTCACTCTTTATATTTTACCAAATGAATTGAGGTATACCCGGTACACAATGAAAAACCATTGCAAGGCGCAGCTCAGTTATTGTATCTGGGTACCTTGGGTTCTTGATGAACCTACAAGTCCTATATATCCCCGCAACCAGAAGGGTCCAGCGGACAGAACAGTATATTGCTTTTAAAAATCTGCCATACTTATAAGAAGTTACAGCTGAAAACGTAGGCACAAAGGGCTGTTTTTTTCAACTCAATTTCAATATTTTTTAATGTCAACTGTTACTTTCTATAGGAGAAACTTGAAGGATCTACACATATGACCTCTTGATGAATTCAGAATTTTATCTACTTTGTAGAAATGTAGAGGTGTCCAGGATCCATTATTGGCTTTAATCCCATTTCTACCACTAACTGGAAAGAGGTGGAAAGCACACAGAATAAGAAAAATAGGCTATGTCCCAGTAAAATGGCAAAACTGTGTAGAAAGTTTTGATTTACTGACAAAAGTCTGCCTGTGGCTGAAAGCTGGGAAGATGGTGATTGTAGCACCACAAACCCTTCATTGATGCCTTTTGCAGGGGGAAAAAACAGATGCTTTCTTGTGCAGCACCTTTTTCCATTTTCTTTTTTTTTTTTTAAACCAAAATTTAGCTGTATTTTGGCTAATTCCTTGGGTTCCTCCACGGAAATCCACAAACACTGGGTACCTTTCAAATCCTCAAGATGTTGGAAAAAAAGGACGCAAAATTGGCGTGGATACCTTATGTGGAAAAAAAGTTACAAGGGCCAAAGCACGAACTACCCCAAATATCCCAAAAATGCTTAGCACAGGGGAAAAGGCCTAGCAGCGAAGGGGTTAAAGAAACTAATCCTTACCGCTTCCTGAAGAGTTTCGAGCATTTTAGCTGTAACTACATCCTCAATGCTGGTGGCAACTGGGCTTCTTCAACCAGTTCACAACATCTTTCCAGCCTGAGAGTACTTCTTGTGTAAGGAATTGTCACAATTCTGTAAATACTCAATGGCTGAGCCAGATCCAACTCTTCTGAGGCACTGATCTTGGCCCAAAAAAAATCCCAGTTTTCAATCTTCAATGTAACAACCGCCTTAGCATACTCCGCATAAGGGCATTTCAATGACCCCACCATAAAGCGCAAAACGCCACAACAAGACCTGGTTACTTCTCCAGGGGCTCCATGCGGGTGTCCTTGTTATAAACAAATATATCCTGGATACACCTGCACACCATGTCTTGGGCATGACAGAAGTGGGTGGGCAGCAGAAACAAGAGCATGACGCCAAGTCTGGTTCTGGGAGAACTTTCATGTTAGTGTGTGTGGTAACTTGGTCCCTGCGCTCTAATGCCGTCACAGACATTGACCAGCACCTCAGACTGGCTCCAGCACTCTCCCCCTTTCCAGATGTGGTAGATTGCTGGGTGCTGCTTCTGTGGTTTGGATTTCATCACGGGCAATGTGCTTTTGGAATCACTCCTGATTATTTCTTTACACTTCACTTGTGATGATTTCTTTACACAACCTCAAATGGAGAAGGATGGACTTTTCACGAATTCTGATTAATGCTGCAACACGTTTGAAGAATTGAGAACATAATTATGACAAATCACTTTAAGTCAGTCAGTTTACTGAACTCACAGACCCTTTAATATTTGGTGGAGAAATGAAGACCCACATTCTGTTACTGCCAGTAGTGCGCTGGCCTATGAAGTAAATATTCACTACGCCAAGAAAGATGAGATAATTGAAAGAAAATATCCTGTTCCTCAAAAATGGTGTAATGAGAACCAGAACTTTCTAGAGTTCTTCTACCAGTAGAAAGAGGAGTGCCTGGCAATGAGTCTCATTACCCTAAAGGCAGTAGCGGCTGGTGTCAGGGCAGTGGTGGGGCAGGGGTGGTGGTGCCAAGAATGATGATGAATATACATAAAAAGAAGAAAAAAAAAAAAACTTACCCGACGCCCGCTGCATCTCCGCTCTTTTGCTCCTGACTGCAGCACAGACTCCCAGACTCCCCTGCGGCCAATCCTGATGCTGCTCTCATGCATGAGAGCAGCATCAGGATTGGCCTGAGTGGCCTGGATATACGCTCCCAGAGAGACTGGGAGTCTGTGCCTGCTGTCTCCAACCCGGCACGCAGCTCGGGTTGGAGACAGCTCAGTGCAAATGTTGGTTTGGCCGTCCTAAGATGGCCGGCCAAACCGACATGTGCACTGATAGCAGTGCCCACCACTCCACCTCTGCTCCGTGACTGCCCCCGCGATGGCCCAGCCCCGCAAGACTCCGCACTTAGAAGTTGAAAATAAAACAATAATAAACCGGTTTTATTATTGTTGTATTTTTCAACTTTTGAGGCTGCAAGCGGGAGGGGGAGGGAGGGGGGGAAGGGGGAGGGGTTAGAGACGCTCCTCTGCCATAGCAGAGAAGCCGCCGCTGCCTAAAGGAATATGTGACCAAATAGTAGCCAAGGTCCGATGAGCAGGGCAGGGATTAGGTCATGAAACTTTGTGAGAATTTCTTGGAAGGCTGAGTCAAGCCCCATTTAACAAGTCGGGAGATGTCAGACAGCTGGAATAAGAACATATGACACAGCTGTTAGCCCATTTTTGAAGAAGTTGTTTTTGATGAAACCAATAATGTGTTTTGTGAATTCGGTGTGTTTTTAAAATATTACTAAAGGCCTTAGAGACCTAGTCTGGTGAAAATGTGTCAATTAATTTAGCTCAAACCATTTTCCAAAGATGCTGTTTACACCGAAAACAATGTTCTTAACTAGAAGACTAGCTTCATGAGCTTAACATTCACCCCGGGACAAAGCGGTTAGCAGCAGTTCGTGAGTGTGAATGCCAAAAAGGCAGACACAACCATCCAACCCTCCGAAAGTCATTAAATTGAGTACCATGAGTACGTAATAGTACCATCTGGTATATACAGCACTTAGACAGCAAATGTGTGATATGAAGCGCTATATAAAAATTGCTGGGTTTTGCAAAACTTTTTTGTTAGGGAAGCTGGTGGATCCTCGTCAATTGAATCAAAAAAAAAAAAAAAACACTGACTAAATGCAAAAATATTTTTGGGTCTCCAAACGAACACATTGCTAAAGTAATCCCTAGCACTGAAGGAAAATACTTTACATTTAGATGTGTTCCTTGTGAAAGGGCAGAGCGCGATCACTCATGGTAAATTTAACCAATGGCTGAAGTGGGCTGACCCACTGCCTCACGATATATGCTGTAGTGAGCAGAATAAAATGTGAACCAACCAATGGATGGTGAGGGCTGGATAAAAGACCATAAAAGTATATATTTTACCTATACTTTTAATAAAAACAAAAAGTCTTAACAGACCTAAACATGTATCGTGTTGACTGAAGACAGCTAAGGTAAAAACTTTTGAAATGGGGCACTGATCATCTTAAATCTAGTAATTCAGTTTCACATCCAATACTTGGATGCAGATGAAATATAACAGGTTATATAATCTATCGCACAAAATATACACAAAACGTATTGATATTGGGGCTTCATTTTTATCTTTCAATATCAAATTTTACTTAAACATTGTCGGTAGTTAATAGCCATCCCCCGAAAACATGCCAGGCGAACAAAGTGTTCAATTTATGCAGATGATTTGCTCTTGCTCTCTGTGCCTCAAGACCTTCTTTAAATTAGCTACATCAATTTAATCGATTCAACAAATTACTTCTGAATAGAGCAAAAACGAAAATTATGCTGTTCTTTATCTATGATAAATTGGAATCGGGCATTAAGTATTCACTACTCTCATCAGTGAAGGTTAAGGTCATGATGGAGCAAATGGTGCTCTTTTTCACTGATCCATAACCTGACTGGGCTGAGGGACCTACTCCAAGGCAGATGCACCTGCAGAGGGGAGACCCAGAAACACAGACTTAGATGAAGGAGGTTTAGGAAAACATCTAGGGGTCCTCCAACCCCAAGCCGCAACGTCCTCCCAAGAACAAGCTCAACACAGCAGGCATTCTGCTTTGGTTACTTTAACCTTAGGCACTTACCTGCACCGATTTTTTTTTTCCTTCAGGTAGTGCTATCACGTAGGAGCGAGAAGATATTCCAGAGTTCCGTAAGCCATCCAACCACTGTATCTGTCTGACTCCCATATAAAGTGTCCAGGACAAAATCAGTGTTCAGGTGTACAGCCCGGTCTGTCTAGGCCCCAGCTCTCACTTACCTGGACTGTTCCTCCGACCAGCCTAAGGCTCTTTTGGACTCATCCTTGTGCTTCGAGGTACCACCTCGTTTCTTGCACTCCTTTCTCTTGCTCTCACACCTTGTTGCTCCTTACTTCGCTCATCCTTCCTTTACTCTCTCACTCTTTGCTGCCTCTTTGCCCATTTTTTGACATGCACTTCCCTGAAATTATCTTTCTCACGGAAACCTGGCTCAACCCCTCAGTCACACCTGCCATCGCCATGGCCATCCCATCAGGATAGAAGATCTCCTGCCCAAGGACAGGCCCAACAAACCAGGAGGAGGCCTAGCCATCATCCACAGAGACTCCATCACCTAAACCACCTCCACAGACGAGAACACACCGTTCAAGGAACACATGCACTTCCGACTACAAGCCAGCAACCACACCACCAAAGGCACCCTCACATACATACCCCCCTCCCCCCCCGGACCATGCACCACATTCAGCAACCTCCTCACAGACTTTATCGCCCCATCACCATTAGCTCGAACAATTTCATCCTACTCTGCAACCTCAACTTCCATCTCAACGACCCCACAGATTCCAACTCAACTGCCCTACTCAAGAGCCTCAACAACCACAGACACATCCAGCTCATGCAAGGCCCTATCCCCAACACAGGACACATCCTTGACCCCATCTTCACAGCCACGTACAAAAAAATTCAGGCACCCCACCCCGCTCACATGGGCTGACCACTCCATTGTTCATTCTACATCGATGCACTCCAAATCCCCACACCAAACCCAACTAGCAGCCCCAGACACAGCTGGAACAAGATAGCAGAAGCATACTGGACGAACTCCCTCAGAGCCAACTAACCAGACCTCACCGGAGACCTGCAGACTGACATAAGAACCTTAAAAAACCGGATCACAGGCTGCTTGCACACCTTATCCCCCCTGAAAAACATCAGGCAATCAAGAACCAATGCGCAAGCCAGCTGGCACACTGAAGACCTAAGAGACCTCAAACGTTACTGCAAACAGCTGGAGAGAAGATGGAGAACTAGCCAGGACACCAACACAAGAAAAACCTACAAATCTACACATTGTCAAAGAATTCTACAACCCCTCAGCTGCCACCACTACCATCATAGAATCCTCTGTAACAATCTCTAACTTTTCACAACAAAATTCTTAGGATCTACAGCAACTTTGACCCCCAACACATGATACTCATCAACCAGCTGCCCTCCACCAAGTTTGACCACCAGCTAACAAACTGGAGCCCCCTCACCCCAGAAGACACCGCAGAAATCAAGCAAACAATCTACTCAGGGGCCCCCACTGACCCCTGCTCCCACCACATCTACAACCTAGGAGGAACCTTGATCAGCTCCAGCCTCACCACCATCATCAATGCCTCCATCCATAGTGGAACCTTCCTAGACAACTGAAAACACTCAGATCACAGCTCTCCTGAAGAAGCCTTCGGCAGACCTGGAAGAGTTCATCACTTGGAGACCCATCTCGCTCCTGCCCTTCCCATACAAAGTCATAGAGAAAGTAATCAACAGGCAACTCTCCAAGCATCTATAACAGCACCATCTTCAAGACATCACTCAGTCAGGTTTACGCAGCAACCACAGCACGAAACCACCCTCCTCATATCAACTGATGACATTTGTACCATCATGGACAAAGGGAAACTGCAGCTCATCCTGCTAGACCTCTCTGCAGCCTTCGACACCGTCTCCCAATACACCCTTATCTCAAGACTCCACAACTCCAGAACACAAGGACCCTGCCTTGAGATGGCTTGCCTCCTTCCTCTCAGACAGAACCCAATGAGCCAGCCTTCCGCCATACACAAAAGTCCTATTGACATTGTAGGGAGGACCAGTATTGGGTAATGCTTTGCAATATCCTACTGCATAATTGGCTTTTGTCTTCTTGATAGGCGTCTCAAGATGAAAGTCTCATTACTGAATTCAGAGTACAGCAGCCGTGACAGCTACATTCCTGGACTCGTCTCTTGGTCTACACTCCTTTTCATCGCCCTCCTCCAATGATACTTCCCCCTTGCTGATTCCACTTTGAGACTCAGGGCCCCCCTAACCCCTGCCCCAATAGTGATGATCCCACATACTGATACCTAATTCGTTAAGCATATTTCAATTTGTTTTGCCTCCAAAATGCAGATTTATAACAGCCCACTTTCCCATCTCCTAGCCTTTGTTTCACTTAGCTGGGTGGGTTGGTAGGGTGAGAGGGTCGAGGGTGTGGCCATCTGGAGCTTAGGTCACCATACGTCTCTCCCTCTCTGGGCTGGGCACCCTCGACCATACCTTGTCTAATGGGCGAGGCTCTTCTGCACCCTTTTTTCACTCAATGGCCAGCACTACCCAACCATTCATAAAGTTCAGAAGTTGCTTTATTAGATTTGGGTAGCTGGCTATTTACCTACTGCCCAGTAATATTTTTCCCATGCACCCTAAAGTCCTACCCTCCTTGGTCACAAACTATTCCAAGCATCGCGCGCTTTATGCGTCTGCCACATCTGAACAATGGGTCCAGGTGCTTTTGTAACTGCTTCACTCTGTACCTAACTTTCCCTCCCGCTCACCATGCACCCACTCTAAATTAACTCTTCATTGAGATCGTGGAACATTAGAGGATGCAGTCGGGAAGTATGCACTACAAAATGGGACGTCTGCCATTCTAGACCTCGAGGTCACATATGTCCTGGTCGATGACACTGTATGGGATCCCACATGTTCTGGGCATAATTTATGCCCCCAAACACTGGTCAATCTACATTTCTGGAGAAGCTATCTATGCAACTAGCAAAATGGGTATGTCCCACGGGTACGGGGGGGGGGAAGGCTTAAATTCCATCTTAGATACTTCACTAGATATGTCACACCCTCCTATACCCCATTCTTCTACTGTAGGTAGTGGCAAATCTCTATCATGCTGGCTTCGCCAATAGTCAAAGTTGTCAACAGAACTATGGGGTTAGGCTTTATTCCTACTACTCCCGACATGATCTCCATGTCCCCTATACCAAATCCTCTGTTCAGCCAAGCTATGTCCAAGGTTCTCCTCTTCAGATTTCCTAGCCAGATCTATCTCCGACCACAGTCCCTTTCTAACTCTCCTGACTTGGGGTAAGCCCCTCTCCCCAATTCCTTCCTGATACCTGCAGGGGTCTGCACTTGAAGACCCAACTTTCTGTTGCAACCTCGCAGTCTGTACACTTAATTACTTTGAGGACAACAAGGGTTCTCCTACATCATGGGCGATGGAGTGGGATGCCTTAAAGTGGTTGTGAGCAGCTATTGCATGTGCGAGGTCTCAGGTGCATGCAAATCCACTGAAAGAGAGCTAGTCATAGCAGAAGATCCCTCCTCCATCCCAAACTAGCAGAAAATTGCACTGCAGCTTTGGAGGAAGGCTTCCTGCTGCAGTCACTCCTAGCCCCCCTGCTTAAACAAGAGTCTTCCTTAGCATCCTGCCTCATACAGGTTCATAGCCATTCTTTATTCAGATTATAAATTTATTCGGAAAATCCTAGCCTCTAGTATCCTTCCGGTCTTACCCTACTGGTCCATCTCAACTAGAACGGGTTAATTCCTCATAGAAATACCTCACCCAACCTGAGAAGGTTACAGGCTTCTCGAAACCGCCTCCCCAGCTTGACCTTTTTCCCACCTTGAGTTTAGACCTTGAGGAGGCCTTTGATACCTTAAAATGGGACTATCGTTTCACAGTTTGAAAAAGCTTTGTATTTGGGCCTTTACTATCCCCCTCATTAGACTGCTATACATGTACTCGACAATACGGGTTCGTATGGGTACAGTCATCTCTCAAGCTCGGAAATGGGACTCGACAGGGTTGCACCCAGTCTCCCCATCTCACCACTTCTCTTGGCTATGGAGCCACTTGCGGTGTAAGCTGAGGACTCGGGGAAGGGGGGCAGGGTACCTGGGGCATCCCACTTGCTGACAGGACACACAGTTTATTTTTACACACACTACATACTCCTTAATCTCAAGGACCTCAGTGGAAACCATTCTAGTATTGTACATACCTTCAGGGACTTTGCTTCTGCCTCTATCCTATGGGTAGATTGGCAGAAATCTTGTGACCTCCCATTAGGCATGAATTCCTCTGAGATGGAAGTGTATTTAGGTGGCGGGTTCTGTCAATAAGAGGAGACAATTCTGTGGAGGGGCTGGCTGGAGGGGGGGGGGAGGAAGGGACTCCAGGAAGCTTCCTCCACTTCAAAGCTTGCGCCTGGTATAAAAGTAGAACCCTCAGACCCACTCTTCAGTACACTCCTGGACATGTGGACACGACGGTAGAGGGACTGCCCTGCTGCTTGTGGCCTGCCCTGCTGTCCAAGAAGACTGGACCTGCTCCCTTCATCCCAGGTTACCCGAGTGTTTCCAGGGGCTAGTTAGCTGGCCTCCTGTTCTGTGTTATAGTCGCTCAACAAGCTCAGGGGGCCTCCCTGCAACTGCCTAGCTCACCTGCTGCACTGCCTGCTGGCCTCTGCAGGAGAGTTCCTGATCCCCAAGAGGTGCCTCCCAGGCCCCTGACCCATGGTGTGGCATCAGTCGAGCCAGTCCTGAAAGAAAAGGAGAAATCCTGAGGTTTTCGGCTCCTAGTGATTGCAAACAGGCCTGATCGCACCAAGATATTACCGCCCACGCCGACTGCCAATGCAAAGCTCCAGTGAACAGCAATGCGAAATCTGCACTTCGTGTGACAGCCTTGACAGCCCACAGTGACCGCCAATGTGAAGCTCCAGCAACTGTCTGTGACGCCCAGCCTGCTCTTCCCACTACAGCGATGGCCATCCACAATGCTCTCTCTGCTCCTCGCAGCCTCCTCCACTGCGAACTGGACTCTTTGTGCCGGACATTGAGAAGGTAAGTGTTTCAGCTAGACTAATCTGGTCCCTTTATCCGGCCTGCGCGTCATCACAGTCAACCTAAACTTGTCACTTTCACCAGGTCTCACATGACCGGATGACTGCGATTGGCGCTTTGAGGTGCTATATTTTCTTTAAATCTCTGAATTTGCATATCTCCGGTTTTACCAATTGGATTTTTTTATAGTTTTGGTGTCTAATAATTTATTAAAATGTACTCTATTCTTCTAAATTGGTGTGGGATTTTTCTTGTGTTGGGTTTTTACTTTATTACGTTTTTGTGCTGCATAAATATTTGACACATTTTCTCTAATTTAAACCGGACTGCTTTTGTGCTACAAGAGGGTTAAGCAGAGGTTAATTTAGTGACTTTTGTGGTTCACCCTGACAAGGATTGTGGCTGTTGCTTGACAAGGGCTCACATCCCCCTCAAACAACCCAATTTCTCACTTTCATTTCACATAATGGTCTTACCCAGTCTTCTATATTACTTTGCTAACCTTCCCTTATTTCTCACACTCAAGTTCTTCCAGGAGCTAGATAATCTCCTGGGCAAACTCATCTGGCACAACGGGTGGCGCATGGTGGCTTTGGCCAAATTTCATCTCTCAGTTGAGGCGGGTGGCCTTGCGACCCCCAAATACAAGCTTTATTTTCTCTCAGCTCAGCTTCAGTGGTTGAGCAGGTGGTCTGCTGGCATTTCCCTTGAGCAGACATGTGCCACAGAGCACCTGCTCTGTCCTGATGAGCTGAATGGTTTCCTAGGGTCTGGTGCTCACCAGAAGCAAACCTAGCCCGCCTTCTTAGAGTCCCGAGGTAGTGCTGCTCAAGAGCCCTACGCATTACTTAACATATGACACCCTAACACCGTCGCTTTAGTGGAGCCAGTAGCTGTTGATGTGTCAAGCTGTACCATGCAGTTTGATCAGTGTGTGAAATTTAGAGCACAAATATGAGTATGTTGGCATAGGGCCAATATACAGCAAAATGGGACATGTTAGAGCGATTAAATCTGCGACCGGAAACAAAGATGATGGGGATCCAATAACTTGCCAACAGAGGAATGAAGAAAGGTCAGACCAAGTGGATAAATCGGACAATATTCTTTCAGCAATCTGACAATCTAGAGAAGCCCTAGAGCATACATTCAATGTGGTTGTCTACGGACTTACTTAAAGCAGACAAGTTAGAAACTGTGAAGAGAGTCACAGGAGCGGAGCGCTCTCTTGCGAAGCTGCACCAAGAAGTTAAAGATCTAAGGGCCAATGTACACAAATTGCAGGCTAGTGTACATACCTTGGAGCGACATGAAGAGGATGGGGAATGGCGTTCATTAGAATGAGAATGCCTGAAAACGTGGAATCCTCCAACGTGATTCCGTTCCTTGAAGTATGGATGAGGGATCAGGTGGCCAGACAAGTTTGCCCCAGTTCTTCATGGTAGGGCATGCTCACAGGGTGCCTGCATGATGGACTGCCCCTGGGGTCCCTCCGCAGCATACAATGGCAAGATTGTTAAATTATAAGGACAGAGACATGGTCCTTAAAGTGTCCAGAGAGGGTGGGATGATAATGTTTCCTAAAGTATTTCTATTCCCTAATTACACTACTTCTTTTCAATTTAGGAAACAAACATTCATGGAAATTAAGATGCCTGAGACAGCTCGAATTGAAATACTCTTCTATTCCCAATCATGTTGAAAGTTATGAATGAAGGTACGATATAGTTTTGTATAACGCTGGAAGAGGCTTGGGAGTGGCTAATGAAGTGGGTGGCTGCCAATGGAAAGACTTTGGAGAGACCCCGTCCTAGGAGGATTGAGACTATGACCTATTCGAACTGGTAGCTAAAGATTACTGGTGAGGCTAGGCAACAGGAACTACTTAAAGCTGCTAGTAGATTGAATGCTCTTAGTGTATCTTCTCATCCAACTGGATCTCTGAAGCCTCAAGTTCAGAAGATGAGGGTGGCAGAGAGCTAGATGGTACTCCTCGGGGTGACTCCAATGACAGAGTGCATTGTTGCTTGAACACTTTGTATTATGTTAACAATATGATGCAGTTTTTTTTCAAGGTGGCAAGCCGATTGGGAGGGATGTGTATTTGTATATATGACCCTCGGGCTGGGGGGCACGCTCGAAGGAGCTAAAAGAGGTAGTTTTCTCCTGCTGTTAATAACGGGTGCCACTTGCACAGTCTTCTTGGTCAGCCCAACTTGCCCACATATCTATCCATATCTCTATCGGAGTGAACTATATAGTTAGGGTTTATTTTCCGTGAGTTGTTAGATGGGCATAGGGGTGTGGGTACTAGGCTCTGGGTTGGTATGGGATGTAAATTTTAGTTGGCTGATCATATGATTGCACCAAGGGCTTGACTGAAAATCAATGGCACTAATTGGCTCGGGACTAGAATTACAAGAGCAATATAGCATTGGGGCAATGTTGAAAATGAACCCTATGAAATAGGCAAGCCGTGTTAGAGTACTGCACCCCTTCTATATCGGCTGTATGGGAACACCTAGCTACAATTTACTAAGTTGTAATGTCAGGAGGTTGGATAACCCTCATAAAAGACCAAAAACATTTGTATATTAAAAGTAGTATAGACTTTGCACTACTTTAGGAAACTCACCTGATTAAGGAGGAAGTTCTTAAATTAAGGAAGAGTTGGGGAGACCCTATTTTTTCCATACATCACACTCCACCTTTGCTAGAGGTACGCTTATATGGGTCAACCCAAGGACTATGTTTACTATGATGGATCATGTGTCACATCAGTTGGAGAGATTTACATTTCTCACCGACAGACACTGGCGTAGCAAGGGGGGGGCGGAGGGGGCGGTACGCCCCGGGCGGCACGAGAATTCGGGGCGGCAGGTAAATTTATCGCCAGCACCCCCCCCACCCCCCCCGGCTCTTAGGCGCTCGGCGGCAAAAGGCAGGGACCGCCACGGGCGGCACAGTGCCTAGCTACGCCACTGCCGACAGATTGGATGGGAAGCCTTTGAGGACAGTGAATTTACATGCTCCCAACATCCAGCAGGTAGAATTCTTGGACTGATTTATGCCACACCTTATGAATGTTCAGGAGACTTGGACATATCATATATCCTTTCAATCTTTGCAAGAGACAGGAGCGGTGTAGACTGAAATAGGCTTCGCACTTGGCTTACAGACTGGAGGCTGGTGGATGCATGGCGATACATGTATCCTATAACTAGTGAATATTTATATTATTCTCATGTACACTTTCCACACTAAAAAAGACCTTTTAGTCTGTAACGCCGATGTGAGTGACGGATACTTAAGCAAAACTTTCCTGGACTGTAACCCACTTAAGCTAACACTGCAGTGAGGAGGACGGATACCGAAAATACCCACTTGGCATTTTCAATCAGCAACTTTGTTGAATGCACCTTACAAGGCAGAGTTAGGAGAAGTTATACGAAGATACTTTGATCTGAATAAAGGATTGGTTCTGGATTCTAGTGCTACATGGGAAGCCTTCATGGTGACCGTCCAGAGATCCTGTGTGGGAATGACTTACAGAGTGAGAAACCAGTGCTAGAGGGAGACCTCCTTAAAGCAGATCAGTTTAGGATACTAGAGAAGGAAGCAGTCTCATCCCCTACTATCAATTCACGGTGCACTTTCCGTGCTGTGGCAGTAATTGACGACCGATTGGGAAAACAAAGTTTATATTGCCAAAAAACATAGGACAAGGCAGCCCATTTATTGGCTTTACTGAGGAGGGGAGCCCAGCTCAAGAATAATAGTGGATATCCGTGAGGTGAAAAGTGATGGTGAATAGCGTACACAGAGATGGGCATAAACCAGGTATTTGCGAATATTATGAAATATGATCTGTAAAGTCTGCCTCCATTTTAGAGGATACCCAACTGAGATATTTTGGTGGTGGGGTTGAATAAATTAACAGTTGCTCCGAGAGAGCAGCTGGATTCCTTGGCCATTAGCCGAGATTAAAATGGCTATTAAAAGTTTGGCCAGAGACCAGACTCCAGGAGGCAATAGCTTGCCAGTGGAGTTTTATGCAGCATATGTCAGCGCATTATTAGATATGTACCAAGCAGACAGACAGTGGTTCTCTACTCTCCATGACTAAAGAGGCATTATTAAGCTACCTAAGCCCAACAGAAACCCAGTGGAAATGGGCTCATATAGACCTCGGACCATGTTGAATTTGGACAGTAAAATGTTGGTGAGGTTGTTAGCAAGAAGAATGTCACAGGTCCTTACAATGCTGGTACATCCAGATCAACCCGGTTTTGTGCCAGGTAGAAATACAGTTTCCTAACATTCGCAGCAGTTTCACATACTGTATCCCTCCCTCGGTTGGGAGGGTCGCAAGCAGCGGTGACTTCCACTGAGAAGGGCTTGGAAGGTACAGACTGGTATGCGTAGCAGGGATGTCCAGTGGCCACTGCTTTTTGAGCTTGCGATGGAGCCCATGGCCTCAATAATGCATAAAGAAGCGATAAACAGAGCGATAGCTCTCTATGGGTGCCATCATTTAATATCAATATACGTAGATGGTGTACTTTTATACATTAATAACCCATGGGAAATGTTGCTCCATTGCTCGACCATCTCGATCGATGGAGTGCCTGGCTTTGGGCTCAGAGATATATCGCATTTGTTTCCTTTGTGTAAAGGGATGCATGTAGCACAGCTTTCATATCAGCCATTGCGATGAGTTTTTTTTCTTCAATACCTTGGCATACAAGTGTACCATAAAGATGTAGAGAAACTGGAAGGTAACCTGGGGGAAAAGATGACCAGTATAACCCGTTTTTAATAGGTTACCCCTGTCTGAAATTGATAAGTAACCTTGTCCAAAATGGTGATTCTTCCTAGGATTTTGTATTTCTTTTGTCATGTGCCAATATTCCTACAGCTCGAGCGAAGAGAGTGGCCCAGATGTACTGTGACCCGGCTCAGCAGCTGCAGTGAGTTGCTCATTGGTGTAAACCTGCTGCTGATGAAACATACTTTGGTCGTGAAGTTGATGAAAGGCAATGGGTACCAACGGTATGGGACATGCTTGATGAGCAGAGATCACTGGAGGCGTTGCATGGCATGGAAGGATTGCAGGTTGGACACGTGTAACGAGATTCTTCTTACTGGAGTGGCAGCAGATGTTAGAAGAATTGTCTTGAAGGTTTGCAGTGGACACAGGTCACATGGTTATTTACCTTAAACAGTAATTTCTCAGGGCGAGGCAGAGCCTCCAGCCATGCCATGTGCACCTGAATTCATTGTGCATGTGCGGTACGCTGAAATTCATGTGCAAGCTGTATAGATTTGCTTTGTGAATGGATCAAGTTTGTTTTACTTGGTCATAGGCTCTGGTGGTTAGAGCTTCTTTATGTTTTCATGTTGACCTTGTGCTTTGGGACTGTGTTCCCATGGAAGAACCTGAGCTCCTGTACTGTTTGCAGCTTTCAAAAGTTCTCTATGGAGAACTTACTTTGGTCCTATAGGTCGGTTTTCTTTAAGACTGAGAATCATCCGGCTATCGGTTTACTTGTTGCTCAAAGAGTTTCATTGCTACATAGAGTCAATTTCTACAATTTTGTTCTGCATCTCTTGCCTAAACAAGTTATGCCATATTGTCATGTACTGCCACCCAGGACTTCTAATGGGGCCATGTTCTATGTAGTGCAGTTGGTCAGAGTGGAACTAGGCTGAGCCACTGTTTATATCTCCTACTGGTGGAGTTTCTGCACATACCTGTACCTGCCTAGCAGATGCTTAACTTGATAAGTCAGTGTGTCCTGCCACATCTCCCATGTCACAACACAGCCAGCATACAGCCTGAAAAATGTTCTGTTGGGTAGCTGACGAAAGTTCATGTTGCCCGAATCCATTGATATATTATTGATAGCTGTGGAAGATCACCTTCCCTTAGGATTGCCTTGAGGGATACTATTTGTTTCTGTGGAAGATTTTCTAGAAACATTGAAGTCATTCAACAACTGCCCCCCATGTCTGTCTAGAATTTATTTTTTCTACTTGGACTGAACAGCTGGAAAATCTTCAATACAGCCTCTATAAAGTGCTATTCAGTAGTTAAACAGATATTAAACCGGTCTATACCATATGATAAAATATAATAAATTCATTAAAATATTAATATCCAAAGTGCATTGTGCTTTTGTATTAGATCTACAAATCATTCTAGCAGCATCATCTTTTAAATTTGCTCTAAGGCCGCAAAAACTTTGAAACAGAAAACACAATACAGCTTCTGGTTTCTGTCTTGCATACTCTTAGTACATGATGGCGATCTCGAATACCCAATACACAACAAAGTGGGATAATTCAACGAGCAGGTTTCGTTTGCGCTTTACAAAAGAACAGGCGCTCTTCATTTTCTTCAACCTGGCACCTTAAAGGTGTTATCTGTAGACCGCTCTAGTGTGCGGTAGCAAAAAGAACAATTGATGGACAGAATGCAGAACAATGTCATACATTCACCCCAGTACAGAGATCTGGGCCTAAATCCATCGTTTTTTTGGTCACCATGCCTTTCCAGTTTGGACCCAGCCATATGCAAATCAGTCTTGACCCTGCACCCAATGGGAACAGTCCAGCCCAAACTGCCAGGCCAGGTCCTCCCTGGACTGGAAACAAGCATCCTAGGACCGGTTTTGGGGTTTCACCCCTCATCAGCCAGGATAGCTTGACTCCAGTGGCATGGAGAGCACGGGACCCACGTCTGGGCATACCCGTCCGACTCGGGGTGACAAATGCAAAAAGAACAATTGATGGACAGAATGCAGAACAATGCGATACATTCACCCCAGTACACAGATCTGGGTCTAAATCCATCGTTTTTTTGCTTACCATGCCTTTCCAGTTTGGACCCAGCCATATGCAAATCAGTCTTGACCCTGCGCCCAATGGGAACAGTCCAGCCCGAACTGCCAGGCCAGGTCCTCCCTGGACTGGAAACAAGCATCCTAGGACGTGGGTCCCTTGCTCACTGTGCCACTGGATTCAAGCTAGCCTGGCTGATGAAGGGTGACATACCCTGAAACCGGTACCAGGATGCTTGTTTCCGGTCCAGGGAGGACCTGGATTGGCAGTTCGGTCTGGACTGTTCCCATGAGGTACAATGTCAAGACTGATTTGCATATGGCTGGGGGAGAATGTTTGAATCATTCAGCATTCCATCCATCATTTGTTGCAGTTACACTAGTGTGCGGTAGAGCAATATAGTCCATAAATTCTTCGACTTGGAACTCACGCTTGACTGAAAAACCTACCTGAAAGAGTGCCTGTTGGAGCGGCAGTAAGCCAAGAACTTATTACAATGTTCAAATATCTTGATAACAATTTTAGATGCACTTGCTGGAACTGATAAAGGGTTTAACAAATACTGACTCAGCCCACGTCTGCTCATCCGTGCCTATAAAAATAACCCGGCCAGTGGATCCTATAGGACAAGGAGCTACCTAACATATCACAAAGACATTCTCTATAGGGCTCCAAATCCCTGGTTGTCCATATACGAATCCAATATAAAATAGGCTTTAAGTTGGCAATATTAGTGACTGATTTTAAATGCAAATTGTCTTAGAGGAGTCAACGGTGCACTTATTGGAAGTTTTAGCAATGGTTTAATAAAAGTATTCTCTCCTTTTTCCAAGGGTATCCAATTTGCCGTTGCCCCACAATTCCCCTCTATAGAGAGCTGCACCAAGAGCTTGCACCTTATACACAGTCACAGCAGGTGATACAGGGTAAGATGAAACTTGGTTAGTATATATAATAATCGCTGTTGGAACTGGCACTTTCTGGTTGGCTGAGGAGATGCCCTAGCCAGGCAGAACCTACCACTCCCATCAGGAGTAGGTGATTACACTCACTGTATAACCTGCGCTCACACTTTGGTAGCTTGGAACTGAGCAGTCAGGCTTATCACAGAGGCAATGTGTAAAGCATTGGTACATCACTCACAATAAATACACTGAGCGTCAGAAAGGAGACTCTACACATTGTGTATGTAAATAAAGTTTGTATTCAACATACACATTAATTAACAACATGAACATGATACATTTCTGGGCATAAATCACACTTTGAAATATTACTAGTAGTACTAGGCACAACCGTGTTACAATGAGATCAGTAATATGCACACTTGGGAAAGATCCTGCTTTACTCTCAGCACCCTTACGCAGTGCAAAACGTTGTCAAACCTAGGCCCACCCTGGCAATTATTATAATTCAAAATCACACAGATATAGTGTGCACCCCAGATCACAACGATAACAAATGTGTACCCACAGATAATTACAACACTGAAGCAGCCTCAGGGGCTAGGACCACACGGGTAGAACCATTGTCAAATGTAGTATTCTTTTGGCAAGGAATCAACGTGTAAGGCAGCACCGCCATGCGGGGTAATTAATCACAGGTTGTCCTCAGTCAGTCACTCCCACACACTCACTCAGCACCGATACGCGGTGCAACTGATATCAGGCAGGTCCATATGGAATGCACTTGCACACACACAGCATTGTGATGCGGTGCAACTGCTATCCGGCAGGTCAATTGATAGCACAATGCAGATCTTGTGGCCCAAACCTCCCTCCACCTTTCAACTAACCCCGGCTACTCTATGCCCATGGGTTGGAGATAAACAACACTCCCCTGATATTAGGCCGATCGAGGCCAGAGTCATCCTTAGTCAAGGTCCCAGGGAAGAAGGTGTTGTTTGGTAGCAACACTTATTAGGAGACAGTCGACAAATGGTGGGGTGGGGAAATTGGCCACCAGTTGGGAAGTTCACCCACATGATGCAGAGCAGAAGCGGGCTGAGGGCGATAGTCATTCAATAAAAGGATTCCAATATGTGCCTTTCGGTATCAGTCCAGTTTTGCCAAACACGGGGGGGGGGTGGGAGGCTGGGTCCCGGAAAGCTTCTGATCGCTCTCAGAAGCGTTCCTTCAGCCCAGTCAATCACTCTCACCACCCAGGCCCGATCCGGGCAATACTACCTGGCAAAACAACGTTGTCGCGGACCAGGTGAGGAGTGGGCAGTTGGTCCGCCATACTGAGGGCACGAAAGGAACAATCAATGAAGGGAGGATGAAGCAGGGGAACCTCTCAGAAGAAGTAGCATCCAGGTAATCCTGGCACAATGTCTTGTGCGCAGTTATACGAGTCACACCAGACATTCCCGGTCACACATATTGAAGAGTCGCAGACTCAGTACCTCCCTGGAACTGAGGCACAAAGTTTGGTGTGCTTTGCTCCGAGTAGTACTAGACAGTTCCGGTCACACACAACAAAGAGTTGCCAATTAAATACCTCCCTGGAAATGAGGCACAACATCTGGTGTGAGTTGATACGGGTCGCACCAGACAATACCGGTTTCCAGGCACAATTCTTAGTTCCACGCTCATGCTGCGCTACCAGTTGGGATCCAGCAGAGGATGTGGGCACTTAAGAGGGAACCGCTCTCCACGTGTCACAAGTAGACACAGGAGGTCTTTGATGTCCCTGAGACCTCCACAAGACAATAGGGGGCAAGCCAACAAGCCCTTGGAAAGCACACTTCAGGGTGCCACACAGCAGCTCTAATCTATCCAGCCAGGCCCTCAAATGGCAGAGGTCTGTCATTCCCGTTACATGCCCAATGTTTATAGCAGTCACTGGGGAATACACAAATGTGCTACCCCAGCCTTCAGTGTGGAGTGGAGTCCAACTAAAAGGCACAAAGTGTTTTAGAGCAGAGAAATTCCCACATTCTAGATTTGGCATTTCTCAGCTAATATGGACCAATCCACCTTTACCGCAGGAGAGGGGTTGTCATTGTGAATACAATAATAGGAAACATTATGCGACTGTTCCAATGCTAATGCAGCTTGAAGTAATTTCAACCATTCCCCCATGTTAACCTATGGGAAGAGCAAACCCCATAGGTAGTGAAAACACACATGGGTATTCTTCACGACCTGGGCAGGAACACACGCGTGTACCTGCCCTGACTTTCACATACCACTTGCTTTACCCCCCAGGACTTCCCCTAGGGGTGCTCTAGTGGTAGTGAAAGGCCACCTCAGGATTGGCTAGTGGTTTAGAAAGGCCAACCTGAGCATAACTGCAATTGTGCACACATAGGCCTGCAATGGCAGCCTGGGCACATGTTTAAAACACCATAGGTGCAAGTGTGCACACACATGCCTGAAATGGCAGGCCTGAGGCCCATTTTAAAAACATACATGCAAGTGCGCACCCACAGGCCTGCAATGGCAGGCTTGTGACATGTTTTCAAAACATCAGGTAAGCACCACCTCCTATCATGTGTAGGAAGGACGCGCGCACTTTCATACTGCATTTACAGTGGGAAAGTGACCAGAGCCTAAGGCCACAAACAGAGAATCCGCAACACCCTGGTCGTGTTCCATAGGAAGAGCCGACCCAGGTAGGGAAAAACCACTTGGGGGTTCTTCAATACCTAGGCATGGAACACCCATGCGTAACTTGAGCCTACCACTTGCTCCGCCCCTCAGGGCTTACCCTAGGGGTGCTCTAGTGGAAGTGCAAGGCACACTCAGGGTTGCCTAATGAGACAGAATTGCCAACCTGAGCACAAGCGCAACTGCGCACCCAACGGCCTGCAATGGCAGGCCTGATACATGTTTAACAGGCTATTCTGGTAGGTGGTGCAATCAGTGCTGCATCCCACTACTAGCCAGTGCAGTACCGGCCCTGGGTATTTGGGGTACCTTTTTACAGGGCACTCACAGATACAACACCTAAACCAATCAAGTAAGCACCCTTCCCTAGTGTGTAGGAAGGGCGTGCATGCGATTTCACACTGCATAACAGTGGGAAAGTGCCCAGAGTCCTAAGGCCACGAAAAGAGTCAGCAAAAACCAGGAGGAAAAAGCAAAAAGTTTTAGGGAAATCCCCTAAGAAGGGCCATGTTCAACAATCGCTGGAGCTCGAGGTTTCAAAATTAGGGAGGTTTTCTCAATTTGGCCAATTCAATTATGAGAATCAATAAGTCTCACTCCTAAAAAATCTAATTCGGCTACCTTCTCCAAAACTTTTGGGAATTAAATACCATATATTTACTTTTGGCTCCGTTTATTTCCAGCCCATGCCTCTTGCAAAAGAGGTTAAAGCTCTCCAAAATGGAACATAAGCCCTTTGGTGTTTTTGAGATAAGAGTGTCATCAGCAAATAATTCTGAGACCTTCGATATAGCCATTTTTGGTGAATCATTTTTACATTCCATTAGATATATGATGCACCAATTCATAAACCGCAAGAAGAGGGTCAGTGCCAGAACACAGCTCTGGAGGACCCCTCTTCTGATTGGGGATATCCTCTGTAGTTTCCCCATTTGACCCCAATCTGACCTTGGCAAAGTTATCAATATAAAGCTGTTTAATCAACTGCAAGAGACTGGTGGAACCCCCACTTTATGTAATACCTCCCAAAGCTTCTTTCTTGGAACTAGGTCAAATGCTGCCTGTAAGTCTACAAAACGAGACATACAGGCTGTCTTGGTCTAGATCTACTGTTTTCCATTTCATGGTTAGGGAGTGCAACACCTGATTTAACGTGTTGGTGTTTGCTCTAAAACCAGATTGATAATGAGTAAGCACCTTATTTTCAGATATCCACTCCCAGTGTCTTGTAAGCATGTGTTTGCTGTGTACATTTTGGATATTGTGAATAAGGATTATAGGTGCGATAATTGGATGTTATAGTTATAATCCCCTTCTTAAAAATGCGTATAATTTCCGCTCCCATCCAGGAAATGGGAATTGGGGCTCCTGGAGCCATCGCATTAGATAACCTGTTTATGTATGGCCCCCATATTAGCGGCTCTGGACAATACAGGTCCACAGGGATCTTGTGAAGGCTAGAGGCTTTTCCAGGTTTTTGGGCAAGTAGTGCATTTATGGTGTCTTCCAATATAAACTCAATCTTCTCTCTACTGTCCCCTCACTCTTATTAGATACTTTGAGCAGTATGTTATCAGTGTTGCCTTCACATAGAGTTGGAGTAAAGTGCTGAGAAATATTCCACCCATTACCCTGGTTGAATATGAATTTCTGGTCGTGTGTGGTCCTTACGCCCTCCATGTCTCACTAGATGCCAGAAGCCCCTAATATCTTTCATCTTGGTCAGTTCTAGTACATCTTCCCAAATTTTATTTTCCCACTTTCTCTTGCAGGTTTTGATCGTAGTTTTATAACTTCTGCCTGCATTCAATTATGCCACTCCAATCCCCATTTTTAGGTCGAGCCTAGCGTTGCAGCGCATGCGCTGCTCGCTTTACGAGGCATGCAATATTCAGTATAGCGTGGAAGCTTCGTGGAAGCTCAGCCCACTCTCCGCCCATCTTTTTCATTGGCTTAGGTCCTAAATGCTGCCTTCTGATTGGTTTTAGGCTTGTTAGTCCCTCCCCATGACGGCCATGTCGTCATTAGTATCCTTCCATGGCTACTGGCCCCTTTACTCAGAACACTATTTTCTTCCCGTCCCTCCCCACCCCCCCTCCCGCAGTCCATGACTTCTTGGGGCCCCCCGTCCCCCTCCTGCGCACTCCCGGTCGTTCCTTCTCGCGCCCGCCCGCACTCCCCCGCCCGCACTCCCGTTTCCAATGTAATAGGTCTAGCGTAAATGCGAGTCCTATTGCATTGCAAATGCTTGTTTTCAGTTTGTGCAGGCTGGAAGGGTGGGGGTGTGCCGGTGCTCTGCGTCCGCTCGTACTGCGCCTGCCCTGTCTGTATCCTGCACGCTTGCCCTGTCCGGAGGTGCCCTGGGCGGTGTCCGGGGTGTGCTTGGATGCGGGGGCGTGCCGTCCGCAGCTGCGAGGTATGGTGCGTCACTACTCGCCTTATCTCGGCCGTGGAGCGCACAGCGCCGCGCTTCTTTTCCGGGGCAGACTGTGCAGCGCAGCCATGGGGAGTTCGGGTACCGCCGCCGAGATGGAGGGCCCGGGCCTGCTGCTGGCACTGGTACGGGAATTAAAAGGACTGCCCGACAAGCAGGTGAGGAGGCCGTTGTAGGGCAGAAGTTTTGTTGGGGGGGTTAAAAGCCTTGACTTCTAGGGGCAGGTGCAGGTGAGGCAAACAGGACTCCCCCTAGAAGGGGGCAGATGAGGAGGGACATCAGGGGGTGTACCCGGGGGCAGGTTTGAATTGTGGGCACCACAGTGCCCTCTGCTGAGGGTTCAAGTACGGGATGGGGCAAAAACTTGATACAACTGCATAGGCATAGCTATCAATGTCGCAACAGCTGCAGTAGCACCGGGACCTAGGAGTACGCGGGACGTTTCATGCCCCTATCATGCATGGATCCAAGGATGTGCCCTAACTGCTACAGCGGTTGACTTCGAAGCTGAGTAACAGGGATCGATTCTTGGCAGGGACCCTCACCATCCTGTGATTCTGGACAAATAACTAAATTAGTGTGTCCGTCTGTAACGCAATTGGTGCTCATGTAAAGCGCTCCGATACCTTCGGGTCGAGTTCGCGCTATATAAAACTCCCCAAAAATTTGCTGTCCACTGATTTGGGGACCATTGCTCTTTACTTAAGCTATAGTTTGTGTCACCCTTGCTACGCGACTAGAAACCTGGGCGCACAAACAGGATACTGGAGGGGTGGTCACGTGAGAGTAGGTAGGAGGGTGGACAGAGGGCTTTCCACAATCCGAGGAGGCAGGGCAGGTACAACAAACATGTAGGCATGGGAGGGGCAGTGAGGAACATCTGGCAGCGCGGAGAGTTTAGGCCCGGCAACTCACAAACAGATAAGGCTCTTGCGGGCACGATCAGGTGAGGTAAAACGAGGAAGAGCAGGAGTAGGCAAGGCGTAGGGGCTGACACGGTGTCATGTCAACGGTCTGTCTCGTAACCTTGGAATTCCCCGGAAATGGCACGACTTTCCTGCCCGAAGGGGGGGGGGCGATCTTGTTTCTAAAGAGAGGCCAATGATTGAATGGTCTGGATACACTCATATTTGCCCCTCGTGCTCATAACTTGGAGGTGACTAGGGCAAACCCAGCGGGCAAGAAGAGTGCCCTCCTGCTTTTCTAAGGATTACAAGAAGGTGATACCAGGAGAGGAGCCGAGAAAAAAGCGGGCGAGCAGACGAGATTACTGTCACTGATCCCAGCATAGTGCCGAAACTGAATAAAACAAGCATTTGCAATGCAATAGGTCTCATTTATGCGAGTTTAAGCTATTGGCATTGTAAATGACAATGCCTTTTATTTACGTTTTAAAAAGCAAAACAAAAATAAAAGGCAGTGTCATTTACTATGCCACTAGCTCAAACTCACGTAAATGCGAGACCTATTGCATTGCAAATGCTTGTTATAGCCTTGATGAGTGCATTTTTTGCTCGTCTGCAAGCACGGTTAAACCATTCATGAGATTTTTTGTAACCTTCTGAAAGACTTGTTTTAATTTAGTTAACTTCATGGACAACCATGAATTGAGGGGCTGTGCAAGCCTGGTCCCCTAGGGCTTAAAAGACTGAAACTAGTGTGTTATAGATCACTTGCATAGACTTCACCGAATTACATATGTCCACCTATTTTACATTTCGCCTGTTGTTAGATAACACTAATGTTTCAGAGGGGAATGAATCAGGACATGTCCGGTCTCTAATTGGAGACCTCTTTAATTTTAGCAAGCAAGGATTATAGTCACTTTCTGTTCTTTCAATGCCTTTCATATCAGCCATTATGTGCCAGATTCTAAGATCGACCAGCAGATAATAGATATTGCTTGCATAATCGCCTCTTCTAAAAGTTTAGCACATTGGTCTAATGGAGAGCGACCATTGCAGGCTCTTAGGGCATAGGTCACTATAAGCTCTACCATTTGTAGAGCTGCTGCACTCATCACTTTTCTCCCACGTGCAAGTATATGTATACCCACACTTCACATATGGCAAAAACAAAAGATCTCCGGCAATGCCTGCCGCCGGCAAAGAGGAGGGTATTGCAGCACTGGGTCGATGAGGAGCATGCCCTATGATAAAGCAAGACACCCTTCTGGGTGTGTGAGATCTTACTCCTGAGCAATCACACTCCCACCTTGCCGATTCCTCAGTTCACTACCAATGGGTCTATTTTTGATCTCTTTAAAGGAACTGCATACCCCTTTTTTGTGACACCTTTCACAATAAGCCTTTAAAATACTATCTAGGGTTTTTAGTGTCAGGGATTCCTTATTGTGTGAGGTACTTCTACTATAGATATTTACTACTAGAGTATCAATTTTAATGACATCTCATTCATAGTGAATATTCAAAAGGATATGAAACAGAAATATTCTTCAGTCTCAGGTTCCCAAAGTGAAGTAAAGGAGAAAGAATAACCCTTTCCCTACAGCTAGGGATGGAGAGAAGACAACACACAAGTAGTGTTTGGGCTACCTAGTGAATTAGATGTAGAGAGGCTGAGAGTAGCAATGGATTTCTTTCAGGGGTGCATAAATGAGAGCGGACGTATCCTAAATTATTCCAAAATGGAGTTTTAGGCGATTGGCATAGATTCTGGTTATAATGACATAGCGCAAACCAGGTTATTTAGTGTGCAACTGGTTAACATTCAAATGAAGCAAAGGTTACGTTTTTAAGACTATATTTTGATTAATGACCATGTATGGATAGGCAAGTTAACCAGATAATCCAATCTTCAAACTACCCGCCTAAATTATTGTCGAAGATGTATCACCTATAATTACTAGAAGAACGATCCTCCATGGTTGTAATAGTGGTCAGCTCTAAAATGGACTGAAGAAATGCCCTTCTGGTTGAGGGACCACCACAAAAAATGTTTGTGAGCTCCAGGTATTGCAGAATTCTGCAGTCGGAGCAGTTTACATTCTACCTAAATCTGCGCAGATGTCTTCAGTGCAATGTAACATGCATCAGGCTTCCGGTCACTGCCAATATTCAATTCAAAGTCCTTACGCTGACCCATTAAATATTGTTTGGCATCAGCCCAGCTAATATAAAGTAAGAGATGTAGGTGGTGGTTAATGTAAATGCATATATCCATAAAAAAATCAATAAAAATGAGTTAAACCATAATATAAAGTAAGATCCTACACTCTGCTGCTCCGAAAGGCAGCTCAGATCTGCAAGTAAACATTTGTTGGTGACCCCCAAGCATGTAAGGAAAATAGTAGGGAAGTCTTTCTGCTGTACTCTGCTAAACTCATGAAGACTCAAAAAAATTCTGCCTTTAGGGAAGCCCATAAAGACACATTTATTTGCATAACCCCCTTCCACTCAGTTTACAGTAGGAGCTTAGTTGCTCCATTGTAGCACTTCATAAATTCCAAACTGCATTCAATGTTTCTTCAGAGTGTTCTAGAAAAATCTGCCTTCATTTCACACATGGTTAAAGAGATATGGTAACCTCTAGAGAAAGTGGAAAATAAAGCCTCTTCACCTCATTGGCTGCAGTTTGGGCCTTGCAGTGTGGAAAGTAGTCTACAAGCACTGCAGTACTGAACTGCATGTTTACTGTTATTGCCATTTAATATTTAGTACCAATGATTATTGGCCTGATGGGGAATAACTCATGCATTTTATTTAATATGTAAGAGATCCTGAGCTAAAAAAGTTATTTATTTCTGCCACATAAGATAAAAAAATTCTTAGAATTTCTTTCCCCCCCCCTTTTTTTATAATGAGCTGTTAAAAAATAGCATAATTTACCTACCGGTTGCATTTGTCACTCCCCATCCTGTTACAAAGCATTCTGAGGTTAGACTTGGCTGTTCATTCTTTTCTGGTAGGCAAATTATTGAATTTGGGTCTGCAATGAAAATTACCATATCCACGTTAGCAACACATACGGTTAATTAACGAACATTTTCCAAATCCGATCACTGAATCCCATGCTCAAACTTAATTTTACTCCAGCCAAGATACAGTACTTCACTATTACATTACAATCTTTGATCCACAATAAGATCAATCTGGATCACTGACATTAACACCCACAAATAACATTATGGACAATTTAAAGATTAGCATTTAAATTCTAGATCAAATAATCCACATCTAGATTTTGCAGCAGTTCACAAACGTTACCGTCTTACCAATTTTTCTTCACAATTATTTTTAGTGTTATGGGGAAGAGGAAGTAACTATTTAGGATGCTGGCATTTCAACCTGGGTACCCTGGTTCTAATGCGAACTATGGTCTTTGGCCATAGACCATGCAATTCTGGGCTACTCAATGTATCTTTGCATTCAAACTGTAAATATATGCAACATAAACATGTACATCTTTTACAGGGCACTAATTAGTGTGTTCAAAACTCATGTTCTAGCATGATCTTACCAATCACAGCTGATCTTTCTTCTCCAAGTGGACCATAGACACCAAATTAGTCTATGTCCAACGCCTCAGGTTCCCGCTACAATTTCCCTGTGAAGCATTCCAGTGCTTGTTGCACCTGGGTCCAATCTAATATCTAAAGCAATGCAGGTTCTAGAAACCAGGCTAGGGGCATAACGAAGGCCCATGCAGCCTCTTCGGTTTAAGGGGGCCCCCAACCCCTCAGGGGCCCGCTCAGCCCTTCAAGGGGCCTCATTTAGCCCAAGACTTATGAATATCTGAGATCTGCGGTGATTAAGAGGCCCCTCTTCACATTCTGCAGATGGGCCCCACAGTTGTGTGTTGCGCCACTGAACCGAGCAGCTCTTCATAGAGAAAAAGCAGCTATAGCGAGTAACAAGAGCACAGTTTTGGAAAATGCAGGAAAGATTGTGCTGCGTGACTGGATCAAGTGGGGTAAAACTTCAAAATATTACTTAAGAGCTTAGTGAGAAGCTGGACTCCTACCTCTGGCTAGAAAACATTCCCAAATTTTGTTTTTCTCACCAGCCCTGATGTAGGTTAATTTAACTGAACTATATATTATCCCGCCTAGATGCAAATGTATAAACTTTCGCTTCGAGTTTACTTAAGTCTGACTAGTTGGGCGTGCGGGGACTATGCTTTTGAGGGCACAGGCGACATAAATGGGAGTTCAAGTCCACTTCAATGTATAGAAAATATTTGTTCATCCGCAATACATCTGGGAAAAGTACAATCACAATTCATGGTCACACCACGACGAATCACAGATCCTGAACTGGTTTCTTCTGATGTACAGCGTAACTGACCAGTGGGCGCAGAACCATATTGCGGGATAACTGAAGTACAGACCTCATGAAAATGGACCCTGGGAAGTCCACGCTTAGCTGAGAAAATGTATTTTCGCAATCTTGTCGCTCTTCCTATTCTAGTTACTTTTGCATTTGATTGTAATAAAAGGTGTGTTGCCCTGGTTTCTCTATAAGTCCCATATTCCACTGTTTTAAGCAGTCTGATTTGGTGCTCATGTGTAGAGGAGAGGGCACACTTCTCGTATAGTGTTAAAGTACACTTTGATACACTTACTGCCAACACTTGTTTGTTGGGGCCCAGAAAACATTACATTGATGCACGCACTCCATAAAAAACACCGCATACACTGTAGGTTTGGTTTCACACTTGGGAAGTTTATTTACACATCCTTTCCTCCCGTTACAGCAAGGTACAAATATACTCCAACTAATCCACTCTGCAGAGCAAAGGTTTCACTTCACTGAACATGCAGCAGCTTCCTGTACGCTCACTAGCTTGCTCTGCTGTGCGCCAACTGCACACTGAATAACTCTTTACAGATATTAAATTATGAGGAAATAGTTTCCCCGTTTAAAGCAGGCTGACCCCCCTTCTACCAAAAGGGGGGCACATCTTCAAGGCAATACCCGTTAAGCAGTGGTGCCCCATTCTAGCAGGATGCACAGGTGGCGTCTACCTCACTCCCTCATGAATTTGCTCTCCCGAGGGTGGGCACAAACCCATCTTCTGCCCCCTCTTTCCTCCATATTTTTGCTGCAATTGGCCACCTGACACCATGATTTAGAGCTGGTGCGGTAGTTCATCCAGAACTACCGCCCCATCTTGCTGCTCCCGTTTCCCGCCAAAGTCCTGGAGAAAGCCATCAACCTCCAACTTCCTGAACACCTGGAGGAAAATAACCTCCTAGACCCCTCCTAATCAGGAATCAATCAATCAGGGAATTGTGAAGCATGCTACTCACCCGTGAGGGTCTCAAGTCGCTGGGGGCGGGAGGGGGGGTGCAGCTCCGAGTTAGCCGAAAAGCCAGGTCTTGAGGCTCTTCCTGAAGATGTGCAGAGTAGGTCTGATGTTGCCCGGGAGCTCGTTCCAGGCCTTGGCTGCGACATAGGCGAAGGCTCTTCCACCCGCTCTGGTTCTGCGGATGCGTGGGGTTTTTCGCTAGGGCAAGGTGGGCGGAGCAGAGGTTGCTTGTGGGTACATGGAAGGAGACTCTTTTTTCGAGGTATTTGGGTCCGGTGTTGTGGAGAGATTTGTAGGCGTGGGTGAGTAGCTTGAAGGTTACTCTCCTCTCGACGGGGAGCCAGTCGAGGTATTTGGGTCCGGTGTTGTGGAGAGATTTGTAGGCGTGGGTGAGTAGCTTGAAGGTTACTCTCCTCTCGACGGGGAGCCAGTGGAGGTCTCGCAGGTGGGATGCCGTGGATGAGTCTGGCTGCGGTGTTCGGGATGGTCTGGAATTTGCGTAGCAGGGATTTGTTGATTCCAGCGTAGGGGGCGTTCCCGTAGTCCAGTCTGCTAGTTATGAGTGCGTGGGTGACGGTCTTTCGTGATTCAGGGGGGGATCCACTTGAAAGTCTTGCAAAGGATGCGGAGGGTGTGGAAACAGGCGGAGGCGACGGCGTTGATCTGGCGGGACATGGTGTGGGAGGAGTCGAGTATGATGCTGATGTTCTGGGCATGGTCCGTGGGGGTGGGGTGGGGTGGGTTGGGTTGCCGAGTGCGGTGGGCCACCAAGTGTTGTCCCAGTCTGAGGGGGTGGGTCCAAGGACGAGGACTTCTTCACCGAGTTGAGCTTCAGACAGCTGCTGCTCATCCAAGCTGCGACGGCATTCATTCCTTCCTGGAAGCGGAGTCTGGTGTCTTCGGGGTTCTTCGTGAGGAAGAGGATGAGCTGGGTGTCGTTGGATACTATGCTGAGTCCATGCTGTCTGACGATGGCGGCGAGGGGGCCATGTAGATGTTTCTAGATCGTGGGACTGAGCGATGATTCTTGGGGAACTCCTCAGTTGATCTTTGTGGGTTCGGAGAGGAAGGGCGGGAGTCTGATCCTTTGGGCTCTTATGGCGAGGAAGGAGCGGAGCCAGTTGAGGGCGGTTCCCTGTATGCCAGCGTCAGTCTGGCTGCGAGAGAGCAGTGGGAGACAGTGTTGAAGGCTGCGGAGAGGTCCAGAAGGATGAGGGCCGCGGTGTGGCCTTGGTCGAGGAGTGTGCGGATGTCGTCTGTGGCGGCGAGGAGGGCGGTCTTGGTGGTGTAGTTACTGCGGAATCCAGATTGGGAGGAGTCAAGGATGGCGCTCTCTTTGATGAAGTTTGTCAGCTGGGCGTTGATGATCTTCTCAGTGACTTTGGCTGTGAAGGGAAGGAGAGAGAGGGCTTCTTGAGGAGGGGCTTGACTTCTGTATGTTTCCAGTCTTCGGGGAAAGTGCCGGATTCGAAGGTGGCGTTGATGGTGCGACGTAGCACGAGCGCTATGGCTGCAGCGGCTCTGTGGAAGATGTGCGGCGGGCAGGGGTCCATGGGGGCTCCTGAGTGGGTGCTGTTCATGGTCGAGGTGGTATCTTCGGTGGTGACCGGGGTCCAGACGGTGATAGTGGGCTGGCTGTCGTTGCTGGTTGAAAGGGTGGTTTCTGGAGTCTGTTCGCTGAAGTTGTCGTGGAGGCCCTTGATCTTTAGGTGGAAGTAGGAGCAGAGTTTGTTGCAGTGGTCCTGGAAGGGCGTGACGTCAGTGGCTTCTCTGGGGGTTTTGGTGAATTGCTGGATGATGCTGAAGAGTTCCTTCGAGTTGCTGGAGTAGGTGAGGATTTTGTTCCGGCTGAAGGTCCTTTTCGTCGATCTTATGAGTTGGTGGTATTCTGTCATGGCGTTCTTGTAGGTGGTCTGATCTTCTCTGCTTTTGCTGTTCCTCCATCATTTTTCGAGCCGTCTGCAAATGCGTCTGGATTCTTGGAGGTCGGTGATGAACCAGGTGGCCTTTGACGGCGTTGTCTGTCGGGGTTGCGCAGGGGTGAGAGCTTGTCTGCGCAGGTGGTGATCCATTGGTGTAGTTCCTTGGCAGCAGAGTTAGCGTCGGTCAAGGCAGGGGGGCGTGGAAGAGGGTGGAGTTGAGGTGCTCCTCTGTGACCTTGCTCCAGTTCCTTTGCGGTGGGCGTGGAGTGGGTATCTGAGCGTGGCAGTGTTGAAGGAGAAGTGTACACAGTGGTGGTCTGTCCAGAGGGGCTGCGTGGTGTGGCGGAAGCGGATGTTGTTCCCTCCTGCGAAGATGGGGTCGAGGGTGTGTCCTGCCTTGTGGGAGGGGCTGGTGATGAGCTGTTTCAGTCTGATGTTGGCGAGGTTGTCCAGGAGGGCGGTGGAGTTGGGGTCGCTAAGGTTGTCGAGGTGGAAATTCAGGTCTCTGATGAGTATGTAGTCCATGGAGGCGATGGCGTGGGATGCGATAAGGTCGGCGATGGTAGTGGTGAACGAAGCGCGAGGCCCGGGGGTTCTGACGCGAAGTGTTGTTCTGGGCTGGTCTGGAAGTGAAGGTGTTTGGTGGTGGAAGGGGAGATACTGGTGCTGGAGGTGGAGAGTCGGAGGGAGCTCTTGTGTGCGATGGGGAGTCCTCCTCCTGGACAGTTCTTTCTCTGGAACTTGCATCCGTCAGGAATGGCGTTGGCAATGTCGGGGGCAGAGGAGGCGTTGGTCCAGGTTTCCGTGAAGAAGGCGACGTCTGGCGAGAGGGTGTCAAGGAGGTTCCAGATCCCTACAGCGTGTCTGTGCAGTGAGCACACATTGAAGAGGATGTACTTCAAGGCTGCAGTGGTGCTGGTGTCTGGCGTGGGTGTGGCAGTCGTGGGGGTGTGGAGGATTGTGAAGGATTGTTGGCAGTGTCAGCAGGAGAACTGGCCGTGGGTGGTGTTTGGTGAAAACAGCTGGCAGTTGTTGTTCCTTCCGGGGTTGAGTGCGAAGAGGTCAGCTGAGTTGTAGCGGTGGGAGGTCGGAGAGCCAGGGTCCCTGGTGCTGGTTGCGGTCAGGTCGCCGATGGGCGCAGACGGGCTTGCCTTTGGCACGCCTTCAGCGCACCAGCGGCGCGGCCGCACAGCGGCCGCCATTAAATAGGGAAAGGGGGAGGAAAGCACAGTTGGGAGGCGGCAACGGGAACCGGCAGGGTGGAGGGGCCGAGGGGGCAGCAGTGGCAGGAAGGGAATGGGCAGAGCAACACGCAGCAAAACAAATAAGACAGAAAACGGGCACAATAACAGAAAAGCCACAATAACAGAAAAGACAGAAAATGGGCACAAACACAAGACAGACGGCAGGAGACCAGCAGGAGAGCAAGGCTCTCCCACTGGACCACCAGGGATGAGGCGCAGGCAGGAGCCTGCGGGTGGAGGAGGGCTTCAAACACCTACCTGCACAGGGCACTGCACAGGGCAGCTGCAGCAGAGCTGCTGGGGGAGAGAGCAGGGCTCTGACCAGGAGGTCAGAGGTCTCAGAGCCAATCACAGCACCGAGACAGCCCTGATCGACGCAACAGACTACATTCTCCCCCAACTCTACAGAGGAGAATCAGCTGTTCTGATCCTGCTCAACCTCTACGCAGCTTTCAACACCGTCTCCCACCACACTGTCATCGTCCAACTACGCCAGATCGAAGTCAGAGACGACCCGCTCAGATGAATGGCATCTTTCCTCGTGGGGCACACCCAGAGCACCAGTCTCCCCCCCTTACACCTCACAATCCAAGCACACCATCTACAGCGTGCCAAAACTCTCATCCCTCAGTCCAACGCTCTTCAACATCTACATGACACCACTTGCAGACATAGTCAGAACATCATCTCCTACGCTGACACCCAGCTCATCCTCTCGCTTTCTGCGGACCCCACCATGACTAAGACCAACTTCCTCAACTGTATGAAGAACATCTCAGCCAGGATGAAGAACTACCTGAAGCTCAACACTGACAAAACTGAAGTACTGATCTTCGGCAGATACACCTCCCTCAGGAATAACTCCTAGTGGCCATCAGAACTCTGACCCACCCCTACTGCGAAAGACCATGCCCACAACCTTGGCATCTTCCTGGACAGCGAACCATATTTCTCCAGTCTACACCAGCTGTCAAGCACTGCACTTCAGGTACAGGGTGCAAGACTCAGCCGTAACAGTGCTGCTAACGGCTCCATTGCTAGGGCAAATAGTAACTGCAACAGTGGGCAACCCTGCCTCATGCCCCGACACAGCTCAAAGACTGCTGACACCACACCACCCATTTGAACCCTGGCTCTTGGACTTCTATAAAGCAATCCAAGCCATTGTATAAACTTGGGCCCAAAACCCAGTCTAGCTAGTACCTGCCAAATATAGTCGCATGAAACTGTGTCGAATGCCTGTTCTATATCCAGGAACGCCAGCGAGAAAACACCCGTCCCAGTAGTGGTGGCAGGTAGGACATAAAAGAGCCTGCGTAAGTTGTACATGGTACTCCTGTTAGGGATAAACCCGCATTGATCTTCGTGGATCAAGGTGGAGGGGTAAGGTAGCTGTCGGGTGGTCAAGAGGCCATTCAATATCTTCCAGTCAACGTTTAGCATGGAGAGCGGTCTATACGACAACGGCTCTTCTACTGCCTTCCCTCGCTTTGGGATTAGCACTACAATTGCCTCGCGCATGGTATCTGGGAGTGGTTGGAGTTTGTATGCCTCCATGTATACCTCCAATAGCTTATCCACAACTAAATCAGCGTATTTGTGATAAAATTCTGCTGGGAGTCCATCGCACCCAGGTGTCTTGGCCAGTTTCTGATGTCTCAAGGACGCCAGGATCTCCTCTCCTCACAGGTTCACCTCTAGCACTTCCCTCTCCTCCCCTCCAAGACTGGGTAGGTCCAACCCCACCAGGAAGTCCATCGCGGCAGGCCGCAGCGCCTCATCCCAGCGTGTGCATATTTCTTCCAGATGAGATCGGAACACTTCATTTATGGAAACCTGCAAGTTGACCAACCTATTCCCAGGGGCACGCAAGGACTGCATTGGTTCACCGATGTCCTGTTGTCTGGCCATTCTAGCCAACAATGCCCGTCTTATCTCCTTCCATGTGAAGTCTCTGTCTATGTGCAGTATATGTATATTTCTCCAGTCTACACCAGCTGTCAAGCACCGCACTTGGGGTATGCCTCCATTTTTTGGGGCTGTGTCTGGAGATCTTTCTCTATGGCGGCAAGCTTGGTTTCAGTCTGTTCAATGTCTTGTGTCAGCTGTTTGACCCCCTGAATTGTGTGCAGACACACGCCACGTATTACTACTTTCATAGCATCCCAGTCGTGGGCTGTGCTCCCTGAACTGCCCCAATTCAGCCCGTAGGTGCCACGCTGTACCGCCGGGCGTGTGTGTCCTATTATCAATGTACCTAACAAGGGTGAATGGTCTGAGATGTACCTTGCCAGGTATGTTATGTCACAGGTTTGTGTAGCCAGACCCGAGGTTAGGAAGCAATAGTCCAATCTACTATAGGTACCCATAGCTGGCGTATACCAGGCAAACGTTCTAAGCTCGGGATTTATTTTCCTTCCACACGTCCATTAGGTTTAAATTGTGTGTCAACGTACGTAGCTGGATAGTCATGCGGGGTTTCGTATGGGCTCTTGGGGGCTCACGGTCTAACGTAGCATCCATTACACAATTACAGTCGCTAGCAAACACCATGTCTTTGTTAAGAAATGGGGTGGCTGCCGCGTCCACCTCTGTGAAAAAGCTGGGGCTGTCAGTGTTTGGAGCATATACATTCACCAGACAAACCTCCTGAACATCCAACACCCCAACCAGTACCACAAAAGGGCCCTCTGGTTTCACCACATGTCCTTGGTGGCGAAATGGCACCCCCAGCACCACCCAAGTCAGGACCCCTCGCGCAAAGCCGGAGTATGACGTAGCATATAGCTGTCCACTCGATCGCTGATGTAAGCTGGGAATACAGTCTCCCCATAAATGCATTTCATGGAGGAAGGCAATCGAGATATGATATCCCCCGAGGTAGACGTGAACCCTATGAGGTTTTTCAAACTGGGCAAGTCCCCGGGTCAGGGATTTGTACGTCTGATCAGCCATTCCCCTACATGGAACAGGACTCGACCCACCAACGACTCCACTGCTGGCGTTTCCCTTCATCAGCTGTCCACATCCATTCACCAGAGCTGCCTTTCACCCCACAATGAAAATACTGTAACCAAACCCCATTATCTTTGAACTCACCCCCCCCCCCCTCACCCCTTGGGCAGTGTCGCAAACCAGTTCGGACTTAAAACGAGCGGGCTATACCCTGCTGATCCCCCCACATACCCAATTGCATTCAATCTAACGAGAAAAAAAGGAAAAAGGGGGAAAAGGGTGTAGAAAGATCTTAACTCAAGCGCAAAGCTAGGGGCCCGTGTACCACGGCAGGCGCAGACTAACAGAGTGAGCACCCACTGCACCGCTGCGGCCTAACGACCCCTGGTTCCTATTAGATTTAGCTGTCCATCCAGTCCATTATAATAATTATATTGTAATGAGAACCACATTCCCTCACTTGAGTTCCCCCCCACCCGACATAGCAGGCCAATTATGCAATAGTTATATAGCAACTGCAAATAAGGCAACGCTGTTTGTCCCCCAGTATAAACATGCTCAAAGGCCAGATTTCGACCATAGGAGTCTCATGATGCGTGGTCGCAATTAAGTCTCCTGTAGAAGACGCATCCATGGTACTCACTGCGCCCCAAACGTGCAGTGGGGGGGGGTCAGGGAAGTCCCTCCTCCGTACTATCTGTGCCATATTCAGGGCCAGAGCACCTTTGCATGCGTGAGGATTTTGTCAATGAGATGGGTTCAAATTCTCTCAGCGTACCATTGAAGCATACCATTATATGCTGCGGGCCAGATTGTGCACTGGTTCGTGTGCGACCTTTAGGCAGTCTCCTCGGTCTCGATTTCCTCTTGGACAATGGAGTCAGAGGGGCAGTCCCATTCGATTTCTGCATAGGGGCGTCTGGCAAGTTGTCACCCAGTCCGAGGTCTCAGCCGCTGTAAGAAAGAAATGGCCCTTCCCCCTATAAACAACAGAGTTTCGCAGGGAACATCAGGCTAAACCACAGGTCGAGTTCGGGGTGTCTCTTTTTGACCTCCAAGAAGGTCCTCCTCTGCTCCTGGACCTTGTAGGTGTAGTCAGGGAATATAAATATCTGTTGTCCCTCAAAGTTAGGCGGGCCGTCGACCGTACCTGCTGCCATATCGCGTGTCTGTCCCTATAGTTGAAGAGGTGAGCGATAAGAGCGATCAGCGGCGCACCCGACTGCGGCGGGCAGGCCAAGGCCTGTGTGCTCTCTTGATCGTGAAAAATGTGGGCAATTGCTGTGAGCGCATAATTTTGCCAATCCACTTCTCTAAAAAGAGCTCAGCTGACTGCCCCTCTGCCTTTTCGGGAAAGCCCAAAAATCAGAGGTTGTTTCTTCTAGACCAGCCTTCGGCATCCTCAGCACAGTCCTTGAGGTTTATAGCCATTTTCTGTAAGGAGGACACTGCCTCAAGGAGTGATGTCACCTCAGATTGCAGATCTGCCACATTTCCCTCCATGGTAGTTACCCGTTTTGCCACACCGAGCAGGTTGACTTCGAAGGCAACTTTGTCTATTTTTTGGACTAGTTCAGACCGAGTGCCTTAAATAGCAGCCATCAAGTCAGACTAAGCAGGTTCACTAACCTGGGGTTCGGATGTCCCCTGGTCAATATTCTCTGGGTCCCGGTGATCTGCGCAACCGGAGAGATCGCATGGGTGTAATTGTCCATCTTGATTGCATGGACTTGGTAGGCTTATCTTTTCCCATGATGTACAGTTCCAAAGGGATCATGTCCCAAGATCGTAGCGGGCCGCTTGTGTGTGCCCAAGTTCCATTTCAGGCACCACAGCACGTGCATCACTTAATGTGGGAATGTCCTGATACTGAATATGGCAGCTGGGTCACAAATTATCAGAGGGGGCTGCCACCCTCCAGCAAAAAGCAACCTCTGCTCCGGGCCTGCACTACTCAAAACCCATCAGATAGGTCCCGAAGCTTCTGGTCGGGACCAGCAGGAGGAGGAGGGGGAGAAAGTCAGAGTCTCTCGTGGCCAGCGGAACAGGCAACCCTCCAGCCGCAGCTTTGTCACTCAGACCACCCGCAAGCATTCGTGGCTGCCGGAGACCCAACGGCCGTCACTGCAGATGTCCACAACAGCAGAAGGGGCGGTGCGTCAACGGAACCCCGCAGCTCCCGTTCCACGATCGAAGTTCCCTGGCATGTCAGCCGACCGCAGCCCCTGCCCTTAAAATACACAGCAAAAGCAGTAGCGGCCCTTCAGCTGGTACAACAACGGGAAAAGTAGGCAGGCTTGGCCACCAGGCAAACAATCTAGCAGGGCCTCTGGTCATGCTTCAGGATCGGTGCGGCACTCGACTTGGCTCCTGCTGCCGGCACTCCCCACGAATCCTCCGAACGGAGCAGCGGTCAAACCTTCAGGTGAGTGTCAGCGGGCTGCAGTAAACGCCCGCGCGTTCGCAGGTTGCTGGGAGCCCCAGGCAAACTCCGCTGCGCCATCCTATCTCAGTGCGCCGGCATGCGATCCGAGGGTCGGGACTAGGGTCTCGGCATGCCTAGGCAATGGAGCAACCTCCAGGAGGGATCAAAATCGGGTAGAGGGGCAGCTTGCAGTAGGATAGAGTGCGGATAATCGGGGAGCTGGCAGAGGCTCACTAGAGCACGTCCGCCATCTTGGCTGGTCCGGCCACGCCACTCATGTCTCCAGCAACCTTCTGTGTGTTTCAGCAAACTGATTGTTCCTCGTGCGTCTTCATCCAGAAATCTGTTACAACATGAATGCCCCTACAGAGAAGACAACGAGATTACAAAGAGGTGAATCTCTACCAAACAAGGGTACTTCCTATTAACTATATGAAGCAAGTGCTTCTTTGTTTGGTGGAGATGTCCTCATATTCCTTGATATCAAGAATGCATCACCAAAATCAGCGGAAAATTCACTGGGGGTCCGTTTGTTCAGCTGTCCATCATACTGGCAAAAGGCAGGGAGACCATTGTATACTACTAAGGAGAACGGGGCGGGCCAAATGGACGGAACTTTCAGGTGATTTTGCACATTTGTATACTCTTAGTCATTTAAAGGGAGAACCGTGGAGTCTGCGCTCACCAGGTAAAGACAAGAACCCACTCGTCACGGTCACTACAGATTGAGCTCCAATAGATCAATGGTGCATTCACCTCCAGAAAGCCTTTCAGATCATCTTTCAATGTGGAATTTCAGAGTAAACACACATGCTTTGCATTCGTAAAGCCCAGGAATTTAGGATCATTTGTCCTTTACAGAAGTAAAGCTTCAATTGGGGCACCTGCTATGTTTATATTTGTAAGTGCTTCCCGTTGAGGTTTAATTTCCATGAATGAGCATCAGGGACAGAACGACCCCCACCAAAGCTCAAGTGGGAGGGGAGCCCTGGGGACCGGCCTCTTGCTCCTGGGAGCCCACCCAGGGCACCCACTGTACACATAGGGAGCAGCAAAAAATACTGCTTGCTGCATGTTGGACAATTCTGTCATTTGTTTTCCTGCTGATTTGACAGTGAGCAGGAAACAGATGAAGTCTGCTCCCAGCTGGTGGGAGCGGTCTTCCTGCTTCCGCCCACTAGGAGAGGAGTTACAGTTTGATATATATATATATATATATATATATATATATATATATATATATATATATATATTTTCACTGAAAAAAATCACAGGTTTCAGGGATGGTAGAGTTAGTTGGACATTTCACTCGTATAAAACCAGAGAAATTCGGCTGTTATAGTTAGTAGAGCTAACTATAACTCGCACCCCGCAATGCACTGCTGATATCACATATTACATCACTCATGACATGGCCAGTGACATCACTGCCTATTATCTTAAAAAAATTTGGAGGGGGCTCACGTGGCCCCCCTCCCGAGGCCGATTATGGCCCTGGGAACCCCATCCCCAGGGGCCCGGCCTTTTTTTCTTTTAAAAATAAAGGTAGAGGGGCCGCGTGGCCTCCCTTCCGTGGGCCACTTCTGGCCCCGGGGACCCCATTCCCCGGGGCCTGGCCTCCTTTTCTAAAAAAAAGCATTCCTGGGAGGGGGGCCGCGTGGCCCCCTCCCCTGGGCTGGGTCCGGCCCTCACGTTTGGGACCGGGGGGGAGCCCCAATGCCCCCGCGGTCCCAGCCGGCTCCCCGCCTCCTTCAGGAGCCGGCATTGCTTTTGGACAAGAGGAGCTGCTGACATGCAGCTCCCCTTGTCCAAAAGCAATCTGCTTCGCTTCATGGAAGCGAGAGCAGGTTTTCTGCTCTCGCTTCCATGAAGCGAAGCATAGTTTGCAAACTGCAATGTCCCGGGGGTAGGCACCCCAGGACATTGGTGGAGCCGACCCTGGGGGGTGGCGGTCCCCAGGGCCAAGGAGGGCTCCAGGAGGGGGGCCGTGCAGCCCCCCTCCCAAGGTGCACATTGCCCCGGGGAGGTGGTAAACCCCCGGGTCCGGGGGTCCGAATGGACCCCCGTATTTCCATACACAGTGCCCCGGGGAGGTTGTGGTCCCCGGGGCAGTGTGGGGGGCTCAAGCCCCCCCACACTAATTATTTCTAATAGCCCCGGGGAGGTGGCAGTCCCCGGGGCTTGGGGGGCCCGCGAGGCCCCCCCACCCATATTTTAGTGAAGCCCCGGGGAGGTGGCGGTCCCTGGGGCTCAGGGGGCCCGTGACGCCCCCACGCCCTAAAATAAAGCCCCAGGGAGGTGGCAGTCCCCAGGGAGCTGCGTGCCCCCGCACATTATTGATGAAGCCCCGGGGAGGTGGCGGTCCCCGGGGCTGCGGGGGACCCCGCGGGCCCCCGCTTATTGGACATTGCCCCCGGGACCTGGCCCACCCAGGGGTTTAAAGAAACGAAGCGCAGGAGCCCGCGCTTAGTTTTTTTTCTTTTTTCAGCCAGATTCGCGCACCCAGTGCAAATTCTGCTGTTTTTTGTTTTTTTTAATGCTTTTTTTGAGGGACCCCTCAGCAGGCCTAGGGGTCAGGGTGTTTCTACCCTGCCCCCTTTTCTTGTTTTTTATCTTTTTTTTTTTTTTTACTGCTTTCTTGTGACTCGGTTTTACCAAGTCACAAGATGGCTGCCAACACTTCCTGGTTTAGAGTGTTGATAGCCAATCAGAGTCAGGCTCGTGACCGGGAGGGTTCGCGAATCCACCGCGGTCACCAGATATCAATATTTTTTATTTTTAAATTTCTCATGAACTACTGAACGGATTTACACCATTTAAAGCAAAGAGGGCACTCTGGAACAACAGCTACCTCTCTGCCAAATTTGGTGTAATTCCATTCAGCAGTTCGGGCTGTAGTCGCGACAAAAGTTCCTATGGAAATGAACATGGAGAAAACGTGTTTTGGGACCACCTTTTTTCTCTCGGCCCCCGCTTGACGAATCATCCCGAAACTTTCAAGACAGGAGCTGACCTGAGTGCCACATTAGTTTTGAAAATTTTGCAGATTCGTCAAACGGCGCCAAAGATATTGGCAAATCAAAAAACGCTTTTCCTATGGAAACTAGGTCCTAACTAGAACTACCTACTGGTGACCGCCCGTAGGATATATTATATATATTTATATATATATATATATATATATATATATATTCTCACTGGAAAAAAATAGTTACAGGGACGCTGTAGTTAGGCTGACATTTCACTCATTAAAAAAACCCAGAGAAATTCAGTTGTTATAGTTAGCTGAGTTAACTAAAACTCGCAATGCACTGCTTATGGCCTCACAGATTATATCACTCATGACTTGGTCAGTGACATCACTGATGACATCTCAAATGACAACACAGATGACATCATCCAGTGACTGAGTGTTTTTAAAACGTTTATGAGTGTTAAATATATATACCAAGGTGTATTGGTGAATCAGTGGGTGTATGAGTATCTGTATGGATGACTCAGTGGGTGCATGACTGACTGTATAAGTGAGTGATTAGGTGTCTCAGTGAATGTATGGGTGAGTGACTGGTTGTGTAAATCTGTCTATCACAAAAGTCCAAGTGGGTGTTAGTGGCTACGTGAATGGCTATATGGGTTATTGATGGGTTGTCTGAATTCCTCTATGGTTGCCTGGGTGTCTATATTTCTGGGTGTCTGTGTGTGGGTGAGGTCGTGTGTGGCTGCCTGTATGGATGAGTGGGTGGGTGGGTGGGTGAGTCAGTGGCTCTTATGGGGTACTGTGTGCATATGTGAGAAGCTGTATAGGTGAGTGAGTGTCTGTATGGCTTTGTCGGTGATTGAGTGCATGTGTCAGTATGGGTGAGTAACTGGGTATGTGAAAGGCAGTATAGGTGAGTGACTGGGTATATGAGTGACTATGCGTGAGTGAGTGAATGTGAGAGTGGCTATATGGATGAGTGCATGCTTCGGTCAGTGACTGTATAGGTAAGTGAGTACGTGTTACTATTTGTATGAGTAAGTAAGTGGCTGTGTGTGTAACTGTTTGGGTGCGTAAATGGCTGTGTGATTGACTGTATGAGTGAGTGTCTAGGTGTGCGAGTAGTTCTATGGGTGGCTCACTCAGTGTGTGAGTGCCTGTATGGGTGATGCCAGTGATGTCATTTGAGATGTCATGAGTGTTGTCACTGACCATATCATGAGTGATGTAATATGTGAGGTCATAAGCAGTGCATTGTGGGGGCGCGAGTTATAGTTAACTCAGATAACTATAACAGCTGAATTTATCTGGTTTTGTACGAGTGAAATGTCAGGCCAACTATCATGGCCCTGTAACCTTTTTTCAGTGAATTTTTAAGGTTTTTTAAATGCTGATTCCTAACTATACCGTCCCTGTAACATTTGTTTTTTTTTTGGTGAATTTCTATGGTTTTTAAAGTAGTAGTCACGTTTGCAGAGTAGTGGAGAAAGGGGGTGGGGCCTCTGACAAGCTCTCAGGAATTCTACTATGTAGGACTTCTTGGCCCCCAAGGTTCCTCTGGAGCCAAGGGTACTTCATCCCCCAACTAGTAGTGTGCCAGGAGGCACGTTTGCAGAGTGGTGGAGAAAGGGGGCGTGCCTCTGACAACTTCTCAAAACCAAAGGGGATGATGGACGGAGTGTTGAACATTGCAAGCACTCACCCCCAGTCAACTGATCTGGGTTTAATCCATCATCATTCTTTAGCTCACTCCGCCACCCCAGTTCAGACACGGCCATATGCAAATCAGTCTGACCCTGTGCCTCATGGGAACAGTCCAGCCCGAACTGCCAAGCCATGTCTTCCCTGGACCGGAAACAAGCATCCTGGGACCGGTTTCTGGCTTACAGCCGTCATCAGCCAGGCTATCTTGAATCCAGTGGCAAAGTGAGCAAGGGACCCACGTCTGGGCATACCCTGCCAACTTAGGGCGAACATAGCAAAACCAAAGGGGATGATGGACGGAGTGTTGAACATTGCAAGCACTCACCCCCAGTCAACTGATCTGGGTTTAATCCATCATCATTCTTTAGCTCACTCCGCCACCCCAGTTCAGACATGGCCATATGCAAATCAGTCTGACCCTGTGCCTCATGGGAACAGTCCAGCCCGAACTGCCAGCCATGTCTTTCCTGGACCGGAAACAAGCATCCTGGGACCGGTTTATGGCTTACAGCCGTCATCAGCTGAAAGCCCGAAACCGGTCCTAGGATGCTTGTTTCCAGTCCAGGGAGGACCTGGCCTGGCAGTTCGGGCTGGACTGTTCCCATTGGGCGCAGGGTCAAGACTGATTTACATATGGCTGGGTCCAAACTGGAATGGCATGGTGAGCAAAAAAATGATGGATTTAGGCCCAGATCTCTGTACTGGGGTGAATGTACGACATTGTTCTGCATTCTGTCCATCAATTGTTGTTTTTGCATCTGACAACTTCTCAGAAATCCTGTGTGGAACTTACTGGAGGTAACAGGAGGGGCAGTTAGACCCCTGGGCCAACTACCCATCCTGTTACCTCCAGTAAGTCCCATACAACAGGATAGTTGAGATCTAATAGCAGGCCACGTCCGATCATCATCAACTTTATTTCGACCATAAAAGATCATAAAAGTACACAGCACATTGTTAATAAAATACAATATATTTAAAAAAGTAGTCTTGAGTAACATTAATACCATAAAAATATGTTTAAGATCACAGGGGCTAAAAATGTGGTGCGTCAAAGTGCATTTAGTGTGCCTAATCCAAAGTGCATGCCAGTATCTAGACAGGCCAAAGACCACTACTCTGCGAGTATCGGTCATCAAGGTTCTTAACACCCCAAGGTAATGGCCCGGACCGACTAGTTTGCACAATGGGATTATCCATTTTTTCCTTAATTATTTGTAATATGAACAAAAGAATAGCAGATGCACGATAGTTTCTGAACTGGCATCCCATGCGGGACAAAGTTAGTCATTAAGAACATCATTACACCACTTTATACAGAACTGCTTTGTGGGGAGGGTCTTATAACGAAACTGAAGAAATAATTTACGTGCCAGTGGGGGGACGATTTCATCTATTGTTTCCTCAAAGCAGTAAACAGATTTAAAGTTAAAAAAATTCCAAAGTCAGACGACCCTCGGTTTTTACCAGTGCTTTTCTTGATGTAGCTTCCCCAAACCTTTTTCAGCCTCGCTTATGGTATGGTGGCCAGACTTTCCGGGTTAGACTAAAACCCCTCCATCCCTAGCCTCCCCAGTAACTCTCTCAATGATCTAAACCAGGCGATCGAGGATATCGATGGTAACCTAAGGAGCTCAATTAAAGGCTCCCGGTAAGAGACAAACTCATCCACAGACCATAACCTGTGCCAGAACATTAGAAGTTTATAGTTTAATGTATGTGCTGTGTGCAAGGTCCAGATATAGGTGCACCAGCGGGTGTTGGAAGGTAGGTCCACCAAAGATCTAAGGAAACGATTCTCAATTGCAGACAAGCAGTTGGTAGTGCCAGTGCCCCACAGCTCAGCTCCATAAAGTACCCCTCCTAATACCTTAGTGTTGTAAATTTCCAGGGCTGGCGTGAGCTGTCCAGACAGTGTTTTCCTGTGTATTTTGGAGATGTGAGCAGTTTGGTGTATTAATTGCATTTTGACTTTCTCAATATGTGCAGCCCAGTTAATTGTTGGTGTCAGACGGATGCCAAGATAATCAAAGGCATCAACTCGCTCCAGATTGCTATTTCCAATTGACACCAATCTTTTGGTGGGGTTGGCCGCTCCTTTTTTAAAAATCATATATTTTGTTTTCGTCTCATTTAGCACCAACCCTCTGTCGTCACAAAACTTAATAAAATCATTTAAAAGCTGCTGTAGTCCCTGCGGTGATTTGGAAATTAAAAGCGTGTCGTCTGCAAAAAGACGAGCAGGAACTCTTTTTGCACCGATTTTTGGGGCATCGCACCCCTGTCTAAAAGATCGACAACACCATTGATAAAAAGGGTAAAAAGTGTGGGGGCTAGAACGCATCCCTGCCTTACTCCACACTGAACTGGGAAGGGATCTGTGACTTGACTGTTCTCCCCCCACCTCACCTGTGCTGTGTTGGATGAATGTAATCTAATTAAAACATCTAAAAGGTTTGTCGGCATACCCTGTTCCTTTAAAATTCTCCAAAGCCTTGCACGCGGGACTAGGTCAAAAGCGGACCGCAAGTCAACAAAGGCCACATAAAGCTTTCCTCCCTTAACTACCACTTCCTTCCAATATATGCAAAGAAGACGGAAAGCTTGATCCAAGGTACTTATCTTTGCTCGAAAGCCCGCTTGAAAGTCGCTTAAAATACGAGACTCAAGGATCCAGTCCTGTATTCGTCCTAGGATTTGCTTACAGATAATCTTCTGTAAGGAATCGATAAGGCTTATAGGCCTATAGCTGCCTGGCTTCACTCTGTCCCCCTTTTTGAAAATAGGGACAACTTCTGCAATTTTCCAAGAGGAAGGAATGGGAGTACCAGCTAAAAACGTCCCTTTTCCCCACCACTCTGCAAACTCGCCTCCTGGTGCACTACTAGTAGAGGGATGAAATCCCCTTGGCTGAGGGTCCTTGGGGGCCAACTACCCCTCCTATAACATCCAGTAATTCCCATACAGCAGGATTGTTGAGATCTGATAACAGGCCACAACCCCTTTCTCCACTACTCTGCAAACGCGCATCCTGGGGCACTACTATTTGGAGCCTTAAGTCCCCTGGGCTCTTGAGGGTTCTTGGGGGCCAACTAGCCCTCCTGTTACCTCCAGTAAGGCCCACACAGCTGGATTGCTGCGAGGTGGCCCGAGGCCATGCCCCCTTTCTCCACCACTCTGCAAACATGCCTCCGGGCGCACTGCTGCTTGGGGGAAGAAGTCCACTTTAGTCCTGAGGCAAGGGGACATCATTCCCCCACCAGCAGTTCACCGACAGGTGCGTTTACAGAGTGGTGGAGAAAGGGGCGTGGCCTCTGATCACCTCTCCACACTCCCACTATGTGGGGCTTACTGGAGGTAACAAAAGGTCTTCTTGGCCCCTAAGGACCCTCAGCAGCCAAGGGGAAGTCATCCCCCAACCAGGAGGGCACCTGAAGGTGCATTTACAAAACAGTGGAGAAAGGGGGCAAGGCCTCCTGCGAGTTGCTGCTTTCATATATTTTTTAGCAAGGCCGCATGGCACCCCCCCCTTCCCTGGACCATTTTGGGCCCTGGGGACGCCATCCGCCGGGGCCTGATCCTTTTTAAAAATGTTGTATTTCAAAAACGGAAGGGGGCCACCCTCGGCTGATTTTGGCCCCGGGGCCCCCATATCCCAGGGCCTGGCCTTTATTTACATTTTTTTAACATTACAAAGGGAGGGGGGCAGAGGGGCCCCCCTCACGGGCCTTTTTCGGCCCCGGGAACCCCATCCCCACGGGCTTGCCCATTTAAAAAAAAAAATTGTAAATAGGAGGGGGCTCCCTCCCCAGGCCTATTTGGGTCACGGGGACCCCATCCCCCGGGGCAGGCCTTCAACAATTTTTTTTCTTAGATGGGGTGGGGGGCCAGCGTGGCCCTCCCCCCTGGCCGATATTGCCCCGGTCACCCCATCTCCCGAGGTAATGGCCAGGTCGTTGGGGACCACAGGGGGAGCCTTAAGGCCCCCACGGCCCCTGCCAGCTCCCTGCCTCCTGCTGGAGCTAGCATTACTTTTGGACAGAGGGGGCTGCTGTCATGCAGCTCCCTCTGCCCAAAAGCAATTCTGCTCCGTTTCATGTAAGCGAAAGCATTTTCTATGCTCTTGCTTCCATGGAGTGAAGCAGTGTTTGCTATGGCTTGGCGTGAGCAGTGCTCCCGCAAAGCCATAACGAACTGTAATGTCCCGGGGGTGGGCACCCTGGGGCATTGCTGGAGCCAACCCTGGGGGGTGGCAGTCCCCAGGGCCATGTACGGCTCCATGAGGGGGGGCCGCGTGGCCCCTCTGCAACAAATCTTAAGCCTCGGGGAGGTGGTGGTCCCCGGGGCTGCGTGATGGTGGCTGGAGGTTTATATTTCCCTGTAAAATACTCAAATATTTTTACTAAAGCATATATACACACATATATATATATATATACATATATACACATACATACACACACACACACACACACACACACACACACACTTCCTTAAAATCCCACAACCCTTCAATCCATACCCACCCTAAAATGACCCTTACCACCCCAAAACCCCTACCCACCCTAAAACCTAAAATTACCCTTGCCACCCCAAAACCCCTACCCACCCTAGAACCTAAAATTACCCTTGCCACCCCAAAACCCATACCCACCCTGAACCCTAAAATTACCCCATATATACTTACATGTAAAACACACATACCTTTACCATTCATGCCTTTACAACAAAATTTTTTGTAAAGGCATGCGTTGTAATGGCATATGCGTTGTAATGGCATGCGTTGTGATAGCACTTGCGTTGTGAAGGCATGCTATCTAATAGCATGCGTTGTGATAGATTCGTTGTAATGGATGTTTCCCCTTCTGAACCCTGCTTCAGACAGTCTTATGACCCTGCTTTTTGACTCCTGCCTAGTAGGCTAATTGGTCTTGATCTATTTTTAGGCTTTTCCGACTTGAACTCTCCACTAGCGCTGGGACACCTCTCCGGAGGTAGCTGTGCACTCTAGAAAGGCAGTGAATTGAATGAATATATATATATATATATATATATATATATATATATATATATATATATATATTACTGTTTACATCACAGCACCTATAACTGGACCAGTCATAGGGTCCATGGTAAGAGGGAACAAAGGATCCACAGCTGGACATATCACAGATTCCCGGAAAGTCTCAGAAATGGATGACTTAACAAATAAAAGAAAAGCTGATCCGGTGATATCAAAGTAACAAACCCATTACTTAAGATATGTATGCTCAAGCATTCACATTAGACTGAGCTCAGGAACAGTGGGTCAGTACAATGTGATGCAAACTGGTCCCTGACAATAATTACCATATAATAATAAAATGGATCTTGTACCTATATTCAGGGGTGCTGTCAGTTCCAGAAGCATGATGTCCATCATGGGAGGGATCATTCCATCACTGTATTCTGGGGGTCTGTACATATTCTTAACAAAATATTTGTTGTAATTTGCTTGATTCAAACGAGTAATTCCCACAAGTACTCTAGCATCAGATAGTCTGAAAAGCAAAACATTTTGCAAATAAAAAGGTTCTCTCTCAACGCTACCTCATTGTATACTGGTTTACAATCACTAGCTACATTCTCATGAACAACAGAACATATTTTTGTTTGCATGCTTTGAGGTTTGACAGAGCAGTCATGGGTCTCAGGCTCTTCATTAAGTGAGAGCCTCATCAGCCTTCCAACCTAATCCTCCGCTTTCGGTATAGCTTCAAAGTTCCAAAACGTTGACAATTCTGTCTTTGCTAACACCACACCCCGAATAGCCTTACGTACTGGTCCATAGAAAGTTGGCAAAAAGGAACAGGAGCATATTTAAAGGTGACTTTATATGCCTGAAAATCAGGATTCCTTTACTTGCTATATAGTAAAGTAAAATCCACTTTGGCTCGCAAAACAGGGCTGCATGTCCTAGTCCAGGCTTCATCACTAATGTCAACATTCAAAATGATTTAATATTGACAGCTTTTTACATGAGTTGATTTCAAAATAATAAAATTTGCAGGAGGCTTAAGCAAACCCCCTAGTAAAACAACGATGTGCTTAATTTACAAAGATCTAAATATTTCCCACATCAGTAGCCCTCTTATTATAATTACATTTTAAGATCTCAAAATTTAGTATACAATTATCCCAAAATATATCAGATTCTTTACCTTCAGAAACACAACCTCTCCAATATGGCATTTTACTATCCAGGTTTATAGCTGTAATATTCCACAGAGACATTCATATAAAATGTAAATGTTACCTTGTGTTCACATCAACATGTCCCTAGAAGACATAATTGGGGTGCTTATAGCCATAAAGATTCTCTTGTCCAGGGAAAGTAGATTAAATATAAAGCATTCAGATACTAATGATTCAGTGTATGCGAAACAGCAAACCAGGTATGTCTTGATTTAGTGTGTATAGCGTACACTAAAGAACAAGTTACTTACCTTCGGTAACGCCTTATCTTGTAGAGACTATCTAGCAGCAGATTCCTTACCATAGAATATTTCATAGGTGTCAGACTGGATCTGTAACTTTCTGAACAATTTCCCTTTCGTGCTGGTAGGAGGCGTCATTCAGCTCCGCATAGCGTCGGCGGTGTCGTCCGTGCCAGAAGTGATGTGCGTGGAGCCTATATAGGTGCCACATTAGCAGTTCTTGACCTTTTTTCAGCACCAGAAGTACGTAGCTAAACGGAGGTGAAATGACCTGTATGCCAAGGTGAGGTCCTGAAGCATCTCTTCTATGTGGGATATGCAAATTTGCAGAACGAAGAGGGTAGGAGGGGAGGGTTGGTAAAGAATCTGTGGCGAGATAGAGTCTCTACCAGATAAGGGTCTACCAAAGGTAATTAACTTGTTCATCTGATAGAGACTTATAGCCGCAGATTCTTTACTTTAGAATAGGTACCAAAGCAATCTCTCCCTGGAGGTGGGTCTGCAGACTGTTACACCAAGAAGTAGAAGTTCTGGAGGACCAAAGGGGCGAAATGACAATCACGCCAGACCGGACTATCAAGGTAGTAGTGTTTGGCAAATGTGTGCAGCAATGCCCATGTAGCTGCCGGACAGATTTCCAGAACTGGGACTCCTCTAGCTAGCACAGTGGTCGCAGCTTTAGCTCTGGGAGCTGCTTCTTAGCCATTGCGTAGCAGATTTTAATACAGAGGACAATTGATCTGGAGATGGTTCTCTTGTGAACTGCCTTGTCTTTCTTTACACCCATAAAACCAATAAGGAGTTGATCGTCCACCTGGAAGTCTTTGGTACGATCAATGTAAAATGACAGCAATCTTTTTGAGTCCAGATGGTGGTGTCTCTCCTCTTCCATATTAGGATGAAGAGGCAAAGAAAGTAGGCAGTATGCTATTTTTATCTATGTGAAAAGGTGTAACCACCTTTGGTAAAAATGAGGTACGGGCCCAAACGACCAGCGTATCTGGGAAAAAGGTTGTGTATGGCGGGTGAACCAAAAGTGCCAACAATTCGCTAACCCTCCTGGCAGGTGTTCTAGCCACAAGGAAGACTGTTTTGTGGTCAGCAATCTCAGAGGGCAGCTGAACAAAAGTTCAAATGGTGAACACATAAGAAAGGTGAGAACTAAATTAAGATCCCACTGGGGCATTATGAAGGGTGTAGAGGGGGAACATATGTTGCAAACCTTTCAAGAAACAAGTCAAAACAGGTGACTTAAATAGAGAGGGTTGATCTGGCAGCTGCAAGAAAGATGGTATGGCAGAAAGGTAGCCTTGCTGGGCAAGAAAAAGTCAAACAGAACTTCAGACAAAGGTGCAACTGAGGATTAACAGATTTAGCAGTACATCAAACCACAAACCTATCCCATCAGCAGGCGTAAAGCATTTTGGTGGAGGGACGCCTGGCCTCCAGAATCACATCACATACTTTGTGAGGAGGTCAAACACCCTCAACTGTCCATGCATATAGATGAAGAATATGCATGTACAGGTGCAGGACCCTGCCCTGTTCCTGCTGTTACAGGAGATCCTGCCAAAGAGGCAGCCTTATTGGAAGACAGATGCTCATGCTCAGGCGTTCAGGACACCATACTCTACTTGCACAATCCTGGGCCACTTGGATGACTTGTGCCCGGTCATTCTTGATCTTATTAAGAACTCTGGACAGGAGTGGTATTGGAGGAAAGGCTTACAGGAGTCCTGAACTCCACTCAAGACTAAATGAGTCTCAGAGCGAGAGCTGCTTTGGAAACACCAACACGCAGAAATACTGTCATTGCATGCTCTTGGCAGCGGCAAATAAATCTAGCCAAGGTTCTCCTTTGAAGTCTGAAGATACCTTGCACCACCTCTGAATAGAAACACCATTCATGATCTGCAAGGCTACAATGGCTGAGTTTCGTCTGCTCAGATGGTTAGAGAGCCCACCAGATGTTGAACCACCAGGAAAATGTCCCCACACTCCAACCATGCCCAGAGAGACAGGGGCTCTTGACACAGGGTCCACGACATCACCCCTCCCTGCTTTTTGCAAAACTACATGGTGGTGGTGTTTTCAGTTAACACCTGAACTAGCCTCCCCTTGCTGCCCCTGATTGTGATCGTTTTTTCCTTTCTGTGCCCCCTTGCTGCCCCCGATTGTGATCGTTTTTTCCTTTCTGTGCCCCCTTGCTGCCCCTGATTGTGATCGTTTTTTCCTTTCTGTGCCCCCTTGCTGCCCCTGATTGTGATCGTTTTTTCCTTTCTGTGCCCCCTTGCTGCCCCTGATTGTGATCGTTTTTTCCTTTCTGTGCCTGTTTCCCGCCGCTGCGCCCCTGCGGCCCCGCCCCCTCACTGCCCATTCGCTGCCCCATTCCCTGCTCCTCCCTCCCACCTCCCCATTTATGGCGGCCGCTGCGCGGCCGGGCAGCGGACGTGCTCAGCGGGCGCGCCGCTGGCGCGCCGAAGGCGCGCCTAAGGCAAGCCCGTCTGCGCCCGTCCGCGCCGTGGCCGCGCCCAGCGCCAGACCCCCTGGTCCGGGCATCCCCCGCGCCCACCACATCAACAGACGCCGATACGACGCCAGCACCCTCCACGCACTCAACCCCGGAAAAGATCACGCCTGCTACCAGGCCACCCCGAAGCTCACCCAAGGGCCCTTCACCTGCCGGAACTGCAGCTTCGCCAGCACCCGCCCCGACAAACCACCGCCCAGGAAAGAACCCAACTACCTCAGATGCATCCTCCTCAACACCCGCTCCGCCCGCAAACACGCCATCGAACTCTGGGACCTTCTCGACTCAACCTCCCCAGACGTCGCATTCCTGACGGAGACCTGGCTGAATCCTGCTTCAGCCCCCGACATCGCCATTGCCATCCCGGACGGATACAAGATCACCCGCAGGGACCGCACCAACGGAGTCGGAGGAGGCATCGCCATCGTCCACAGGAGCACCCTCAGAGTCTCAACCAACACCGACGACACCCTCAGCACCGCCGAACACATGCACTTCCAGATCCACACCGATCCCAACACCACCCTCAGAGGAACCCTCATCTACAGACCCCCGGACCCCGACCACAGTTCAGCGATTCCATCGCTGACTTCGTCAGCACACACGCCATCGCCTCCACGGACTACATCCTCCTCGGGGACCTGAACTTCCACCTCGAGAACAACAAGGACACCAACTCCACCACCCTGATCGACAACCTCGCCACCCTCGGACTCAGACAGCTCGTGACTACACCCACCCACGCCGCCGGCTACACGCTAGACTCCATCTTTTCCGCAAGCCCACACATCTCCTTCAACCACACCTCCGAACCCCACTGGACTGACCACCACTGCATCCACTTCACCTACAGGAAGCCCACCACGCACCACCGCACCGAACAAATGCCTCGCCGCTGCTGGAGCAGAGTCACGGAAGACCAGCTAACCACAACCCTCGCCCTGAGCCCACCCGCCGAACCCTCCGACCCCGACACCGCCGCCCGCAACCTCAGACAGTGGATCGACGACTGCGCCAACACCCTCGCCCCGCTCAAGAATCCGCCCAACAGCCACACCAGCAAGAAAGCCACCTGGTTCACCGAAGACCTCCAGGCCTCCAAACGAACATGCCGAAAACTGGAGAAGATCTGGCTCCACGAACGGACAGCGGACAGCTACGCCGCCCACAAGAGCGCCACCCGCAATCACCATCACCTCATCAGATCCGCCAAAAGGGCCTCACTCAAAGACCGCCTAGACAACAACACACACAACAGCAAAGAGCTCTTCAACATCGTGAAGGAACTCTCCAACCCCAGCTCCAACACCAACGACATCCAGCCGTCGCAAGACCTGTGCGACTCACTGGCCACCTCCTTCCACCGCAAAATCGCCGACATCCACGACAGCTTCAACACCACGACCGCCCCGGCAACCACCGAGACCACTGCCCCCACAACCACCAACCGCCTGCTCTCCTGGACCAACATCAACGACGAGGACACCAGCGAGATCATGAACACCATCCACTCCGGTTCACCGCTAGACCCGTGCCCTCACCACATCTTCAACAAAGCCAGTACAGCCATCGCGCCCCATCTCCGGAAAATAATCAACATCTCCTTCGAGACAGCAACCTTCCCGGAAAGCTGGAATCACGCCGAGATCACCGCCCTACTCAAGAAACCCAAGGCAGACCCCAAGGACCTCAAGAACTTCCGACCCATCTCTCTGCTCCCGTTCCCCGCGAAGGTCACCGAGAAAATCGTCAACAAACAACTGACCCGCTACCTCGAGGAGAACAACATCCTGGACCCTTCCCAGTCCGGCTTCCGCAGCAACCACAGCACCGAAACCGCCCTCATCGCAGCCACCAATGACATCAGGACCCTGCTAGACAACGGAGAAACAGCAGCCCTCATCCTCCTGGACCTATCAGCCGCCTTCGACACGGTCTGCCACCACACACTACAAACACGCCTTCACGACGCCGGGATCCAAGAGAAGGCCCTGGACTGGACCACATCCTTCCTTTCCGGCAGAACACAAAGCGTCCGCCTCGCCCCCTTCCGATCCAAGGCCACCAAGATCATCTGCGGCGTACCCCAAGGCTCCTCCCTCAGCCCAACGCTGTTCAACATCTACATGGCACCCCTCGCCCACGTCGCCCGACAGCACAACCTCAACATCATCTCCTACGCCGACGACACCCAGCTGATCCTCTCCCTCACCAAAGACCCTCACACCGCCAAAGCCCACCTCCACGAAGGAATGAAGGCCGTCGCCGAATGGATGAGGACCAGCCGCCTGAAGCTGAACTCGGACAAGACGGAGGTCCTCATCCTTGGTTCCAACCCTTCAGCCTGGGACGACTCCTGGTGGCCAACATCACTGGGAACAGCCCCGCCACCCACCGACCACGTACGCAACCTAGGGGTCATCCTCGACCCCACCCTCTCCATGACTAAGCAGGTCAACGCCGTTTCCTCATCCTGCTTCAACATCCTCCGAATGCTCCGCAGGATCTTCAAGTGGATCCCCACCGAAACAAGAAAAACAGTCACCCAGGCCCTCGTCACCAGCAGGCTGGACTACGGAAACGCCCTCTACGCAGGAACGACGGTTAAGCTCCTGAGACGGCTGCAACGCATCCAGAACGCCTCTGCACGTCTTATCCTCGACATCCCCCAACGCAGCCACATCACACCCCACCTGAGAGACCTGCACTGGCTCCCTGTCAACAAGAGGATAACCTTCAAGCTCCTCACCCACGCACACAAAGCACTCCACAACTCCGGACCAGCCTACCTCAACAGACGACTCAGCTTCTACACCCCCACCCGCCAGCTCCGCTCGACCAGCCTCGCCCTCGCCCACAGTCCCCCGCATCCGGAAAACGACCGCCGGCGGCAGATCCTTCTCCCACCTCGCCGCCAAGACCTGGAACACCCTCCCCACCAACCTCCGACAGACCCAAGACCTACTGGCCTTCAGAAGACTCCTCAAGACCTGGCTCTTCGATCAGTAGCAGCACCACCCTCCTCTTCCCCCAGCGCCTTGAGACCCTCGCGGGTATGTAGTGCGCTTTATAAGTGACATGATTGATTGATTGATTGATTGATAGAAGGAAGAATGCCTTTCAATGCCGGGCAAATTGCTCTTAGTTCCAACATGTTGATATGGAGTTGTGACTCTACCGGAGACCAGAGATTTCAGACCTCCACCTCACTCAGATGGCTGCACTAACCCAGAAGTGATGCAGCAGTCAGCACTGTGAGCTCTGGATGGGGATGAGAGAGGGGTCTAGCATTGACCCAATCGCAGTTCATGAGCAACACTGCAGATCTTTTTGCAGTTCCCTCCAATATCTGGACCAAGTTGGAGAGATTCCCTTGATGCTTTGTCCACTAGGACTGCAGATCCCACTGCAGAGCCCGTATATGCCAACAGGCATGTTTTACCAGCAGGATGCAGTAGGCTATGAGACCCAGAAGCCTCAGAGTCCATCTTACTGAAATCCAAAATAGAGGCTAATACAGAATCATAGCCCAAACGTCATGGACTCACTGTTCCGGAGGATAAGCCCGATACTGGAGAATAGCTCCGATGAAAGGGAGAGTCTGAGCAGGAGTCCGGTTGACTTTGCCATGTTGATAGTTAACCCCAGCAAATGTAGGAAGTCCACCATAGTCTGGAGGTGGGAGACAGCTGCTTGGGGCGATCACACCTTCAACACCCTGTAGTCAAGGTAGAAGGCTGGAAATGCTGACCACTGCAGTTGTGCTGTAACCACCACCATCACCTTGGTGAACATCTGAGGGATGCTGTTAAGGCCAAAGGGGAGAACAGAGAAATGATAATGCTCTTGGCCTACCGTGGACCGCAGGTAATCCCTGTGGGGAGGCAGGATGTTGATATGGAAGTAGGCGTCCTGGAAGTAGGCGTCCTGTAAATCCAGCGCTACCATCCACTTCAAGATCAAGGACAGACAGTACCTGAGCCAAAGTGAACATTTTGATTTTTTCTTTTTTCAGGAAAAAGATCTAGGATAGGACTGAGGCCTCCACCCTTTTTCGGCACCAGGAAGTAGTGGAAATAGTAACTACGACCTACTTCTGATGCTGGCACCCTCTCAATAGCTCCTTTGGCTAGAAGAGCTAGTACTTCCTGTTGCTAGAGTGAAAGGTGGTCCTCTGTCAGCCGTTCATTGGACGGTGGCAAAGGTAGAGGGATTAGTTGGAAAAGGTAGGGCATAGCACCCCTGGGCAATCTTTAGCGCCACATTTGTCTGAAGTGATTTACCTCCATTGGGACAGATGGTCCCGAATATTGCCAGCAACTGGGTGCCCATGAAGATAGGCAGGCAAACTAAAGAGGCTTTGAGGTTGCAGCTGCCAGGGAGGGTGGAGAGGGGCAGACCTCTGACTCTGGTTCCCACAAGGCTTGTGGAATCTGCACCTGCTGTCATGAATGGACTGTGATGTTTGCTGGCCGTTGTAGGTAGGGAGAAAGTATACAGCTGATAGCTCCTACCATAGCAGCGGAATGCGGGTCATGGTGAGGCCCACTGACCTAGTGGCAGCCCTACTGTCTTTGAAAAGCTCAAGTGCCAAATCCACCTTATCGCCATTAAGGCGAGTCCCATTGAAGGGTATGTCCATAAGGGATGCCTGGACATCCCCCAAAAAGTCAGTAGAACTCAACCAGTTGTCAGGTGTTTGGCAATTGAACATGTCAGGTGTTTGGCAATTGAACATGTCCGGCGTTCACATTAAGTTGGTCTAAACAATGGATTTGGTTCTAATCATGAGCATGGAATAAAGACATATGCTAGATGCCAAAATTAACTAATTTTCAACATTTTTGTGAGGATAGTATAGTCTCTCTTCCTTTATAAGGACCTATTTGAGGCTGATAAGTGTGTTGGAGTTTACACAGTACAGGGGCACACACAGGCAGCACTTTTTGATTCAATCTGGATGTTGTTTCCTCAGTTTTACAGGAAAGCTGCCAATAATGAGAAAGTGAGGAAGTTGGTGAGCAACAGCCAAGTAGCTCGTGGTGGTTGCTTATGTGAGGATCTTCCTATATTTGTACAAACTTTCACACAATCTTAGTGAATGGGATTGATGTGAACATTCTTTGTCACGTGAACTGACAAAAGCATCACACGCAGGGCATTGGGGTAGTCTCCAAATATAATTATTGGAACTGAACCCTTCCATACTACAAGAATTAAATTGGTATGGGTTTAACTTAAGAATCGAGCATACAGTGTGACTGTGTTGAAGAGCTCTATTGTTTATTCACTCCAGAAAACAAACCTGGTAAGGGTCTTTTAACTTGTGTCATACCAAGATCTAGTCCAGTGGGACGAAACCTTCAAAATCTCATACCCAGGTGATTGCACACTGTAGCTCACTTTGTATTAAGTAACTTTTACAAAGATTGCGGGACTTTTAAGGCACATTAGAAAGGACTAAAATTGCCAGCTGTGGTTAACTGAATCCCTAAAAGGCATTTAACAACCTTCAAAATGGCTTTCTGTACAGCCCTGCTTCCACCCGAAAGGTAGATGGACCCAGATATTGCCACCATTTGAAACTGACATTTGATTACCAGCGACTTCGACATTAGCTTTGTTACCCATTGACTACTATTAAAAATAGTTTTAAGAAATTCTTTGCTTTAGAACAATTTTCACATTTTTTATGTTATGGATGAGCTCCAGATGAGGATGGATAGTGGTCAATCAGCATTTCTGGTATTACTGGATCTGTCAGCCGCTTTTGACATGGTCAATCGCAAGACACTACTGGCAACACTAGCTACGAGTGGAGTTGGCGGTATGGCATTGAAGTGGATGAGTACATATCTGTCCGCTCATTGTCAAGTGGTTTCTTTTACACCTTATTGCTTGTTTTTTTTAAGCAATTGAGCGGGGAGTTACACAAGGGTCGGCACTTAGTCCGATTCTTTTTAATATTTACATGCAACCTTGGATTACACTCATTAAATCCTGTACATCAAGCTTGTCAACAATGCTGATGACACGCAATTCATACTGTCTCCAGAAAGCAGTAAGCCTGATGCACTGGACTCCTTTTACAACTGTCTGAAAGACATCATCGATTGGCTTAGTAATAATTCTTTAAGATGCAATTGGGACAAAATGGAGTTCTTCTGTTGTGCAGCCAGTAAAGTCCCCATGAAACTCCCAATGAAATTCTGGCAATTGGCAAAAGATGATGAACTAAAAGACTTGCAGACACTCCGCAACCTGGGGGTTACCTTTACATAAGTAATCTATGGAGAGCCATGTTAAACAAATTGCAGCTACCTCCTTTGCACTTCTTCTGAATTTAAGGAAAGTCCTGCCGATGTTACCCCTTCAAGCCAAAGCACTGACTGTGCGAAGTGTCATACTAAGCAGGCTGGATTACTGCAATGCTCTGCTAATAGGAGTACCAGACAATTTGGTAAACTCTGTACAGAGTTCAAGCAGCAACTGCTAAATTAGCATTAAATAGACCAAGAATATCCTCCTCCTCCAGAGCTTTGAAGGAACTCCACTGACTTCCAATAAAGTAAACAATAGCCTTTAAATCACTCTGCATAGTCTTTAAAGTGCTCCAGAGTAAAGGCCTTATACCACTGCAAAGTTAAAAAGTTGTCCCAAAGAGGAATCTTCGCTCAGCAACCGAAGATCTTATATGTATTCCAAAATTCCAGGAAACAAGACAGGGTGGTCGAGCTTTTACGGTCAAAGCGGCACAGCTTTGGAATAAATTACCTGCCCCTATGAGGACTACTACTGACTTACTGCATTTCAGGAAAGCCGTACAAATTTGGCTTTTCCCTAGTAGTCTGTAATCACTGCTCTGGCCATGTCGACAGCAGTTTCTTCTCAGTAGAGGTTTAGCACCAGGATACCTGCTAGGCGACAGTGCACTCTATAAATGAATACAATTATGCTATCTAGTTAACCCATTTTATACTTTATGAAATTTGGTTTGGAGCTTGCATAATTCTTTAACTTGTTTTTCAGTTGCTGATCCGGTCACTCCACTTTGACACTACCTGTGTAAGACTCATGGGAAACTGTGTTAAACAGTAAGAGATGAATATATTAGAATGCTGTGGTGTGCCTTCCAAGGCATGGAGTTTTACTGGCAAAGGTTCAGTGAGGTAAATCAGTTCTAGGGTTGTTCGAGAGCATGCTTACCTGACTTCACAGTGTGCAGCCGTTAGAACATACGTAGGTGATATAATGCAACCACCACATATGTGCTTCCCTCTCTTTGTCTGTAGGCTGACCATCCAAGGAAATGAACTGGGGCACGCGTCCCAACCACCAATCAGTCTGGGGTTGTGCATTTCACCTGCTTGCACACTTCTTGTGGTCCTCACGCTGCAGTTTTCGTTGAGTATGAGCTGTCCCTCTGCACTTCCACAGACACCTGAAACACAAGGTATTAGGTGAGGCACTTGGTTTCTTCTCCAGCAACTCAATACACAACTTTTTTTTTTAAAGAAATCTGGTCCACTTTGTCCCCACTCTAAAATGATTTAAGTTTTGACAAAGGTTGTTTTGATTGTGTATCCCAAAAACCCTTATGTTTATGGGAATATCAAAGAATAATATTAAATGTTATACAAGTCATAAGGGCACATGAAAAACTCCTACAACTGGTCAAGTGCACCCATCTTAAAACTCAACAAATATTCTAATGCGCTTTTGAGTTTTGTTATATTTGTAGTGTTTTACACTAAAGTTAATATGCAGCTGAAATTATTTATTGCACAATACCACTGTCCGAGATCCACCTTACAAAAATCAACACCTTTCAAATACACTCTGCTCTCAAGACAGAGGACACTTGCTGACCTATTCCATAGCAGTCTGCCAGTACGGATAGCCATGCCCACTGCGGCCAGGACTGACAGAAGTGGTGCCCTAGAAATAATAACCGATGCAGGAGCGCGGTCGTGACCAGACCTCTCCTTCTGCAAGTACATGTCCATCTACTCACAGTGGACATGACATGGGGATCGCCTCCAAAGCAGTACATTTTAACAGATTCGAATCAGCAAAAGAAAATGCTGTCAATAAGAACCATGATGACTACAGATTATCTGGCAGTGGAAACTAGTTTTTAATTCCAGGCCTTTGAGCGGCAAAAACATCCTACTAGTCAAAAGTGGCAAACCTGACTCAAAGTAGTGCTTGATGAAGGTGAGTGGAGTGACTTCACTGCCAGTAGTAGAAGATTGTATACTGAGTGAATAAGACCTGATGATAGAAGGCAAATGTACATGAATAGACAAGGGCCGAAGGTGTATAGGAGAGTTAGCTAATAAAATAGAAGCCATCATAAGAGGGCATAATAAAAAGCAGTTGAACACATGAACTAAGGTCCAATATTGAGATTCTAATGGAAAGTAGTTAAGTAAAGATAAGGAAAATACTTTGGACCATTTAAGTAAAGTCGTGCTCAAGGTATCCCCAAACCTGAATCACAAGCAAGACCTTTCATGGAAAGAGTGTTCAAAAATGTTATTTTGTGATATTTTTAACTCAGTCCAAAAAGCATGATTCACAGTAGAGATCACCAGTGAGACTAAACTCTTCTGGGGTTTTTAGTCTCTAGACAGGGATACATTGGCATGCAAAGTAAACTCTATTCAACTAGAGAAGTAGAGCATATGCAAGTCCATGGTGATAATCTTAAATCGATGTTTTGGTATCAAATATATATATGAACTAAAATGAAAACGTTCATTTTTTTGAAAGGGAAACTATTAAATAGAAAAGTTTGTGCATTTTCGTAACAGGACAAGCTGAGGTTTGGGGACATATCGCCCATATATATTCAGAGTTGATATCGGAGTGATAATCACTCTACCGTCTAATGGCAGTCAGTAAAATTGGTATAACTAGTCTGATTTCCAAGCGTGTAAGGTCTCTGTAACCAGATTAAAAACAATAACTTTGCTATAGGCAACTAAACATAGCAGGATTTGTGTATTTATATTTTTCACTTTTAAAGAGTTTGAGTCATAACATTTGATTGGCTATCTGCTTAGAAGGGCAGAATTGAAAAACAAAGAAAGCGAAATGTAGAAGTGAACATCTGTTATGAAAATGTTTCGAACCTTTGAAACTGCAATTTCTAAACTGAGTGCATCGCCTCAGTCATTTTGGACATTTTTTGGTGGCAAATTATGTTGAAAATGAACGTTTACCATTATTATCTCAAAATTGTCTTGGACAGGTGAACCAAAAAACCCATAGCAGTCATGTTTGCACACCTGCAATATTTGTCGAAAGATCTTGCAAAACATAAGGTTTTATAGCAATTTATGTGAAAATTGTGCAGTAAAATGTATTATTTTGGGGGCGTGGCTTGGCGCGTGAAGATGGCGGTCGCACTCTAAGAGTGCTCCTGGACCCCTCCGTCATCCGCCCAAGATCCGCCCGTCCTTGCACTCATCCAGCCTCACAGCCCGCTGCCATCTCCTCACCGCATCGGCGGACATTGATTTCCAGCCGCAGAGCGCCCCGTGGCCCTGCGATTTCGAGATAGACGCCGGCGGCGTGCCCTCGCCTACAAGATGGTGACCTCCGTGCCTTGAATCGCGGCACACAAACTCACCGGAGGGTGCAGCCCAGATCCATATCATCGTGGCCGGGATTGCAGGGGTGGCCTGTAGAGCTACGACGAGGCACCCGTCACAGGCGCACCGTGGACCTCCTTTGGTCGAGCTGGCGCCCGGCCACCACCTGATACCCGCGTGAAGCTCCCTCTCCCGGTTGGCCCTGACCCTGCCTTGGCGGCCTGTTGCCGGCACTTCCCTGCCTAGCCCCCGGCGTGAGGCCCGGCCTACCTGCTGCGCGGCCCCGAGTGCGAGCGGAGGCAGCCTGAGACGGCCGAGTCTGGTCCGTTGGCTCCCGTGTGGTGAGCGGTGGTGTCGGCCTCCCTTTCGGGCGGCGGAGACGACGTCTGCTGTCAGCCAGGATCCGGCTGCAACCGGCGATCTGTGGTTCCCACATCTTCCCACGGGAGGCCGTCCGACACCCGATGTGCAAAGGCCTGGAGCCCTGGTGAGTGCACTAGCGACAGGGGGGGGGGGCTGGGACTGCGCTGAGAGGTGCCCCCCCGCGCGCTCTGGGCTGCCTGCCTGCTGGGAGGGTGGAATCGGCTGCTGGGTCGTGCAGCGCGGGGTTCCGGGCCCCCTCCACCACTCCCGCTTACCTGTCCTGTCCCGCAGTGCTGCTTTGGTCCCCGCCGGACCCCATAATAGAGCACACGCCGTTGACCTGGGGGCCTCGGACCCGCCTCTGGCGCCGGGATCGCCTGGAGAGGGAGTGGAGCAGGCCGCGAGCCACGAGCGGCGCGGTGTCCTGGGAGAGGGCCCCCTCCACACACACCCCCCGTCTCTACCTGGCTCCTGCGGCTCCCGGTGGCGGATCACTGGCCCTCCATTCCAGGGGCCCTGCTGTTGCCCTCAAAGACCTGGCTCCTGTGTCGCTGCTGCTGGTAGGGGGCCGCCAGAGACAGGAGTGGGAGTAGCTGCATCCCTTGACTGGAGTGGAGTCTGAGGGCCCGGCCCCTAAGGACTGTTAACTTTGACGGCGGCGAGGGCTTGTGATTCGCCCCCTCCCCTGTGGCTGCTGTGGATCCGAGGGTGTGCGATTGCGGTCTGTGACAGACAAGTGCCTCCTGGAGGGATTCGGCCGTCGCAGCGGAGGGTGTGGGGCCCTGCCTCTCCTCTGGCCACCAACGTTGCTCTGGCCGATTCAGGGGGATCCACGCTAGCATTCTCGCAGGAGGGCCCGAAGGGTTCTGCTGGGGCAAGTCTCGGCCGTCGATCGGGTGGCGGGGGGGCGGGTAGCCGCCCTCCCCTCTCCTCATCCTCCTTTTCTCCTTCTCTCTCCCCCCCGCCTGACTGCCTGAGGGCCGCTTGGCTATCCAGCCCTGCTCAGTGAACGCCATGGGTAGAGATCGGGGCCCCAAAACCCCAGCCACGCAGACCAAAATGGGCAGGTTCACAACTACGGACCCTGGGGCGACCGGAGGAACCGCGGATAAAGACACCCCCTCCGCTACAGACTTGACCACTATCCTTCAAGCCATACACACCTCGCAATCCTCGATGGAGGGCAAGATTGCGGAAGTCCGGGTCGATATGACCCTTATCCGGCAAGACCTCCGCAATGCTACGTCCCGGATTAAGGAGGCGGAATTCCGCTTATTCACCTTAGAGGTTGATGTCCACCAACTCAAGGACCAAGTTGCTCGCCTCCAGACGCATACCCAAGAGCTCCATCGCCGGGCCGAAGATGCCGAAAACAGGTCCCGGCAAAAAAACCTCCGCCTGGTGGGGTTTCCAGAGGGCACGGACAGGGCCGGGCGGCTGACTTCACCGAGCGTTGGCTGCGCTCATGGATGCCTGAGGGTTCCCTCTCCCAGTGGTTCGCGGTGGAGCGTGCGCATCGTTCTCTTGCACCCAAGCCACCACCGGGAGCACCCCATAGACCGATAATACTGCGGATCCTCAACTTCAGGGACCGGGACTCCATTCTGGCCGAAGCCCGCAAGCAGCGACGCCTCCAATATGAGGGTCAAACGATCATGGTCTTCCCGGACTACACTCGAGAGGTTCAGGGCCAACGTCGCTCGTTTGGTGAGGTTAAGCAAAAGATGCGTGCCCTCAACCTCCAATATAGGCTCCTCTTCCCGGCCCGCCTCCGGGTCGTGTTTCAGAACAAGACCCTCTTCTTTGATTCCCCTGAGGAGGCCTAGGCATGGGTCACGGAGGAACGCCCCACATGGCTTAACACTCGGAGTCCATCACCCCCTGGCATGCCTGCCCCTCAACCACAGTGTCTCGCAGGAGACGGGGCCAGAGACGGTCCCGTTCAGACTCACCATTGGGTCCCTCTCGTCATCCAACGTCCAGAGCGCCCCCTGGGGATCCCCGTGCTGGGCGGAGGGCTGGCTCTTCAGGCCGCTCGGATCCCGGGAACGCCTCGCCCCGCCCATCGCTGTTGGATCTGGTGGACACGGACCTCTCCCGTAGCCCGATTCTCCCCACGGGGCCTTCTTGAGCCTGCCATGACCTTCCTGCTGCGGCCAGTTCTGCAATTTGAGGCTGCATATTAACTTATAGTGCTCGACTTCCCGATGGACATTGCCACTGAACATCCTGCTATGAGGAGGGGTCCTCCACGATTCTCCATTCCCAAGCGTTTTAGTTTGGTCTTCTTTGTGTTTCCTATTTAGGGCGACAGATGCTTCCGTTCCTGAAGTGTAGGGAGGAGGGGGGAGGGAGTGGGATTGGGGGGGGGAGGGACCGTTGTCCCGGATTTTTGGTTGTTTCCTCTGTTTAATGCACTAACATTCCTTTCCAGCAGCAGAGCAAGCGCGTCGAAATCCAGCACTGTAGAGTTGCACCCACTACCTCGTACAAATACACCGCTTCACCCACACCTACCACCCACACTGGGGGACCGATCATTTGCCCGCTTTCCCTATGTCTGACAAATATGCCGGGGCGGCATCGCTCCACATAATGTCTTGGAATGTTAATGGCCTGCTAGATAAGGTCAAGCGCACAGCGGTCCTTCGATATGCCCAGCGCCACACCGTAGACATCTTGTTGCTCCAAGAAACCCACCTGGTAGGCAATCACTGTCCTTTCCTGGCGCGATACGGTTATGGCGGAGTCTGGCACTCGGGTTTTACTCGAGGTTTGACAGGGGTGGCCGTCCTGGTGCGCCGTGCCCTTCCATACGTGGTGCGTAGGGTGACTCATGATCCTCAGGGCTGCTTTGTCATCTTGGAGGGGAGCCTTGGGGACCGACCTCTGAACCTGCTCACTGTATACTCTCCCCCTCCCTGCTGACCTCTACACTTCAACGTTTCGCCACCCTGGTTGCTGCTTTGCCCCAAGGGATGACCATCATTGGGGGAGACTTCAATGCTGTTATGGACCCAAACCTTGACACTGCTAAGGCCCCCTCAACCTCTAGAATCACGCACTCTAATCTCCTGTCGAACTGGGCCGCCGCTCAAGGCCTCGGGGATGCTTGGAGACTTTGGCACCCGACGACTCGATTGTACACCCACACATCGGCATCCCATCACACGCATGCACAAATAGATTACGTTTTCATGCCAGCCCTGGACTGTCGAGCAATTCGAGATATCGCCATCCTCCCCAGGGGTTTATCGGACCACTCTCCAGTGGCGATCCGGCTGAGTAACCTCCCTGAATCTTCGCGCCCGATTTGGCGGTTAAACGCCTGGTTTCTCCAGGACAAGGCATTTAGAAACCAAGTGGGCGACGAGCTTCGCCAGTACTTCACCACCAATCAGGGCTCGGTTCTTTCTCCTGGCACCCTATGGGAGGCTGGTAAGGCCACCATCCGGGGCTTCGCCAAGGGCCAGCTCAAACTCCAGCGTACGAAGCAGGACTCCCGACTCACGCTCCTGGAGGCCCAGGCTGTCCTACTTGAGGCCCACCCTCCGGAGGACAGAACTGCAGCCCAAGATAGGAGGCTAGCGTTCCTAAGGGACGAGATTAAGCAAGCCTCCCTGGAGGCCGCTAAGTTGTTGTGGAGGTCCTCTGTGGCGTGAGTATACGGATGGGGAGATAAAAATGGGAAACTCCTCCACCGTCTTGCCACATATCCCATGGCCAATCGTATCATTCCCGAGGTGCTTGATTCGAACGGAGTGATCCAACGAACCCCAGTGGCAGTGGCCCATTGTTTTGCCACATACTACGCCAATCTTTACTCTGCACAGCCTCCCAGTCTCTCACTCCCAGAACTCCTTTGGCGCGAACGGTTCCCTCTTCCGCGACTCAGCGAACCTGAGGCGGAGGCGCTGGATGCCCCGATCACTCCAGAGGAGATCAACAATGCCATATCACGCATGGCTGCCGGTAAGACGCCAGGGCCGGACGGACTCCCACAGGAGTTCTACGCGTCATACCAAGACACGCTGGTTCCCCACCTCCTAGAAATATATCAGGAGGCGGTTGAATGCGGCTCATTCCGCCCCGAGACGGACACGGCCACCATCGTGGTGATCCCCAAGTCTCAGCCTCCTTCGAAGTATTGTCCTGACTACCGCCCCATTTCTCTTATAAATTCGGAGCTCAAAATAGTTGCCTCTGTCCTGGCTAACCGCATGAGACCGTACCTGGCCAAACTGGTCCACCCCGACCAATGCGGATTCATGCCCCTCCGGGGAACCAGACATTGCCTTAGACACCTCCACCTGGCTTTAGCAAACCGACAACAGCTGACCCCATATTTATCCCTTCTTCTCGTGGATTTCGAGATAGCATTTGATTCGGTGGACTGGCGATATCTAGAGGCGGTGTTGACCGCAATGGGGTTCGGTGCTCCCTTCCGCAGCCTGGTCAAGACATTATACTGGAAGCCGCGGGCCCAGGTACTAGTCAATGGAGCCCTGTCCCGCCCCTTTCCCGTCAGAAGAGGCACGAGGCAGGGATGCCCCCTCTCGCCCCTCCTCTTCGCGTTGGCGATGGAACCCTTTGCCAGCCTTGTTAGAGCTGACGAACTCATCATGGGATGGCGGTGGCCGGGCTTAGAGGAGGACAAGATCGCCCTTTACGCAGACTACGTTCTGCTATTTTTAGCAGATCCAGCCCAGTCGGGACCCCGGTGTCTCCGGGCCCTGAGCCTTTTTGAACAAACCTCCGGTCTTCGATTGAATTCGACTAAATCCGTCCTCATCCCCCTTCACCTCTCGAGGGAGTGCTTTGATTGGCAGTCGTCGATACCTCTTCGGCAACAGTCCTTTAAATACCTGGGGATCTGGGTCGCCCTCCTCCCCGACCTCACCTGGTCACTCAATGTCACCCCGCTGGTGAAAAAGGTTGGTGCTGACCTCCTCAAATGGCGGACACTGGCATTGAACCCCATGGGCAGAATAGCTCTATTCAAAATGATGGTTCTGCCCAGATTCCTTTACATGCTCCAGAATTCAGACCTCTCCTTCTCACGAGCATAGTTCCGCGAGATGGACAGCTTGGCTATCATGTTCTTATGGGGAGGTCGAAGGCCTTGGCTGGTCCTCACCTAGTGCCGGATTCCACCCTTCGATGGCGGACTGGGGATGACTAATCTATACCTCTACTACCTAGCTACATGGCTCCTCACTTTGCATGACTGGTTTAATGGGGGCTGGTCAGATCCGGCATACCGCCTGGAACTCCACACCATGGGCTTACACAGCATTCAGGGGATGCTGTATGGGAACACCATTTCCCAAACTATGCCTGAGGTTACACATGTGGGGTGCTTTTGGCCTGGCGGGCTTCTCTGCGCCATACCCGCTGGTTGAGTAAACTGACCCAATATACCCCATTGTGGAGGGGCACTTGGCTCCCAGAGGTCGCCAACCTCTCTGGTTTTCGGGCATGGGATCTCATTGGTATTTCACAACTGGGGGATGTATGGAGTGGGAACCACATACGCACCTTCCAAGATTTGCAGACCCGATACTCCCTTCACACCTCCCAGTTTTATCAGTACTTGCAGTTACGCCACGCCCTCCATTCTCATATCTCAGAAGTCACCTCCCTGCTGGAATATAACCCGCCCGAAGCACAGATCATGACCGGTAATTTGGGGAAGGGGGGGGGGTAGGAGGATCTCCCGTATTTATCGCTCCCTTACCAACACCCCCAACACACTATTCCAACTCAGGGACAAATGGGAGGGGTGGCTCGGGTCCTTGGACGCCGCCGACTGGAGGGACGCATTAATGGCTCCCAAAACAGTCACAGCCTCAGCACGGCTCCGCCTAGTTTAGGTATATTACCTCCACGCTGCTTATCTCACGCCGATGCGCCTCCACCGAGCTGGGCTTCGGCCCGATGCATCCTGTCCCCGCTGCAGCAACCCACAAGCCGATTTCTATCACATGGTATGGCTCTGCTCCGTAATTGCGTGCTACTGGGAGTCAGTGACGGGAGAGCTTACTGAGGTTCTGGGATGGGAGGTTCCCCTTAACCCAATGAATCTGCTCCTGGGTATCACCGAGGGGTTGGATGGTTCCAGGGCTGAAAAACTCTTTCTGAACACGGTATTGATGGTGGCTAAAAGAGACATTGCGGCCAACTGGCTGAACTCGGCTGCGCCCGCCATGGCGCGCTGGCGCAGGGGGGTGGACTGGTGTGCGGCACAAGAACGACCCCTGTACGAGGCTAGGGGATGCCCGAAAAAGTTTCGCAGAATGTGGGGCAAATGGGTCGGGGTGATAGAGGACTGATACTTTCGCAGAACAACCAAGGACTGGGGTGGGTGCAGCAATGTCTTCTCCTTGCTGATCAACTCATGTATGTTGGTGCTCTATTGCTACATTTTTGCTCTGCACTGATAACTGTGTACAATGCTGGTATTGTTCTTTCCTGTAGGTCTCAAAATTAATAAAAATTTGATTATCAATTTTTTTAATTATTTTATCCCAATTTTAAAACTTTCTTTGGGGGAGGGGCGAGAACCTCTGCCCCGAACTGCTTATAAGGATTTCTCGTTCACTCACTTTGGTGTGGGTGTTACCTACGACTATAAAAGATCTCAAGCCGTCACTCTTAGGGTACTTCATCTCACTCGAAGCTTCATACCATCACGTGTAAATCCATCATTTATAAAACCATCTTCAGCCATTTTTGTACTTACGAGGTGAGCTATTTGGTGTATTACTCTTCCCTCTTAGCGTCGACTCTGCACTGACTTCTGTACACGTGCTCCTGAAGCCACGATCCCCCACTGACCTATCAGTCTCAAAATGCAGAGTCAAGTAGTTGCCAGTTGACCTCAAGGTGATGCCATTTTCATTGCCACAAAGGTTTCCTGCAACAAAAAAAAACAGCTTCTGCCGTGTATTCAGTATAACAAATGACAATTTTAGCAGACTCAGAAGCCTAGCAGTATATTTTTTCATCTATTAGTATCCATCCATGTATGAAATGACCGGACACTTCAGAGGGAAGATGACGCCACTCGGGGTGATGCATGCATATTATTTTATTCACTAAGGTAAACTATCCCTCCCTCCAAACTCCGGACGCGTTTCAACAAGTCCTCTGCTCTCGTTCATAGACTATACTAGGCCTTTTTTCTTTATTTCCGGTTTATACAGGGCTTTAAGTGGGAGAAAAAAAAACTGGGGGTGCTCTAAAAGGGGCGGGGCAAACCTCTTAAAGGGGTGTGGCCTATCCAAGTAGGGGCGTTGTCTAAATAAAGATATGTATGGCCGGTGCTCAGACCCGGACAACTTAAAGCCCTGTTCTTACTGATCTGTGTGCCCTCTAACTTTTCGCTAAAAAGAACTTTATGCATTCATTTGACATAAATGACTAGCACATTTTACTCTGGCCACATCCCTGACTTTAAACATGTCTTCACTTTAAGTCTCCTCCAGATGGTTGGTGGAAGCATGTCGCAGAAAGAAAGCACACACCAGAAATGGGTATCGATTTCATTTATACCAACCAGCATAACTTCTCAAAATTATTATGTTTTAAGTCAAACAGTGAAATCCCCCAGGTTAAAGAAACTGACGAGTACAACATCTGCACGTCTATTAGACTGACTGACCTGCCTGTTGAGCAGTGCAGAGTGTGGGGCATTTAAGAGGTGTTCTTATGTTTTGAAAGAGAGGGCTGGTAATTACTAAAATATGTTCGGAACTATAATCTTCCACCGTCATGCAGTAGCGACCATGGCATGCAAGGGAATTTTCTTCTGATCTCATGGGCCACTCTTTCTGCCAATGATATCTAAGCAGCATTCGTTGTTATCCTGCTAAGGAGCTAACCTGACTGCATGCTGTGCCAATTGTATGAATGATGAATCTGTTGTGTTTAGGTGCCTGATCGCAGAGTATTGTTCTTGGAAATCAATGGGCTTTCTTTATGTTATTTCCTTGCACCTGCTCTGTTTTTGAAAGTGTTGTCTGCAAAGAGCAAAGTGTGGATTTTGCTTTGCCATTTCGTTCTTCTTTCCCATCTTCAACACTTCAGATTTTCCCTAGAGCTGGCTGTCTGGTATAAAAGTGTTGGCTGGTAACACAAAGGGATAGCATGCTAAGCCGTTTTTCTAAAACACGACAATAGTAGTGTTTACAGAAACATAAACCCCGCAGAAATATCAATTGAGGGTGTTAATAAGTGCGATAAAGAGTCAAGGGACAGTGAAAGAACTGAAGGGAACAAAACAGGCGTGGAAAGATCTAGAAGCAAAGGAAAGAAAACAAATCCAAGGGCTAAAAGAGAATCAAAGAACAGAAAAAGACTTGGATAACAACCGATTCTAAGGGCAGAAAAATAAATGAATAGGAAAAGAATCAAAGGTGACAACGACGGAAGATTAAAATAAGAGACAAGTAAAAAAAAAAGAATTGAAAGAACAAACAAAAACTGGAGAGAAAGTCGTTCAAAGGTGATAGAAAGAACTGGACAGAAAATTAATCGAAGAAGAGGAAATAAATCAAAGGAGAAAAGAAAGTAAAATAAAAGAATCAAAAAGGTGAAAAGGAGCCCAAACCTTGCTTAGTAAAAGAATGAAAAGAGGGAGAAAAATAATGAAATACGCCAGAGAAGTGGTTATGAACAAGTTATACTGCGAGAGTAGCAGAGCACACTGTTTACAACTTAAGGTGAAGGCAAAGATTTGATTCATTACTTCTCCTTCACCCAAGAGACTTCCGTCTATTTGAGACAGCAGTAAAAACCATGAGAAAATAAGTGCGCATGAGAATTCAAAACTCTGTACAAGGAGGGGTGGAAAACAAAGCCTTGTTAACATATATGGTCTTTTAAAGACCTGTGAAGTACTCAGGCGCGCTGTGTGTGTGCCCGGGAAGCTGTCTCAGCCCGGGCTGACACACTCGAGGAGGGGGCTGAAGCCCTTTCAGTCTGATCTACAGCGTGCACAAAGGTCAGCGGCCTCAGGATCTAGCCTGGCAATTCCAGCTAGAGCAAAACAAGTTTGGTGCAGAAAAAAAAAAAAAAAAAAAAAAAAAGAAAACGGACTACCTCTGCGAGGCCCGAAAATAGAGCCCGATAGAGACCCGTTTCGAGGCCCCCTGAAAATAACTGCCGGTGCTCAGACCCGGCCCACTTAAAGCCCTGGGTTTATACTTTTTAGGAAGTTGCGAGGACCGATATTTGAACCTCAAATTGTGTTTTTATTTACTCACGACCACCTAGTGGCTATGTCTCATACTCAGATTAGTTCAAAATGCATTTTGGGATTTTAGAGCTAGAACCCTGTGGGACAATAAAAAGACCAGCGTGCAGAAAAATCCAGCTTGTCGATCTCAGTGCTAGGAGAAATATGTCAGCTGACCAAATAGATGTCAACACTCTAAGGCGAAGCACAGTCACAATCCGCAGATTTCAATGCGTTATGTAAATAAAAATTAAATAATACCTTTAGGTATGCACAGTTTCCTTGAGCTACGGTCCACCTTACAGAGAAAGTTTTTATTGCTGTCGTACGTACCTCAAACTTTATGTGCAATAGGCAGAACGGTACTATGTGTGGGTGGAGTCTGGATGAGAGCAAATTACAGAAACTAGGATATGACTAGGGAGGATGCGACATCCATTTGATAACAGGGGAGGATATGATAACATCAGGGCTTTAAGTGGGATGAAAAAACTGGGGGGGGGGTGTCTCAAAGGGACGTGAGAGATATAATTAAGGGCGTGGCTTAAAACATTTATGCTAAAAATCTGTGCTCAGCATAGTATTCCCCCCCGACTGGTATTTTGCTGCTTCTGTTGTTGCCTCCACATACATAACAAGTAACATTACGCCTATAACAAGCCAGGACTATTGGCTTTGTCAAAGGTTGTTAGTTGCATAAGATAACTATACTACATGCATACATACAACTATGGCTTCGTTGTATATAATATTGAAAATGCTTTAGTTCTTGCGCGAGAGGTTGTGGCCTAATGGCTAGAGCTGCCAACTTTGGACCTGAGGAAGCAGGTTTGAGTCATCGTCGGCTCAACATCCTGTGTTTCTGGGCAAATCACTTAATCGCCTGTGCCTACCAAAAAAAAAAAAATGAATATGCCCTTGTTGGTCCTCATATAAAGCACTTCGAGTTTTGCAATATAGAACTTCAAAAAAATAAAAGTTACAATGAAAAACAGTGAACTGCTGCAGAGTTGATATTTTTTTTCCATTCTGAGAGGGAGGGCCAAAATGGAGCGCCTGATAGGCACCCGTCTCGGCACCTGCTTTTAAGAACAGCCGGTGTTGAGCACCAGCAGGACCCGGCCCACTTAAAGCCCTGGATAACATCCCTTTGAGTAGAGTATTTAATTTTTTATTTAACATTTATATTACACGTTTGAAAAGGCAATATATTTTCAAGGAGGTGGGAGGAAATAATGGTGCATATATACTTTAGGCTCAAATATCCAGTGATATCAACCCCCCACCCCTCCCCTGCCTCCCGTCCCCAATTAATTTAGAATATTCTACTCATTGCGTCGATTATAAGCGCTCAAGTTTCCAAAATTGTTGGGAGTGCTAATTAATGTATTTGATGACATCACATGTAGTGATGTCACAGCCTTTGACATCACAGTAAGTGACAATGAAATAAAACTGCTCAAAATAATTCTATGATGAATGAAATAGCGATTGTTAAAAAAGACATGATCTACAATTGCACTGCAGTTAATAGAATTTATAGGCACCCGGACTAAACGTTTTAGCAGCTATGTACAGAACTGCTCTTCCAGGTGCCACTTCAGCAGTCAAGAACTAAGCTCTTAATGGAGTGTCGCCTAAATAGCAGGTTCTTCCCCTCATTACGTATTGCTACTGTATAGTGCAAGAGAGGATTCCAACCTCCACTGATACAGTTGAAATGAGCGAGATTTAATGTACCTTGAATGTCTGAATAGCGTTAAAGCACTTAGTATTTGTAGCTGTTTTAGCACAAGACACAGCTTCCTTTCATACACCCACCCTAAGGCTCTGGCATCTTCTTTGGGGACAGGGCATATGAAGACTGGTATAGCCCTCAGCAGGGTGCACTTATTAAGCAATATTGTATATGGGGAAAGCCTCACAGGTATCTATTAACCAGATTGGTGTTAGAGGGCCCAAGAAAGTAGGCGGCCCTGCTCCACCCTGGTCAGTACGCACCTTGGAGTGCCCTCCCCCTTGGATAATATTGATGATTAAGTCAGGCCTTTTAAAATTGGGGTGTAATTTCATAAAACTATTTGTTCAAAGGCGTGTGTTTATCATGGTACAGTATATGTTAAAAGTTACATGAAGCATAACTTTGCATTGTTTTTAGAGAGAAAGCTTGTTGTTATGGATACTTCTAACCGCAGATTCCTCATCTTTAAAATTTCCCCGGAAACCAGGCAGGATCTAGAAGATTTTTTTCAGCCTAGCCCCTGTATGCTGGTAGAGCCCCGCCCCAGATTACGGCTGGAATCTCATCTAGGCACTACCCAAGAGCACTGGGATCAGTTCCTTTTTTGCTCCTTTATACCTTTTTCTAATCAGTTGCCAAACATTTGTTCAAATTTATCCTACTGTGCAAGGCAACATGTCTGCTGTTGAAAGTACTGAGTTCACCCCTTGGAGGGATTGTTGCAAACAAATTACTGTGACAGATCTCCAAGTGGTGTGCCTCTGGTGTCTGGGTTTGGGTAACAAGTCCAAGTTGTGCGGAGAGTGTGCCATGTTGAATCTGGAGACTATGCGTGATCACAAAGCCACACTATGTCGACTAACACCGCAGAAAGCCACGTAAGGTCAGTTCTCACTCCAAGTCGAGGACACGAAAGACCACCTTTTTAACAATGTAGTAATAACCTTTCTCCCGAGCCTGTGTTACACGAGTAGTATTGCTGTCTTAGCCAGAGGTTAAGGGATTCTAGCTTGCACTTTGATATAAAGAAGCCACTGCTACCCATATAGATACCAGAAGGGTCTGTAAGAAACACCAGAGGTAGTTTCAGGGCATTCTGTACCACAATCTGACAAGACAGTCTCCTGGAGCTCCTTTTCCTCGTATAGTTGTTTCTCCTCCCAGGTCGAGTGACACTATGGTTTGGAGAGGTCCATCCATGTGGTAGAGCTTTGCCTCTCCTCCTCACTCCAGCTTTTCCCAGAAGTCCTCTGGTGTGGTAAAGAATTAAGTCTTCCCTTCATGTTGGGCATGCAGTTTGGCCTGGAATATTAGGCTGTATTGAAAGTTTAGTTCGCGTAGCTTTTTCTTTATAGTCATGATTGTTTTTTTTTTGTCCTGGACTTCCTTTGTGTAATCCGGGAAGATAAGCATGGAAGCGTTTTCATGACAGTCTACAAGTTAATGCACAGGAGGTACCCCAGCGGAGCTGCCAACGAACGATAGGCTCGCTCTATCGAGAAGAACTTGGACAGTCTAGGCGGCCGTAGTGCATCTGTAATCCAGTCCTCCAGAGAGTTTGGCGGAAGGGCCCTCTGCACATTCAGGGAATCCCACAAACCTGAGATGGTTTCATCGCGAGCGCCCCTCAGCATCTTCCAAGTGCTCCCTCATCTTGGTTGCCTGAGTAGTCAATGTAGTCACGGTGGATTTCAAGGTTTTAAGTTCGGACTACAATGTAGCTATGTGAGCTTCCGCCTCCTTGACCTGATACGTGACTTTGTACATTTCATCCCTTAGGAGATTTACTTCGATAGATACAGTGTCAAATTTTCCCTTCAAGTCCTTTTCGAGTGCTTTGTATTGCCACCATGATGTCCGATTGCTCTGGGCCGTTCTCTGGTTTCTTCTGTGCTGGACTAAATGTGCTGGAAATTGGGTAAGTGCTAATATGGAAACTCATAACCAGGTAAAGTTTTCAAACCAGAAACATCTTTAGCATTTAATGACCAGAGAAAGCACAATATTTATTTTGAATGTAGGCAGCTGTATATGTTGTCAGCAGTACTATGAACGCAGATATTTCCGATTTAGATGGGCACTTCTTGAACTTGTGGTTAACATTGCTTTAGCTTTCTCTTGCTTGAAATGTCCTCCTCTGCAATTAAACAGTTCAGTACGCCCAGGTTTGAACACTTGGGGCCTGATTTAGATCTTGGGGGACGGGTTACACTGTCACAATGGTGACGGAATCCCGCCAGCTGAATATAAATCCCATTATATCCTATGGGATTTATAATTCGGCGGACAGGATATCCACATCACCATTGTGATGGAGTAACCTGTCCGCCAAGATGTAAACCAGGCCCTAAATCAACTTGGGGTTCCCAAGTGTTGCTATTTATGTTGTACTGTGTGAAACAGGATTACAGAATTAGCTAAAATATAGATAGTATTACAAAGAGTACTTCAAAAAGTACTTGATACACAGAAATAGAGGGTAGGAGCCTCTTCTTAGGACTATAATTCTTGATATAAGTTGGAGCTAAATTTTAACTCTCCGATGCTGTGTGCTTTACTCCATCATTAAATAACCATGTTTTACTTGTAACGTTATTGATTTATTACAATTTTATTGTGGTCATTTGTATGGTATGCATTTTTTTTATAAACGATACATTGTTGTATTTTAAAATGATCTTTGATATAGAGATGAACTTTTACTCTCCCGCAGAGTGGAAGTAAATCCACTAATGCAGCATAAAAACAACACTGTGTGAAAGCTATTGGGTTGGAAAGCGGAGGATAAATCCTACTATCCTCTAGGATAAGATTGTTTTATTACTAAGACATCTTTGAGCCAATGCACTATCCAGGCAAACTTCCCTCTTGAATAGCAGTTCTAATTCCTTTCTAGACTTTCTCCCTGAAATATTTGAATTCCTGTGCATTGCACACATTTCAGTGGAAGTGAATTCTTTGATGTAAAAATAATCCCAGCATCGGACGTTTTCTATTAATTACATCACATTTTTAATTGTGTTTTCATATGAATGCATTGACATTTTTTGTCATCACTACAAAAACAGGCACCTTACCTAGCAACTGGGAACTGGCATTTGGTCCATCATAAATCCTCAGCCAATCAAAAGCACAGTTGGGGGAATACTCAATTCCCAGGTCGTGGATGTCCAACTTCAAGTGCTGTCCTGATTGAGAGTATATGGCCCACTTGCAGTCACGTTTGTTAGGGTAAGTGCTGGGATAGGAGGGCGATTTCACATCCACAGACCCAAGACTGTCAACTGGAATCGTGTCTAAAACTGGACAACCTTGAGGAACACATATGAGGCAATTAGTAAGTTGACCTGAAAGTGCACTTTTTGTTGATACTGGATTACATTATAAAGCTGAAGCCCTAACTGGCAAACATTATTAATCTACTTTCTAAATTTAATCTATGATCAAAATAGCCATTCGGGCTATGCACACCCCTAATATTATAATTAATAGAAAGCCTACTTACCATAGCATTAGATTATCATCTCATTCACCGACTAGAAGATGAAGGCACCAAACCTTATAGAGAATTTCTAACTCTACTAAGAATTCAATTTGTGTGAGGGGAAAATACATAATTGATGTCCATAACAGAAATCTGAGCTTTTACATTTGATATAAAAGGGTACAAACTAAAAAGTAGACCACATTTTATTGTTTTACAGAAGTGAGTACAGATAAGTGCTGAGAAGTTATAATGTTCAGAATTGTAGACTAGCAGTCTTTTTTGACTCTTTAAAATATCAACAATCTCCATCTGTCAGAAGGGGCATTTTTTGTTATTCTAGCGGTATGAGAAACCTAAAGATATGCAAAGCGAAAGGTACACTTTGCGAGGAGGCACAGAGCCTTTTGATTGCAGAATGTAAACTATGGCCATTTCATATGCCCACCCATGACAGCCCCTGCGCACATACTACACTCCAGTGCAGCAGAAGCTGGACATTGTGTGTTGTCAGAAAACGCACCCTCTGGCGATTTTCTGGGTGAAAAGTGAGCCTTACCGGTACAGGACCCAGGGCGCAGTGCACGGCCTCCACCCACCCTCCAAACCCAGTTCTGGATAATGCATAATAAGCAATTGACACAGACCATACCTTCTGCACAATCTTCACACCTCCAAATCCCATCAAACACAGCCATTTGCAGCAGGCTTTCAAAACAGTGCGTGGCTTTGTCAAGGGCAGTTGCTTCTGGGAGCAATGCATGGACACATCCACAGCCACAAAACCTGCTTTACAGTTCTGAGTTGTCAGAGGGCTCCTGGCACAGAAGATAACCTCAAGTCATAACCTGTGCAATGCCTATTCCCTTAAAGTCCCACTGTTTACTGCCATATATACAGCAGGCTCTAGACATCAAACATTGCCACCTGCGGTGTGCAGTAGGCTGTGGATACACTTGTCCTGTTGTGATGCACAGTAGGCTCAGAGTACAGGACCCCGCTGATGCTCTTTAGACAGTCTTGACCATGTTCAGTGAAATGTGGACAAGTGTTGGCATCCAGACATCCTGTGCCAAGAGACCCATTGAGTTTTGTACTGTGTAACGGGCCTGGGTACAAGGTGTCACCTCTAACCATGCCCTAAACCAGTGCCACTAGACCCATTGTACAAGGGCTTCACCCATGATCAGTGGCTTCTGCGTACAGGAAGAGCCTCAAGCCATGCCCTGCACCCAGTCCCTAGGACCCACCGACACCAAATTCAGCTTTGTGCAGCACACTCTTACTAAAGCTTACTCCCTCTGGTAATGTCCTGTGCTCAGCTATCTACAGCTATCCTCAGCCGCATTCAGCAGATTCTGGACATGCTTCTTGTATCTTTACCCTCAAGAGCCCTTTTGGACATTGAAATTTTAACTTAATTTTTAAATTAACAAATTAGTTCCACAGTTTGAAGGTAACCCCATCAAATGTTCTTCAAATCCATAGGGCCGGCACGTATCTCTGGGGTTTGCTGTTGCTCATTTTAAGCTGCTATTTCAATGTCTGACAATACGATTTTAAAATTTTATTTAGGGCCAATATATGTCAATTGGTGAAATTCCCTTCATCGTCCATATGTTTGGGATGTGCCCTCCCCCCCCCCCTCAAGCTACGTTATGTTGGGTTACAGTATGCTCCTCACATTGTGTATTGCCAGCCCCAACATTTTCAAGTTATGGTCAGTCAATGATGTCACTCAGAACCCTGAATCCTTCCTGGACCCAGAGGCTGACAAATGTCATGGTTTGCTCCCTCCTCCCATCAGACCTTAATTTCTTTTGACATTTTTTAATCACTGAATCCCCGGTGGATTTAAATCTGCAGATAACTTGTGGATTAAAACTCCTAATATACACACAATTAACACTTCTAAATTCAGCCGACACCTTTCATGTCATAACTATCTGAAGATCTAGTGAGGAGATTTCCACAAAACCACTAACAATGGACATTCTGAGGAGGGCTCTACCTTCATGCTGTTTGGGGTACTTTCGTTTAGCAGTTTTTGCTTACGTAAAGATCTAAAAGTCTAATGTGTCTTAAAACGCAAGATGCTACATTTAGAGTGTCCTAAATAATTTCATCTGACGATAAAGATTCTTTGCTAGACATGTCTGTCAAATATCGTGATTTGTGAAATGGCATCATTTATTAGCAAAAACTGTGAAAGGAAACAGGCTGCACAATTCAAAACTTCCTTAGATCAAGAGCCACAACTATCAACAATTCAAATATAGATGTATTGTATATATGCAGACGAGTCAAGCTGCCCCTCGTCTCCCTCAACAATGGTAATCAATAGAATGTCACTCTGTGCACTTGCATTTATGGTATGGTGTTTTTTTCTAGGGGCGAGTGGAACTCACAGAATTTCACTCCGTGGAACTCCGTGGGGTGTATTGCTTCACTTTCCCCAATAAAAGAAAATACCGCCCTCCCACACGGAGGCTCAAACACGACGAAGCAATAAAAACAACACAACACCTGGAAAGGGATTTCACTTTTATAAAAGGAGACACATCAAAACACTGTTTTCAGAATAAGGCATGGGGTTTTATTTGTGCAACACTAACAAAAAGGCTCTCTCAGATACAAATGAACAACATTCAAATGTATATAGAGATATATATGTTAGCATAAAGGAAGGGAAGGGTTAAGGCACTAATGTCCCACACTTGCCAACAAAGTATTAGAAAAGAAAGAAATACAATTGTTCCTAGTGGTGCAACGAACCCGGAGTACAACCCTTCTATACTCCTAAGTGGAAAGAACATTCCAAAACATACCAACAAAGTGATGGTTCATCACACAAAAATTAGTGATGACACATCAAAATCAGTAGCCTACTGTTCGCTGATGTGGTTTTAAGAAGAGAAAACAAGACCAATAAAGATTTATTGAAAGGAAGAAACTTCATATGCATTTATTCTGACTCCGTGTCATTGGACGTGAATACTGTTCTCCTGCTTGACATAGAAATTTATGCATGAAACAGTTGCATTTTGATATCTATCATCACTAATTTTTGTGTGCTGAACCATCACTCTGTTGGTTTAGAGATATATATGTATATATGTGCAAGCAAGAATATCTCACTTATAAGTAGGCAACTGCAACTGTTAAATGCATGGAACATACTTGAAATAAAATGCAAGCAGATAATAAAATTAATCACAAGTAGATAATATGGAATGAAACACAAGCAGATAATGCTGGATGTCCGCTGCAAGAAATCAGAAGGATATGCACTAAATACATCAGATGATTACAACCACTGAAGACTTGGATGTGCACACAGACACTCTCACATCACAATGAAAACACCTCAGATGATTATAACCACTGGAGACTTGGATGTGCACACAAACTCACTCACACATCACAAAGTCAATACTCAAAAACAAAACACCTCACTGATCGTTCACTCGACATCCTTGCCAACTCAAGCTGGAGGAGCCCTTTGACGGTCCAGGCAGGATTCTTGATCGGGACCCAAGTTCCCTTGTAATGACACGTCTGCCCCACAAGCGAGCTCCCATCTGGGCACCAAGATTTCCCACATTTAATACCTTTTATTCAACCTGAGGAGAAGGTTCTAGAAACCTTGCCCCCTTTCTTCTCTTATGAAAAACCGAGCTGACTGTACTTGTCTGTGTCAAGGTCAAGACAAAAGCTGGCCAGGCCCCTGTATTTTGACTCCGAGACAGATGTACATTCCACACATTTCTCTGGCAACAATCTCTGCTCTGACAGGTACCAAGCACACTTCCCACAAATTATCCCAGCAAAGCTTACGAAAGCCTAAAACAATCTTGAACATGAATAGCCCAAACAACTTGAGTAATCTGGGTGCCTGCCTGTGTGCGCAAAAGCTCAAGCTAGCTGACAGAATTCAAGATGACATGAGGGCATGTCAAAGCCAATAGTAGTAACTTAATAATACTTCCCAATGTACAACATAATGCACATTTGAACACCACTGCTTATAACATTGCACTTCGAAAGCAAGAAGTAAAAAATGTAAAATGTAAATCCAGTATTTGTAAAGCGCGAACAGCTACCCGAAGGCATCCCGGCGCTGGGGGCCGTCGGGAAGATTAAGCAAGCTATTGCCCAGAGTCACATGGTGCTGGGCTGACCTGCCGCTGGTGCTGGGGATCGAACCTTGAGCCCCAGATTCCAGCGTCAGTCGCCCTGGCCGCGGCGCCACACCTCTTCCACATCTCTCTCTCATGCTTTCAAATGCACATTCCATATGTTCTGTTCCTGGCAAGGCTGTTCTATTCTGTGAAAGCTCCCACTCTAAAACTACAAAGACACACAAAAGAAATTTTCAAAGAAACGTGCACATGCAGGACATTCAAGCTAGGATAAAATAAAACACCAAAAGTCAATTAAAACAATGGTAGTCAAAGGTCATCACGTGGTTTCAATACATAGGAGTGCCTCTAGCACTACAGCGGGCTCACACAGAATCTCTGCGAGATTCTGCAGAGTTCCTCTAACTGGCGAAAATATGCAAGTTGCACTGCGATATAGCGCCGCAACACATTCCCTAATGAAAAAATTAGCGCACACAGCACCACATGGTGCACAAGATCGTGTGGCCATTCAATTTGATTTTTGCTGCCACTAGAACAGAAAATCTACTCGAGAAGTAGCTCTCTGACTGTGCCCGCTCACGTCCGTGTTATAAAATCGTGCCAGAAGTTCGCCTAGTGACCAGAAATAGCGCTAGGGGAAGCCAAATCTCGCTCACCAGCTCGCATTTCTGAAGCCTCATGGGAGCAAAAATTGAACCATGCGGTGACTGGCGAACTTTGGCCAGAATCCCACAGCAGAATGAAGTTTTTTTTCCAGTACCTAGTTTTTTCATGTGACTTAGTTATATTCACTGGTATGAACAGAAAACATGAGCACAATCACTTTGCATAGGCCAAGGTGTGAAGCAGTGATCCAAAAGACAGTTATCCAGAAAAATCTCTCCTTCATTGTTGTATCAAAATGGGATTTTGAACAATGCACTGTATCTGTATTTATAAATACACTTGCTCCAAATAACATTAGGCTTCATTTATTTTCACTTCCATGGCATATATATTTATCCCTCCTTATTTTTCCAAGCACCCACTGGTTACCCCTGAATAAAAGTTTTTACTCATTGTGGGATTTAGTTTTATTTCGCTCTTCTGCACCCTCAAGAAGGTTGACCTCAGAGAGAGGTCTCTCCGAAATGCTAGTCGGCGCTATTCCTACAACCATGCGGAGCAGGACATTTGCCTTATTTGAGTACCATTGGATGGAGGAACTACTGGTCATGTATTACTTGATAATTCTTAATCACTTAGAATAATTTGCTATAACTGATTTTTTTCTGGTCCATTGGCAAATAACTGTGGTTGTTTTTTTTACCAACTTGTGTGATGTGTTAGAATGATTAATATGTGAGGTCGGTCAGGCTTGTATGATTTGAGTGAATGTTAGTTTGGGTGAGTTGATTTAGGGGTTACTGTGATTCGGGGGGTTCTTTGAGAACTGTGTGTGCATTAATGTTGTATATTGTATTTGGTATGTTTCCCTTTGTGTACAAATTGTATAAAAATGAATATATGATTATATGTTATTACATCACTCGAAAAAATGAATAAATAAAACATGTCAAATTCTAGATCATGAACAAAAGATTTATTATGAGAACCATTAGGTTTCTTTGAGCTGTTCTGTGACATTCTGCGCATTTGCATAGACTACTGAATATATTCTTTAGATTTTGTTACCAGGCAGGGCCTTGTTCTGTTTTGTTGATATATATTTATGCCACAACCGTGAAAATAAATGTGGCACAATTACACGTTGTCAAAGTTGTGAAAGTCATTAAAGTTTGGATTACCTGGATAAAATTGGTTTTCGTGTTCTGATAGTATGTTCAAGCAGTGCGTCTCGACATGTGTGGGTTCCATGTGCATCAGTTTGTTTTGGAAAGTAAACCTTTAACAGGCCCAAGCCTTCCTTTTTAGGTTTCGCCTGCACAGCGCTTGCGCTGTGCATGTGATATCTATTGGTTTAATTATATCTTAGCAAACACAAGGAACTGATGGACGAAGCACTGAAACTTTTCAGACACTCACCCCCAGTCACAGATCTGGGTTGAATCTATCATCATTCTTTAGCTCACTTCACCACCTCAGTTCAGACCCAGTTATATGCAAATCAGTCTTGACCCTGTGCCTCATGGGAACATTCCAGCCCTTACTGCCAAGCCAGGTCTTCCCTGAACCGGAAACAAGCATCCTGGGACTGGTTTCTGGGAAACACCCTTAATCAGCCAGGCTCCTCTTAACACCTAATATAAATGCAGAAAACTCTGCTTCGTGTAGCAGAGATTTTTCCCCGCTCGCGAACGGTAAGTTCGCGAGCGCAAGCTGCCGTTCGGGTAGAATTTCTACCCGAGCGGCAGGATGACCAGCGCGAACGGCAGTTCACACTGCACTGCGCCACTTGCGGAACTCCGCTGAGTTTTTATTTGTAACAAAACTCTGCAAACTATGCCCAGGCCTGATATTTTACTACTAAACAGGCAGTTACAATTTCAGTTTAAAGGGGCATGATTTTAATGGTGCAGCAGAAGCAGTGGCACGGAGGTCAAAAGATCCAGGGACCCCACTAAACACAGATTATTGCTAAATTTGACTACTAAACAGTCACAAGTGCAATTATCTAGGAGGCACTAGGGTCATGTTTACAATGTACAGTGACACCGGGACTTAAAGCTCTAGGCACACCACTAAACACCAATTATTGCAATATTTTACAACTCAACAGGTAGTCACAAGTGCAGTTATCTTGCAGGCTCAAGGTTCATGATTTGAATGGTGCAGCAGGTGCAGTCGCACCGGGGCCAAGAGTTGTCAGAACTCCTCTAAACACCAAATATTGATATTTTTATCTACTAAACTGGCAGTCACACATTCAGTTACCTTGCAGGCAGTAGGGTCATGATTTCAAAGTTGCAGCAGGTGCAGTTACACAAGGGCCCAAAGCTCTAGGAGCCCCCCTAAACTCAAATATTGCTATATTTTACTACTAAACAGGCAGCCACAAGTGCAGTTAACTTGCAGGCAACATGGTCATGATTGAAAAGGTGCAGCAGTCGCAGTGGCACTGGGGCCAAAAGTTGTGGAACTTTTTTCTTATATTAAGGCTGCATATCGTTTACGGATACTTATCTACTTATCTTCCCCTGGCTGCACACATTTAAAACATGCTTGTTTAACTTTAGGGGGTGGAACGTTGATCAAATTTTCACATTCTTTAGGATATTATTCCGCTAATAAAATGTCATTTTTTTCTGTTTCATGTGTTTGTTGCAAGTAAGACTGCTTTTCTTTCTGTGTCATGCGTTTGTTGTTGGCGCATTATGTAGCGTAAACCCAAACAAAGTGATTGCAGTGCTTTACATGTGCGCACTATGTGGTGCTCTGAAGGGATGTTTTAACCTCCTTCATCTATTGGGACAGTTTCTGTATAACATTACAGCGCCAGACAACTGCAGCAGAGTCAAGAATTGTAAACATGGTCATGTGCCTGTTCTAAACGTATTCCTCAAGTGTTTTGATTGCACCATGTTCCTCCTACTGGCCGAGAAGGGAGGCTGTATAGTTTCAAGGGCAGTGGATCTGAAAATTCCAGCTGCTGGGCATTGGTGTCACATTGCTTCAAAAATTGTCTTTGCAAGCAGGTGTATTTGATGGCTGTATGGGATTTGCGCTGCTGTTCCGTTTTTCGGAAGGTACCTATTATTATGGAATACTTTTAAATAAAAAAAAAAACAGTTTTCTTCTTCTTTGGTGTGAGTTCTCCACTTTAATACTGAGCGTTTCACTTAGTCAGCAGGTAGGTGGTTAGACTGGCTTTTCTTTCGGACTGGCCTTTACTGTGCAGATTGTGTGTTCTAGCACCAAAAACATGTTCTATAATTTCCTGTATTTTCTGTTGGCCATATGAATAAAAAAAGTGGTAATTGAGAAATACTCTGTAAACTGAAGCAGGAGTTATTTCCAAATAGTGAGAATTGGGCCATTCATCTTTCCATGGATGTAAAATGCATTCATATTTGCATAATTTTAACGCATGGTATTTTAGCTTAATAATTTCTAAAAAGTGCTCGAGTTCTCCAAAGTAATTTAAACAGCTTCCTGTATTTTCGTTGTTATATATTATAAAGAACACCAACAGCACATTCTTAAAACAGGTAAAGTGCAGTTATCTAGTAGGCCCTAGGATCATGATTTCAATGGAGCAGCAGGTGCAGCGAGAGGTAGTATAACAAATGCCTTGAATAAAATACAGCATTTGTTACAACATTCAAACTTCAAAGTATATAGCACAATTAAAAACGTCACAGTTTACTGTTTAAATAAAGACAAATTGTAAACCATAAGTAACACAATGCCAATGAAAATGCAAGTGCAAATATTTGCCAAATGCTCATTATTGTTTCTGAGTTTATTGTTTAAGTTTTTGCAGTAAAAAAAATGTGCAGTGCAAAATAAAAAAAAACGTGTTTTATGTGATATTTATTCCAGCTGCTGTGTATCAATGTCCCTTTATAAAATGAATATATTGATTTTTAAAAAAAGCTGTCCAGTGCAAAAGTACATTGACAAAGCCAAAAGCTCTCACACAGGCAAGACCTATTGGCTTTGCCAATGCTTGTTAATACATAAATGGCCCTTAGGTTAGGCTCTAAACAGCCATAGGGCAGGGTGCATTGTATTTAAAAAGTACGATATGTGTTTTTATGTCTTACATGTCCTAGTAGTGAAAAACTCCTAAATTCATTGTTCACTACTGTAAGGCCTACATCTCCCATAGGATAATATTGGGTTACCCTATTACATTTAATAATGGCTAACATTTGATTTGGAACAAGTAGGAATGTCATATTTGGACTCAAATGTTTTATAATCTTCTTTGATGGTATATTAGAACTTTAAGTCACAATTCTGAAAATTCCACTTATAGAAAGTTGGCATTTTCCTACTTGAACCATTTGGTGCCTACTGGCAGGCATCTGGGTCACATGACTGAAAAGCTTAGCTGTTGTAGTTTGTGTATTCATCCCAGACAGTGAAACAAAGGGGGATTAGATGCTGGCAGGATGGGCCACCCTATCAGGATGGTTGAGGAAGAGCCGTTTCTTGTCCTATTTACATTTCAAAGGGCTGCCTCTAGCGCACACACACAAAAATCTGACACTTATCTTTTGTTACTCTAGACTTCTTGGAGCCTTGGCAGGGGAAGTGAAGGACTTTCCAGAGTAAGATGTGGGGTTAGTACACTTCTGGGCCTGTAAACTTTACAGAAGGACTGCCTTACCCAGAGGACTTCCCTGCTGCTTGCAGCCTGCATTGTTCTCCAGAGGGCTGCCCTGCTTCTTGGGGTCTGCCTTGCTCTCTGAGAAAGAAGAGTGGACCTGCTCCCTTCATCCCAGGCTAACATGAGTGACTATAAGGGTTAGTTGGCTGAGCTCCTGTTCTGAGCTACAGGGACACGAGCATCTCCAGAGGCCTCCCTGCCCAGCTGACCTGCTGCAACTGGGCCTGCATGGAGTGAGTTCCTGACCGCCAAGAGTTTCCTCCGCAGGTCATGGACCTTCGGCTGGCATCAGCTGAGCTTCTCTTGTAAAGAAAGGTGAAATCCTGACATTTTGGGCTCTTCGCAACCGTGAATGGGCCTGCTTGCGCCAAGGCTCTGCCGCCCACGATTGCTTCCAAAGCGAAGCTCTGGTAAACCAGACTCGTCGAGCTACAGCTACTGCCAGTGATGTCGAGGAATACATTATCTGCACTTTGGGCTACAGCAATGACAGCCAAGGTGACCGACAACGTGAAGCTCCAGCAGTGACAGCCCATGATATCAGACTGGATCTTAGCGATACAGCAAAAGACTTACGCAACACTATGCCTGCTCTTTGCTCTACAGTGACTACTATTCTCAATACCCTCCCTGCTCCTTGCTGCCTCCTCCACCGCGAATTGTACTCTTCACATTTGAATTTTTTCTCAAATGTGATTGACTGATGAAGGAGAATTTTTTTCACTATCTTGAAACGTAGTGATCTTCGGGGCAATTTCACAATGTGATTTTTTTTTTTACAGCACTGGTGCCACCATGAGAAGTGCCAAACTCCAGGAGAGTGCTAGTGGAGTCATGGGTGAGGAGGCGGGGAGGGGTGCGAGGAGACCAGCGTGGAAATTAAAACCTCTAAAAATTTAGTTTGCCAGGGTAAAATTTTGATTTGCAGTTGCCATTTTATATATATGTCAACTATTTAAGGGGAAGCTTCCGGGGCCTAAGGCGGCAAGGGGTGGGCTGTGCGAGCAGCTGGATTGCCTGGCGGCAGGGGACTGGCCGGCCGCCTCCTGTGGTGGCCTAACTCATGCTCCGCCCGACTAGGAGATACAGGACGGAACCAGCCAACATCGTACTTAGGTGAATTATAATCTGCCGCCACTTACCAGGGTACCATTGCAGCCAGAGAGCACTATGACAGTAGGGCAGCATAGGTGAACCAGGAACACGCTGCAGGACCCTCACAAGCATATTGCAGTCAGAGGGACCACATACAGAGTGTACAACCTGCAACACAATGGGGAAACCAGGCAAGAATCAACCAAAGTTGCAGTTCGAGTAACGCAAATCCACCAGAGCAAGAGATGAGGCAGATACAATGTTGGCAGAGCAGGGGGCACAGACTACTCAGCTAGGAGAGGTTTTGGGAACAATACTAACATCTATGCAGCACAGCCTTACTACAATAGATGGTAAAATAGATTCCCTTACATACCACATGACAGAACGTATGGATAAACAGGCAGAAAGACTAGACATGGTGGAAAGAAGGGTTTCAGAGGCCGAAGATTTGCAGGTTGAGACCTTGGGGGTGCAGAAACGAATGGAGACACTAATGGCGACACTTCAGAACAAAGCAGAAGACCTCGAAGAGCGGTCAAGGTGTAACAACCTCCACATAGTAGGGCTGCCCGAATCCACAATGAATGGGAATATGGAGCATTTTGTGGAACAGCTGCTCATAACTTTGCTAGGCCATGACATCCTTTTGTCTGTATTTATAATTGAACAGGCACATTGTTCGCTGGCCCCCCGGCCAGCCCCTGGCCGTCCTTGCCCTATAATACCCCGACTCATGAATTACAGAGACAAAGCTCTGCGACGAGCTAGGGAACTTCGATCACTCAGATAGGAGGCCTCTGAGCTTTCCCTCTACCCTGATTTTACATTATAGGTACAAGAGGCACGGAAACAATTTGCGCCATTGAAGGGGAAGCTGAGGGAGCTCAGCGTAGACTATGTCATGCTTTACCCAGCGAGAATGAAGGGTAAAACAAAAATCTATAGGGATCCAAATAGCTTGCACAGGATGCTTAAGAAACACCAATACTAAACCTCATAAACCGGGGTGTGACCCTAAACTAGAGGACAACGTCCCTTGCAGTGACTTAGACCAACAGAACTAAAGTATTGTATACTGCTCAGAACTTGATATCGCAAATGCGCACTATTGTCATATTGTCACTGTCAATGTTAATATAGTAGTTACTATGAAGTAAAGTTGGCTCGGAGGGGCAGAGTGATCCACCACATCAAGAATTTTATAGCTTGTCGTGGGAGAGCAAGGAAAACAGAGGTAGAAGGTAAGGTGAATTGACAATGAGTAACTGACATAGTTCCCTCAAACGTCACAAAAGCAAGAGGAAAGCTTACCATGGCTGACAGAAGTCAGAGCCAGCACTTATAATTTAGTATGCATAGTATTAGTTAAATAAGTTGGACGAGCAACTTACGTTAACAGACGGTCACAAAGGCACAAGAGCTGGAGTACAGCTCATGGATATCACCGCCCCAGCGTGTATCACACACAATTCTTGGTTTATAGGGGGGTAGGATTTAAGGGGAGGGAATATGGTGCCATGTAACAGGTTGGGGGACATGGCGTGGGGGGGGAACTACGCATAAGCAGTCAATTGCCTTAAGTAGCCAAGTGGAGGTCTACAGGAGGAACATTGGTCCTACGGTAGACTCTACAACCCATGAGACGCATAATGAGTGTAAACAGTGACCAAATGGCCCCGCAAAATTCAAGCGGCGCCTCCTTAAGTTTTCTGACCTGGAATGTCAGGGAGTTAAACGACCAGCGGAAAATTCACAAAATTGTTTTTATTTGCAGAAACAATGTAGATGTTGCTATATTACAAAAGACACACCTAGCACCTCACTCAAGGCTGCTGTCTCTAGGTAGAAGGAAGGGCACATGTGTTGCTGCAGGATTTGCATCATATGCACAAGGGGTCCTGGTGTGAGAACGTCGTGGAGCAGGTATACAAATCCAGGAGGAATGCGTTGATCCTGGGGGAAGATGTGGTAGCGAGTTGTCGCAGAGATAACTTGGATGTGCTACTAGTAGGCATTTATGGCCCCAACTATGACGACCCCCAATCCTATCATTCCCTACACAGTAAACTTGCAATGTATGTGAATATACCACAGCTTTTGGGTGGGGACTTTAATTGCGTCCAATCTCCAGACCTAGACAGATTCACCGGTCTCCCAGAAGGCCATCAGCTGCAGCAAAAGCAATAGCCACTATAGCGAAAGCAGATGGGTTGGTAGATGTCTGGCGCTATCTATCACTGCACGGCAGGGATTACACCTATTATTCATCAGTACACAACATACACACCCGTATAGACTATTGGCTTGTTTCAAGGAGCCTATTGCCCTTTATACGCGACTGCATACACTTGCCGCGCACATATCATTCACCAGTTAAACTCACATTGGCTCCTGGAGGCATGCAACCCAGGGTCCTCAAGTGGCGGCTCCCTCAATATTCACTATTAGACACAGTGTTCCGTGAGGAACTAGCGCAATCGATAGACAAATATTTCCATACTAATCTTGGGAGCGTACCCCGCATGGCCACCATCTGGGAGGCATTCAAGGCCTATATTCGCAGTGTGACAATCTCGAAACACGCTGGGGTGCTCCGGTCCATATGGGATCAAATGCTAAAATTGGAAAAAGAATGGACTATACTGGAGCGTGCCACACAGAGTGCCCAAACCAGAGAAGTTAGCACAAATTAGAGGAAAGATAGATGGATATAATGAACTGGCGCAATCCGAGATAACACATTGCTATCACCAGAGTATACGGAGAAGGGGAGAGACCTAGAGCCACATTGGCTGCTCTGACCCGGCCTGCGAAAGGGGATGGCAAGGTACTATCACTACAGGACGACAACTGAAGTTTGCGGTGCCCCACAGATTGTTGAAGGATTCTGCGCTTACTACGCTGACCAATATACCTCTTGATGCTCCAATACAGACAAATCTACCGAGGATTATTCAGCACACTTTGCGATGAAGTGGCTGACTAACGCCCATAAAGAGCGGTTATTGGTCCCCCTTGACCTACTGAAATCATGGCTGCGTTAAAAGAAATGCAAAATAGAGCACCTGGCTCAGACGGCCTTACGGTAGCCTTCTACAAGGCATACCAGGATCGGCTAATCCCACACCTAGTCAATCTCTTTGAAGAGGAGACAGCATTATGCCCCCCACAATGCGAGAAGCTATATTGATTACGCTATTGAAACCTGGAAAACCACCAGAGCAATGCTCCGCATATAGACCCTTGTCACTACTTAATACAGACACGAAACTCTTCGCTAAAATATCGGCAAACAGGTTGGCCCCTCTGCTTCGGGATTGGTGGGCCCAGAGCAGTCTGGATTCATTCCTGGCCGTTCTCTCATGAGCAATTTGCATACCCTGTTTTGCACAATTACCCGAATAGACCCGAATGTCCTTGCGGCGGCTGTTTTTTTAGATGCTGAAAAAGCATTCGACTCGTTTAAGTGGAATTTTCTATTGGCGGTGTTGAGGCATGTGGGAGTTGGAGAGGTGTTTTTAAAATTGGTAGAAGTATTATATGCAGAACCAGTGGTGTGTGTACGTGTGTATGGCTTACTATCCACCCCAATCACCAGAGGTACGAGACAGGGATGTCAGCTCTCCCTATTACTATATGCAATGGTGGCGAAGCCCTTGGCGTGTGCAATGTGGGAATACCATTCACATCCTGGCATAAGATTTCCACACTACAATTTGATAATATCCGCATACGTAGACGAGACATTATTATATATGAGAAAATAACTTAAAGCCGCAGGAGGTTGAAAGATTTGACAGCCACTCGGGACTATGCATAAACTAGAATAAATCACTTATACTCCCCCTCACTGTCTCCACCACTCCCATTCAGATGGAATACCCTTTGACGTGGACCACTGAACCCATACGCTACATCGGGATCCAGGTACACACCAATCCCGGAGTAGTTATCCATGAAAACTATGGCCGGGCAGTGCAGCAGCTCACGGAAACTATAGAAAAATTAATTAGGCTCCCACTATCTTTATTGGGATGCATTGCACTCATGAAAATGATCGTACTACAGCGCTTTTTCTTTTTTAACATACCAAACCTATTACCAAGGACGCTATTTCACACCCTTTGCACCCTAGAAATCAGGTTGGCTTTGGCAGGCAAACAACCCTGTGTACAATGGGTGACGCTAGTAATACCCTACTCATCAGGAGGGCTTAATGCCCCGGACCTAGAAACTTATTACAGTGCTGCACAGCAAATCCATGCGTATTACTGGATACATGGCCCACGTGAACTGCCACATTTGTACCTGGAAAGAGAAGAAGCAAGTCCACTTACTCTTCCACAATACTTTCTCTCCAAACCACAGCGGCGATTCCATGTTATTGACCCCGTAGGGATCACCAGATACCAATTAGGCAAGACCGCAGATACACAGAAGATTACACACCTTTATTCCCCAAAATTACATGTGGAATGGTGCGGCTGGTTCTCCTTAAGGGAAGAAAAGGCAGTCATACAGGCACTTCACACATTAAATATAAGAAGCATGTGGGACCTCTTCATAAATTGGGTGGCCAGTACCTGGGAACAGATGCAAACAAGCACCAGAGACATCGCTACTTACTAGATACCATTATTATTGACTAAGACAGTCGGAGCGTGCTCAGCTGGGAGAAGAAATGACAGAGCCACAGGAGTTCGCTTCACTGATACATTTATTACAGGCCCAGTCCCCGCAGCATCTCAATATTATATACACTCACAAGAATTAAGCACAGCCCCACTCAGATGAAATAATGTAAGGAGTGACAGGAAGAACTGGGTATTGATGTATCAGAGAAACAGTGGTTATACTGCTGCTCGGTTGTAAAGACTATCTCACAAACAGGCAGACATCGCTTAATACATTTCAAATATCTTCACAGAGTGTATCACACCCCAGCTTGGCTGTATAAATATGGGCTGCTGGAAGATGATAGCTGCATGATATGTGGGGTCGAAGGGGCTAATTTCACTCATCTGGCCTGGGACTGTCCAGGGGTCTGTGCGTTCTGGGCTGCAGGGGCCTGGGCACTACAAGACATATCAGAGACACCTTTGTCTGTCACACCATTAGACGCCCTTCTAGGATATGACTAAGAGGTGCATCAGGCATCCCGAAGATTTTTAGCACTTGGCATATTACTTGCAAAAAGGAGAATCGCCATATGATGTATGAAAGGCCCACTAACCACACTAATAGAGTGGTTCACAGACCTATCATACTGCAATACACAATCAGATAATTACAACGCCCCTAGGCGGATAATCTGCAGACCACAAAATATCTGGGAACCATATCAGGCATAGGGCTGTAGATGAGTAAAGGGAAGGACAAGACAATAGGGGGGGGGAAGGTTAAACCCATAGTGAGGCGCATGGATACATCCACCTGCATACACTGTAGGGACAGCAGGGGTGCTCGGGTGTGCAACACTCAAAAGTGTTATGTAAATGCTAAGTGATCATTGTTAGCTATCCTGATTTTAAAATGTATGTACTATGATATCTGTATTGTGTACCCAACTGACAACTTTTCTGTCTCGCTCAATGACTCTGGGAATGTTTCTCCTCTCATTAAGAAGTTTCCTCCTGTTAATGTATGGCATGATGTTACAGACATGGCTACTGTAATGTTTATATGAGCATAAATGGAAAAAAAGTTTAAGGGTAAAAAATATTTAAGGTGAAAGTTGTGATTTCCTGAAAATTGCAAACTTTTACCCATAAAAAAAAATAAGACAAATATTTGAAAAATTGGATAGGTGCTTGCATTGTGCAGAGCCACATAACGTGCAGAGGGGGAAGGTTACCGGCAAACTCCTGCTGTGCATGACCTTTAATACACCAAACAGTGGCAATAAATAGCATATTACTCTCTGCACATCAATATTTATACTTCAATGCTATATGTTGATCACCGGTAGCAGGTTAGGAGCAGGGCCTTTGGCCATGAGCAGTGGGAGTTGGCGGACCATAGTGGGTGTATGCAGGGACTGGCCACAGGCCAGACCCTGCTTCCAACCACCAAAGCGCATGGCCTTGGTCAGGCACCGCAGGGCTTACCCACTCACAGCAGGCTCAGTCTACAGGCCAGGCCCTGCAACCAACTCATGTTGCACATGAACGAAGGTCTTGGGCAGCAGGGGTTGGGAATAAATTCTATTATAAAAATAAAACATAAAAAAGTTAATGAAAAATACAGTTAAAAACTGAGTTATGGTCCTGGCTCAAATGAGCAAAACCATTGAAATTTGCCAGTTACTGAATACCATGCACACAAAGCATGCCATAACGCACATCAGAAAACTTGAAACACCCATTTTAAAATGGCAAAGGAAAAAAAAAATCTACTCTTGATCCCCCGCTGCACACAGCAGAAGGCCCTGTGCAGCTTGGGGCTGGCTGCCCGCTAATGCCTTACGTATGGTAATAAGTATGGTAATAAAATATTAATTTACTTTTTTTTAAAACATAGAAATTACCTGGAAAATACAAAGGTTAAAGATAGCGGTATGGTGATAACCTACTTTGCTTAAAAACAAATCGTAGAAATTCATTGAAAAAAACAAAGAATATAGGGACATTATAGTTAGGTGAAAAGGTCAGTTAAAAAGTACGGTTTAAATGAACAAAACCACTGAAATCCATGTAACTCAAGCCCGAAAATAACTAACACATGCCCTCACCATGCACTTCTAATTACTTTCCATATTGCATCATACATGACACGTTCTATGACATCATTGATATCAAGGCAACATCTGAAAGAACAATTTATGACAACACTGTGCATGGTGGGGGTTCAAGTTATACTCACTGGCGATAACTACATACACATTTACACATATATATATATTTACACATGTATTTACCCACATTTTTACACACACACATACATACACATGTATATACATATATATATACATATATATATATATATATATATATATATATATATATACATATACACACACATTCACTGAAAAAAGCACAGGTCTCAGGGACATAGTTAGTTGGACATTTCACTCGTACAAAACCAGAGAAATTCGGCCGTTATAGTTAGTTGAGCTAACTATAACTCACGCCCCCGCAATGCACTGCTGATGACGTCACATATTACATCACTCATGACATGGTCAGTGATATCACTGATGACATCATCCAGTGATTGAGTGTTTCTGAAAAGTTTAAGAATGTTATATATATACACGCCAAGGTGTATTGAAGAATGAGTGGGTGTATGAGTGTCTGAATGGATGATTTAGTAGGTGCGTGACTGAATAAGTGAGTGATTAAACGTGTCTTAGTGAATGCATGGGTGAGTGACTAATCTGTGTGAATGTCTGCATCAGTCTGTCAGTTGGTATGTAAGTGGCTGCATGGGTTGGTGAGTAGCTACATGAGTTTCTATATGGATTAATGATTGGTTGTCTGAGTAGCTGTATGGGTGCCTCAGTGTCTGTGTGGGTGGGTGCAACTCCCTGCATGGATGTGTGACTGGGTGATTCAGTGGATGTATGGGTTCATGAGTTAGTCTGCGAGGGGCTGTATGAGTGAGTGTTCGTATGGCTGTGTTGGAGAGTGAATGGATGTCTCAGTGGTATATGTGTGAGTAACTACATATGTGAAAGACAGTATATGTGAGTGTTGGAGTATATAACTGACTATATGTGAGAGTGAGTGATTGTGAGAGTGGCTGTATGGATGAGTATGCTTGTGTCGGTGATTGTATGAGAGTAAGTATGTGTTAGTATCTGTATGAATAAGTGAGGTGGTGTGTGTATAACTGTATTGGTGAGTAAATGGTACTGTGATTGATTCTTTGGGTGACCGACTAGGTGTGTGAGTATCTCTGTGGGTGAGTGGCAGTATGTGAGTGTCTGTATGGGTGTATGAGTGCATATATCAGTGGCTGTATTGATGATTGACTGCATGTATGAGTGACTGTATGGATGAGTGAGTGGATGTGTGTGTAGACCTATGAGTGAGTGGGTATGTACTAACTGGTATTGGTGTGTCTATAGTTTCGAGAATGGTACTCTGTATTTTAGAGTAGGTGTATGAAAGGTTATATTAGGGTATGAGGAGGTGCATCAGATATTAAGTGGATGACGTCATCTGAGATGTCATCAGTGACGTCATCAGTGATGTCACTGACCATGTCATGAGTGATGTCATATGTGACATCATCAGCAGTGCATTGCGGGGGCGCGAGTTATAGTTAGTTCAACTAACTATAACAGCCGAATTTCTCTGGTTTTGTATGAGTGAAATGTCCAACTAACTATGTCCCTGAGACCTGTGCTTTTTTCAGTGAATGTGTGTGTATGTATATATATATATATATATATATATATATATATATATATATATATATATACATGTGTATGTATGTGTGTGTGTAAAAATGTGTGTAAATATATATATATATATATGTGTAAATGTAATATAATTTCTCTGGTTTTGTACGAGTGAAATGTCCAACTAACTATAACGTCCCTGAAACCTGTGGTTTTTTCAGTGAATTTCTAAAGTTTTTTAAATGCTAATTTCTAACTATAATATCTCTGAAACCTATGGTTTTTTTCAGTGAATTTCAAAGGTTTTTAAATGCCAATTACTAATTATTACGTCCCTAAAACCTATGGTTTCAGTGAATTTCTAAGGTTTTTTAACTGCTAATTTCTAACTATAACGTAGTAGTCGCGTTTGCAGAGTGGTGCAGAAAGGAGGCTGGGTCACCGACCAGTGCTCAGGAATTCAGCTGCGTAGGACTTACAGGAGGTACCAGGAGGGCTTCTTGGCCCCCAAAATCTCTCAGGAGTAAAGTGGACTTCATCCCCCAACCCGTAGTGTGCCAGGAGGCGCGTTTGCAGAGTGGTGGAGAAAGGGGGGCCTCCGAAGACCTCTTAGCAATACCACTGAGTGGGACTTACTGGAGTTAACAGGAGGGGTAGTTGGCACCCAAGGATGTCCTTGGGGGCCAACTACCCCTCCTATTACCTCCAGTAAGTCCCACACAGCAGCATTGGTAAGTTCACATAGGCCACGCCCCCTTTTCCCACCACTCTGCAAATGCGCTCCCTGGCGCGCTCTTGGATGGGGATTGAAGTCCCCTTCGCTGCTGGGGGTCCTTAGGGGCCAGCTAGCGTACCGGTTACCTCCAGTAAGCCCCAGATAGTGGATTACTGAGAGGTGGACACAGGCCACGCCCCCTTTCTGCACCACTCTGCAAACGCTCCTTCTGGCACGCTCTTGGTTGGGGGATGCAGTCCCCTTGCCTCCTGAGGGTCCCTGGTGGCCAACTAGCCCTCCTGTTATCTCTAGTAAGCCCCACACAGCTAGATTGCTGAGAGTGGTCTGAGGCCATGCCCTCTTTTTACACCACTCTGCAAACGCGCCTCCTGGCGCACTGCTGCTTGGGGGATGAAGTCCACTTTAGTCCTGAGGTCCTCAGGACAGAAGAGGACCTCATCGTCCCACCACCAGTGCGCCAAGAGGCGCGTATGAAGAGTGGTGTAAAAATGGGTGTGGCCTCGGACTCCTCTCAGCAATCCAACTGCGTGGGGCTTACTGGAGGTACCTGTTGGGCTAGTTGGCCCCCAGGGACCCTCAGGATTCAAGGGGACTTAATCCCCCAACTTAGAACGCGCCAGGAGGCACGTTTGCAGAATGGTGCAGGGCCTCTGGCGAGATGCCGGCCTGACCCATTAAAAAAAAAAAAAAACGTAAAGGGGGCCGCGCCGCCCTCATCCCGAGGCCGATTCCACATATTTATATTTTTATTTTATATTCTTTTTTAAGGCGGGGGGCCACCCCCCTCCTGAGGCCTTTTTCGGCCCTGGGGACCCCATCCCCTGGGGCATTGCCTCTTTTTTTAATTAAAAATAAATATTTTTCCGGGAGGGGGGCCGCGTGGCCCCCCTTCCCTGGGCCACTTCTGGCCCTGGGGACCCCATCCCCCAGCCTCATGTTGGGGACTGCGGGGGGAGCCCCAATGCACCCGCGGTCCCAGCCGGCTCTCGGTCTCCTGCGGGAGCCGGCATTGCTTTTGGACAAGGGAAGCTGCTGACATGCAGCTCCCCTTGTCCAAAAGCAATATGCTTCGCTTTGTGGATGATAGAGCAGGTTTCCTGCTCTCGCTTCCACGAAGCAAAGCAGTGTTTGCAATGACTACCTACTGGGGACCGCAACACACACACACACACACACACACACACACACACACACACACACACACGCACGCACGCACGCACGCACGCACGCACGCACGCCGCTTGGACGGCAGAAACGCGTCATGGCTGACATCTGTGTTTGCTGGGAATAAATCTGCACTATAGCCCAAATTCTGGGTCTGCGCTCATTATTCTTGGAGGAATTATTGCGAGGTGATTGATATATATATATATATACATACATACACATATATCCACCTTACAAGCCCAAAAATCGATAAGCGCCCTACACCTGCCCTTCTCTACGCTGATGATGCTGTGCTGATGGCCCGCACGCAATCGGGGCTCTAACAGGTGTTGACAAGTTTTACTGTGTGTATGCAGAGTTTGGGACTTCAAGTTAATATTTCGAAGACCTTTATTACGAAATGTGGAAGAGGGAGCACAAAATGTAGAGACATATATATAGATAACAAAAAGATAGAACCTACAAAGACATTTCCCTACCTAGGGATTCTTTTCGACCAGAAGGGGTCTTGGTCCCAGGCAGTTAAAGCTAGGAAGCTTTTATTTTCGAAAGCCACGGCAGCGTTAGCTAATTTCGCAAAGACATTAGGTAAAAGACCACCCATAGAGCTGCTAAGCACATATAGGGCAAAGTGTGTTTCCATCGCTATATATGTAGCAGGCATGTGGGGCTATTCTGATTCCCAGCCCCTACAGCTGGTTGAGAATGCCTTTTTAAGATTTCTCTTGGCTGTCCCAGTCAGTTCTTCTATCTATGTCATTCAGAGTTAGGGCTACCTTATATAATGGACCTAATAAAAATCCAACCAGTCCTTCTGTGGCATAGGATTTGGAACTCCACGAAAACTACCTTTAACAGGGATAACATAAGAGACTGTGCCAAGCTCCATCGGGCCTTTAACATCCCATGGTTGAAATATATAAAAGATTTCATGAATGACCTAGGGCACCCAGAATATTACGAAGATCCAGGTTCTATAGCTTCTGTTACGAGAAAAGATCTCAAAAGAGATTGCAAGTCTCTCGGAGACAAACAGATTTTCTGCAGAAATATTAAGGCCAACCGTACAGTCCAATCAAATGATACTGACCACTAGCGGTATCCAGCCCTACCTTAAAAACATTGAAGGCTTGCAGGATAGATTTGTCCTGACCCGTTTTAGGTTTGGTATCTTTCATCGACTAATAAGTTTCCCTGTAATCAATGATTGGTTGAAATCACTAAGTAAATGCCTATGCGATGAAATGTCTCAGCAAACAATACATGCTGTCCTCTTCTGTAAATTTTATGAGGCACAAAGAAAGAAGTGGATCTTGCCAATCTTAAATCTGCTTGGTTTTAGACAATGCCACCCTGCATTTTTATTTCTGCAATTTTTTAGATAATGAATATTTTACGACATCTGTAGCATCTTTTTTAAAGAACGTAATTAGATGTAGGAAAATATTATATTATGAAATCTTTTTGTTTTTAATTATGTTCATACTTAGGTGCAGCAATAGATTTTAACTTTGTATAGATAACTGTATATTTAATAATGTTATCATATGAGCTTTTGGATTTGAAAAATAATGATGATCTGACAGTATTTGCTTTTATGATTTTCTTGTAAGAAATCGAATAAAGCTTATTGAATTGAAATGCTAAGTTACCTAAATTGCAAGCTTACCAGAGATAATGGCCATCTTGATCGAAGACCTGAAAACTGAGTTAAGTGGCTCCACCTACCCCTCAGGCCAAAACAAGGAGGTGCTCCAAGCACTTAGAGCCCCCACCTCACTGGCTGGTCCTGATCTGGAGCGTGTGAACTCAGAGGCAAGGGGGGCTGTCAGCCAGCTAACAAGACTTAAGCTCACCAAACTAGGTGCCACCTAGTCGGGGATTCAAACATTTCAATCAATCAACAATCAGGGTTTGTAAAGCACTGGGGGTGGGTGAGCTGCTGATAAGCGAGTGCTGGGGTTCAGTCGAAGAGCCAGGTCTTGAGACCACTCCTAAATTGGGTCAGTGACCAGGATTGTCGGAGGTGGAGAGGCAGGGTGTTCCAAGTCTTGGCGGTGAGGTAGGAGAAGGATCTTCCTCCGGTTCTAGTCTTGTGGATCCGAGGGACAGTTACAAGGGCCAGCTGGGCGGAGCGGAGGTTTCTGGTGTGTACGTGGAATGAGAGGTGGTGGTTCAGGTATGCTGGTTCTGCGTCATGGAGAGATTTGTAGGCGTGTGTGAGGAGCTTGAGCGGGATTCTGTTGTTGACTTGGAGCCAGTGGAGTTCAGAGGTGTTCGGTGATATGGCTGCGACGGGGGATGTCCAGGGCCAGTCTGGCTGGCAAACATTTCACACCCAGCTCCCACAAAAAAAAATGAGTTCGAGAGGGGGGACGCCAGTACACCCTAGGCAGCAGGGGCAACCTCCGAAAAGAATGAGAAAACTGAACAAAAGTAGAACAAATCTCCTCTCTGCACCAGCAGGGAAAACAAGAGTTCCGACCAACAAACAGTCCGGTTGCCCAATCCAGAAGCCAATGAGGCTTCCAAGTTAAGCCTGCAGGAAACTCCTAGGCAAATCTAAATGCCACTGCAAATGAAGTTCAAAACAAGGGATCAGAGGCAGGACTCAAATCACCCCCTCAAAAAGAATCAATATCACCAATGGAACATGCAAGAGAAATTTTAATAAAAAAATACAATAACAATAATATGTAAACCCACAGTTGGGTCTCAAAAAACGCTTATGCTCCCCAGATTCCAAACAGCCACCCAAGAGTCCAGCCATCATCGGCCATATGTGAACTTTACATGAGCAAATGGTGTCCCCAAAGGGATTCTAAGAAATCCACCAAACCCAGCCAGTGAACCTGGACCCGAAAAAGCGACAGCCTTGTGTTCTCATGATCAAAATGAGAAGGGAACGAATCAAGGTTGGGGCAGTGCCAACAACAACAATTACCCCCATAGATTCTTGGGGACCCTGAGTTAATTAGAAAGGAGTTCAAGCCAAGAAGAATTCATAGTCCAGATGCCAACTTGAGTAATATCAAAAACAACGGGCTGGCTAAAAAGGCTGGTATAGACAAAATTGTGCTTTATCCCAAATAGATGTCCACAGGCAATTGGGATGCCCTAAACATCTTGAAGCTCGGTCAGTCTACTCGGTCTGGAATTGCTGAGCTCTAATGACATCAACACCATAGCATTCCTACCTCTGGAACGTAACGAGGTAAGCAAACGCACCAAAATTACATTCACTAGTTACATGCTGGTGAATACCTGGAGGTAGAACAAGGTCCTGCTTGATCATTGGAGTATAAACGTGACAATTCCAGCAGTGATCAAATATCCAGTGATGTTGTTACGCAAAGAGTCAAGACCCGGCAAGAAACCAGGCCGTGCATCGGGAGAGCAAAGTAGCCCAAAGAATACCCAGGATTTATTATTAAAGGGCACCAAAAATGCAAGCAGATTTCCAGAAAGTTCAGAAGGTGAACTAAAAATAAAGGCAAATTGCACAGGGGAAGACTGAACCTGACCGACACAGCAAATAAAAGTCACGGATTGGGCATGGTTACTAAGAGCACTAAGCACCCGGCCCTAGCATACGGAATCACATAAAAAGGACCACCTGAAAATAAGCTCGTGGAACGAGGCCAAATCAACACCGAATTAAAGAAAGAAGCAATATCACAACTCAGGTATGCAGATAATATTGCCCTCCAAGAAACATGGGCCCTCTCTTCCCCTGGCATGACTTCACTGCATACAAAACATCAGCAATTGAATCCCAGGCAGGGGGGCACACCTCAGAGGATGTCTCAATCTTTGTGAGAACTGAGTTAATGGAAAAATCAACAGTGTTCAGCATGAGGAAGGGTGACTTTATTATCCTCTTGGTAACTCAAGTCAATAACTCATACCAGATCACTACACCCTCCATCATAGTAAGCATTTATCTCCATCCAGCCAAAGACAAAAGGGAGTCAACAATAATATCCCTACTTGCAACTCCGAAGGTTAAATCATCCTATCCAGATGCAATGTGGGTCATCTTGGTAGACTTCAATGCCAATTTGATGTGCGCAGGGCTGAACACATTCCTCGTGGATCTTTAAGGCGATATCTAGGCTATACCACTGATCCAAAAACAATCCCAAAAATATTACTAACAGGGCAAAGAACTAGGTGATAACTTAAATTAACTATGATTATGCATACTTAACCGCTTCGCTGCTAGGCCTTTTCCCCCCTGTGCTAAGCCTTTTTTGTCTTGTCAGAAAACCAACATTTTTTACACAGTTTTGGCATTTTACTGGGACATAGCCTATTTTTATTATTTTTTGTGCTTTCAACCTCCTTCCAGTTAATGGTAGAAATGGGTATGAAAGCAATAATGTATACTGGAAAGCTATACATTTCAATAAAGTAGACAGAATTCTGAATTCAGCAAGGGGTCATTTGTGTAGATCCTTCAAGGTTTTTTTTATAGAAACTAACAGTTGAAAATAGGAAAAATTGAAAATGAGTTACAAAAACAGCCATTTGTGCCAACGTTTTCACCTGTAACTTCTTCTAAGTATAACAGAGTTTTTAAAGCAATGTACCGTTGCATCCGCTGGACCCTTCTGGTTGTGGGGATATATAGGACTTGTAGGTTCACCAAGAACCGGATGAACCCAGAGCCAATAACTGAGCAGCGTCTTGCAATGGTTTTTTATTGTATACCGGGTTGTTAGAAATGGGGGTTTCTAGTTGGGAGAGGTAGGTACCTTTGTCCAAATAGGGACCCTTGCTTCTAGTCGGGGTAAGGGAGATACACTCCTAAAATAACCCCTGCTCACCCCCTTGGTAGCTTGGCACGAGCAGACAGGTTTATCTCAGGCAGTGTGTAAAGCATTTGTGAACACATACAGTAACACAGTGAAAACACTACAAATGGACACCACACCAGTTTGGAAAAATAAGTAATCTTTATCTAAACCAAAACAAGTCCCAACGACAAAAAAGCCACAATACAGTATTAAAAATAAGGCTTTCAAATGGTAGAAATGGTTCAGTTCAATGCAAGTTGTAAATGCAACACTTTTCTCACAAAGTACCTGGGATGCGTCACGCAAAACAAATAAAATGGCCGCAGGGAAGGTGATGCGTTGGTTCCTTACACAGAGAAGGTGATGCGTCGGTTCCTTGCTTCGGGGGAGGTGATACGTCAGTTCCTTACTGCAGTGCAGGGGAGATGATGCGTCGGTTCCTTACTGGAGAGGAGGTTATGCGTCGTTTTCTTACTGCGTGGGGAGTTGATGCATCCGTTTCTTACTGCGTCCCCCAACGATGCGACAGTCTTGGTGCCTCGATACGATGCGTCAATCTGGTACGATGCGTGGCTTCGTGCAGCCGCACAGCAGGCTTGCGTCGGGATCGGTGCGGTGAACTTGGACTTCGGAGATCGTTGCACCCAATGCGTCGTGCAGTGATTTCTCGAGCCGTGGCAGGCTCTGACGGTTTCTTTGGCGATGCGTCAGAAAACAGGTGCGGATGCGACACGCTTCTTCGATGTTGCGTCGATTTTCCAGCTCTCAGCGACAGTCTCTAGAGGTCCTAAACAGCAGCAGGCACCTCTTTGCAGGTTGGAATTCCGAGCAAGGAAAATAGTGGGGATCTGGTGTTGAAGTCTGTGTGTCCCCAAGACTTCAGAACAGGAGGCAAGCTCAGTTTCAAGCCCTTGGAGATCTTTTCTTCAAGCAGATGACAAAGCAAACAGCAAAGTCCTTTTTCTCCTTTCCTTGGCAGCAAGCAGCCACTGCAGGCCAACCCCAGACAGCAAACAGCACAGGGGCAGTATTCCTCCTCAGCTTATCCGGCTCTTCTCCTTGGCAAAGGTTTCCTCTTGATTTCCCAGAAGTGATCTAAAAGTCTGTTGTCTGGGCCCCTCTTTTTATACACCAAAATCCTTTGTTCTCTGAAGGCAGAGAGTGCCTGTACCCAGCCAAAACCAGTTCTGTGGGGTACTTTGCAAGTGCACAACAACCTCCTTTGTCAGTGTGAGCCCTGGCTCCAGACACACCACAGGGGGGCGGAGACGTCATTGTGGAAGGCAGGCACAGCCCTATTCAGGTGAAGGTGCTACTCCTCCCACCACTCCAAATGCAGACCAGGCCTATTCAGCCCAGTCCTGACTCATCAGACTTCTGGAGCCGCTGCCCTTCTCCAGCCCTTGTCATCCCGAAGCCAGACATGCAATACACAAACCTAGCAGAGGAACACTGGATGGTTAGGCAAGAAAAGACCCACTTTCTATAAGTGGTACTTTGAAACAGAATGTAAAAATCACCATACTAAAAGATGCATCTCAACATTCTGAGTTCGGGCATACTAAACTTTATTTTCCCATCTTGTTCCCAGGGTAAGTTATGTTTATAAGATGTTATAAACAAACTCCCCATTCTGGCCTATGGTAACCGATAGCCTTGTAATAGTGAAAAACGAAATTGGCAGTATTTCACTATCAGGACATGCCACACACATCAGGGCATGTCCTACCTTTCACATACAATGCACCCTGCCCACAGGGGTACCTTGGGCCTAACTTAGGGGTGACTAATATGTAGAAAAGGGAAGGTTTAGGGACTGGCAAGTGTGTGCACTTGCCAAGTCGACATGGCAGTCCCAGACTGCTCACAGGTTCTGCAATGGCAGGCCTGAGTCACATTTTACAAGCTGCTTCTGTGGGTGGCACAATCAGTGCTGCAAGCACACCAGCAGCATTTGATTTACAGGCCCTGAGCACACAGTGCACTGTACTAGGGTCTGACAAGTAAATCAAATAAGCCAATCATGGAATCACTAATCCATAACAATACTTTACAAAGGGAGCACTTCCACTTTGGCACTGAACAGCAGTGGCAAAGTGCCCAAAGCATCTAGACCAGCAAAAATGGAGTCCAACACAGCAAAACACAGGAGGTAGAGGCAAAAAAATGGAAGGGAGACCAACGCCAATGGTGCCAGGTCTAACACGGGTATATAGCAATTCATTTGGGAAAATATAAACAGTGAAAAATCGGAATGAAAGACACCTATGTATTTCTGAAATGGGAACAAAATATAGAGTTTAGAAACAGTAGCTATTTGCACATCTCCAAAATTGTGGGTACCCATACTAGCATGTGAATTATAGGACATTTTTCAAAATGATTTCTTTTTTACACATTGTCTTACATTTGGAAGGCAGAAATGCATCAAAAGTCAATAGGTAATAAAAAGTCTCCCGATAAAAATGGTACCTTACTTGTGTAGGTAGGCTTAGTGCCTGCGCCAGGAAATGGCCCAAAACACAATGTGGACACACCACATTTTTACAGTGAAAACTGGCCCTTTTTTTTGCAAAGTGCCTAGCTGTAGATATTGAACCCTAGCTCTGCCGGCATCTAGGGAAACCTAGCAAACCTATACATTTTTTAAAACTAGACACCCAGGGGAATCCAGGATGGGATGACTTGTGTGGCTCTCACCAGGTTCTCTTACCCAGAATCCCTTGCAAACCTCAAACTTTGTAAAAAAACACATTTGCCTCACATTTCTGAGATGGAAAGTTCTGGAATCTGCGTGGATCCACAAAATTCCACCCACCCTGCATTCCCCAAAGTCTTCCAATAAAAAAATGATACCTCACTTGTGTGGGTAGGCCTAGTGCCCGCGACAGGAAACGGCGCAAAACGCAACATGGACACACCACATTTTTACAGTGAAAACTGACCCTTTTTTAGCAAAGTGCCTACCTGTAGATTTTGAACCCTAGCTCTGCCGGCACCTAGGGAAACCTAGCAAACCTATGCATTTTTGAAAACTAGACACCCAGGGGAATCCAGGATGGGGTGACTTGCTGGCGCCTACTGGGCTCTCTGCCCCCGGGGGGGGCAGATCAGGGGCTACTGCCCCATCAGCCTCCTGGGGGGGGCAGAAAGACTGTGGCATCTTTTTTGGGCGGGGTGGGGGAATTGGCATACCCATTCTGGGCAGCTCCCAACCCTAAATTTTGAATTTTTTTTTACCCATGGTGCCTAGTGGGCTTTCTGCCCCCCTGAGGGGGCAGATAAGGGGCTATTGCCCCCATATGCCTCCCGGGGGTGGCAGAAAGACTGGTAATTTTTTGGGGGTGGGGGCATTGGCATGCCCATTCTGGGCAGCCCCCACCCTGAACTTTGGGGGAAAAAATCCCTGGTGCCTAGGGGGCTTACTGCCCCCGGGGGGGGCTAAGGGGCTACTGCCCCATTTGCCTCCCGGGGGGGGGGGGCAGAAAGACTAGCATTTTTTTTGGGTGGGGGCATTGGCATGCCAATTCTGGCCAGCCCCCATCCCTACGTATATAAAAAATCCCTGGTGCCTTGTGGGCTTTTTGCCCCCCCGGGGGTCAGATCAGGGGCTACTGCCCTCATCTGCCTCCTGGGGGGGCAGAAAGACTGGCATTTTTTTGGGGGGGCATTGGCATGCCCCGAACTTTGGGAAGAAAAATCCCTTGTGTCAAGTGGGCTTTCTGCCCCATATGCCTCCGGGGGGAGGGGGGGCAAAAAGACTGTAGCTTTTTGTTTTGGGTGGGGGCATTGGCATGGCCATTCTTGGCAGCCCCCACCCCTATGTATATATTAAAAAAAATCCTTTTTTTATAGGTCAGGGGTGGGGGCTACCCAGAATGCCAATGCCCCCATCCTACCCCCCAAAGAAGGTATAAGACTTTCTGCCCCCCCGGGGGGGGGGGAATTAGGGGCTATTGCCCCATCTGCCTCCTGGGGGGGGGCAGAAAGTCTTATACCTTCTTTGGGGGGGTAGGATGGGGCATCGGCATTCTGGGTAGCCCCCACCCCTGACCTATAAAAAAATCCCTGGCATCTAGGGTGCTCTCTGCCCCCCCAGGGGGGAGATTGGGGGCTACTGTCCGGCACATTTTAATGGGGGGGAGCAAAGGCCCTTGCCCAAGGGGCCGCTCTCCCCTCCCTTGTGGCTAGTGGGTGGAATCCCTGCTTGGGGATCGCCCTCCTGGGGTGATCCCCAAGCAGGGATCCACTAGGGAAGGGTACAATTGGAAAGGGGAGATTCTCCCCTTTCCAACGATACCTCTCCCAAGTGTTTCAGTGCTCGGGGGCTGAGATAGCCCCATGAGCACCGAAACATTGAAACTGAAACGGTTTCAGTTTTGTTTTCAATGTAATGACGACAGTGCGCCATGAGCGCGATAGTCATTACATTGAAAATCAGCAAAGGGCCTAGGGAGGTTGGGGAAGCTCTTCCCCACCTCTCTGGTTCCCCCCCAAAAGAAGGAAATCCCTCTGCTGTTTGCAGCAGAGGGATTTAGTGCCCCTGTCCTCTTGACGGAATGGTTCCGTCATGAGCACAGGAGCACTGGTGCTCATGACGGAACCATTCCGTCATGAGCACCGAAGGGGTTAACGGCAGGTTTCAATCAGACACACCAGCTGCCTACATTTCTCATCTTTCAGGATGGCCACCCTGGATTACATTTGGGTGTCTTTAGCCCACTTCCGGTATACAAGGATTTCTAAGTTACACCATCTCTGGCTAGCGACTATGCAATACTCAAATGCAAAGTCCAGGCCATAAGAACCCCCCTCCTGCAAGCAAGCCATATTGGAAGGCAGGAGGAATTAGAACCCATTAAAAGATAAAATGGAATATGGATATCCAATAAGGGCTGAAGTCCCGTATGGAGCAGCTCTTAGATGAGATTTCGGGAAGGACCACTGACGAAAACCTCAACCTAAATTTCTTGCCTCTTTCTTAAATCAGTTTGAATCAGGCAATCAGTGATGACCCCAGGAGAGCACAAGATCATGATCAAAATAAGTACCCGTAAGGAGCAAACAGCTGCCCTGAGGAAAGAGTTAAATAAAGCCCTTAAAGCCAAGAGTCGTGACAAGGATGGCAATATGTGGCTGTAGATTAGGCTCTCATTCATAAGGACAAGATATTGGAAAGCACTACATGCCGGAAGAAAAGGAGGAGAAATTTAAAAAGCCAGCCCATTCACATGAGATAATGAAGTCAAAAGACCAGAGGTAATTCTGGATATGGATAAACAGCATCTCAGCTCCTACATGCAAGGAGGTCGTAGCAAACATCACCCCAGTTGAATGAGAGTGCTGTATAGAAAGCCTATATGTAGACCAGACCAGAGCCAGCACTGTGGTTGCTAAGTCTTGGCTCGGAAACGATGCGGGCACAATACTAACAAGTCAGGTCCAAGTGTCAAAACCGATCAACGTAATGGGCACCAATGGAGCTCCAGGTCCAAGTGGCATCCCAGCCAAGATGCTCAAATGGACTCTGTAGGAAAGTGCCCTTTATGTATGGTCACTCCCCCGCCCCCCACTTTTTGCTCCAATGCTGATGCTTATGACTCTGAAAGTGCACTGGAGCCTGCTGCCCAGGCCCCAGTGCTAGTGCTCTCTCCCTACAATTGTTAAACGTGAATTGGTAATCCAAATTTGCAATTAACCCCCTTATAAGTCCTTAGTATAATGAATCAGGGGTACCCAGGGCATGGATGTTAAAAGGGTCACCAGGGCCTGATGCATTGTTTGAGTGACCCAAGTAAAATACATACTTATAGCAGGCCTGCCATTGCAGACTGCAGGAGCAGTACAAACTGTTCGAACTTGACTTTGCCCTAACCATGTGAGGCAAAGTCAATGCACTGTTTTTAATATATGTCAATTACCCCTAAGCTCAGAAGGCAAGGTGCCTTATATCAAAGGTCTGGACATGTCAGTGCAAGCTTATATGTCCCTATAGTGGCCTTTACCATTAAAGCACACTATAAGAGATAGACGATCGATAGGATAACACCGGCTGGCACCTGGGAAAATGCGAGGTTGACAGCTTCATTATGGTACTACCTAAATATGTCATGTTTGGTATCAAACAAAGTGCCTCCCAACACGAATCTCATGTTGAGAGTGATGTGGCATGCACCCAGTGGCTGCCTCAGAGGGTGCCCACATAGTTTCCCCAGCTTTCCTGTGCTCTAGCTGACCACTCACATTTGCTGCCGCCAAGACAAGATTCTGACCACCTACCAGGCAGTGTGAACACTCCCAGGAGTCCAAAATAAAGGCCTGGGCAGGAAGGAGGTGACACCTCCTCCCACCCAGGATGGCTAGTGAAGTTGCACATCAAGGCGGTGAGTGTCAAATCTTTCACCACCTCTGATTTGCATCCATTAAATATAATCGGATTGCCCTGTGTCCCTCAGAACCTGGGTATACAGTTATAAACTGCAAGGAGTTCTGTCGGATGACAATTCTTCACCAAGAATTGTGAAAAAATGTTGAGCACTCAACATTAATATCAAAGGGTCTTAAAACTATCCCTACGAGAAAAAAAAGTTAATCTTATTTCTGAAAGATGAATCTAATACAGAAAACCACAAACAAAAAAGCAGTTTCTATTTAAATATATTCATTGTCATATATCCAACACTTTCTTTACATGATATAAATCATTTGTTTTTTTCCTGATATTTAGCTGACCATAAACAGAATACATGCAATAAATCACAAACATATCAACAACTTCCATTACAGACTCTGATTGAAGTTGTACACTAAAATATACAGGAAGATTTTAGCGGGTGATGCTTCCACCCTACACACTAAGGTGAGCCCTTTTCATGTACAGGAGTCCACCACACTGTGATTATTCCAACGCTCTCAGTATGGAGTGTTTACAAATGGTCCTCTATATTTTTCTCTTCTACTGAACCCCGGCGGAGGTCCTTAGTAGTTTGAAACTCGTATTGATGGTGATACTTGACAGGACACAAGCTGTGCGTACCCAACTACATCATTTGAAGGTGACCACCTATGGGTCCCCACTTCCTTCCATTTTGAAACCAGTGCACATATCTTGCACAACACTAATGCAGGGTATCATTTCCTTACAGGTTGTCCAATGGTTTGTTACAATTTAAGTCCTGAGGAAGACCCGGTATGATGCGTAGTCATTAGCACAAGATCATAGGGTCAAAACGTCAATGGCACAGTTAAATGTCCTATGTCAGCTATCCTATGATATAAAACAAAGAACTAAGGGTAACCTGAACTTTAAAACTTTGGACATCGGGCATTATACGTTTTCATTGTCTTAAATGTGTTGTGTGTGAACACTGGGATTATTTCCTTTTCACTATTTATGTGCGTTTGTTATTCATTGTATATATTCCGTTTGTTATGGGCACTAAATATCAGAAAAACAAAATAAATGATTTATATCATGTAAAGAAAATGTTGGATATATGACAATGAATATATTTAACTAGAAACTGCTTTTTTGTCATGCTTGTGGTTTTCTATGCGTTAGATTCATCTTTTAGAAATATGAGCTTTTTTTCCTCGAAGGGGTTATTTTGTGACCATTTGATACTAATGTTGAGTGATTAACATTTTTTCAAAATTCTTGGTGAAGAATTGTGTCACCCGATAGAACTCCTTGTAGTTTATAATCTGATCTGCATCCAGGCTGCCTCCCAAAGGATGGAACAGTCATCAACCATACCACCCCAGACACATTTGCACCCAGGCAGGTGGGAAAAATAGGTATTCAGGAGACTTGCGCTTCCAGAAGGCTAGTGTTAGAAATGGGGGTCTCTAGTTGGCAGAGGTAGGTACCATTGTCCAAATAGGGACCCTTGCTTCTAGTCAGGCTAAGGGGGCTACACACTTTAGAGAACCCCTGCTCACCCCCTTGGTAGCTTGGCACGAGCAGACAGGCTTATCCCAAAGGCAATGTGTAAAGTATTTGTACCAACACTCACAGTAACATAGTGAAGACACCACACCAGTTTAGAAAAATAAAATATCTTTATCTAAACTTAAGACCAAAACGACAAAAATTCAACATACACAGTTAAAAATATGACTTTCTAAAGGTTTCAAGAACTTGTACTATAGAAAACTATGGATGTGTGACTTTTACACAAAGTACCTGTAGTTGCATCAAAATTCACAAGGACAAGCAGCCACAGAGTGAAGAAGTATCGAAAACAAAGATGCATCAGTTCCTGAGACCTTGGGGAGGCGATGCAACAGTTCTGCTGCACACAGGAGAAGTGATGCATCGAATCCAGTCTGTAGGGGGAAGTGATGCGTCAATTCTTCGTGACGATTCCGGTCCGCAGGTGAGCCATCAGGAAAACTTGTTGAACAGGTGCGATGTATGGAAATCCGGGATGCGTCGGTAATCAATGCGGTGGCGGCGAGCGGCGCTGTGTCGGTTTTCTTCAGCCACAACCACTCGATGCGTCGATTCTTGCAGCGGCTGCAGACGCTGCGGTTTTCGTAGCGGCACGGCAATGCGTGGCAATTGTTCTCGCGCCGTGGAGATGTGTCAGAAAAACAGCAGCAAAACGAGCAATGCGTCGTTTTTGTAGTTCAAGTTCCTTCTCTCTTCCAGCTCCCAAACAGCAGCAACAACCTGCAGAGGTCCAATACTGGCACAGGCCCCTCCTGGCAGGTCAGAACTCACAGCAGCAGAGTTCAGGGGAGCTGGGGGTGAAGTCTTTGTGTCCCGGAGACTTCAGAACAGGAGGCCAGCACCCACAGGCCCTTGGAGATTTCCTTCAAGCAGGGGACACAGGACACAGCACACAGCAAAGTCCTTCTCCTTTCCTTAGCAGCAACTGCAGGCCAACCCCACAAAGCACACAGCAAAGGGGCAGTACTTCTCCTCAGTCTCTCCAGCTCTTCTCCTTAGCAAAGGGTCCTCTTGAATTCCAGGGATGATCTAAAAGTCTGGGCCCCTCTTTTTACACAGTAAATCTCTTTGTTCTCTCCTGGCCCAGGCGCAGTCCAAACCGGTTTTGGGGGGCACTTTGCAAGTGCACAACAACCTCCATTGTCAGTGTAAGCCCTGGCCCCAGACACACCACAGGGGGGCGGAGCCATCAATGTAGAAGGCAGGCACAGCCCTATTCAGGTGCAGGTGCTACTCCTCCCACCACTCCAAATGCAGACCAGGCCTATTCAGCCTAGCGCCGACTCATCCAGACTCTCTGGAGCCACTGCACCTCCCCAGCCCCTGTCACTCCAAAGCCAGACAGTCAATACACAACCCAGCAGAGGGACACAGGATGGCTAAGCAAGAAAATACCTACTGTCTAAAAGTGGTATTTTCAAACACAATGTAAAAATCACCTTTCCTAAAAGATGCATCTGAGTTCAGGCATACTAAACTTTATTTTCCTACCTTGTTCCCAGGGGAAGTTATGTTTATAAGATGTTATAAGCAAACTCCCCTTTCTATCCTATGGGAACGGATAGCCTTGCAATAGTGAAAAACGAAATTGGCAGTAGTTCACTATCAGGACATGCCACACACATCAGGGCATGTCCTACCTTTCACATACACTGCCCACAGGGGTACCTTGGGCCTACCTTAGGGGTGACTAACATGTAAGAAAAGGGAAGGTAGGGGGCCTGGCAAGTGGGTGCACTTGCCAGGTTGACATGGCAGTTTACAAATTGCGCACAGGCACTGCGGTGGCAGCCCTGAGTTACCTTTTCAGAGCTACTCATGTGGGTGGCACAAGCAGCGCAGCAGGCCCACTTGTAGCATTTGATTTACAGGCCCTGGCACACTCAGTGAACTTTACTAGGGGCTTATCAGTAAATCAAATATGCCAATCATGGATAACCAATCATAATAACAATTTACACAGAGAGCATATGCACTTTAGCACGGATTAGCAGTGGTAAAGTGCCCAGAGTCCTAAAGCCAACAAAAACAGGTCAGGAAAAATAGGAAGAAAAAGCAAAAAGTTTGGGGATAACCCTGCAAAAAGGACAGAGGGTTCTGGGTAGAATAGGTGACCTACACCCCCGGATGTGGTCGCTTCAGGGACGGATTAGCCGCTGGGGCTAGTAGCCCGTTGGCCACTTGCACCAAAACCCCCCCAAAGCCCCTAAATTTAGAATTTAGAACAGCCACCTCTGGCACCAGAATCTCCGTTCTGAAGCAACCTGCATCAAAGAGTAGAAAGAAGAGACCCGTGCCAGAGACAACAGGACTTGCCCAAACCAAAAGAGGGCTACAGTGCACCCATGGAACTGCCTGATTGAGACTCATCCTAGAATAAATCTCGGTTCCCCCAGACAGAGGGACCCTGTGAGAGGCTGAAGCACCCTCAGACTCTCCTGCACAAGTGGCATTAGTCCCATGCAAACTGCAGGTAAAACAATGCTCTGGATCCATAGAATCACTGGCCATCGGGCCCTCCAGGGATCGCTCAAATCCAGATGGTCTAGTGCATTGTGGGAACTGTAGTCTGGCCTTCCACAAAGTGACAGGCAGCTACCATGTTCCCCGGGACCACTGGATGTCGAAGTATCAATCTGCTGTGCTTACCCCTGCCAAGGCTTGTTCGTCACCAGTCTGGCAACTGACCCCTGCATACAACGCTGCACCTAGAGGGAACGCCATCCAACATTTGTCTGATGTCAGCAGCGACCCCGTTGTGGTTTTGCATTTTTTATCACAGCACAATGTAAGTGGTAAAAACAGCTCTCGCGCGACTCCCGTTCAGCACCAGGGACAGCCAGGCCAACTCTGCGCCCAGGCTCCATGGGCCAGGTCAATTGAGTGTCGTGGCTTGGTCCTGGGACCCGCATCACCTATACCCTCCTTGGGTTCCACGCAACCTGACCTACAAGTGACAGATTGTCACTACCACTTTTTCCCATTGACCGTAACGCAAAAGTTCTGCAGTTTTGAATTGCTGTGATTTATGTTTTCATCTAAAATCCATAATTTGGTTATATGCATCTGGGCACATTTATTTTTGTGTTTAAAATAATATAAAAATCTGCTTTATTTATATAAATTGGTTTAGAATTTCTTTTGAGTTGTGCCAATTACGTATCGTCCTTGTTGGTACTCTGAAATGCTTACCACATTTTCCTCTAGAAAAGCCTGGCTGCTCTTTGCGACATTACCAGGACTGAGCTAAGGATTTATTAATGTCAATCCACAGACCATCTTTGGAATTCATGATAATATTGCATGGTGAAGCCTAACCATAATCACCATACAATAATCCACCTTCCTACAGGCTCCCAAAAAGATTGGCATCAGTATTGACCCTCATATTCCAAGCACATTTGCTAGAGGCATCTATACCAGATTCATGGACTCATTCTTGGTACCTCTCTAAAAGAAAGGTACCCACTCCTGCCCGGGGAATAATCGTCTGACTGCAGTCCTTGATGCTAAAGGGAAATATTATGCAAGCATCCCTACTAAAGAATTTCAAGCATGGGCAACAGAAAAAAAACTGATCCTCCCCCCCAATCTGACAGGATTCCAAAAGGGTTGCCATATTGAAGACAATCTAACCTGAGTGAAGTAACAATTAGGCCTGGGCGGAGTTCGCAGAGTGACCAAAACAACTTCATCACTCTACAGGGAGTTCTGCAAGTGGTGGAGTGCGTCGCGTCACGCCGTTCACACAGATTTTTAGCGCCAGGGTTTGTCCGCACTGTAAAATCAGTGCCTCTTATTGGCTGCCACTCAAGTAGATGTTCTACTCAAGCGGCAGCTTCCTTAACTCGAACAAAGGTTTCTCAGCGTGAGATGTAGCGACTGCTCACGTTGAGAAAGCTCTCCGGGTAATGTTGAGGAGTAAAGTTTTCCTTGCTCTTGCCTGCTAACTTAATGTTGGCGAGCACAAGCGAGGGAACAACTCCGCTCTGCTTGCTGAGTTTTTCAGAACTCCTTGAGCTACGAAGAGTGGCAAAAACTCTTCAAACTCCACGAGCAGAGCGGAATTTCACGCCCAGGCCTAGTAACACTGTGGTCCAAGAGCAAGTCCTATACTTAGGGTTCATAGACTTCAAAACAGCATTAGATAGCATCTCAAAAGCAACACTTTGGACAAAGTTAAATGGCTGGGGCATACCATCTCATCTATTAAGGGCAGTTATATCACTGTACTTCAAAACCTAAGTGAAGATAAAAATAAGCTTTGGTTGGTCCACAACTGCAAAAATCATAACCAATAAACACCCAAAGCAAGGCTGCATTCTGGCCCCATTATTATTCAACCTTTATTTGGCTGATCTAAAGAGGGCATTTCTGCCAAAGATGGCCAGCCTTATAGTCCTGTCCCTCCAGTATGCTGCAATACAGTACTTCTTGACCCGACACCAATAGGTCTACAGAGGCTTTTTAATGCACTTGCCAATTATTGCTAAGTCAATGACTTAAAGATTAATGTCGCAAAAACAAAGGTAATGATCATCTCCCGTAGACTTGGAGAAAAGGGGAGCCTGGTTTATCCAGGGGAGTGCGATTGAAATTGTGGACTCCAACAAATACTTAGGGCTATGGTTGGACAGTAGGGGCTGCACAGCTATGCACATCCTGGCCCGCAGGCACTACAACCTGGGTCTCTGAGCTGAAACTCCCACCAGAGGCCATTTTTGCACTTTAAGTACTTGGGGTAGAGGACCTTTTTAAAAGCACTTTTTTCTCAATTCTTCTTCGTCTTTTAATAGTTTCTTTTAACCGTTTTAATAAATCAATTAATATATAAGTTTTATATATCATCCGCTGAAAAATTCACTGCACTGTTGTAATTTTAATTAAACGCTCAATGAAGAATCTATTTATGATGTATTAAACAAACGTTGGTACTTTCTACTCAACATTTACCAGCGGTGATATGTTCTTTCAGATTGTTTCTATATGTGTAGATTGAGCAACTTCGTAGAGGCATAGTTTCTCTAACAAACTTCTCTTTGGGTAGTATGTGTGCAACAAACAAGTTACTTACCTTCGGTAACGCTTTTTCTGGTGGATACAGTATCTGCCTGTGGATTTCTCAACTTTTGAATTACCCCATGGGCAGCATTCCACTGAAACTTTTTCCATAGCTCTCCCACGTTGACTAGGACGTCACAATGGTACGGCTCCGCTCGCAACTCCGCGTGACGTCATCGGAGCCATAAGAAGACCTCGTCGGCATGCTGACATCAGTTCCACCCATTTTTTCTGTGCCTTCAAGGCAAACGGGTGAACCGACAACATTTCACAAGTATACACAGTATGCAATATAGTTTTTACAGACTCCTCCACTCCACAAGGACTCCATGGCACTCCGTGCAGGTTAGAATTAATTTATTCCACAAGTGCAGGCAAACGACAACGCCAACGCGTTTCGGTGCACACAAGCACCTTTCACGACGTTGACCATGACATTTCCGTTTGTTTTTAACAGAAGTGAAAAAATAGTGAAGATAGCAGTAGGACAGGAGAGTGCACCGTTTTACATTCAGAAATCATCACCATTTTGTAGTGGCAAAGACTATTCATAGCAATAGTGAAAACACTAATTCATAATCAGCATTTGATTATTCAATTTCATAATACAAATCCTGTTGTCATTTTCATTCTTAAATTGCCATAGTGGGCCTATTATTAGAATAGGCAGTAAAGAAAGACTGTCCGGACTACTGAGTTATCGCAAATATAAATATAAAGTCTCAAATCACTGCCAAATGTCAAACTTAATCTTAAAGGCACATAGTTAGCATCTAAATTTCATCAAGATTTTGCCCAAGAGGGCTTAGCCATTACATTCCTTCAAAGTGCAAATTCAAGTGTACAATGAGAATTAACCAGAACACTCTGAACCTGAATTTCACTTGCGAAACTAGTGCTGTCAGCGTGAACATTTTGGATGTACAAGTTCTTGTTAAAGATTCTAAACTCACAACTAGGATGTTTAGAAAACCTACGGCAGGGAATAGCATTCTGCATGCAAGGAGTTTCCACCCTTACGCACTGAAGGATAGCATCCCCTATGGAGAGCTACTCAGGGCGAAAAATAAATTGTAGCAAGAAGGAACATTTTGAAGAAGCACAATCTGATAACTGCGAGACAGACCGAGAGGATACTCAGAAAACACACTGAGAAAAGCACAAAACAAAGTGGCGAAACTAAGCAGGGAACACATTTTGTTCTCAAACCAAAAGAATAGCAAAGAACAGTGAAGGGTCTAGATTCATTACCACATTTAACGATAAACATGTAATGCTACGGAAAGCACTTTCAAAACACTGGCACCTGATTACAAACGATCCGGTCATTGGTAAGGATTTACCATTGAAGCCACAGGTTACGTTTAGAAAAGCCAGAGCCATGAGAGATCTACTATTGAAAAATGAGGTTTCAGCTACAGTTCAGACCTGGCTCAGACCTCAGCCAGGCTTTAAGAAATGTACGAAATGTAAGGCATGCGTGAATGCTAGGAATGTTAAAGAATTGACAACCCCATTTAAGAATGTAATCAAAATAAGAAAGAGCCTCACTTGCAAAACAGATTATGCAGCGTATGCTCTATCTTGCACCTGCCCCAAATGGTGCGTGGGTAGTACCATTTTACCGGTACATAAGTGAATTTTGCAGCATCTAAGGGCAATCAAGAACAATGACAACACTTACCCAGTGGCGAGGCACTTCCACAAGATGCATGGTGGGAACTATAGAGACTTACATTACAGTGTAATTGATAGTGTGCCTAAAAAAACAGGGAGGGAGACAGAGAAAAAGAACTCAGGAGACACGAGTCCCGATACATCCTAGAAATGGACTGTAAAGAGCCCTTAGGTCTGAATATCGATGAGGAGTTGTTCGTTCACCTTTAAGATGTGTTGTCGCATAGAGTTTTTAACCAAGCTACCAGTTCTATGATCATGAATAATGTTTTTTAATTTATCTTGTAAATTTTAGTATACTAAGTATGATGTGTTTATCTTGTTTTTTGCACACAGGAGAGCGAGCCCTAGGAGTGGCAGCATGGACAATCATGCAATGAACTTATGTAGAGACTACTTCTACTGGAGAGTCAAATGAAACACCGATATCGGTTTGATCGATTTTTCTCTATATTTCTTCTGTGTTAGCCCACTTGGGCAAAACAATCTGAGTTTAAGTTGAATTTTGATTATAGTCAATTGCCGTGTACAATTGAATTTGCAGAACAAGGGACAGGGTTTAGATGTATGTGGTAGGATGTGGCGCCTGCAGCAAGTGTACGTATATCTGGCTGATGGTTTCGTGGGACAGTGCCAACAGGAAGGGGGAGACCTTGAACCCCCTGAGTTACAGACCAGAGGTCTTACAAAATTACTGAAGGCCTGTGCACACGTCAATATTTAGTTGCAGAGTATGTACTCTGTATCACAAAGTTTAACATCAATAAGCATTAAAAGTGAATCTGTATTGGGAAAACAATAAACACTCTGAAGTTTTTGTGTTCTTCTTTAATCCTGAACGATTGCCCAGCCAACACGTGTTTCGTCTGGGGAAGTACCCCAAGACTTCTTCAGGGCTTCTGGCAATATGAAGGAGATAAAGGATCTCTCTGCCGGTTGTACTTCCGTCCCGGCTGGTATAAGGGTGAGTATCTCTAACGTATCGGTGTGATCCGGATTAGGGACCATGGAGGATTGAGTAACCAAAAAGGGGCTTCACTCTAAACCGGTTATACTTCCGTCCCGGTTCCAGGGCAAAGGCGAAGTATATGGACAGCAGTATGGTCCACTGGGTGCACCGGAGAATGGAGCCAGGGTAATGGCTAAGCTGAGGCAGCGTGTACACTGATGTGTGGAAGCGGTCGCAGCGTCAAATTTGCACTTTGAAGGAATGTTGGGCCCGATTCACAGAACTAACTTATGTAAAAAACGTAAAGTTAGTACTTTTTGGTATTCACAGAATACACTTACTCATTTTGGTATTCACAGAATGCACTTACTCATTTTGGTATTCACAGAATGCACTTACTCATACTAACTTTATGTCCGCACTCGGGCCGGAGATTCCGGCCCTTTGGTGGAGATTCCGGCCCTTTGGTGGAGATTCCGGCCCAGGGGTGGAGATTCCGGCCCTTTGGTGGAGATTCCGGCCGGTTGTGGAGATTCCGGCCGGTGGCGGAATGTCCGCCACCGGCCGGAATCTCCACAACGGGCCGGAATCTCCACCAAAGGGCCGGAATCTCCGGCCCGAGTGCGGACATAAAGTTAGTATGAGTAAGTGCATTCTGTGAATACCAAAATGAGTAAGTGTATTCTGTGAATATCAAAAAGTACTAACTAAGTTTTTGACGTAAGTTAGTTCTGTGAATCAGGCCCGTGATGGCTAAGCCCACTTGGGCAAAATCTTGATAAAATTTAGATGGTAACTATGTGCCTTCAAGATTAATTCTGACATTTGGCAGTGATTTGAGACTTTTTATTTGCGATAACTCAGTAGTCTGGGCAGTCTTTCTTTACTGTCTATTCTGATAATATGCCCACTTTGGCAATAAAAGAATGAAAATGATAGCAGGATGTGTATTATGAAGTTGAATAATCAAATGCTGATTATGAATTAGTGTTTTCACTATTGCTATGAATAGTCTTTGCTTGGTACAAACAGATTTCCATGGCGAGGTAGCCACTACAAAATGGCGACGATTTCTGAATGTAAAACGGTGCACTCTCCTGTCCTACTGCTATTTTCACAATTTTTTCACTTCTGTTAAAAACAAACAGAAATGTCATGGTCAAAGTCGTGACCAAGGTGCGTGTGTGCACCGAAACGCGTTGGCGTTGTCTTTTGCCTGCACTGGTGGAATAAATTAATTCTAACCTGCACCGGAGTGCCGTGGAGTGGAAGAGTCCGTAAAAACGTTATGGAAGCAGCGCGCGGCGAAGCACTGTCACTGTGCACCACCGGCAGTCTGGTGAGCCCGGGAGCAACTCGCCGACAACAGAGGAAACAGTATGCAATATATACACAAATATACATAGTATTTAATTTAGGGGTGGGCGGTGAATTCCGCTCCGCTCGCGGAATTTGCAAAATTTCTGCAATTCCGCGTTTTGCGGAATTGCAGAAAATTCGCAAATTCCGCGGCGGAGTTCGTGAGCATGGTGAGTAGAGGTATTGCACAAAACGGTGGCATCTGCTTGGATAAAATATGCAGGGCAAGATTCATTCTGGCACGAGGCTCTTGTCACAAAAATTAAACCTCAACAGGAAGCACTTACAGATGTAAATAAAGCAGGTGCCCAAGTCGAAGCTCAAATTCTGTAAAGCATTAGTCAGCCCAAAAATTCGTGAGCGAGGTTGTGGCTAAGCAGATGTGCCTTCTCTCCATTTCCACCCTGAAAAGATGGCTGTGATCCTTGATGGAGGTCTTTGCATCCTTGATTTTCTCGAGCGCAATCCTCGTGTAGAATTCGTGAGCGTGGTTAAGCAGACGTGCCTTCTTCCCATTTCCAGCCTGAAAAGTTAGCTGTAATCCTTGATGGAGGTCTTTGCATCCTTGATTTTCTCGAGCGAAATCCTCGTGTAGAATTCGTGAGCGTGGTTAAGCAGACGTGCCTTCTTCCCATTTCCAGCCTGAAAAGTTAGCTGTAATCCTTGATGGAGGTCTTTGCATCCTTGATTTTCTCGAGCGCAATCCTCGTGTAGTTCCTGTGACCAGGAGGTTCCTTCTACTTGTCTGCCGCAGTGATCCTGCTCGGACCCTTTATAAACAAGAGGCATGTGAACTGGACTAGAAACCCACCCCCCCCCCGTTTGGCCCCACCCCACATACACTAGCGGTATGCAACGTCTTCCCGCCCTTTCCCTACTATGATGGACAGCTTACTCTAAGGACCCCTGCGCCTTTCTGGCGCGGTGGCAAAGTTACAGCTGTAGTGTAACGGGCGGAACAAGCAATTCCGCAAGCTCGCAGAATTCCGCGTGCTCGCGGAGATTTTTTGCAGTTTCGCGGAACTTTGCGTAGCGCGACTACGCACATTCCGCCCACCCAAAAGTTTTAATTCAAAGAAGAAAGAAAGATGGAAATTCAAAAATATTGACATTTCCTATCGACAAACATCATATTAATGCAAATGACAAACACAAGACTGTCATACCCCAAAATTATTTTCGGTATAGGTAGATAGACAACGGGGAGGCGGGTAGGTCAGTGAGGAATCCACAGGCAGATACTGTATCCACCAGAAAAAGCGTTACCAAATGTAAGTAACTTGTTCTTCTGCCTGTGGATTCCTCACCTTTTGAATTGAATCCCCAAGCAGTCCCGCTCCCGGAGAAGGGTGTCCATCCACTTATACCAAAAATCCTGAAGGGCAGAACGTGCAAAATGGACGTCCCTCCTCACCTCCGAATCTAAGCAGTAATGCTTTGCAAAAGTGTGGAGGGAGGCCCAAGTTGCCGCCTTTCAGATGTCTACAACAGGGACACCTCTAGCCAAAGCCGAAGAAGAGGACTTAGCTCTAGTAGAATGAGCTCTAATACCTTCCGGCGGCTCCTTCTTGGACAAGGCGTAGCAGATCTTGATGCACAGTCTGATCCAAAAGGACAGCATTCGCTTCTTGACAGCCTTGCCCCTCATTTTTCCCTATGAAGTGCTGGTTGTCCAGCCTGAAGTCCCTAGTTCTGTCCAGGTAGAAGCTGACCGCCATCTTAGGGTCCAGGCGGTGAAGTCTCTCCTCCTCCTTAGAAGGATGAGGGGGAGGATAGAAAGTGGATAAAGTGATGGACCGCCCCAGATGAAATGGAGTAACCACCTTAGGCAGGAAAGCAGCTCTGCCTGGATAGAGGTGAAAGGAGGCTTAGAACTAAGCCTGCAGCTCACTAACGCTCCTAGCAGAGGTAATCACAATCAGAAAGATTGTTTTGAATGAGAAGCCTAAACGGACAACTATGCAGAGGCTCGAAAGGAGACCCCATCAGAAAATTAAGAACTAAATTTAAATCCCACTGAGGCATAATAAAAGGAGTGGAGGAAATCTATTGGTGAGACCCTTAATGAATCTCATGACTATAGGGAACTTAAACGATGGTTGTTCTGGCAAACAAAGAAAGGCTGACAAGGCCGACAAGTAGCCCTTAACAGTCGCTACAGCACAACCCTGCTGAGCTAAAGAAAGAGAAAAACTAAGAATATCAGACAAATGGGCCTTTAAAGGATCAATTGTACTCTCTCCACACCATTTAACAAACCTGGCCCACCTACTGGAATAGACAGATTTGGTGGAGTGTCTTCTGGCCAATAAAATAACATTCACCACATCCAGGGGGAGAGAGAAAGAACTCAGGTTGCCCCGTTCAATCTCCAGGCATCAAGGTGCAGGCTCTGGAGGTGGGGGTGTAGAACCTGCCCCGCGATTATGAGAGGAGGTTTGCCCTGAGAGGGAGACGAAGAGGAGTGTGCGATGAGAGGTGAAGGATGTCCGTGAACCACACCCTTCTTGGCCACTCCAGGGCGATCAATATGACTTGGGCCCCGTCTTGGAGAATCTTCCTCAGAATCCGAGTAATTATGGGTATAGGAGGGGACGTATAAAGAAGTTGTGAGCCCCAATCTAACTGAAACACGCCCAACGCTCCCCGCATCGGCTACTGGAGACTGCAGAACGACGGGCAGTGCAGGGTCTCGTGAGTGGCAAACAGGTCCAACCGAGGAAACACCCACATCCTGAAAATGTGATGGACCACCTCCGGATGAAGACGCCACTCGTGATCGGCTGAGTATTGCCAACTGAGACTGTCCGCACGCACATTCAGTACCCCGGCCAGATGATTTGCAATCAAGCAAATCTGATGGTCCAGAGTCCAGGACTAGAGTCGCAGAGCCTCTCTGCAGAGACGATATGACCCTACTCCTCCCTGTTTGTTGATGTACCACATCGCAGTAGTGTTGTCCGTCAGGACCAGAACTGACTGACCGCAAAGGCAGGGAAGAAAGGCCTAGAGGGCCAAATGTATCGCCCGCAATTCCAGAAGATTGATGTGAAGCAATCTCTCCTCTGGAGACCAAGGACCCTTGATCTCCAGATCCCCCAGATGAGCACCCCACCCCAGAGCGGTTGCCTCCATTATCACTGTGGCCACCGGAGAAGGAGGTTGAAATGGCTTCCCTTGAGACAGGTTGCCTGAAACACTCCACCATAACAGATCCGCTGCAGTGTCTCTGGAGAGTCTGACTACCTCCCTGAGATCCCCGTTGTGTTGAAACTACTGCCTGCGGAGGCACCACAGGAGTGCCCTCATGTGCCAGCATGGATGGTTGACCAACAGTATGCAGGAAGGGAACAGACCGAGCAGGCACAAAACCTTCAGGACTGGAACAGCCGCTCCAATTTTAAACATTTGGATCATAGCTTGGATGTATAGAATCCTCTGAGGCGGGACAGCATGACTCCGAGACGTATCCAATACTGCCCCTATGAACAGGTTGCACTGAGAGGGCACCAGGTGAGATTTGGGTACATTTATTGAAAAACCCAATTCAAACAGCAGTCGAGGTGTTACTTGCAGGTGATGAAGCACCATCTCGGACGACCTTGCTTTGAGCAGCTAGTCATCCAGATAGGGGAAAACAGGAATCCCCGACCTTCTGAGATGCGTTGTCACCACTGCCATCACCTTCATCAAGACCCGTGGCGCGGATGTAAGACCGAACAGAAGGACCACAAACTGATAATGCTGAGACCGCACTGTAAAACGGAGATACCTCCGATGCGACCTCAGGGTGGGAATGTGAAAATATGCATCCTGTAAATCGATCAACACCATCCAGTCTTCCTGCTGCAGTGCCAGAAGAACGTGAGCTAGGGTCAACATCTTGAACTTCTCCTGTTTGAGGTAAAAATTCAAGACCCTGAGGTCTAGGATCGGCCTCAATTGCCTGTCCTTTTTGGGGGATCAGTAAATACAGGGAGTAGCATCCCTGACCCCTTTCCTGCTCCGGAACAACCTCTATCGCACCTTTCTGTAACTAGGACAGGACCTCTTGTTGCAGAAGCAACAGATGGTCCTCCGAACACCAACCCTGGCGAGGAAGATAAGGAGGGGGAAACTCCTGGAAAGGAAGCGTGTAACCATTTTCTACAAGATTAAAAACCCAAAGATCTGACATAACAGATTACCAATTTTGTAGAAAATGGGACACCCAACCTCCCACGGGTCCAACATGCTACAAGATGGGGGATCTAGAGCTGCCCAATGATGAAGCACGACACCCCCTGGGGTGTGTGAGGGCCCATGCTCCTAAAAGGAGCACTCCTCAGGACTATTCTGGTCTAACCAGGAGACCTAGACTCCTATACAGGAACTGCACCCTCCTCATTTCTTGGTTCATCTTCAGGGTGCGTGTGCTGGACTTCTAACTAGCCCCATTCCCTCCTTGCCAGATATTGGTAGTTTCCCAATGGCCAATTATCTAACTCTTTATGCATTTGTTATATGCTTCTCTGTTCCTTATTCTTGTTTGTCAGTGTTTGTAAAAGATGGTTAGGGTTTAGTTTGCTGGGCACATTTTCATTTTTTGGGCCAGAGAACACACTAAGAAAGTGGGTGTTGAAAATGATTTAGGTTTGAAAGGCGTTGAACTGGTATAGGTTGGTGCAAGCGGTTTGAAATGGAATCAGGTACTCCCACTATTTTCCTCTGTTAGTAAATGCGACCATCCTCACTTTATGGTTGTCGACGGTGGTGACAATGATAGAAGACATTTAACTTGAGTTAGATTGGGAATAGAGATGGAGACATTTTCCATCTTAATGTCTGTTTCTGAACACACATTGTAAGTTCTCAAATATTTGTCAGAGGTGGAAGTGTTCTACTGTAAATGCCAAGTTTGAAAAGACTCAAATATGTGAAAAATGCAGTGTCAGTATTCCTTCGGGATCATAAAAGGTCTTCCATTTTTCATCTAATTTTAAAATATGACAATGCAGCAATGTATCGTCCTCATGGTGTAGTTTTCTACCTATGGAAACCATGTTTTTATTTCAAACCTAAAAACTTTTCTTCACAAACATTTATAAATGTGTTTATAAAAACACAACAAGGACTCTTAAGAGCCACCCTACGCCTAATTTTTTTGTGATTTTTTTTTTTTAAATTATCGTGGATACTTTATGGACAATTTCAAGAAAGTACCACAGTACATCGTACATTTTTTTAAAATATATAAATCAATAAAATACTTTTCATTAACTGGCTCATTTCTTCTTTACAAAACAGTGATAACCTACATTCACCTTAAAACACAGAACAAATAAAGTGTGGTTTTAACAATATAGCTATCTTTATATTGCAAGGGCTTTCATTAACCAATAATATTGTGTTTTGTAATTTCCATGTACCGTGGTATGCAGTGAATGTACCGACCTATACCTCGATCCAATATATCACTACGTTTTTGTCCCCTAGTACTTAAAGACAACTGAACAAATTGAGATCAAATAATGAAACTGACCCTTTCCACACCATAATTTATATTCCTGCCAAATTTCATGTAAATCCGTTCAGCCTTTTTGCCGCTGCGCTTGTTTAAAAAGTCTATGGAAAATGCATTAATGGAAAAACATGTTTTGGGACCTCCCCCTTTTTTCTTTGCTCCCCCTTTAACTAATCACAACAAAACTTTGCATCATTAGCCAAATTAGAAAAATGAATAGGTCTGCAAAGTTTTGTGGAGATTCAAAGATGGTGACAAAGTTATAAGCAAGTAAAAACCTGAGGAATTAACATCTCGGAATCCTAAAAAGAACAACAAGGTGTAAATATATATGCATATATATATATAAAACACACACAGTGGTGGTAGCTACTCTGTAGTTACAGTTCGGGTTACCAGAGAGGAATTTCTCGGATATTCGTCCCTTAATAACTTTGCACCCATTTGACAAATCTTCGCAAAACTTTGCAGACCTACTGCACCCATTACATTGGTAAAGGATTGAAAGTTTGGTACTGTTTGGTCAAGGGGTGCAAAGAAAAAAGGGGGGTGCAAAGAAAAAAGGGGGTCGAAAAACACTCACTTCAATGAATTTTACATAGACTATTGTAATTCATGTGGCAGCTGAACGGACTGCAATTACATTTCACAGCAATGTACATCAGACTATTTAGATTATTCCATTTGCAAGTGATGTTATGAAGTGGTTATGAAGGGTCATCAACTTAGTGATATTGTCGTGTGGTTTGTGGACTCATGGTCTGCATTGCTAAGTTAGCTTAGGCCTGGCTGCCATGATGCCTTTTTGCGCACGTTACTTTGTGCCTTTGTTTTTTCAGCCTCTGCTTGTGCCCGGCTATTTTAGAACTGTCTGCATTTCTGCCTTTCACCTTTCCTCCTATTCCCTTTGGGTTTCGTCTGCACATCATGTACAAGGTCAAAAAACAATGTCCCTTGTTCTTGCTGATCTGGTCAGCCCCTCGCACTTAGACATAACACTGAATGCAGCTGCACTGGAGAAATTCGTGTGCTTTTTAATATTGCGATTTCACTGTTAGAGGCACTTGGAGAAAAACCTTTCCAGAGAGAAGAGCTGTGCTTGTCTGATTATGTAAAACCTTGCATCTAGATATTGAGGTATGAGGATCCGCCTGACAATGCCCAGAGGTCTTCTATTTTTGATAATAAACTAGCTACTAGCATGGGGAGGGTGGTATGGTCATTTAGCCCTATATCCACTGCTTTATTAAATGCTTTCCCCGTTTGTATTCTATGGAATTGTAACTATGCTTATTGTTTTATTCTTATGCATTATGCTGATAGTACTGGCACGTGTACTGCATCTTAGAGCACGGTAGTTGAAATAAACATTTTAAACTATACAGTGACTCTTATTACGCATGTTGTGGACAAGTATGAGTGAGTTATGAAAGGGTGTCCTTGCTCCCGCGAGTCCTGAGAGAGAGCGACCGTGTTCTGGGTTGTCTAATCATTGGTAGCTGCGCTGCTAATGAGACGCTAAAGCTAGTCGGGTTGGGATTGTGGGTACTACGGTGTATGGTTGGCTCACCACTATACTCCGAGGTCCTATTATCCTGTGCATAGCTCTGTGTATGTGCAGAATCCCTACAACATGGCGCCCAACGTGGAACATTAGGGATGAGACTGGTGGGAGTGTTCGATGTAGTGGCTGATTTGATCCTTGCGAATGTCAAGGGCGATGCAGTTAACTTCGAAGTAGCTAATGCTTTGGCTTTGATCCCAGAACCAAGCCGCGCGAATTACCAAAAATTATTGCACAGGCTTACAAAACCATTGGCCGCAATAGCCTGTGAGTCAAGCCTTTTGCTAAAACGCAAACAATCGCAACCACAACCAAAAACTCAATCTGAGAAAGATGAGAAACCGTTCTTTACTAAAAAGAGCTGGAGGTTGAAAAAACAGAGTAAGCACAGTAGAAGCCGGGGTCGCGAGGCGCTTCCCCAGTTTCCGTCTCTTCTGAACGCACATATGATTTGCGCGATCGAGCGAGAATTAAATCTCCAGAGAGATTTAAAGTCCCTGATCCGCGTTCTCCTCAGGCACCGTCGACCTCCCAGACAGGTGGAGGAGATTGCCAGTATAGAGGCAGGGGTCGAGAGGCTCCACAGGGACGAGACCAACCTCGACAACAAGTCCGAGGGAAACCAGAAGAATTTCAACGTTCTCGCCCACAGTTCCAGAAGAAAAAAGTTGCAGCTGTAACAGCGAGGTATGCCACAGACGGTGAGAACGAGACTCCTGAATTGGACGTGGGCAGTGACGCTCCTAGACAGCGCTGCGGAAGTTACCATAGTGTGGGAGGCACTACGTCCTCATGTGGAGGCGATAGCAACTGATACATTCATTACTGTCAAGACAGCTGACACCAGAGTGGCACCCCCTGACAGACTATATAATATTGTCATTCAAATTGAAGGTGACATACAGCGTGTTATTAAAGGGATTTTTTGGGAGAATCTGACCTCTTCGTGCGACATTTTGTTGGCAGAGGCAGATTGGCCGCCCCCATTCGTACTTGCTGCACGTAGAGGGGAGGAGGTAATCCTTCCGAGCTTTTCTCGTCATGTCCCCAAGGACAAAGCGGAGGCTCTCGCAGCTGAGTGGGCTGTGTCCCTGGCTCCGGCGTTATACCGCAACCACGTGGGCTGGGATGAAGACTCTCCACCCCATGATATTCCTTTGCGGTCGCTGCCACAGCCACAACCCCAATATCCCATCAAGCGGGAAGCTAAAGGTCCCGTTTCCGAAATTCTGACAGTTAGAATATCAAGGAGTAATTGAAACATGCGTATCACCCATGAATAATCCCCTTTTCGCGTTTTCTAAACCCGATGGATCGTACCGCCTAGTTTTGGATTACCGGCATTTGAACTCTCATTGTTGGACCTTTGCGGTGCAAAATACCCATAGTTCTGCGCTTGTAGACAGTCTTGTTCGTAAAAAATACAAAACGACACTCGACTTATCCAATGGATTTTACACGCACAACTTGGCCCCGGAGTGTATCCAATGGAGCGCTTTCACTTCCGGTGGTAAACAATTTAAATTCCGGCGTTTACCCATGGGCTACAAGAACAGTCCTGGTGTATTCGCCGCCCGTGTGGTCTCTTTGTTGGACAGCATAGACCCAGATGCGTGTTCGTACGTCGACGATATCTATCTAACAGACGACGAATTATACCCGCATCTTACCCGAGTGGACCGTATTATTCTTGAATTTGCGGTCTTGGGTTATAAATTTAACTTTGCCAAATCTCATATTGCTGAATTTACCGTTTTGTTTTTGGGCTATGAGCTCAACAATGAAGGTAAGGGCTTAGCCCCCCACTTTTTGGAGAAATGCGCACTCTTGTGCCCTCCAACCACTATGAAGAAGCTTCAGTCTTTACTGGGTTTTCTGAACTTCGGGCGTACTTACATTCCCGAATATGCCCAGCGTATCAAGCCACTTTTATGCCTTGATACAACCTAACTTTTCGAAGTCATGCTGGCTTCCCGAGCATTCCTCTATACTGCATTCTTCGCAGTCAGATTTACTTGAATCAAAATTCTTGTTGACTCGTGACAACCACACAAACCTGGTGATTAGAATCGTTCCAGGGGCAGTGGGTTTCACGTACTTAACCTTTAACGAAGGTGACAGCACCGATAGCATACAAGTCACATCTTTACACTTCTGCAGAAATGCGATTTTCCTCTGTGGAGAAAGTTTTGACTGCAGTGCAAATGGCGATTCTAAAGGAACGCGCACTGGCACAGGAAAAACGCATTCTGGTGGTAACACCATATCCTGCCCTTGAGGCAGTGATGAAAGCAAGTGTACCGAACTCTAAGGCTTTGCACCTCCGTTGGATACAATGGGCAACATCTTTGACATCCCCGGATGTCACTTTTATCTTTGATTCTTCACTTCAGACACAGGAGTTTTTACAGTATGAATTGGTTCATCCTCCTCCTCTGTCCTTGCTACCGCTTGAGGAGTACGAATGTATTATCTATACCGATGGTTCGGCACAACCGGCCACGGGTTCCAAGCATGCTTATTCCGCGGCATGTGCTATTGTTGCAGGTGTTATGGTGAACGGAGAGTTCAAACAGACTGTAGTGCACACTCAGGCACTTGGGGACAGTACTGCACAATTGGCCGAGCTGCGTGCTTTGGTGCTCGCACTTGAGTTCGCTAATCCAGATGTGACTACCCTTATTGTATGCGATTCTTACTACTGTGTTCAGTCTTTTAATGATAATCTATTCTTTTGGTCGCAAAACGACTATAGAGATGCAAAAGGCAGCACAATTAAGCATAAAATGCTTTGGGTTCGAGTGGCAGATTTGAAACAACGTCTGCCTCTCACACAAGTGATTCACACTCTTGGCCACCAGCGTGTGGGCGCACACGCTGTCGGTAATGGTTTGGCAGATGAAGCTGCCAAATCAGCAGTAGCCACTTGCTCAGTCGCAGCAGTTACAAGATCCATGACTAAAATAGATAATGATATTTTGGCAGCTATTGCTGCGACAAAGGAAGGTGCTAATTACCCACGGGGTTTCCCTTCCAAATACTCTCATCAATTAGGTCCCGAACAGGCTCCTTACGTAAGAATTCCAGACGTTGGTGATCGGCTGATTCCCAACGCGGACCGCAGACTTTCCTTGATAACAGCCGCACACGAAGGCATGGCTTCGGCCTATGCTGGCGTGTCTGCGACGGTTTCCATCTTGCAGCAGCGTTACTGGTGGTGTGGTTTATATAAACAGACCCGTACTTATGTGCTTTCTTGTGACGTTTGTCAGCAAATTAAGCCTTCCACGGTTACACGGCCACCACAGACACCGCTCTGCATTTCTAACAGACCTTTTGGGTGTGTTTACCTGGATCACTGTGGTCCATTTTCTTCTGACACTGCATATAAGTACATCTTGGTTGCAGTGGATTCGTGCACACGTTTCATCTGGGTCTGGCCACAGCGGAGTGCTGACGCTCGAAATGTCATCAGGGATTTGCGTGTCTTTGTGGGAATTTTTGCCTGCGGCACCTTCCATTCTGACCAAGGTCCAGCGTTCGCCTCTAAGGCCTACAAGGATGCAATGGGGTCACTGGGGGTGCGGGTGAAATTTTCGTCTCCATATCGGCCTGAGGGCAATTCGATTGTTGAACGAATGAACCGTGACCTAAAGCAATCCTCGACAGCTAGAGTCTTAGGTACTGGCAGGAACTGGCTGGCCCACTTGTATACCGTACAACGTGCACTTAATAATCTCCCTAGAAGACCTTTGGGTGGGCGGACCCCATACAAAATGCTCTTTGGCATACGAATGTTTGTGCCAGACCTTGATGGTCTAGACATGGCGGCGCAATCCGCAATCTTTGATGTAGATAACCATTCTACTATGTTACAGGACTTACAAGAAGCCAGAGACAAACTTGCAATCGAACATTTACCTTCAGCCACAGACGCTGCGCTGCAGATTCCGGTTGCCGGCTGGCTTCCAAAAGTTGGAGAGCTGGTCCGAGAGAAGGTGGAGAACAAAAAAGAATTTGGACCCCTTATCGTGCACCGGTTCCAGTCCTTGGCTTGAAGGGTACTCGTACAGTCATCTTACCACCGCTTCCTGGTCGCAAGGAAAACAGATTTGTCTCAGTGGAAAATGTCAAGCTACAACATCTGGCCGATCCTGAATAGTGTAACACCAGCGGTCTCTTGTCCAGTCATTTCCAGGACAAATGTTTGTGGCCTTCCAGCCCGAACGGTCACTGATGTTGCCATTGAGATGGTAGATTTTCCTGATGGCCTGCTCGACTACCTGGATTCCCCCTGCAACGAGGAGACTGAGTATACCTACACCACCACCGAGTCCGTGGCTCATCTACCAACAACGCCATTGAGCCCAACACGTTATTCTTTTGACTCTGATTCCACCTCTGCACTTATCCCGTCCAGATTCAGCATTTTTGTATCCTGGTTCAGAGACAATTTTTTAATCCCCCCATGGACATACATCTGGTTGGTACTATTCCTGATTTTTCTGTTCATGTCCATTGGCTTTGTGACAGTATTTTTTCTACTCATTAATGGTCACTATTTACCAGAACGCTCTGCTGTGAACTGTGTCGCTGGAACTTTGGCTCCGCATTCTTCTTCTCACATCATGAAGCGTGACCACACATTTGTGAACATTTCAGCTTTCCCAGTCGCTGATGTCATCGTATGGGATGCGGTAAATTTCCAAATTCATGGACCAACCGAGATTATTAATGTACCAAATGTCCTACGTGTTTCAATGGGTGATGTTAAAAGTAATATTCATTCTGACGATTGGGATGTACATGCAGTTGAATCATTATTTACTGATTTGAAATATTATGCTGCTTTTAACGCTGAAGATTTGTACATGAATTCTGCAAGTTATGCCGATTTATATTGTTACCAGCATTGGGGCAACCATTTTCTCCATAAACCAAGTACCCATCGGGGTCCTTTTAATTACACCCAATGGGAGCATTGTCCGACCCCTTTGCCAGGTAGCTCCCAGATTCTTAGAAATAAGTTTACTTATTTTACAGACTTTGATAAATCGAACCCTGGGTCCTATTATTTTAAATTAAACACTTCATCCACACAGAAAATCATGTTGACCAACACCAAGTTACTGTATTCGGGTTCCTTTTTGAACGCCTTAGCTGTGGGTGGGTATGAACACTGGCAGGACACCATAGACTTGAAATCTATTTGGGGCTCCAAATCATGGCAGGTACAGGGCACAGAAGCCTTGCACCGTGCTTGCCTAATCCCGGCCCAAATTTTTTTTAAAAATCATACTATCAAACGACCTGTTGGGGTTTGGCTACTTCCAAGCAATTAAATGCCCCTTCCATTCCCGTATTGTCTTCCACTCCCAACGAAAGCTTGCGCTTCAATATGTCCCCTACAGATTTACAAGCTTTGTTTCAGAACAATTCGTTTAATGTCTCTACGTTTGTTCAGTCGCCCTGGTTGGCTTGGCACATTGCCTCTAATGCCTGCCAACTGCGTATTCATGACACGGATCCTGGCTACAAACAGGATCGACCAGATCCAAGGTTTTCTGACTCTCGTACTGTTACAACATATTCTGTTGGTAAATTGTGTAAACAGTGGTTGCAGCACTCTTCCTTAGAGTCTGTTAAACAACATTTATCCCTCCTATCAGGCAACATTGATCTGTCCGACTTTGTTCTGGGGCCTCGTGGTCCTCGACCGAAGAGATTCATTTATGAAACTTACAATGAACTCTGGAAGCTTTTGCAAATTTAAGCTGCTTCCCGTCTTCGGGAAATCGATCAAGCAAATTTAGAAAAGGTGCTTGCTGTTGTTGACAATAGTATTAATACCGTCTTCCCGCATTTACACATTAGAGAATATTGTTTCCTCTGTTGTTGATATTGTACAAGATGATGTTTCTGTGTTGTATCATGGTCAAAATCAATTGCGTTCAGTAATGCAGTTTGCATGGACTTTGCAAACACTTAAACTGGGTAAAGTTCCTTGGCACTTTTTGAACACCTCTGCCTTATTCTTGCCTTTTAATTTAACTGAGAAACAACAGTTCATGTCCATGAAAGATGCAACATACACTCTGTTACATATCGAAAACATAGAGCCCTTACCATTCTCTGTGGCGGAATAGGATTCTGCAGTGTGGCTAGTTCACGGCGTTATCGCTTTGCCTTTTTCTTTATTTGAATTCAGTTCGTGCATGAAACACTATCCTGTGGGCCGTTTTCAGCCCTTGGGCAGTGCTTTCCTGCATGAACTTTGGTCCCTGCCTTTCATGTATAAATGTCTTAGGGACGGGAAGGAAGTATTTCTCACAGGGGAGTCATGCGATTCTACTGTGGGTCATTCCCTTATTTGCAAAAATATTAAATTGCACGGAGCTTGTAACGTTTCGGCTCCGAATCTTGCTTGTGTTTTAAAGGGCATTCCTGCTCCTGCTATTTCTCCTACTTTCACTGTGCTTGCAAATGGTAGCTATCTCCTTCTGAATAATCAGGACTGTTGTGGCATGCTAGCCGGAATACCCTATATTGTAACAGTTTCCCACAGGGTTGTCTGCTGCAAAAATGTGCTTTCTCCTCCCCCGCACGACATCGTAGATAGTTCTATTTGGCCTTCCATTCCGACTTTGAAGGCGGATTTCAATAAATTGAGCAGAATAAAGGCACTATTATTGAACCAGGAGGTTATGCTCACATCCGCCCGGGAAACATTCATTCTCCAGGTGGCGAGTACCCACAGTGAAATACAGGCCCTTTTGAACACAAACCTCCCACAGCATTTCGGTGAACTGATTCACCGTGTTTTTAATGCTTCACGCACCGAAGGTCTTGTGCACTTTTTTAAAGTTGTGGGCTCTGGCCTTGTTACCTCCTTTCAAACTATATTTGGTGTAATACCAGCTTTTATTCATTCTATTTTTTCCAGCGTCTTTGGCGGCTTTCCGTTGATCCTCGCCTTAGCGGCTGGTGTTTTGCTTTTGGTCTGTGTGCTACGCAATGGCTGCACTTCCTGGGGCCCTCCTCGACCACGGTCGACTCCGGATGCTCCGTAAGCGCATCCTCGCCGGCTTCGGCGTCCTGCCATTGGCGACACTTGGTGTGTAATATAGACTTTCTTTTCGCTTTGCGTATTTCACTTGCGTGCAACCTGTGATGTCTTGCATCCGATGTCCTTTCTCATGGTCCTTGGATTACTGCCTCTCCAATGCGTCTCTGTCTCGCCCGGATTTTGTCCAGTTGGTGGGTCCCTTAGAGGCCCATGAACGAGACTGTTCCGGTGCTGGCTCCATGGCGCGTGCGGCTGCACTTGGAATTTTGGCACAATGGGATGTCTGGGCGGCTGCTCAGACTCTCCTACAACAAAGTTATATTGAGTATCACGCAAGTTGTCCCGCAATGCTGTTCGCTGCTCCCTCTTGCGAGGAACCTGACGATTCCAACGATGTCCTATTGGAAGGTGTGGCGTTTTTCTGCACCTACACTTTTTTGGATTAGGGGGCCTCCGCTTTCGGCGTCCTGCCTCCCTGGACTTTTTTATTCTATTTTTTCTCTCTCCCGTTCATTGTCCTTCACTTGGGCACATTCAGTCACGGACGTTGCCGTTCTGCTCCATCTATTTGAACTCTGTCTTCATCCTATGTCTTTGCCGATGGACTGACCAGGGGAGGGTGTCGTGTGGTTTGTGGACTCATGGTCATGGTCATGGACTCATGGTCTGCATTGCATTGCAAGTTAGCTTAGGCCTGGCTGCCATGATGCCTTTTTGCGCACGTTACTTTGTGCCTTTGTTTTTCCAGCCTCTGCTTGTGCCCGGCTATTTTAGAACTGTCTGCATTTCTGCCTTTCACCTTTCCTCCTATTCCCTTTGGGTTTCGTCTGCACATCATGTACAAGGTCGAAAAACAATGTCCCTTGTTCTTGCTGATCTGGTCAGCCCCTCGCACTTAGACAGAACACTGAATGCAGCTGCACTGGAGAAATTTGTGTGCTTTTTAATATTGTGATTTCACTGTTAGAGACACTTGGAGAAAAACCTTTCCAGAGAGAAGAGCTGTACTTGTCTGATGATGTAAAACCTTGCATCTAGATATTGAGGTATGAGGGTCCGCCTGACAATGCCCAGAGGTCTTCTATTTTTGATAATAAACTAGCTACTAGCACGGGGAGGGTGGTATGGTCATTTAGCCCTATATCCACTGCTTTATGAAATGCTTTCCCCGTTTGTATTCTATGGAATTGTAACTATGCTTATTGTTTTATTCTTATGCATTATGCTGATAGTACTGGCACGTGTACTGCATCTTAGAGCACGGTAGTTGAAATAAACATTTTAAACTATACAGTGACTCTTATTACGCACGTTGTGGACAAGTATGAGTGAGTTATGAAAGGGTGTCCTTGCTCCCGCGAGTCCTGAGAGAGAGAGACCGTGTTCTGGGTTGTCTAATCATTGGTAGCTGCGCTGCTAATGAGACGCTAAAGCTAGTCGGGTTGGGATTATGGGTACTACGGTGTATGGTTGGCTCACCACTATACTCCGAGGTCCTATTATCCTGTGCATAGCTCTGTGTATGTGCAGAATCCCTACAACAATATCTGTGTAGCACAATACTATTAAAAGTAGCTAAGAAGCCCAAAAAATAAACTATACTGCATATGTAGTTTCACATTAACTATATGAACAAGTGAAAGACCTGTTTATGGTCACTTGCTAATGGAAAACTACACACAAAAATATATAAAATAGAAAAGATTTTAATCAACATAGGTTTTCTTTGCATACTCTGGCTCACAAAATAAAACTGTACTAACAAGCAAAACAAAAACCATCTTCTTTATGTACCCCTATGAAACAAAATGAAAAAGGGACCTAGCAATGAGCCTCACAAAGTACTATTTAAAGGACATAATTGCCCACTAGGAATAAAAAATAATCTAAACTTTAACAATGACTGTCTTTCATTCACTTTGGGCTTCATATATAGCACACTCCTTCTAGAAGTAGCAAGGGAGCCACAAAAAAAACTAGACTGCATATGTAAAGTTTAAGAATTAGTACATGAATAACTCAAAGACATTTATGGCCACGTGATTATGTAAACCAATAAACAAATAGAATAGATAAAAAGAAAGCAATCACATTAAATTGGATTGCCACACTCTAGTTATAGTTAGTATTCCCAGAGATGAGAATTCCTTGGCTTTTAGCTCCCTAATAACTTTCCACCCATTACAGACCTATAGCATTTTCTGCATTTTGAGATGATGTACATGTTTGTAGTGAATTGTTAAGGGGGTGCAAAGACAAAAAGGGGGGTTCCCAAAACAATTTCTCACAAAAGCATTTTCCATAGACTATTGTATTTGACATAGCGAGAAAACGGCTGAATGGATTTACATGAAATATGGCTGGATTGCACATTATGGTACACAGATGGTGTTCTTGGGTACTGCTTACGTAGTAGTTAAGTAGGGTAAGTATTTTTTAAGTTATGAGGCATTTAAACTTAGTGATATCGGTCGCTGCTGTACTTTCGCAGAATTTCACAAAATTTCATGAAGCTACCAGGGTACATGGCCGGAAAACGTATTTAAAAATATATAAAACTATATAAATACATTTCCCTACCTATTACCACTCTAATAAAGTGTTAATAGGTTGGGACCTACTACTTACCTATATCTAAGGCCCTAACACTAAACACAAAGTGTAGCAAAAACAATATGGCTGCCTTTTCATCCTCTAAAAACAGCTGTTACCCAATTATATACCAGCTCGTCATCGCCATGTACCACAGTGCACTGTAAAGTTACTGCGGTGTACCATGGCTCAAAATATAACTAAGGCCGAGCTGTATTATTTGATTGCGGGACCCTGCACCACTCATGGTGGAGAGTGTGGTGCAGCGGCCAGGGCAGCTGACTTCGGAGCACAGGGTTCACGGTTCGATCCCCGGCTCCGGCGGCAGCTCAGCACCATGTGACTCTGGGCAATAGCTCACTTAATTTCCACTATGGCCCCCAGCGCCTTGAGACCCGTAAGGGTGAGTAGCTGCGCTATATAAAAACGGACTTACATTTTTTATGGTGTCACATGGGCAATATGTCTAAAAAGAATTCCGTTTGGGAAACCACAATAGCATACTTAATCAATCACTTCTCACTCAAACACCTATTCACACAGGAACTGTACCAATATGTACCGTCACATGGGCAATGAAATACTTAATTCAGATTTACAAACTAACACAAGGCCACCATGCGTGGCTCTGAGTTGATTGGTAAATCTGGAGAAATGCAAGGCAGCGCAACTTGCTGTTTTGCCTTACTCTGCACACCATATTGTACATTGCTGCTAAATTGCACAGACATATGTACGTCACTGTACTGGACTCCTCTATTCACTATTCCACTCTATTCTATGGTGCTCCACTGTACACTACTCTACTAGATGTTATTCCACTCTACGCCACTCCACACTATTCCACTATGTCACTCCACTGTATGTTACTCCACTCTATGCCACTCCAGTGTACTCTCCTCCACTCTACATAACTTCACACTACAAAACACTACCACACGCTATGCCACTCTATTAGACTCTACTGTATCCCCTTACACTCCACTGTCCGAATTTGTAATCAACTCTATGCCCGTATACTCTATTGTACAACAATCTACTCCACTCTACAACAGTTTCCAACACTTTACAGAACAGCACTTCACTCCACTTTGAGGCGCCACTCCAATAACCGTTTCCTCAACACAACGCTACACCACTTCAAAGTACGCCACCCCACTCTATGCTAATCCACTGTACCCTACTCCACTCTAACCCACTCCACTGTATACCACTCCACGCTTTTCCACTCTATGCAAATCCACTCTTTTACACTCTACTGTACAGTATATCACTGTACGCTATTCAACTGTAGGCTACTCCATGCCACTACAGTGTACTTCACTACACCGCTCCACTGTATGACACACTCCTCTACTCTATAAAAGTCTGCCACACTTTATGGCACTCTACAATATTCTACACCACTCTATCCCTGTACACTCCACTGTCCAACTCTATACTCCACTCTATGCCCGTACACTCCATTGCACAACACTCTGTTCCACTATTTGACACTTTTCTATACGACACAGCACTCCACTTTACGAGACCTCACTCCAATTTACTACCTATTCTATGCCATCACACTTCACCCCACTCTATGATGCATGCTATTGTACTTTACTACACCCTCCGTTATGCCACCCTACTTGACTACTGTACGAGACTAACTCTCTACGCTACAACAATCCACTCTATGCAGCTCCACTGTTTGTGACACACTACTGTACTCCATCCAAATCCACTCTACTACACTGTATGCTACTCGTCGAAACTGGACTCCCGTCTATACTCCTACACTCAACGGTATTATACCGTACTATACTGTATGCTAATAAACTCTACTCTGTGCTGCTCTATGATACTCTAGTCCACTATAAGACTATACGCAACTCTTTGTATGCCACTGCACCCCAACTTTACTCCACTCTACGACACAGTACTCCACCACTCCACTGTATGCCACTTTATTCCATTGGACTCTTTAAACTGTATGGCAATCCACTCTGCAACACTGTACAACACTCTGCTCTACAAAACTCAACTAGACTGTATGTTTCTCACTATAGTCTACATCACTTGCCATTAGTGTACGACACGCCACTGCATTACTGTACGACACTGCAATTGTACTCCAATTTATGACACTTTACTCGACTGTATGCTACACCACTCCACGTCACTATAAACATCACTCCACTCACTTTACTCCACACTACCCCACTTCAGTGTGCTCCACTATACAATACTCCACTCTACTACACTTTATCCCATTCTACTCCACTGTACCATATTCCGCTCCACTATCCAACACTCTACTACACTGTATGCAACTCCACTCTACAACACTGTACTACACTCAATGACTACTCCACTCCATGGCTGTCCACTCTGGGCTACTGCACTACACTGTATGACACTCTACGACCTCAATTTCTCTCTACGATACGCCACTCCACTAGATGACATGGCATTTCACTCTATGACACTCTCCTCCACTGTAGTCTACAACACTCCACTTGATACTCCACAACACTCCACTTCACCCTACTCCACCCTAAAACACCCTACACTACTGATCAAGACGCCAGTTCACTGTACAACTAACTGCTCCAGTCTATGATACTTCACTATATGAGACACCATGCCACTACAATGTAACATTTTATCACACTCTACGATACACCACTAATCGCTGCTGTACTCCATTTTATTCCAATATGCCACTCTATGACAATAGACTTTACAACGCTCTCCTCCACTGTACGAGACTTCACATAACTCTCCACTCGCAACACTGGACTATGATTTGAAACACTTAATTAGAAAAAACATTCAAATTCAATGAAAAAAACCAGATTAAAGCTTGGTTAGTTAGGAAAACCTTTTTCCCTATACAAACCAAGGTTAAATTACTCACACTTTAAAAATTCTACAGTTTAGTTATAACTTTCATTTACAATGTATTCACCACCTTCAAATCATTGTAAGTAGCACACATTGTTACACACTCTTTTCAGCTTGCTAACCAGACAACACTAACTGCAACTCGCCACTCAACCATGCACTGTGTTCTAACAAATGATACTCCATTGTACAACACGATGCGAGATTCTCCGCCACTGTACTGCACAACACTGCACTCAACAACACTGAACTGTACAACACTACTTCACCAAACTCCACTCTGTGCCACTATCCCCTACAACACTCTGCTACACTCTGTGCCACACTACGACACTACTCAATGACACTCCACAACACTCCACTGTAGAACACTTTACTACAATGTATGCTACTTCACTCTACTTGACTCCAGTCTACAATACACTAGGACACTATACTCTACGATAATCTTTTACTGTACTATACTCTACTTACAACACTAATGAATAACACTCCACACTGCGATTTGAAACATTATTAAAAAATACAAAACCATTAACATAAAATGAAAAAAAACAAAGGTTAAGGGTGATTTATAGTTATAAATACTTTATGTATTCTTTGTATACAAATGCAACTTAAAATCTAAAAACATAAAAATTATAAAGTTATAATTTCAATTCATAATTTATGACCCACCTTCAAATTACTATGTTGAGCACCTCTGAAAATAGTCTTTTCACCTCACTCGCCACACTACATTAACTATAACTCATGCCTTTTCCATCTACTGGTTATAGCCCTGCATACTACATTACTTGTAGCATGTGAAATCATAGCATTCATAATACTTATAACTTTTCAAATGACTATTTGTCACAGCACAGAGCATGGTAGAGCGGCGAGTTAGTGTTGTCTGGTTAGCGAGCTGAAAAGAGTGTAAAAGGTGCACCAATTATAATAATTTGAAGGTGGTGGTGGACAAACTGTAAATTAAAGTTATAACTAGACCTGTAGAATTTTTAAAGTTTGTGTAGTTAAAGCTTGGTTTGTATACAGAAAACAGTTTTCCGAACTATCACTAAGCTTTAACTTTTGTTTTTTCCATTGATTTTATATATGCACACATACACACACAAATTAACTACCATGATCATGAGGAGACCAACTCCACCCTTTACCAGAAGCCCACAGCAGAAGGCAATTTGTGTGCCTGTTTGTGTATGGCCAACATTGGAAGATAAAATATAGATTTTTTTTTTTTTTACTTGTTTGGGTCCTGTTATTGCATTATAATATGCGAGAGGCTGAAGGACACATTTCACTGAGACCAATTAAATATGAAAAACTGTTCATGGGCACCTATGTAATAGGAGTTGCATAATTATAATGACAGTCCTCCAACCACACTGCAGAGCTTTATTATTGGCAGGGTTACTAAGATTATTTGTGAATGGAGGACTAATTAAATTATGTGCCTAGATAATGAACTTATTTTGAGGCATATTTGCAGGCAGCATTATTTTGATCTATCTACTTGTGTATTTATTAAACTCTACAAATTATGCTGCAAGTGCAGTAAGGCAATGTAGTAAATGCCGCATTCACATACTTTCATAATTCCATTGGCCGATGTTTTATCAACAGTCTGTTCTTAAAAAACAAGCAACACCTAAACATTTGAATTCCAATCAGCACCCATTGTTAGCTGCACCCGGAAGAGAAAACCTTCCGCAATCGCTCCCGTCTACAGACAAAAATATCTTATAATACAAAAGGGATTTTTTTCTAAAATTCTAAATACTTAACTGCAGAATTAAGTACTATATTTTTTAATAGCAATCAAACAATCCAGTATTTCACGTGTTATTTTCCATAAACATGTCCAGGCTTCTAATAACCCCCTTTTCAAGCTAACTATCCTAAAGTAACCATATCACATTTAAAAAAAGACATAGTAAACATGTGTACTATATCCTTTCATACCATCTCAGGGTTCTGATTACATCTACAAATGACTTTGTAGTATGTTTTATGTCACCAGAATATCTTTATGGTAGTTTCAGAACTTATTAAATGGTCACCCACTATTTATACTCTCCTTATAGATATGAATACACAAAATACATAACTAGCAACTGTGCATTTTGACCAAATTAGGTCATTGATGGACACTAGTGACTTAAACCACAAGGTTGAAGGCCAAAAGTGTCACTGGTTATGTATTTATGTTACAAGTTTATTTTGATGTGCGTGTGAATAGGATCCTTATTTTCACCCAGAAAGTGTTTATCAAAACACAAATTGTGAAAATATGCTTTGCGCAGAAGCATATTTTTTCTGAAGAAACGAGAAGATGCTGGCTACACCGCTTAACTAATAAAACCTAGATTGCAATTAGAAGGCTAAGGTTATGTTTACCTTCCATTAAGAGGGTCCTGATTCACCAAAGAGCAATGTAGAATCATAGCATGTTTGGATTCTTTCAGAATCTAACTGCAGTGGTGTAGGAAATTACCATCTTTTTCGTGGTGCACCCCCATATTTCTGCCTTAACCGTTTTTGCTGGCTGTGGAACTCTTTCCACTTTACCCTTCTTAATCAGTGGTAAAGTGCCTGTGCTCCTCATTAAAACATGATGAAGTTGTTATACTCCTATATGGCATATTTAGCGTACCTATATGTCCCAAGTACATAATGCAAAATGTTCCCAGGGCCAGTAAGTTAAATGTCACTAGTGGCACCACATAGTGACGTTCATTACAGTGACAGTGCAAGCAAGGCTTCAGGCCTACCACTGTAGCAGGACTGCAGCAGTGTAAAAAATGCAATTTGCCCTGTAAAATAAGCCCTTTTGACAAGTCAAAACCTCCCTTTTAAATATTAAAAAGCCACTCCCATGTAGGCCTTGTAGCCCACAAGAATGGGTACATGGTATTTAAAAGTAGGACATGTATACATTTTATGTTAAAATATCCTTGCAGTTACTCGCATCCAAAAGCTGCGACAGGCCTAGCTGTCCTATGCAGAACACCAGAGTTCATCATGCATGCAAATAAGCACATGACATTTTAAAACCAATGGTCCAACATTTTAAGCCACTATTACACACAGGAACCAGGATATTACAAGAATGAACTGATATATCATGTGTTTGCTCCATATAAATGTGTCAACCAGTATAATACACATGGAAATCAATGTGTATTCATGCAAACCAGCATGTAATTCTTTCAGACCAATAGACTACACTACAATCAATATATTGCACGTACAAATCAGTATATTAAAACAGTGAAGCAATGTATTATGCTTACAAATCATGCAGTTATGCAAGTGTACCAGTACATTATGAATGCAAACCACTATATAATGCTTTCAAACCAAAAGTGGTAGACCTGTGAGCCTTAGGGTGGTCTTACCCCAAACCTTTTGCCTTTAACCTCCACTTTCTGCTGACATTAATTTATTTTGGCTCTAGGACTCACTTCACCACCCTTAACAGTGCCCAATTATGTCACAAGTAGAATGTCTGTTTGAACAGTTCAGTTTTCAGAACTTCCTAAAGGACAGTTGATTGGGTTCAGCCTTTTGATTTGAGTTTTTGAGACACTACAATGTATGAAGCTCTGAACACCCAGGGACCTACCTCCATGTTTGTCACTTTAATACTTGTTGGTCTCCAGATTGTGTGGTGGAGTGATCATTTCAAATACTGCCGATCATTGCTCTCTTGTACCTTGTGTACAGGACAGTACTTTGACTTCAGTTCTGACGTTTACTGATAGCCAAGTTATGCAAGTGTACCAGTACATTATGAATGCAAACCACTATATAATGCTTTCAAACCAAAAGTGGTAGACCTGTGAGCCTTAGGGTGGTCTTACCACAAACCTTTTGCCTTTAACCTCCACTTTCTGCTGACATTAATTTATTTTGGCTCTAGGACTCACTTCACCACCCTTAACAGTGCTAAAGTGAGTGTGCCTTCTCCTTCAGGCATGGTAAAATTGGCTCACACCAGATTGCCTGATTGACCCATTTAATTTACATATACGTCCCTTGTAGAGTGGTATACCACATACCCAGGGCATATATAAATTAAATGCTACTAGGTGTCTACAGCACTTATTTTGCCACACTCTTAAGTAGTCCCTTGAAATACGTCTCAGGTCTGCAATTGCAACCTGCATGCAGTTTTAAGCTGTCAATTGCACACCTTGCCACGCTTTCAACTCCTTTTATTGCATTTACATCACCCTGAAGGTAGGCCATAGTTAGTCATTGGGTCGCCTTATTACATTTAATAAGTGCTAACGTTTGATTGGATACAAGCGAACATTTCATGTTCGGTGCCTGAGAAATTATAATTAAAAATCCTCTTTAATAGAAAAGTCAGATTTTAAGTTACAATTTTGAAAATGGCACTTAAAGTTGGCATTTTCCTGACTTTTCGGTGCTTGCAACCTGTTCCTGGTTCACATGACTGGGTGTAGTTGTCAGATGGACTTTGTTTATTCCTCCCAGACAGCCACCCAATAGACGGAATAGGTGTGCCTGGATGGGCCTTCAACTGGCAGGATGGGGGTCAGAGCCGGACACAGCACCACTTGCAACTGACTAGGCTATGCTCGGTCTTCACAAAAAGGACTTGTAAACCCTGCATTGTTCATGCAGACAGCCAGGAGAAAGGGCAGAGGAAGCGGGTAACGCCAAGCACTTCAAATGGAATCCTCTAGAAACAGCTACTTTAAAGAAGGCACTAGGTATAAAAAATAGGCCCCTCAGACCCACACTTTAGTTCAATTTCTGGACCTGCTGAAGGACTCTGAGGGCTGCCTGCTGTTGTGGCCTGCTTTGCCGCCTCTGGAAGGACTGAACTGCTTTGCTGCCTGCCGCTTGCCTTGAACTCTGAGGCATGCCCTGCTGCTTATGCCAGGTTTCATCACTTGAACACTGGCCTCCTAATATGAGCCTCAGGGACAGAAAAGACTCCAACCACCTTGAAACCGCACCTGGACCCAGTCTGAGAGTCATAACCCTCCGCCCAAGTGCTGCCCCTCAACTCTTGGACCCTTGGTGGTGGTGATCAAGGTGCTCAGATAGCCAAAATTCAAAACTTGGGACTTGGTACATTTTTTTTGGCTAATAACTGCTCTAAGAACCGAGGGAAGCCTGAGACCAACCTGCTCATCTATCCACCGTAGGTGACTTTGCGGCAGCTCCCACTACGTTCTTCCCCACAGCAGCAAATCCTGTTTAGAAGTCCTTCACCAAAGGTTATCTGGCCTCGTGGAACTTTTGTCAACTACAGCCTCGCCCCAATAGAGGTTTTCGACTCCCAAAAACTTTACCTTCTCTGAACATTTTTCTCCTAAATTTCTTTTAAGTCTGAAGGTAAGCCCCGACAGGGTGCAACCCACTGCTTGTATCAGACTAGCACTCCATTGCAATCAGCCATATTTTTTTTACTTTGATCCGGTCTCACTCAACTAGATGTCCACAGTTGGCACTTTGATGTTTTAGGCACTAGTTTTAAACCATAAACTTTGAAAATTCATAACTCCTGGTTTTCTGATTGGATTTTTCTTGTTTTGATGTTAAATAATTTATTAAAATGTGCTCTATTTTACTAAATTGGTGTGACATTTTTCTTGTGTTGTGTTCTCACTTCATTACTGTTTGTGTGTGGCATAACACACACAAACAGTAAGTTTAGCTTAACTACTTTTGTGCCAAACTACCAGAGGGTTAAGCCCAGGTTAATGTACAGACTTTTGTGGTTCACAGATGGGCATCGTGGCTGTTGCTTGAACAGGGTCACCCTTCATTCAACCAAAAGCCCAATGTCTCACAAATAGGTTATATAGTCAGTCAAATGTATTCTGTGCACAAACTACATTACAACGGAGAATTAACATATATAAAAATGAATCACTTTATTAAACATTGACACCCATATGATATTCTCTCAAATTGCTATGATATGCCTCTCAGTGTGCTATGAATACAACCAGTACAATATGGGAGAAAACCAATGTATCATGCATCTTCACGAAAACGTTGTGTGTGAACAAGTGTGCTACCCATGCAGAGCACTAGAGTAAGCATGCAAAGCACAGTATAATGCCTATCAACAAATTCATTATGAAATCTAACCAATGGAGTATGCCTACAGACCAGAATGGTTTGGATGCAGCCCACTGTGTTATACACAGACCAGAGTTTATTGGGCATACACTAATGTACTAATTAGTGTACCAGAAGGTTAGCCAGCATTCAGATTACTCAAACCAGTGTTCCTGTATACCAACCAGTGTAATGCATGCAATCCAACAAAACTTGTGTGAACTAGTGCAGTGCATAGAAAGTCACATCCAATATTTTTCATACATATATCAATCCATTTGCTATGTGAACCACTTCGAAAGATAACCAATATGTGTGACATATGCTGTAATTCAGTTGTGACCTGTTTGGCACCCCATAAACTGGACAAAATGTTAGTTTCTGAATAGCCAGTTGAGCTTGATGGGAATTTGGTTGTTTTATCCCTTTCATTCAATGGTCCCAATATATAAAAGGATTTGCCCTTCAAAACACACCATTGACCTTTTTATTTTTATTCAAATATCTCAAAAGCTACTGAATAGCTTTAAATCAAACAAAATAAAATCTTTGATTCGAGTAAAATTCTATTTTCATGCCAAGTTGAGCTAATTCAGTTCTGCAGTTTTTGCCGTAGCAGAGACCAAAATAAAATAATTTGTCTCAAAATGGGAAATACTTTTATATTTATGTTGCCTTCAACTAATGTTCTTTCCATCCACCAACCAAACTACATAAAATTTGAAACTAAAATTGTTCTTAGTACACCCAGGTGTCTTCAGATTTCCATACAGAATTGTCAAAGTCAGCAAATTTGTTAGCAATCCAAAATGTCAAATTCTTATGCATAAGTCAACTCCACGATAACTACAGTCTCTAAAGCAGACCTGCATACATATACATACATACGCTAGATAAAAAAAAAACAGATGATCATGGCTCCATTTAAGTGGAGGGGGAAAGAATGTTCATTTCAACATTTCAATAAGGCTGCACCTCTTTGCACTCTATTGTCAGATCAAGAGGCTGTGATGACATATTACTCGTGTCTCATTACTCGACAAAACTAACACTGTCTTCATCCAAGCAAATGTTCTTACCACTATCAGCCGAGTCTTCCGCAGATTCTAAAAAATAGGAAAGCAGAGAAAGAGGTGCAATTAACGATGGAGTTTAAATCAACATGTTACTCAGGGGGCATTTGAAGCACACAACGCTGGATCCAAACGAGTGTAATTTGCAGATGTATTACCCAGCTCTCACATAAATAATTAAACCTATTACAATTCTTTGGCGGTACACGTTTATTAATGAGGTGACATGAAGTCAACACTTAAGAACTCAAACGACCCAAATTGAAAACACATTGCACTAACTACGCAATGTCACCGTTATGGACAAAGAAACTGCATTCAATCGTAAGACAATGAAAAGAAAATTCTCGACATTTAATTTTCTACTTCACAACATCAATATTTTTAAAATTCTTTTTACAAAATAATTACAATTTAATCAGATAAACAAATACAAATCCACGTTCAGGGTACATGGAATTCACAATGTGTATCGGGATGGAGCCATATAAGTCCATGGCTAGTAGAGGTATTGGCAAGCTTGCTTGCCACATTTTTTTCAAGACCATTACTTTATAAGTCAGCAACATATATAAAACTAAAAATATAAAACTAAAAACAATCTGGCTACTTCAGAGTGCTAGAAATTTCTCGAAGGCTTAGCGTCAAACAGTACATGGGTTATTAGAATCCAATTATTGTATGTTGACGGAACAGTGATTTTCCTTTATTCCTACACATGACAATTATGTCACAAGTAGAATGTCTGTTTGAACAGTTCAGTTTTCAGAACTTCCTAAAGGACAGTTGATTGGGTTCAGCCTTTTGATTTGAGTTTTTGAGACACTACAATGTATGAAGCTCTGAACACCCAGGGACCTACCTCCATGTTTGTCACTTTAATACTTGTTGGTCTCCAGATTGTGTGGTGGAGTGATCATTTCAAATACTGCCGATCATTGCTCTCTTGTACCTTGTGTACAGGACAGTACTTTGACTTCAGTTCTGACGTTTACTGATAGCCAATGGTGAGATTTCAAGGCTGGTTTCACACGATCACGTTAACAAAGAATTAGTCACCAACTGTTTAGTTCTATAGTCCTCAACTGTTGGCAAGCATTTTACGGAGCTTAGTGCATGTTAGAGTACAATTCAGGTTAACCTTCACTATGGCACTCCCCCGCTCTATCTAGTGGTCTCTTTGAAAGAGAATGCAGGTTTCCTAAAGCATGAATGGCAGAAGAGTGTCACCCACTTTACAATGTTTCTGTATCAAATATAAAACCAATTTTTTTGCCCTGTTTGACCAACAAATTTGGGGTCCTCCCTAAACATTCAGTGTCTCTCAGAAGCTTCCAGCATAAGGAGCTCAGTAGTTGTTCAGTAGAGGAAAAAGAATATCTTCAATTGATGTTCATACACTACTGATACTCCAATTGGTTTCGGGTTTTGCAGTGTCTTCTAGTCAGCAGTGGGTGATATACACATAAGTGAAAGTGCACCCCATGCAGTTAGTGTCAAAGTAAGAAGAAGCAGATGTACAGTGAGAAGGAAAACCTTTGTGAATCTCCATACAACACACGCTGCATGGATGATTCTAGCGATCAAATATGAACTTTACTTACCATACTTTGCTGACTGATAAATGAACAGATCCACATAAAGGCAATTCTGGACACTTCCATTGAACCTTCAGGTCTGTCGCACATCATGCAAAACACACAAGATGATGGACGGAATGTTGCACATTGGCAAACATTCACCCCCAGTCACAGATCTGGGTTTAATCCATCGTTATTTTGCTTCACCACGCCACCCCAGTTCAGACATAGCCATATGCAAATCAGTCTTGACCCTGTGCCTCATGGGAACAGTCCAGACCGAACATCATCACATGGCCCCCACGTTATAAGCTCCGAATTTAGGAGTTTTGCTAGCAGGCAAATACCATGTTAAGGTGTTCTGGTGCACGACTGTCAGACAATCATACTCGGAAACTAGAATAACCAAGAAATAGGTTCTGAACAGCCAGGTTTTAGAATACTCTTCAAAATCTAAGTTGTCATGTATGGTTCTCAGCTGCTAAAGAAGAGATGGATCTTCCTCCCCAAAAGACTTTTACAGGAGGAACCTTTGTCAGATGAGCCAGTGTAGAGCAGAGTTTTCTGCTAAGCTGATACAGGGGAAGAAGATTGGAAATAAAAAACGAGCAAGAGAGTTTAATATATTATGACAAATGGTCAAGGTTTTAAACAAAATATGAAAAGGAGCGTTAAATTTTATGAAATAATCTGTTCCACAATTCACAGATGTTACTCCAGTAATAGATAAAAAATTCATGATGCAGTCATTCAGGAATCTTGCGAGTTTCATTGAATCCACTTTTATTCAATAAATACAAACTTGACAGAAGCAGTCTTCAACAAATGTAAAATTGACAGGAGCAGGCCATTCAGCCCAGCCAAAGAGTTTCGTCCCTTTGGGACTTCATCAGGGCTTTATGCTAAGGGGGTTTCCTGCCAATGCATCTTCTCTTGTGAAGTGGTTACGGTTGCAATTCCAATTCCATGGGGGAGTTACTCACAAAAAGCTCCTTGTCAGACATGTTGCACCTTTGGGACCTACGGTCTTTGGCAATGCTTTTTAGCAATGCTGTGCAGTATTACCGTGACCGCAACAGAGAGCCTGGCGCTAGATTCAATGAACAACTTTGGTTGCACTTTCGGTTTAAAACCGTGGGTGAGGAAATGGTGCCCAACCTGCACCTTCTATTATGGGCATTTCAGTGTCCCACCAGCAATAGAAGTTAAGCAGGAATCAGCCGAAATGAGACAAATCTTATCTGTCTTAGAACTAGAATGCTAACAGCGGCCGCCATATTGGGTCTATAAATTGTCGCGTACAGACATAATTGTGCCTGTGAAACAAAATCTGTATACATGCATGTGTGTAGTATCACATAGCCATGTGGAGGGTGGAACAAGGTGTATCTACACTACCACCATGGAAAACTAGCCAATATTGATAAGAAAATTATATTGGGACTGTAAATGGCCCTGTCCAGATATCAAGGTGCTTGAGAAACAAAATCAGTATACATGCATGCGTGTATTTACACAGTCATGCGAATGGTGGAAAAGGTTTACCTCCACTTTCACCATGGGAAACTAGCCAATATTCGTGTCGACTGCTCTGATTCATGGTAACCCAACATCAGTGTATCTGTGTATCATGCTGCCATAAAAAACCTGCTGGAAGGTCCAGATATTTTATAAAAACAGATACTGTATAGTATCACTTTATTAAACACCCCAATGGTACCCTCGTGCCCATATATTTGGTAGCAAACCGGGGAGGGGTGTGTGTGTGTGCGTGTGTGCGCGTGTCATCAAGAGGGTAGTCTATGCAGTGGCAGAAGAATGGAAAGGCACCTCAGCTCATCTACATTGTTAAGCCCAATGTATGTGCTTTTGAGCAAATACATTCATTTGCATTCTTTGAGGTTAAGTATATCACTGATATCTCCTCCACAGTTGTCCATTGCGCTTACTTCCACCACCTGCCAGTATAGATCATTTTCAGTGTTCTGTAATCTTGATTATGCCGAACAAGGGGTGCACCTCCCACCTTACATCTGATTCTGCTCCTGTGTTGGGCGATGCGTTGTTTCACCATTTGTTATGTTTATTCAACATAAAACTTCATACAACGACATCTTATCACAAATTACATTTTTGGGATTACAGTTAGAGAATGCTTTCAAGGTGAATTTTTTTGTCATTGGTGTCCGCAGTTTTATTGTTTGCGGTAAATGCACATGCTACGCATCCACCACATCTGTGGTGTCAAACCAATGCTAGAAGGCCCCATTGTGCCCTGATGTTATTTTTGTGTGGGGGTATCTCTGTGGCTCTCACTACATGGTCCCTGGTGTTTCTGTTCCATTTTAAAGCAAAAAATGGTGATTCTTTACATGTTTGGTTCACTAATGGCCAATTCCTGCAAATAATGTTTTGTTTCTCATTGCTGGTGGGTGAGAATGTGATAACCATGACTATTTTCTCATTCTCATCTCTTACTTTCAGAGTCAGGGTTACTTCCCTAGGGCAGAAACAGGCCCTTTTGACTATTTTCTTAGGGTACCCTTTCTCTAGTAGTTTACTCATTAATATGTCAGCCTCCTTGAAGAAATCCTCTTTCAATCTACAAGTTCTCCATAGACATAAAAATTGTCCATAGGGAAGATTGTCCCTAAGCGCTCTGGGATGATGACTATTGTATCTGAGTAATGCTATGGTGTCAGTTGGTTTTTTGCACAGGGTTGTACAAGAAACCACCTTTGTGTCTAACTAGAAGACAGCCAATCCCATGCTGCGCACAGCCTTTAGCCGTGTGCAGCAGGGGTTGGTCACAGGGCTCGGCCTGCTGCCAGGCCCCACACCACGCACAGCCTTTACCATGCGCAGCATGGGGTTGGCCTTCAAGCCCCGGTGATCCTATCCCCTATGGACAAAACATATATTGCTGGGAAGGGGTGTGCACCACCCTCCTTGACCCTGAATTGGCCCAAAGATCCCATGACCTGGGATCAAATACAATAAAAATATGGGAAGGGGCTGCACGCTGGGTTCAGCGTCCTTCCCGGGGCCTTATTAGGCCCTGGAGACCCTATCTCCCAGGGACATACCAAAAAGGACGGATCATGTGGCCCCCTCCACGAGTATCATTAGGCCCTGGGGACCACATCTCTGAAGACCTTAGGTATTTTAAAGGGGAGTGGGGCCATGTGCCCCCTCTTCCCCAAGCTTAATAAGGCCCCCTGGGGACCCCCAAGCCCCAGGGCCATATTTGTATCTATTTTTAAAAGGGGAGGGGGCCATATGCCCCCCACCACAATCCTCATTAGGCCTGAGGACCCCACCCCCAGGGCCAAATTTCTTTTCAAAGGGGAGGGGGGCCACCTGGTCCCCCTTCCGGAGCCTCATTAGGCCCTGGGGATCCCATCATCTCAGGGACGTTTTTTTCTTTAAGGGGGGGGGCACTTGGTTGTCCCCCTGAGCCCATTTTGGCCCCATGGACCACATTGCTAGTTGGCCTGCATTCATTTATGGTGAGTGACCCAGTGCACACCCAGGGCACCCACCATGCACAATGCTGACTGCAGAGTAGGAAGCCCCAGAGCCCCTGCCGGCTGCGGGAGCCGGCATGGCTACCACCCAGACGGGGCACCTAATTATGATGCTCCCGCCGGGTGGGGGCACTATCTTGATCTGTTCCTCTACCATATCAGTGTGGGCAGGGAAACAGATCTCAAGTCTGCTCCCAGCTGGCAGGAGCATTTTAAAGCTCCCACCTGCTGGGAGCAGACTTTGTGTTTGCTCCCGTTTGGCGGGAGTTTTAAAAATGCTCCCGCCAGTAAGGAGCAAACAAGTTTCGGTTGCCTGTGTGGGCAGGGTAATCTGTCTCTCTCTGGGTCCTCCTCCATGGGGCGTAGGGTGGCAGGGTATTATATATATATATATATATATATATATATATCACAAAACAGTCCAGAATGAAGGGTGCCCTTTGCACAGCTGGTGTATACGTCAGGGGTGCACTACCCCGGATTCCACATTCTCCAACAACAAGGTAATATTGCTGCCCTCGCCAGGGAATTTCCAATTATTTATTGCAAACCAACTCACTTCACCTACGCGTTTCAACCACACTGGTCTTGATCACGGTAAATATTTACCGTGATCAAGACCAGTGTGATTGAAACGCGTAGGTGGAGTGAGTTAGCTTGCAATAAATAATTGGAAATTCCTAGCGAGTGCAGCATTATTACCATGTTGTTGGGGAATATATATATACATATATACATATATATATATACATATATATATATTCACTGAAAAAACCATAGGTTTCAGGCACGTTATAGTTAGAAATTAGCATTTAAAAAACCTTTGAAATTCACTGAAAAAACCATAGGTTTTAGGGACAGTTATAGTTAGTTGGACATTTCACTCGTACAAAACCATAGAAATTCCCCCGTTATAGTTAGTTCAGCTAACTATAACTCGCGCCCCCGCAATGCACTGCTGATGACGTCACATATTACATCACTCATGACATCACTGATGACATCACTGATGACATCACTGATGACATCACTGATGACATCACTGATGACATCATCCAGTGACTGGGTGTTTCTGTAAAGTTTAAATATGTTTAATATATATAGGGAAAGGTGTATTGAAGAATGAGTGGGTGTATAAGTGTCTGAATGGATGATTTAGTAGGTGCGTGACTGACTCTATAAGTGAGTGATTAAACGTATCTATCTGAATGCATGGGTTAGTGACTAAACTGTGTGAATGTCTGTATCCGTCTGTCTGTTGGTGTGTAAGAGGCTGCATGGGTTTGTGAATAGCTACATGAGTGCCTACATGGGTTATTGATTGGTTGTCTGAGTATCTGTATGGGTGCCTGAGTGTTTGTGTGGGTGGGGTGTGTGCGACTGTGCATAGATGTGTGAGTGGGTGATTCACTGGGTGGATGGTTTCAAGAGTGCATCTGTGATGGACTGTATGGATGGGTGAGTGTGTGTAAGAGTGTGTTAGTGAGTGAATGTATGTCCCAGTGGTACATGTGTGAGTAACTACATATGTGAAAGGCAGTATATATGTGTGTTGGAGTATATAAATAGCTATAAGCGAGAGTGTGTGATTGTGAGAGTGACTGTATGGATGAGTGTGTGCTTGTATCAGAGAATGTATAAGAGTGTAAGAATGTGCTAGTATTTGTATGAGTAAGTGAGCTGGTGTGTGTATAACTGTATAGGTGAGTAAATGGGTGTGTGCTTAATTTTTGCATGACTGACTAGGTGTGTGAGTACCTCTATGGATGAGTGGCGGTGTGTGAGTGTTTATATAGGTGTATGAGTGCATATAATAGTCCTGTACTGAGTGACTATAAGTATGAGTGACTGTACGAGTGAGTGAGTAGATGTGTGTGTGTAGACCTAAGAATCAGTGAGTGTGTATATAGTAATTGGTGTTGGAGTGTCTATGGTTTTGACAATGGCAGTCTGTAATTTACAGTGGGTGTATCAAAAGTTATATTAGGGTGTGAGGAGGTGCATCAGATTATCACGTGGATGATGTCATCAGTGATGTCATTTGAGATGTCATTTGAGATGTCATCAGTGATGTCACTGACCATGTCATGAGTGATGTAATATGTGACGTCATCAGCAGTGCATTGCGGGGCGCGAGTTATAGTTAGCTGAACTAACTATAACGGGGAATTTCTATGGTTTTGTACGAGTGAAATGTCCAACTAACTATAACTGTCCCTAAAACCTATGGTTTTTTCAGTGAATTTCAAAGGTTTTTTAAATGCTAATTTCTAACTATAACGTGTCTGAAACCTATGGTTTTTTCTGTGAATTTCAAAGGTTTTTAAATGCTAATTTCGAACTATAACGCCCCTAAAACCTATGGTTTTTTCAGTGAATTTCAAAGGTTTTGTAAATGACAATTTATAAATGTATTAATTGTTATATTTATTTTTTTGATACTGATTTACTACATTTTTTTAAACTATTTACTTTTACATATTTTATTTTTTAAATTACAATGTAATCACATTATACATTACAAAATATACTTTCTCAGAATGAATTACTTTAGTTTAAATACTTTGCAAATAGGCAATAGACTTTTAAGTACAGTAGTTACAGTTGTTGCAATGGGCAACACAATTTCAAACACAATGCAACATTGAGCTCAATGTGAATTTCTAGTTAAATGCAATTAGTTACTTTATGGATTACTTTTCTAACCACAGGACTGGATCCTAGATTCAGTCCTGGGACATCTCCTGTAAACAGTTGAGTAAAAGCGTTTTGGTTACAGTAGTGATTTTTAAGGAATATTTGTAGTTTGTGAAAATCGACAAACTTTTCTGCTGAAAACCAGACAATGGATTCCAATGGAAGGAAATACAAGTTACTGGTAAGTACGGTTAGAATTACTTTTCAGGGTCAGTGCTGGGCTAAAAGATGCAGCACTGAGGTCTCTCCTGATAACAGGTGAGTAAATCGGAATTCGTAGTTCGGCTGATTTTAGAGGAATATTTGTATGTTTCAAAAATCGACACTTTGAAACTTTTCTGCTGAAAACTAGACAATGGATTCCTATGGAAGGAAATACAAGTTACTGGTAAGTACGGTTAGAATTACTTTTCAGGGTCAGTGCTGGGCTAAAAGATGCAGCACTGGGTTCTCTCCTGATAACAGGTGAGTAAATCGGAATTCGTAGTTCGGCTGATTTTAGAGGAATATTATAAAGTTCCAAAACTCCACACTTAGAAGAATTTCCAAGTGAAACCAGTCAATGTTAGCCTATGGAAGGAAATTCAAGTTACTGGTAAGTACGGTTAAAATTACTTTTCAGGATCAGTACTGGGCTCAAAGATGCAGCACTGAGGTCTCTCCTGATAACAGGTGAGTAAATCGGAATTCGTAGTTCGGCTGATTTTAGAGGAATATTTGCACAATGGTGAAGGAAGGGGTGGGGCCTGAAGTGACATGTCTGCAAACACGCCCTGAGGCGCGTTTTAAGTTGGAGAATTAATTCCTCCCCAATCCTGAGGGTCCCTAGGGGCCAACTAGCCCACCAGGAACCTCCAGTATGCGCCAGGGGCTGCGTTGCAGAGAGGTGTACAGAGGCCACGCCCCTTTTTACAACACTCTGCAACGCAGCTCCGTGGCGCTTACTGGAGGTACCTGGTGGGCTAGTTGGCCCCAGAGACCCTCAGGATTGAAGAGGATTTAATTCCCCATCTTAAAATGCGCCACGGGGCCTGTTTGCACACATGTCACCTGAAGCCCCGCCCCCTCCCTTCACCACTGTGCAAACGCGCCCCGTGGCGCATTTTAAGTTGGGGGATTAAGTCCCCTTGAATCATCCCCCGGGGCTGGCCCTCTCCGTTGGGGACTGTGGGGGGGTCCCCAATCCCCCCACAGTCCCGCCGGCTCCCCGCGTCCCTTGGGAGCCGGCATTGCTTTTCCACATGGGGAGCTGCTAAGATGCAGCTCTCCGTGTGGAAAAGCAATCTGCTTTGAATTTTGGAAGATAGAGCAGGTTTCCCTGCTCTCTCTTCCAAAATCCAAAGCAGTTTGCTATGGCAGGACGGGAGCCGCGAGGCTCCCGCCCTGCCATAGCAAACTACAGTGTCCCGGGGGTAGGCACCCCGGGACACTGCAGGAGCCGGCCCTTGGGGGTGGCGGTCCCCAGGGCCATCAAGGGCTCCAGGAGGGGGGCCGCGCGGCCCCCCTCCCTTGAATTGCACAGCCCTGGGGAGGTGGTGGTCCCCGGGGCTCTGGGGGTCCCCACATTTATTTTCTAAGTGCCCCGGGAAGGTGGTGGTCCCCGGGGCATGTGGGGGGGCTGGAGCCCCCATACGTTATTAAATTTAAAAAAGAAGCCCCGGGGGTGGCGGTCCCCGGGGCTGCGGGAGGGCAGGAGAGCCCTCCCGCACCATTTTTCATAAAGCCCCGGGGGTGGCGGTCCCCGGTGCTTAGGGGCCTTAGAGGCCCCCATATAAATATAAACCCACCCCCGCATGCCCCCGGGACTTGGGCCACCCGGGGCAAAATGCATTCGAAGTGCGGGAGACCGCGCATCGATTTTTTTTTTTTTTTTTTTTTTATCGGCAGGATCCGCGCACCCTGCCGATTTTTTTTTTTTTTAAATGCTTTTTCTGCCCAGGGGTACTTGTGGGACCCCTGAGCAGACCTAGGAGGTCAGGGTGTTTCTACCCTGCCCCCTTTGTGCGTTTGCACACTTGCAATTTTTTTTTTCTCGGCAGGATTCGCGCACCCTAAGCGCACCCCGCCGGTTTCAAAAAAAAAAAATGCTTTTTCTGCCCAGGGGGTCCTTGTGGGACCCCCTGAGCAGACCTAGGGGGTCAGGGTGTTTCTACCCTGCCCCCTTTTTGCGCTTTGCACACTTGTTTCTGTCCCTCGGTTCTACCGAGGACAAAATGGCTGCCAACACTTCCTGATTTGGAGTGTTGACAGCCAATTAGCATGCAGCTCGTGATCGGGAGGGTGCGCGAATCCGACGCAACCATAGATAAATATGTGATTTTGATTTTCACAGGAACTACTGAACGGATTTACACCATTTAACAAAAGGGTTCTTTCTGAACCAAGAACTACCTCTTTGCCAAATTTGGTGTAATTCCGTTCAGCAGTTCAGGCTGTAGCCGTGGCTAAAGTTTCCTATGGGAAAATGAATGGGGAAAACACGTTTTGGGACCCCCTTTTTCTCGGCCCCCGCTTGACGAATCAGCCTGAAACTTTCAGGGTAGGAGCGGACCGGGCAATAAAGTTTGAAAATTTCGCGAAGATTCGTCAATTGACGCAAGAGTTATTTCAAATAGAATGTCGCGGACTTCCTATGGAAAATAGGTCCTAACTATAACTATCTACTGGCGACCGCCAGTAGAATATATATATATATATTTTATTTTAGAACTTCAGGACAGGGGACTAAGTCCCCAAGTACTGTAATGGCTACCTGCAACATTTTTCTCATGTTGCTGGTAGCCAATCAAAACAAGGGGGAAAAAAGGTCCCTTGGCAATCTGAGCACTCCATTTTTTTAAAAATTGGGTCTGAGGGGCTCTTGCAAGAGTCCCTCAAACCCACGAGCTGTGCCCTACAGATTATGATAATTAACCTACGAGCTGAAACTAATTGCCCCATAGTGTGACCAGCTGGCACACTCGTCCGAATACATTGGCCGTAGGATTAAATCCTCCCAGACGCACTCCATGCTTCTAATTTACTTGTGGAGTCCCTAGCCTCCTTCGGAGTCCAGTACTCCATTTTAAACATTTTTGAAACGTTCTAGGACATCCATCAGACAGCAATCTATCATTTACATGCATTTATAGTCCTGATTATGACCTGCAATAATGAAGTTCGAAATGCCGTTTACACAAATCAGCGGATTCAAGGCCTCTGACTTATGACATGATTATGTAAAAGCTTCCTAACGCTACCTCATGTTTAATATCAGGTGTTATCAATGTCCGGTAGCTGTTCTTTTCACTCTTGAGTATTTCACATGAGCCGTTCATGGTTTTCTCCATGACCATTGTCTGTCCACCATATATTTATTGCACATTATCAAAGTAAAGTTGATGCTGACTTTCAGCTTTCTTTGTCCATCCTTTGAAATAGAACTGCAGTAATTAATTATTGGTGCTTCCAGTTTTTCTTTATAATTCATTTATTTTTTCAAAAATCATGATACTAATACCTGTTGAGACATTGTTGTATGTTACTATAACTTACCCAGGTCTCAAATGGGTTTCTCTTGTTGTGTTCTACTGTTCTTCTAGCAAAGATCACAATAGCAATTTAGAGCACTTCACAGATTGCCAAGTTCACTTTGGGGAAAGCATTTGGCTAGCCCCAAAAAACAGGCAGAGTGGTACAATGCTTTTCCAATTCAAGCAAAGGTCTTGCATCTTGAAAATGCTTGGCTTTAGTTGGAATTCTAGGTCTATACCATCAATGCAAAGAAAAACTATATATTACAGCATTTAGTGTGGTGTTGGCAATAGCCAGGGCTGGCTAACATTGCTTCTGCTTACATGTCCAGTTGATGACTCACCAAACCCACCCCCACCTATTAAACCATGAATCCCCACCAGTGAAGTCTAGGCAAAGCCCTTGATTAAGTTAAGCACAGTGACCCACTCCAGCGGCATCAAGATAGCCAGTGGAAGCAGCTATTACCACTGGTGTGTTTAGTATCCGTGGCGTTCCTCTTGCTGCTCCTGGCTATATGTGACATATTTAGGTTCTTAATCTGTTCTTTCCCTTTACAATAGCAAGAAAGGATGTTGAGGTTCTGAGTAAGGCAGTCAATCCTGGGATTTCTCTTGGGGGAGGTGGTAAAAGGGTGCAAGATGGTGCATTTCCACCACCTGTGACACTGAGTTGAATCGATGTGCCTCTACCACAAGCCCTCCCAGCCCAGCCTTTGAGTTAGCTGGTTGATTCAGTCATATTAAAACTTGAATCTGCTCATCGACGTTTACGACTGGCACAAACAGGGATGCTGCAGAGATGTTTTATGGCATGGGCAAAGTGGAGAATGTCCAGAGCTCCCACTTTCCAAGGAGCCACCTTTTTCTAATTTGACAGCTGTGCATGCTTAACAGGAACATGGGGGCAAATGTATTATTTCACACAGTGCAGAAACTAAAGTAGGAGTGCATTGTTGTGTGAGGACATTGCCATATCTACTAAGATGTGCGCTGCTGCTGTCTACCAAAGTGCTGGCTACCTTGTGCCATGCACACACCTTTGCACCATAGTGCAAAGGTGTGTGCGTGAGTACAGCATAGAGTTTGCTCTGTAAAGGTAGCCTTGTAGTACAAAACACCATGCTTAGATTAATGTTAAAACTTTTCCCACTTTGTATGTGTGCTGCACAGTACAGCACACATGCAAGATGGGACGAAAATAACTTTTCTCATACTTTGCGTCTTCCTCAAGGAGGCATATTTTTGTGGCGCAAAACCCGGTTTACAAATGTTAAGACACATTGTGTGATGTTCAACAACAACAAAAAAAGGTGATAGCGTGGTAATGCTCATGTACCACCCATGGGATGCCCTCTTTAAGGAAGAGTTCATTTTAGGCATCTTTCCATAGTGAAACAAGCTTCAGATGGAAAGTAAATCCCAAATTGTCACTTTGTGCCAGGTGGCGTCACTTTTGGTGACTTTGCACCAGCTCACAAGGTTGACAAATTGCACTCTCAGGCAGTTGGTGGCAGTTATACTAAAAAATTATTATTGTGTCATTTCTCTCTACTTACTTCACCTCACACCTTCTGCCTTACCCCTCTCTTAACAGCTCTCTACAGCTCTATGTACCCACATCACCGCTCTCAATCTCAGCTGTCTAACTTGCCTTTGTCTCCCTCTCCTGTCTCACAATAAACCCAATTTACCTTACTTAACTTAATTTCTCTCTACTGCTCTCCTTGTTGCTTTGCCTCTGTCCGCCTCTGTGCCTACCTCTCTATCTCACTCAATACTGTCTAAACCTCAACTCTCTCTGTAACTCAGCCCACCCTCTGTACTTCACTGGTATTTTTCTATTTGACCTCCCTGTATCTCCATCTACTTCACTTCTCACATAACCCCATTTCCATTTTACCTCACCTTTCAATCTCTTTCCATGTCTCCACTACCTTAACTCTCTCTCTCAGCTATTTCTTTATGTCAACACTCCCCCCCTCACCTCTCTTTCTCATTTTTCTCTCTCCCTCACATCTCTCTCAATGCACCTTTCCCCACGCCACAGTTCAGTCTCTGGCTACCAAACCTCTCAACTTACCTCACCATTAGTTCACTACCTCACATCATACCTTCTCCTTTATTTTACTCTTCCCTTTCCTCTTCAAATATTGTATTGCTTTCTGACTACTTGTCCTCTACCTATTTTTCTCTATCAAGTCCTTTCTTTCTAAATCTCTCTCAGGCACACACACAAACATCTCTCTTGACTTCTTTACCAATTTTGGCTCACCACCTCCACTTAAACTGCCTTTGTCCACCTCCTCCTTTATAGATCTCTCTACCTCACCATGTCTTCCACTTTTTCAGTCTAACTATTTCACTTATGTTTCAACATATTTTATTCCACAAATATTTCTACCCTTCTCCCCTCTCTGCATTTCCCTTCCTTACTGATCTTTAGCCGACCCATTTTTCTATACATGTTCTCATTTTCTCTCTAACTTGCATTCCTTCCTATATTATCAAGTCAGTCTACCTATTGTTTCATTTACCCCTCTCTAATTCACCCCTTTTTCTATATTTGTCGCTCTACTTCACCCCCTTCGAGTAAAGTGCTCCTCTGTCCCTCTCTACATGTCTATGTCTATGTGTGGGTATTTGTAGAGCGCACTGTTACTCAACAGAGTGTCCTGGCACTAGGCTGAAAAGATCGCAGTGTGGGCAAATAACTTAAGGGCAAGTAAACAGCCAAGTTTTTAGTTTTTTTTCAACACAAGGGTGTAGATTCAATGCTTCTTATCTGCAGAGGCATTTTGTTCCAGTGAAAGGGCCCCAGGAAGGAGAGAGACTTGCCTCCTACCCTGGACTTTTTAAAACGGGGAACATTAGCCAACAACAGATTAGCAGATCGAAGATTTCTACGAAGAGAGTAAAAGGAAATCCTGCTTTTGAGGTAGCTAGGTCCTTCCCCGTAAAGTGCTTTTTGTGTGACAAGCAGAGTTTTAAAAATGATTCTCTTCCTAACAGGGAGCCAGTGCAGGCTCCTCAGAAGGTGTGACATGCGAATTTCGAGGGAGCTCAAAAATGGTGCGGGCAGCGGCATTCTGAACCAATTGGAGCCTGTCCAGCAGAAAACCAGGCATGCCGAGGTAGAGTCCATTCCCATAATCCAGCCTGGACATAATCAGGCCCTGGTTCACCTGTTAAACACAAGGAGATGATGGATGGAGCGCTGAAACTTTTCAGACACTCACCCCCAGTCACAGATCTGGGTTGAATCCATCATCGTTCTTTAGCTCACTTTGCCACCCCAGTTCAGACACAGCTATATGCAAATCAGTCTTGACCCTGTGCCTCATGGGAACAGTCCAGCCCGAACTGCCAAGCCATGTCTTACCAGGATGCTTGATTCCGGTCCAGGGAAGACATGGCTTGGCAGTTCGGTTTGGACTGTTCCCATGAGGCACAGGGTCAAGACTGATTTGCATATAGCTATGTCTGAACTGTGATCCATTTTAAACCCCAGGTTCTTCACCACTAGGCTATTAGCTGAGGGGGCAGGAGCGTTTGCTGGCCACAAAACATGTAAGAGAATTTCTGCCGCTTTACCAAAGACAAGCAATTCTGTCTTACCAGTTACCATTACATTTCAGCTGGCCAGCCAACCGAACACAGCTGTAAGACAGGAACTGATCAATGTCCCTGGGCAGGGCTCATTAGCCTTCCATGTAAACAGCTGAGTATCGTCAGCATAGGACACAATTTTGGCCCCATGTGCTCCCGCCACCTCGGCAAGAGGAGTGAGGTAGATATTGAACAGGGTTGGGCTCAAGGCCGAACCCTGTGGGACCCCCCACCTTCAGTGAGCGTGCGGAAGCTGAGGAAGGGTTGCACCAAACCTCCTGCCCTCTCCCCTCTAGAAAAGATGCCAGTCATTTCCTTCTCCCTATTCCTCTGCCTATCTCACTCTAAAACCTTACCCATTTGTCTACCCCTCTTTCTCTACCTACATATTCCTATATACGCACAACTGCTTCAAGGCCGCCCCGAAACGCACCCATGGTCCCTTCACCTGCCGGAACTGCAGCTACACCAGCCTCAGAGCCACCGAAGCGCCCGCCAAGAAGGACCTCAACCACCTCCGATGCATCCTACTGAACACCCGCTCCGCACGCAAACACGCCGTCGAGCTCTGGGACCTGCTCGACAAATCATCACCAGACGTCGCCTTCCTGACAGAGACCTGGATGAACGACTCCTCCGCCCCGACATCGCCATAGCCATCCCAGACGGCTATAAGATCACCCGTAGAGACCGCATCAACGTAGTAGGAGGAGGAATCGCCATCGTCCACAAGAACACCATCAGGGTCTCGACCAGCACCGACGACACTCCGCACCGCCGAACACATGCACTTCCAGATCCACACGGACCCCAACACCACCCTTGGAGGCACCCTTGTCTACAGACCCCCTGGGCCCCGACCCCAGTTCAGCGACTCCATGGCCGACTTCATCGGCACGCACGCCCTGACCTCTACCGACTACATCCTCCTCGGAGACCTGAACTTTCACCTGGAGAACAACAACAACAGCAACTCCACCACCCTGATCGACAACCTCGCCAACCTCGGTCTGAGCCAGCTCGTCACAACACCGACCCATTCCGCCGGCCACACGCTTGACCCAATCTTCTCCTCAAGCTCCCACGTCTCCTTCAGCCACACCACGGAACTCCTCTGGACCGACCACCGCTGCATCCATTTCACCTTCCAGAAACCCACCACACACCACCGGACCCAACAGATCCCACGCCGCTGCTGGAGCAAAGTCACAGAAGACCATGTACGGGCAAACCTCGCTCTCAGCCCTCCCTCCGACCCATCCAACACCGACGACGCTGCCTGCAACCTCAGACGATGGATGGACGACTGTGCCAACACCCTCGCACCGCTGAAAAAACTCACCTACAGTGACACCACCAAAAGAGCCAGCTGGTTCACCTTGGAACTCCTAGCTTCCAAGTGTACCTGCCGGAAACTAGAGAAGAAATGGCACAGTGATAAGACACCGGTCAGCCACGCAGCCCACAAAGACGCCATCCGTAACCACCACCACCTCATCAAGTCCGCCAAGAGAATCTCCTTCAAAGACCGCCTCGACAACAACGCACACAACAGCAAGGAGCTCTTCAACATCGTGAAGGAACTCTCCAACCCCAGCTCCAACACCAACGACATCCCGCCGTCGCAAGCCCTGTGCGATTCCCTCGCCACCTTCTTCCACCGCAAGATCGCCGACATCCACGACAGCTTCAACACCCAGACAGCCCCAACTAAGATCGATGCACCAGACCCGCCGCACACCATCGACCACGACCCCCTGCCAGCCTGGGCCAGCGTGAACATCGATGACACCATCAAGACCATGAGCACAATACACTCCGGCTCCCCGTCAGACCCTTTCCCGCACCACATCTTCAACAAAGCCAGCAGCTCCATCGCACCCCACCTGTGCAACGTCATCAATCTCTCCTTCTAGACCGCGACCTTCCCAGAGAGCTGGAAACACGCAGAGATCAACGCCCTACTCAAAAAACCCAATGCGGACCCGAGAGACCTCAAGAACTTCCGGCCCATCTCCCTGCTTCCGTTCCCAGCCAAGGTCATCGAGAAGATCGTCAACAAACAGCTAACCCGATACCTCGAAGAAAACAGCATCCTGGACCCATCCCAATCGGGGTTCCGCAGCAACCACAGCACTGAGACTGCCCTCATCGCCGCCACCGACGACATCAGGATCCTGCTGCACAACGGTGAGACCGCAGCCCTCATCCTGCTGGACCTCTCCGCCGCCTTCGACACTGTCTGCCACCGCACTCTACGCGCACGCCTCCACGACGCAGGGATCCGAGACAAGGCCCTGGAATGGGCCACCTCCTTCCTCGCCGGCAGAACCCAGAGAGTCCGCCTCCCACCATTCCGATCCGAAGCCTCCGAGATCATCTGCGGCGTACCCCAAGGATCATCCCTCAGCCCAACACTGTTCAACATCTACATGGCCCCGCTCGCACGCATCGCCAGACAGCACGACCTCAACATAATCTCCTATGCCGACGACACTCAACTGATCCTCTCCCTCACCAAGGACCCCCTCGCCGCCAAATCCAACCTCCATGAAGGAATGAAGGCCGTCGCCGATTGGATGAAGATCAGCCGACTAAAACTGAACACGGACAAAACAGAGGTCCTCATCCTCGGCTCCAACCCCTCAGCCTGGGACGACTCCTGGTGGCCAACGACGCTGGGAGCAGTCCCGACACCCACCGACCACGCACGCAACCTGGGAGTCATCCTCGACTCAACGCTCTCCATGGCCAAGCAAGTCAACGCAGTCTCCTCCTCCTGCTTCAACACCCTCCGCATGCTTCGCAAGATCTACAGGTGGATCCCGACAGATACAAGAAGAACAGTCACCCAGGCCCTCGTCAGTAGCAGACTTGACTATGGGAACGCCCTCTACGCGGGAGCCCCGGCCAAGCTCATCAAGCGACTGCAACGCATACAAAACGCCTCCGCACGCCTGATCCTCGATGTACCACGCCACAGCCACATCACCCCCACCTGAGGAACCTGCACTGGCTCCCCGTCGACAGGAGAATCTCCTTCAAACTCCTCATCCACGCACACAAGGCACTCCACAAGACTGACCCAGCCTACCTCAACAGACGACTCCTCTTCTACGTCCCCAACCGCCAGCTCCGCTCCGCCGACCTCTCCCTCGCCACCGTCCCTCGCATTCGAAGAACTACCACCGGCGGCAGATCCTTCTCCCACCTCGCCGCCAAGACCTGGAACACCCTTCCACTAAGCCTACAACAGACCCAAGACCTGCTGACCTTCAGGAGGCTACTCAAGACCTGGTTGTTCTACCAGTAGCAGCACACCCCCCCCCTTTTCTCCCCAGCGCCTTGAGACCCTCGCGGGTAAGTAGTGCGCTCTACAAGTTCTGTGATTGATTGATTGATATCTACCTCTCTATCTTTACTTCCGACTACCTCACCTTTCTCTACATTCTTCATATAACTCTTATTTCTTTCTATATCAACCCTATCTAGCACTTTTTCTCTCTACTTCAAGTCCCTTGCTAATCACTTCTCTTTATATCACCGTACTTCTCAGCTATTTTGCCCTGTCCAATTTCTATTACTCATCAGGGTCACAGGTAACTGTCTAGCCAGAGAAGGGCACACATATAAGGAGGAGAAAAGGGACAAGACAGGCGAAGAGATATTAGGACAAAATTATAAATGGTGCAAATCCTCAAAGCAGCATTGATTTTCACTATTTGTAGCAGTAATGCTGGTAGAAGAATGCCAATGATGACGGGGGATATGTCAGTGAATACAAATATCCGGCAACTAAAACTAAAATTTCAAGTGCTAAGTGCATGCATCTTATTTTTAATTTATACACTGGTCCACTGAACATCTACCAAGTATCCATTACATGCTTTTCCTAAAATGGGAATAGCAAGCTCGTTTGAAATTAAACTTCACATAAAATGCTGCTGTAGGTGAAAAAAGAATCCAAGCTCAAAGAAATTGCTTTATCAATGTTTTTTCAAGCTTTCTTTTGGTTCTATCTGACCGGTAGACACCATTCAACTTGAGCTTTCAGCTGTTTTTGCTTGTCCTCCCACCCTCATCTCTCAAGTTTGAACATAAAATTCAATAGTTTAGCAGCAAAAGGGCATGAATAAGCTAAAAAGGGGTAATACATTTAAAGTTGTTCCAAACATGGGGCCCCAAAATATATTTTGCCCATGACCCTACAACTTCTGAAGATGTCACTGGTATGCTGGCCTGAAAGAAACAGCATACCACCATCCCTGTGATTGCATTCCCAATTTAGAAACTTTTTAAAGCAGTTCCTAAAAGAAACTAGTGCTGCCTTTAAAAATCAAGGTTTTTGGTACACACCTTGGGGAGACATCATGAATTCCAAAGGGCTGCTGTCCAAAGTGGACAGGTTCTTCTTTGCAAATCTTTTCCCACCTCCTTGAGGAATCGGTAACAATTCAATGGTTTGCCACCACAATTGAAGTCACAAACCATTCACACATTTAACGAATCACAAATAGGTGGGGACGACCATTTCTAATTGTGATTAAGCATGAGTGCTAAACACCTTTTGCTATTCGAAAAGCCTTTTCTGAATCACAAAAGGTGTTAAGTAAATACTAAATTTTCATTTTTTTGGTCGTAAACTCTCTGAATTTGCATAAGTGTGTGAAACAAGAACTAGACTTGCCGCTGCTATATGTCGTCTTCTGGGAGGTGTAGCGCAAGCTGAAACCAGTATTGGTCACTTCTGAATTTGAAATGAAGATGAGCGTAACTTCGGAGCCTTCAGACTTTATGGCGGTGGGAGGAATCTCTCCGCATAGATTGCCTGCAACAGGACAGAGCCACAGAGACAACAAATGAAAAACAATCATTAGGATGGGTAATATTAACGCCTTTAATAGAAACCGCTTAGAAACGGCAGACGTAGTAAGAAGATGCATCGAATAAAAACAAATTCTTAATATTCAGTGTGAATGTACCATGTACAGAACTAATTTAAGCATGCTTTGTATTACCATGAGGAATGAATTCACAATAAAGTTAAAAAAAAAAATGTAAGAATCTGAGAAAATCAATGTATCGTGGTTACATGGAATTAAGTCATGGTTCAGTTCTTTATATAAAACAGTTCTCCTAAACCACACTTTGGTCATCATGTGTTCGCCTGTGTCCATTTAAAGACCAAATGCAAGTCACCAAAATAATCAAAACTTTGCTTTTCTTTTGACAGAAAGCAATCACGTGTTGACATTTTTCATTGCTAACACTTTTTGGGTAGGATTATTTACAATACATTAACACTATCAAAACTTTCAAATTTTTAGGGACTGATCAATCTCCTCTACGTAAAATAACAGATGAGTTGTGAAGTATGGATCTACAACTTGTTTAAAACATACAGCAGATGCACCAGGGACATCAAACTGCTAATCCAAATGGTACCCCTCTCCTAAACATCGACCGAGAACCCCTCGGTGGTTCTGTGCTTCAATAAATCTGAAATATATTTTATAGGGGCTGAGCAGTGGTCAAAGTGTTAGTCTGAAAATCCCCTAGCTGTGTTATTCTTGCATAATACTCCTCTGGCTGACTCCCATTTGCTCGCAAGGTACTGCGCCGGGTCACTCCTGAGTAGCCGCGCACGATATAAATGCATATAACATAACATTCTGGCACTGTGCTATATTAGGTTAAGATTATAAGGCTAAGTTAGTAGCAGCTGCCACATTTGTAGGTAACCCACTGAGCTGTCCTAATAGAATGCAGGCTTAAGTTAGCGCCTGTGGCTCCATTTTGTTTTCGCAATCCATATTAGACTGTGACTGGACTAAGCTTCATTATATGTACTGCTTGCTTCAGCAGAAAGCTGCTGGGGTGCATTTTCTCCTAAGGTTGGGCCTCGCTGTACTAATGAATATATTGTTTGTACTTCTGCATACCTTTCCCATGAGATGAAGCCTGGTTCCTCTGGCTCAGCTACAGGCACAGATGGAATGACCTTGCCAGAGAGAGATAGTGTGTGCCCGGTCTCAGACTCTTAGCTCATCCTTGTGTGCCCCCTTTGTCTCTTGCTGCCTTCTGTGGAAAGTTACTGGGTGGGTGCGTCTTGTGCTCCTGCTGAAATGTAGAATTGTTACTTCTATGCCTGGGGAAGTCAGTCCCTCGGCAGACATCTTAGGGTGCAGGTCATGATGGACTCCTCTGCAGAGTATTGATAATAAAACTAACTGCTTGTATTCTCTACTGTCTGACCAACTCTTCATTCTTGGGAAGGCATAGCAGGTGGTTGTGAGCAACCCGCGTGGCCCCTAAGGGCCACGTCCTTCAAAAGTAGGCGGAATCTATTGAGAATGCCATTCCAAATCTTAAATTTTACAAAAACCGTTCCACTACTACTTATTAACAAGCATTTGCAATGCAATAGGTCTCGCCTTTGGGACCTTACAAGTATTTAGCAATGCAGCACATTATTCTGGGTGCTGAAACATCTACTGTTCTTTAACATGGAGGCTTTGATACTAATAGGCACATTATCGCACTATACATTATCGCACATTACTGCAGCGTAGCCTCGCTCACATGTATCTTCAGCACAATGACATCCTGAGCTCACGGTAATCACTACAACACAGGCAAGACCCAACGACTTCCTGTGATTATATATATATATATATATATATATATATATATATATATATATATATATATATATATATATATATATATATATCCGACAATACTCCGTCTCATCTCGCTTCCTCCCCGCGAAAAGAAAGAGCACGGACCGCGGTAGTTTGGTGCTGTTAGTTTATTGTCAAGCTCTCAATAGATCGTAGCTGCCATGACGCGTTTCGTCCCTCACAGGGGACTTGATCACATGACGCGCTTTCAGCAAGACAATTCGTTTAAATAGTATTACTTTTTTTCTTTTTTGTCACGTGATTTAAAGTGACGTGTGCATAAGTGAAAAAATATATACATATATATCAGGTTACTAATGGGCAAAGACAAGCTGCTTACAAATGGTAAACTTTGTCGCAACTTTCATGGTTAACAGGAAATTGATGTCATAATTTACTTTCAAAGCATTGTTCTTGGTTTTACACAGATGTTATTGTAAGATTTAAAATATAAATAAATCTATACATAACCCATTTACATTAATATATATACATATATTGTATTTCAAACAACCTCCGTTTAGAGACGCACTCGAAACCAGCCCATTGACGGCACTAGGCTCCTCTTTTGTCGGACATTTGAATTCAAGCCTAACGCGTTTCGGAACCATATCGATAATGTGAATGCGACCGCAAAACCCACTGAGGGAAACAACTATATGCAAGGGGGCAAGTAACCTACTAAAGGACAGTACTACTACGAGTACCAGCATGCAATAATGGCTAGTTCATCTGCCGCCCACTGGAGGGCCAAATAAATGACGTGCTGGTAACAATGCCTCCTTGTTTGTTTGCGTGGTCATTTTGAACTGCCTGTGACCAAGGAGCAGCCACGCTCCGAAACGCGTTAGGCTTGAATTCAAATGTCCGACAAAAGAGGAGCCTAGTGCCGTCAATGGGCTGGTTTCGAGTGCGTCTCTAACCGGAGGTTGTTTGAAATACAATATATATATATATATATATATATATATATATATTTTTATAATCACAGAAGTCCAAGTAGAAGCTGGCACTGAGAATCTCTACTTGCCTTTTCAGTGCGGTGATGCAGGAACATGCACTGGAAGGCCTTTTTTTAACCCATTATGTCGTGGTGATTCACCTGTAGAAAAGGGCCTGAATGTTCCCCCTTTTCAAAATAATGACACAGATGGTCATATCGCCGCAGTTGGTTTTAGTAAACATAGAAGTGAAGAGTCCAACTATCATTTTGGGATGGCTCAGAACATGACACTTTGTGGCCTGTTGAGTTTTCTGTTTCTGCACAACATTGGTAAGAAGGCACAAAAATAAATATGAAGCCTGTTAGCACTGCCAATGTTTGTTTTATTGCAGTGATTACTACTGTTGGGTTAACATTTTTTAGTCCTCTAAACATGAGGTAGCACAATAACACAACACAACTGTACTTTCTTCAGCGAATTCAGAAGGCTAAAGTTGCTTTATCAGCATTCGGATCTGAGACTTGGAAAAGTGCAAGGCTGAGTCAGTCTTGGTGGAAGTTGAACCCATGATCTCCAGAACACCACATGAGTCAACGGCGAGCATTCATATCCGAAATTCAGTATTCCTTGAGATTCTAAGCAATCTAGAGCTTGTAGGAACACCCAGTCACATGATTTACAGTTGTACAAAGGCACAACCTTTGTTAGGGTAAGTGAAATTTCCATACCACATGGTTTGAGGCTACACGTTTTCAGGAGGTGATTTGATGATTTATAATTTCAGGAAAATGCCATGGTGCATTTGCCTGGTGGGTGCACTTGCCAGGTCGACATGGCAGTACCAAACTGCGCACAGACACTGCAGTGGCAGGTCTGAGTTACATTTACAGGCTGCTCATGTGGATGGCACAATCAGTGCTGCAGGCCCACTAGCAGCATTTGATTACAGGCCCTGGGCACACAGTGCACTGTACTAGGGACTTACCAGTAAATCAAATATGTCAATCATTGAATCACCAATCCATAAACACAATTTACAGGGAGAGCTTATCCACTTTAGCACTGATCAGCAGTGGTAAAGTGCCCAGAGTCATAAAACCAACCAAAAACAGGAGGCCAAAAAGCAAAAAGTCTGGTGATAAAACCCGCTGTACAAGCCAAGTCTAACGCTTGCTATTCACAGTGCTTTCAGTGACAGACCAGAATCTCGTAACACTTTAAATACAAATGTCACTATTCCAACGATTACGCCAACCTGGATCTAAGTGTGTGACTGGCTGGTTACACACAGACATTTGCAGCAATCTCATTAACCAACTGAATATTTCAATGTAAAATAGTGCATTTCCCATTGATTGGTTTAACTTGCACTTATTTTTCATTTAATATTTATACGTTCTATTTTAGAATTATTTACCTGAAGGTGAAAGACCAAGAAATAGTTTAAACAAGGTTAAATGTCCAAAGGAAACCCCTGGGAGGGTAGAGAGCTCCTCTACAGCGAGGATGGCGGGATACGTCCTCCCTTTAGTAAACTCCAAAACAAACAAGTATCCCATTCAGTATCCAATGTTGCTCTTTAGTAAGAAGTATTCTACTGATCCCAATTTGTTGGGGAAGTTTCTCAATGACTGACCATGATAAATCGTTGCCGATGTGTTGCATCTCAAGGAAATGAGCAGTGAGTTTAGTTGTAACCCTCTTGCATCTTATAGTGTTTCTATGTTCACTGATGCGCAATTTGATTTTCCTAGTGGTCATTCCAACATATTTAAGGTCACAAAGGCAGGATATCAGATATATTACATTGCTGCTGTTGCAGTTAGTATGTGTTCTCTGCTCCCAGGGGGCTGTCAAACCAAGGTCTATAGTTTTCGTGTGGGCTGTGAAAGGACAGGCTGAGCAAATCCCACATGGGAAATGTCCTGTGACCGGGGGTAGTTCCCATAATGTATTCCGTTGATTCGTAATGCTTGGTGTGCTGTTACTATGTACCAGTCTGTCTCGGATACTTCTATTTCTTTTGAACGAAAAAAGAGGTTTCTCAAATGTGAGTGGGTAAGATGTTAGAATGCGCCAATGTTTGTTAATGGTGCATTTAATCATGTTGGATGCGAAGTTGTATGTGGTTACACAGATCAGCGATTTTGACTCTGGTTTATTTGTCTTCTCAAGTAAGGCCTCTCTGGGGATATTGCGTACTCTTACTTGCTCTACAGATAATGCGATCTGGGTACTCACGTTCCTTTAGTTTTTTTGAGAGGTTTTTAGCCACTTTTTTGTAGTTATCAATCTTTGAGCAGTTACGTCTAATGCGTAAAATTGGCCTACAGGTAAGTTTTCCCTCAGCGCTCATGGGTGTGCGCTACCAAAGTGCAACACACTGTTACGGTCTGTTGGTTTGGGGTAGAGTGAAGTGCACAACTTCCTATCTTCTGCGATGATGTTCACATCAAGGAAGGATACCGGTCTGTTGCAGGTCATGGTGAAAAATAGATATGGATTGCTTTCATTGAGCCACGTGTTAAAAGCTTCGCTCGTAGTGTCACTGTTGTGCCAGATCACCAAAATGTCATTGATATATCTTCTCCAAAGGCGTATCTGGTCTCTGAAAGGATTATTGGTCCAGAGGTTTTGCTCCTCGAACCAACTCATGTATAGACAGGCTATACTGGGGGCAAATGTACTGCCCATCGAAGTCCTGTGGCATTGGAGGTAGATCTGGTTTTCGAAACAGAAGAAGTTCTCTGTTAGTGCAAGTTTTGCCAATTCCATGATCCAGCTGATGGGGCTCTCCATCTCCAGTCTTGTTCATGTAGGAGGTCTTTGATAACACGTAGACTTTGTTTGTGGGATACTTGTGTATGGTGTCTACAAAAGGGAGAGGGACTTTGGGCTAATATTTAACTAGGTCCAGCAAACAATAATAAACCAGAATGGTATGCTGTTCCTCCTAAATAGTAGAGGTAGATGTGTGTATCGAGCAATGCAAATGTTCACTCAAGGCAGGAGAAAGTACTCCTCCTTTCAGAAAGAGACCCTCACACACCCAGTCAGCTTGGTGTCTTGCTTCATCATTGATTTCAAAGCGCAATACCCTGTAACCTTAGAACAGGGGTACGCGCACGATTATTTTAATCAGGATAGTGGCCACATTCATTAAAGTTGTTCTGAGTGGACCACTATTTCCTGTTTTAATCTCACATTTCCACATCTACACTCACTAGGGCCCTCACACGCACTGCACCCAACGGCGAGGAAAAAAGATCTCCGCTAAAAGGCCCCATCATGGGTGCCGATCGGGTATTGCAGCGCCGACCCGACGAGGAGCAGACCCACTGATGAAGCAAGACACCTAGCTGACGGTGTGTGAGGGTCTCTTTCCGAAAGGAGGACTACTTTCTCCTGCCTTGAGTGAACATTTGCATTGCTCGATACACACATCTACCTGTACTATTTAGGAGGAACACCATACCATTCTGGTTTAATACTTGTGTATAGTGCCTCAACATCGAGGCAAGGCAATGTTTCACTTGTGGGGTCATACTCCATTTTCTGTAGGATGGTCAGTAGGTGTGTAGTATCTTTTATATAGGATTTGTCCTGTGTTACCAATGGTCTTAGGAACCAATTAGTGTATTGGGACAGTTGCTCCAAAATGGAGACAATGCCAGACACTATTGGTCTTCCAGGTGGTGGCATCCTTCCTTTGTGGAATTTTGGGATGGTGTAGAAGCGCTGGGTTCTAGGTTCAGTAGTAATCAAGAAGTCTTTTTCACTTACCCAACCTTTCTCACTCGCGTCCTCTACCAGGTTGGTAATCCTTTTCTGTATTTGACCAGTGGGGTCAATGCAGAGAATGCATAGTGCCTATTATCCTGTAATAATGACAGGCAGGCTTGTCTGTAATCTTCTTTGTTCTGTATAACGGCCCCTCCTTTGTCGGACGGTTTTATTACTATATGGTCCTTCTTGCTGAGGGTATTCAAGGCACTGGTCTCCTTTTTCGAGAGATTCTGGTATGTCGTTTTTCTAGGTTGATATGTCTCTGCATCTTTGATAACCACCTTCAAAGGCCCATACTTCTGGAGGTATTGGGATGGGGGAGGGTTGAAATTGGATTTCTTATTAAGGTCAGTGTATCCCCCTATCGCGTCCGTGGGAGGGTTGTTGAGAAAGACTGTTACGTATCTTCCTGAAACAAATCGGCCAATTCGCATCTTATTTTAAATTTATCCATGTCTGTGGTTGGGAAAAATCCTAGTCCTTTGTTCAGGACTGTTATTTCTTCTTCTGTTAAAGTTTCTTTAGAGAGGATCACAACCATATTCATTGGTTGCTGGGGCCTGGTTGTAATTGGCCCCGGGTTCGGCTCCGTGCATTGGCTCCTTCTGTCTCCTTGTTGTCCCACTGGACACATCGTCCATCTCTTTGCCCTCTTCTGCCTCCAAACTCAAAAAAATGCTGGTTAGGATGGAAAAAAGGTATTTGTTGTGGCAGTGGAGGGCCTTGATATGGTTGTGGGGCATAGTTGCCTGGCCAGAACATCATTTGTGGTTGTTGGTGTTTGAATAATTCCCTCTTTGTTGTCTGCGGCTCCCTCTTTTGTTTCTGTTGGAGGTAGAGTTGTCACTTAACCATTCGTCAGTATCAGAGGATAGTGATCCAGAATCACTTCTTCCCGTTGAGTCTGCATCGGACTCATTTTTCTTGTTGTAGTCGTCCCTAATATAGGGGTAAACTAGTTCATGCGAGAACTTTTTTAAGTCTTTCTGTAATTTTGTGATCTTGCTCTGCAGTAGAAAATCTTTGTTCTGAAATTTCTTTACTAATTTCATCCAACTTCTTTTTGTAGTTGCAAATTCTGATCTGGCTATTTAGGGCAGCTTCACTTGTCTTCATTTTGATCAGCAAAGCGTCAGATTTACGTTTTGCGGTACTGATAATAAGTATTAGCCAATCTCGTGTGCATCGCCAAGCGATGAGGGACCATTCTTTTCTGAATAGAGGGTCTTAGAAGAAAATATGCGGTTCGTCACAATGAGTCCTCTAGGGGCCCCGCATTGCCCAGTAGGTTCTCAGTCATAATTACTCCATGTAGGAGGGTTTTCATTTGTTCCCTTTTTAATTCCTTTACTTCATCCCAGTTCTGAGCCTGTGCCAAGCTCTGAGTGAAGGGATGGAGCTGCAAGGATTAATGATGCCAATTTATCTGTTTAGGCAAGGCCTAGTTGTTCCGTCATGTTAATAAGCTTGTGTAAATTGGGCGGTGGGTGCACAAATAGACTGAAGGTGAAAAGGGAGGCTAAAGAGTATGGGATTTTTTGACAAATCTTGTCATACACAAAATATCCCTACAGCAACGGAAGGGATAGGACCTTTGATGAAGTAAGTTTGGCTTATCTAAGACACCGGGGCAGTCGCTGCACGCATTTGTGCCTCTGATTTTGCCTCCGTGTTGACAAAACAATAATGCTATTTTCTAACAAGCTTTGGCTTTCTTTGCTTCCTGCGATCAAGAGTGCGACTACAAGGCCTCCCTCTAACGCCCCAGTTGGAACATATTTCCCATTTCAATTGGGTGAGTAGCTCTCTCAACACATGTAACATATTGTATTCTATAGTGATTTTAAAACCCATGCACTATAGATTGTTGGTTGTGTAAGTGTGACAAGACCTCGCTGGAGGCTTTACAATGGGAAAGTGATACAACGATCAGAAACATGATTATACTAACCGCATATTATGACATTCAACTGTACAACAATAATGATTGGAAGTACACAAGAGTGAATGTATGCACAAGTGTGTTGTAATATTGGGATCACCAAATAGGGCGCAATCCTGTATATATATATGCCTCTATGAGACTAAACACTGAAGGCACAATTTTATTTGGGGACTACTCCGAGATGACTCACCATTATGTTGCGTTCACTCCGGTATGATAGCACCTGTACTTGCATACTGTGGCATGTACATTGTGACATGTACATTGTACCTTTTCTCTCATTACAGGCAATTCCCAAAGCAGCGGCAAGTAAACCCTTTTTTACAATTTTCACTTGCAAATCGCATGCTAAATGTAACCAGCAGACGTTAGTCACGTCTTTGGGGGAGTGACTTCTTCGCTGCCCACACTGACGAAAGCCCAGGACCTTTTGCAGTCCGATAGAACAGGGCTGAAACATGTTGGTGCCTTAAGGACATAGAACCACCACATCTTCATATCCCTATATACATATTTTTTAACCTTCCCTCCCACTCTTCTAATAAAGGATACTTTTAGAGTAGGAGAGGAATTTTATCTTTAAAGTTAAGCCCCTATCTTCATAAGTGCTCCCTGGAATATGGTCGAGCCCACTGTGACTTTTAGGAGTAAGGGTGAACCCGATGATGAAGCATGCCACTACAAGAGTGGGTGAGGGTTATATAAAGAAAAGGGCCTTTTTCCCTTCCCGCCCACAATAGTGGGTGTGCTGTTAATAGGCGTACCAGGTGGCCCCCACCTCTATCGTTTCCAAGGAGCCAGGTTGGCTCTGGATGGGATACTTGTTTTTTTTCAAGAAATAGTTTATCCACTCCACTGGCCCTGCCCCACTGCACTCAGTATCACATTTTCCATACTTTTTTATGCAGTTCAACAGCTGGGGTTTAGGTGGTGCTACCACAGAAGTAAGCATTAAGCATATTGGCTCCTTTCTTGTTCCTGCGTTTATATTCTGAATGGGCCAGTATCTAGCTCCTGAATGGAGTATTTTTTTAAACCATTTCGTGCTTGCATTTTATTTTACAGTTTAGACCACTCTAAAATATGTTTTTTTCCTCCAACAAAAAACGTTTTAAATGCAATGGCTAAGGGCATAGGCCTGAAAAACTATTGTCTTCCCTCCACGGAACAGGTCTCATCTTTGCAAAACCACTCGGAGGATCCGATCTGTATAGGATTCTAGGAGCAGCCCAACTGTGCCTACACCAGTTTCCCTACCGATAGGAGTCTTGGTTGGTGACCTGAAGACTTTGGCTATTGGCACACCTGATGGGTCTCCTTGGCTCTCAGAGTCATCATGGTGCGCAATGCACAATCCCTAAATTGAGACAAGCTTCCATGGTGGCCCAAATGTCGGTTAGGGTACACTCCAGGGCATCCACTTGTTGACCACAGGGCACTGCACAATGAATTAATGGATCGATCAATGATTCATCTTCGGAAAGATCCAAAGGTCCTATGGAGAGATCCATATGTTTCTGCAGAAAGATATGATCGAATATGCCCATATGAATCTTTGTGGGTTGCAGTGCGTGATTAAAAAAAAAAAATAGCATGCACCTACATGCCTGTGACTGAGTTCTCAGCAAAGTCTCCACCCCTTCGTAATTCCGTCAGTCTTCAGTTTAGTGCTAGAGTCCTGTATGGTACCGACAGTTCAACACCCCAGCAGCTGGATTGCCACACAGTGATGACCCAGGACCTCACTCTGACTTGTCTTCCTGTAGTTATCAGTTCAACACCACCCACCTTGCCCCTCCCAGCAGCCTGCTCACATCACCCAGATGTCCATTGGTTTCATCACACATCTGGCAAGACAGCAGCATCATCCATTTGTCGTTGGAGATCCCTCCTTGTATTTACTCCCAACATCATAAACTAACTCTTAACACCTGTTGGGCTAATCCTAGCTGTACTGCTCCAGCTGAGCAATTTTCAAGTACAAAATGGCCAGAACACCACCACTGCAGCCCACAGTGGTTCTCCACTTAAGTGTGTGGCCAGTCATCTCCTTCAACCTTAAAAGACTCATAGCCACTGCAGAAGTACAGTCCTCCGCAGCTCGGAGGATCACGGCCATTGCCGAGCCCAGCTGTCCACACCCTGCTCTAAAATATTTGAGGTAATTCTGAATGGCAGTGGTTGTTTTTGATATATTATTTAAAAAAATGGAGAACTGCCAGCTTCTGCTTATTGGTCATATATACTTGTTTTTTACATCTTCACGCTCACAACATAAAATTACACACATGTTGGTAAATTACAGAAATATAGTTCATGTGGTAACCGCACATGCAATATATTTTTTTATAGCAAAAGGGAGTAGTTTCTTAGAAAATTAGGAGTTACAGGATGTCGTCAATTTAAAAGAGCATGACTACATTGACTGGATGAAAACCCAATACGTAAACAATAACCATAAGGACCTGGCCTCGTCCGCAGTTCTCACATGAGGCAACAGACTATCAGGGATAAGAAAGATGGGGGCACAATATTGCGATAGCAGAATTACGAATCAAGAGCCACTAAATACTCCTAATTGCCCCTGAACATCCTCATTCACAATTGCCTATGTCTCGGGCCCATAATTCAGGTGAACAAAAATAAGCAGTTGACTGGCTCTGTGGTCAATAATGGCTTTTGAGGCAACACACATCCCTTGAGAGGAAGTACATCAAGTTAGGACTGTAAAATAGGGTACCATAGTAAGGTTATTTTGGTTAAAGCTATACTTACCAGAAAAGCTTAAATTAGGATGTAAAACTGGTTTTTAAATTAATCTAATGAGATTAAATACCAATAATCCAATGACATCAGAACAAAAGGTATTTATGGTATAGGTCAATTGGATAGCAAAGGAACATTTATGAATAGCTAATTAAACTGAAGTAAAAGACTTACTCAACAACTTCTTGAATTCACCAGTTCCTTCATAGATCATCAACTGGTCCTGACACCCGTACTGTGCCTTTTCAGTGTTAAATTCTTCTACAAATATTGTGATTACGGAGGAGAGGTTGGCTATGATTCTCCATTCACAGCTATTGATAAATAAACAGCAACAAATCATAACAGTGCCAAATTGTAACATAAGGTTAAAAACAAGATTTCAAAGAACCATTCTGATTTTCATGACATTCCTAAAAGAAAAGCAAGCTTTACAACTGCTAACGTTACAATGCATTTCCAGCACATTTCCATTGTGTATAGTGGCAGTAGCCTCAAAAACACCTAGCTTGGTTGCAGTCAGAAGCACCCTCACCAGTCTGGGAAATACAGCACTTTGAGTTCCTCAATAGGAGAAGACTTTTTGGAATTTGGAAAGTAATGCATTCATAGACAATTCAAGAATTGAGGGTAGTTCTCAGTTATGTTTTTCAAAAACTGTTGTCTTATTCACCCAAATACACTTAGATAAGTCAGTTTCCCAACAAAGAATTTACAGAGAAGGTTGGTTGCTGAAGAGGATGGTATAAAAATAATTAGAATTTTAGGATTTTCCATTAAATAATTTTAATTTGGGGGCGGGGGCGAGACATGATGGATTGGGATCCACGTAGATTGTCTCCTGAAGAATTCCCAGAAGGAGTTTTTTAGAGCACCAATGGACCAGATTTTACCAACGTGCATATTCAGAAAGGACCAATAATCAATTCAACATTTTCACGGTGGGGGAAATACTAACTTATTTCATATGTAGCACTTCATAATAGTTCTTGCTGTCTCCAAGTATTGTAATTTGCAGGTGATACTATTACTCAATTTAATGGTACATTATTTTTCAACCTTGGAAGGAGAAAAGGCTTGGTTGCCTTCTTTCATACCTCGTTGCAGATGTCCGTGATAAGTGCTCAACCCAGAGTGCCGTAGTGGCCACGGTCTTAAGCATCATGTAATTCTAAAAGTTTACCTTGTGAATACCAAACATCACCCTTGATTGACACAAAGGAGCGACGATCCACAGTGCTAACCAATATTTTCCAGAAGGATAACACTCTCCACCCACAGGGAGCAGATGTATAGGGTTCCTGTACGGTTTTTAAAGACTGGGGCTTTTTTTCAGAGAAGATAAAAAGCTAAGCCTCACCCCAATAATTCCACTAAGTCTTCATTTTGCTGATTTACGGGGGTCTGCCACAAAAAACCATGTCTTGAGCCAATGTCCACTCAAAAATACTACTATCCTGAACATCCTGAACATCTCAAAGGTTGAAACACATGTTCATGCTATGGCACCCACCATATAATTGAGGAAGGGAATTTTCTGTCTTTCTGGCATAAACTTTACAGCTAGAATCTTCAGTGTCAAACTTTGGGTAATGTGTGCATTATAAGGAAAGAAATATATAACATAAGAACACTTTGTGACTAACACATGGGTTTGGTTGTCCCTCTGGGTTTAGCAAAGGGTTCTTGGTAGGGATCAAGCCCAAACATGGCACAGTGGAAGTGATTATTCAGGTGAGACGCATCCCCTAATTGGAGTAATAGTTGTGAAGATAGGAGCAGAGTGATTAGCAGAGTAGGCAATGAGGAGAATGAACTACGCCAAAGACAGGTATGAATTCTACTTATCGTAGTTGACGTAAGCAGGATACAGAATGCTGCGCTATTCCGACTTGGGTCTTCTAATTCCTGGACGTAGCTGCAGCAGGATAGAGGCAAGAGCTCAAAGGTCCTGGATACTACCCTTTGGACCTCCTTGGCCCCTTCGAGCTTTGTTCACTGGTTTTAGCAAATACAAGAAGTCTATGAAAACCTGGTTTCTTATGCCTGGTTCTGGGAAGTATGGGTCCTTGTTTCTTTGTTCTTATGTCCAGACACCATCATGGTCCTGCAGTTTAAAATGACATAGTAACAAACAGGAACTATTGTTCAATTGTGGTATTCAGTTAGTGCTTTCTATGAGTTAAGGGCCAGTAAAAGATTGGTCTAAGCTTTTCATTGTTCAGAAGTCTTCTGCAGGGCAGGTGCACTGGTTGTTTTCATGGATGTACTGAGTATTCAAATCAGGGCCTTTAAACTCTAAAATTTGCAAGCAAAACTTCAATTTGTAGATTTTACACAGCGAGTCAGACTTGGATGTACTGTAGGCCCTAGTGCAGTACCCCTCTTGTACTTCACTAGGTTCACGAGAAGGCGTTCAACATTGGTGTCCTTTTTTGTGTTGAGGGCTATGATTGCTTCTCATACTGAACTGTACTAAGATCCTGTTTTTTGAAGAAGCAAGAGTGGGCTACATTTAACTTGCATTGATGTAATTTGGAGCATGTAATCTCCAGTGGAAGGCAAGTGGTTGTAGCAATGATAAGTCACGGCTGCTGCCTGGCAGCAGCAGTGTTAAGGGGAAAAAAAAAACAACAAAAAAAAACCCTTACCTCCTGGCCGACCGCCGCCTATTGCTGAGAGAAACAGGAAGCACGAGGGCTCCCATGCTTCCTTCAGCCAATCATAAGGCTGCAATGCAGCCTTGTGATTGGTCCGAGCGCTGTTACACGGCGCTCAGCTAAGGGCTGGAGCTGTGGGCATGTTCTCCAAGCAGGCTGCAATGCAGCCTGCATGGAGAAAAATGAAAGTGCACATGACTGTTTTGGGCGGCCCGAGAGGGCTGACCAAACAGTTATTGTGCACTTAGGAGTGTTCTAACACGCCTCCTCTGCTCTGCAGCCCCGCCCCCTCAAGAAGCTGCCGCAGCAGGAGGACAAAATAAAATAACGTTATCATTTTATTTTTTCCTTTCTTTTGCTGCTTTATGGCAGTGGGGCGACGCTTCTCCACCTTAGCGGGGGAGCCACCACTGGAAATGATATCTATATCAAAGTACTGAAACTATTTGGTGTCCCCCAAATAGATTATTTGAAGAGGATGTACAGGAAAACTAGCGAAATGAGCAGCAGAGAAAAGTAAAAAAGAAAAAGGTTCAAAGACTTTATCCATTATAAGTTTTTTTCTGGAGGTTGAAATCCAAATAATTAAATGAACTTCACCTTTAAGATGCCCAGAATCTTTCACTCTGTGTTAGCACCATTAAGGCATTAATGCTTTTCTTGCCACATTTATTTTCTTTTAGGCAGAGATGAATAAGCATGCATCTGGAATGTCAGATTATACTATTTATAACCCACTCGAATAGAAAGGGTCAGAGGCACCAGAGCTATGTACCCTTTAAGCAGGATGATTAGATTAAGCAAACTCTGATTTCTTGGCTAAAGTTTTTAAGGAATGAAAAGCAAAAATCACCTAGGGAAATTGGTGCACTTCCAATGTTCTCTTTTAGTGGTTTGATTAGAATATCTCACTTTTTACTTTTATATTGTGGTAGATTAATGTCACTGCTGTACCCATGACTAATATTTTATGATAGTTTGTATAAAGGTTAACATGGAATTTAAATAAAAGTTTAAAAAAAAGGTCCACTTAATGTTTTGTAGTGTAGCCGGCAATCATTTCAATGGTCTAAGACTCAATTAGCAATCGAGAGTGATTCTGTGGCAAACCACTTACTCCAGCAGTTGCCTGGTTATATCTCTTATTAGAACATTGGAATGTTGGGAGCTCCATTTAAGACAATGGAGTGCTCCCTGCTTCTACAGGCCGGTAAAGGCCCGCAGAGCAACATTCCAATGTTTTACAAAGGCCTCTCGGAGCTCGAGGGGATTTAAATCCCCTCGAGCTTCGAGAAGCCTTTGTTTTATTTGTTAGAACATTCTGCCCTCTAGTGGCAGAATGTTCTAATAGCCTTATAGCCCTTCGTAGCAGGGTTATACCGGCTATTAAAGTCCTGCTCCCTTGTTAAAGTCCCTCGCCTTCGACTTGGGCTTTTAACGCGGGAGCGGGCCTTTAATAGCCGGTATAGCCTGCTACGGCGGGCTATATTAAAACTTTGCTGAGTCAAGGAAGGTTTGGCATAGGCAATCATTCTCAGTACAGGGTATAGCATGTGATTTATTTAGGAATGTGGTAAATATGGCATTCAAACAAGAGCCAAGGACTGCTCGTGGAGTAAACTTTCAGGAGTTGTCTAGTCTGGTGGGAAGATTTGAAAACATGATTTATTTCCTTGAATATTTTGTGGTGCAAGACGTGGCTGCGGTTTCAGCGTTTGAGACAAGAGAGAAGGCAATGGACGGCCCTTATAACATGGAAATAAATTAAATAGGATGAGAATTCAGATAAGGCAAAAGTCTGAGCATAGGACCAGTGAAAGGGGAGAGTTTTCAGGTTGAGCGTGATGAAGCATTTTATTAAAATGTAAAATTAATAGAAAAATTAATATAGTTAAAGACACTTGTACAATGTTAACATGCAAATTATTTTGAACTGAGACATTAAAATGTGCAAATAAGTAGTACCTAGTTATATCCATCAGTATTACACCTTAAAATGTTAAAGCACGCATCATTATTTCAGCAGCAAAGCTAAATATGCTGGGAGACGCACAAATTCTTAATAGATGACCTTAAACTGACTTTTTTTTAAAGCCTCACACCACATTGCATTAAAGAATGTACTCGATTAATAAAATTTTGAAATGTTTTGCTAGAAACACATCATTGAATAGAATTACTTCAAATTGTTTCATTCACTAAATACAATGCATAAATAGAGAATGTCAATAGCTTAAGATATTTCTTCTACGATTTATGAGAAAATGTTATGCTGAATAATATTCGTTGCAGCAAATGTTTCGATTTCACATAAATCTATTGTTTAGGCTAACATACAATTTATATTATTATAAGGTTAGAACGTGCTTGTATCCATGGGAAAGGAAGTCAAAGAATCAAAAGGCCTCATACGTAACCGTAGGTTAAAAATATTGTTTCATACTTCCAAGTAATTCTTTGTAATGCTTATTGAGAAGGAACGTGAGAAAGAACGGGACGAGACTGGTCTCAAGAAGACTCAAAAGCCTATTGCTCAAGAAGAAGGAGAAAATACAGAACAGCAACATTTTTTCAGTTATTTATATTAATGCATGTTCCTAGAGTAGGTTAAAGCTTTCCCAGATGCTTTTTACCACACTTTGCCATGCTTTTTCCCTGATGCTTTTCCAGACCCAGACCATTTGTCCGCACTGAAAGTTAATGTTAACAGCTTTATGCTGATAGCGGATTTGTAATCCTACCTGACCCGATGCGGATTGTAGTCGCTACTGCATCATTATCTTTCTTTTTGTGAACCTCTCTTTATGAGAAGCTCTGCTGATATTTGATTAAATTGAATTTGAGCTTCATGCTCACTCTTAACTTTTCAACTTGAACTCTTAATGGGTTCCTTCTAACACCCATTTACACCCCAGTCATTAGAATAGGGATTCTTTTCTTTTCTGAACACACGGTATTGCTTAATTGATGATTTACTCTAATCAATATTTCTTACTATCAATTCTGTAATTTGATTGCTGTCTTTTTGACTAATTGAATAAAAAGAAAGAAAAATCTTACCAAACCTCTTAATGAAAATTAAACCCTTAGAACTAATCAAAACTCATTGACTGAACTAAGAAATAGTATTGTGATTATTGATTTTGATGTATCTTCTCATATACGATGGCAAAGGTCTGTCGCAGAGAAGTGAATGCCAACTCACACAAGTAAGAGCGGGGGGAAATCTACCCTGTTTGGTGTGGTTGGAGATGTTAAACTGTTTTATTTAAATTGATTCCCTTAACAGTCAAACTTCCTTTGTCAATCAGGGTGTGTGTATCCAATATGTAAACATATGCTGGTGAAACTAGCATAAATGTGCACATCAAACTACTAAGGTTACATCAGATCATAAAAAAAACATCTTTTGTTTTAATTTGTCAGATTCCGACAGACCCACCTTTTGCCAACACATTAGGTTTCTATTTTATTAAGATTTGCTTTGAATTTTAAATGTTCCACAGCTACAGTTATGGTTACAGATGTGCTGTGAAGAGCCAGTTTTAGTGCACACCTTTGTATAGTTAAAAGGTTGGGATTATTACAAATATGCATGATGAAGAAGATTGAAGTTCAGAGATGGAAAATTAAATAGGATGATGTTAAATTGTAGCAAGAGTAAAGCTAAACATTTAGCACCTGCAGGATAACATTTTGCTTCTGTCACCACACTGTAAATGACACCACATTCTGTTGGATTTTGTCACTCATACACCCCTGTATCAAAGACTTACAATTTTATAGACAGTATTGGAGCTTCTAATTAAGATGGTTCATTTTGTTTCCTTTCAAACCTTAACAGGACGTCTGTTTAAATAATTTGTAATACATTCCACCTTCTTAGATGAGACCACGGATCAGTAGCTCATTGGTGAAGAGCTGGTCATGTTAAGATTGAATTGGTATTGTTACACCTATTAATCTCAATATAATGGTCAGAGCACATCAGCTAGTGCACAGGTTCACCCCTTCTTAAGAACTCTGGAGTGAAATCTGTACTCCATTTCACAGAAAACAGAGGCCAACCATATTATATGATTCTTGGAAGGCACTGCTAATTATGATCCTCCTTCAAACATACTTAACTGAGTTCCTGTGTGGAAGTTGTTAAAGGTGGTGGCAGCAAGCTGCCCATTTGACACCCTGCCAGATCATTGGTCCAGCTGCCGTTCTGAAGTGGTTCTCTCGTTTATAAATCAAATACCTTTCAGTCCTGCTGTTAGAAATGGAGGTCTCTAGTTGGCAAAGTTTTGCACCTTTGTCCAAGTAGGGGCTCTTCTTCCTAGTCAGGGTAAGGGTGATACACTTCTAAAACAACCCCTGCTCACCCCCTTGGTAGCTTGGCACGAGCAGACAAGCTTATCTTAGAGGCAGTGTGTAAAGCATTTTTGTACACATACAGTAATACAGTGAAAACACTACAAGTGGACACAACACCAGCTTACAAAAATAAGTAATCTTTATCTAAACCAAATGTTACGAAGTAGAAGACACCGGATACAGGTAAGTGAACTCTTTATTATAACCTCCATAGTTCCACCAACAGACAGCTTCAGCCCAGATAACTTCTCCTCTCAATCCTCAGACACCAACATTCTAAGGCAGCCTCACGGCCAACAGTAGGGCAGTACCAAGAAAGGAAAGGGAGGAGGGGTGAGAGAGGGAGAAGGAATACAAGGGAAGGTCCCATTGACTTGAGAGTTAAACTAACAGTAACCAATTAATAAAACTAAAGTTAGATAAGAGAATATAACCCCAAACCAGACCAAAACGACAAAAATCCACAATACAATTATCACAATAGGACTTTTAAAAGGTAGAAACAGTTCTGCCCATAGAAAAATATAGATGCAACACTTTAAACACAAAGTACCTTGGATGTGTCACAATCAAAGAAGAACAGCCGCAGGGAAGGTGATGCGTCGGTTCCTTACGCCCAGGGAATGTGAAGCGTCTGTTCCTTACTGCCACGCAGGGGAGGTGATGCATCTGTTCCTTACTGCCACGCAAGGGAGGTGATGCATCTGTTGCTTACTGCCACGCAGGGGAGGTGATGCATCTGTTGCTTACTGCCACGCAGGGGAAGTGATGCATCTGTTGCTTACTGTGTGGAGAGGTGATGAGTCAGTTTCTTACTGTGGCCCTGGTGTTCTTGTAGACTTGGCACCCCGGTGCGATCCGTGAGGATCGGGGACGCGCCGGTTCTCGATGCGGCGGCAACGGTGCTACATTGGTCTCTCCAGCCGCGCTCCAACAGTGCGTGGGTTCTTGCAGCCGCACAGCAGGTAAATGAGATTCGGCGTGCCGCGATTTCTTCAGCCGCGGACAGGCGCTGCGTCGGTTTCTTCGGAGATGCGTCAGAAAGAGGTGCAGATGCGTCGCGCTTCTTCAAGTTGCATCTCTTTTCCAGCTCCCAACAGCAGGAACAAACTCCAGAGGCCAATACAGCAACAGGCACCTCTTGGCAGGTCAGAACTCCCAGCAAGGAAGTTCAGGGGAGCTGGTGGTAAGGTATTTTTGTCCCTAAGACTTCAAAGCAGGAGGCAAGCTCTACTTCAAGCCCTTGGAGATCTTCAAGCAGGAGACACAGCAAAGTCTTTATCCTCTCCTTGGCAGAAACAGCCACTGCAGGCCAACCCTAAACAGCACACAGCAAAGGGGCAGTACTTCTCCTTCAGTTTTCCCAGCTCTTCTCCTTGGCAGAGGTTCCTCTTGCATTCCATAAGTAATTTAAAGTTCAGGGGTCTGGGCCCCAATATTTATAGTCCATTTCTCTTTGTCAGAGAGGCTCTGTGCTCAGTCAAAACCAGGTCTGTCCTCTCTGGTGCAGCTTCCCGGCAGGAGGTGGAGACAGCATTGTGCAAGGCAGACCAGGCCCTTGCAGGTGAAAGGAAATCTCCTCCCCCTACTCTAAATGCAGCCAATGTCTATTCAGCCCAGCCCCGACTCATCCAGGAAAGGCAGGATACCGTGAATGCACATCCCCAGCCCCTGTCCCTCCAAAGCCAAACAGCCAATTCACAGAGCAGCAGAGGCACACAGGATGACTAAGCAAGAAAATACCCACTTTCTAAAAGTGGTATTTTCAAACACAAAATGTAATAATCATCCTTACTAAAAGATGAATCTTTATATTCTGAGTTAAGGCATACTAAACTTTATCTTCCTATCTTGTCCCCATGGAAAGTTATATTTATAAGATTATATAAATAAACTGCCATTCTATCCTATGGGACAGATAGCCTCTCAATAGTGAAAAACGAAATCCCCTGTAGTTCACTATCGGGACATGTTACACACATCAAAACATGTCCTACCTTTCACATACACTGCACCCTGACCACAGGGATACCTTGGGCCTAACTTAGGGGTGACTCACATGTCAGAAAATGGAAGGTTAGGGCCTGGCAAGTGGGTGCAGCTGCCAGGTCGACATGGCAGTATCAAACTGCATCATCAACAACTCCAAAGGAGAGAGGGTCCTAGGGAAAAGTTTAACGACCAAACTACAGACTCAATCCCCACTGCAACTTATAACAACTACTAATAAGTCTGGTGGTCTATAACAGGAAGCTTCAACTGAGTTATCAAATATCTTGATCAGTGCCAACACCCAAAATTACCAACAAGTGTGAAGTAACCTTTACAAACTAATCGGATTTCCATCAACTACCAAGAGAGGTCAGTGTCATCATTTGGATATCCTTCCTTCCTACCACTACTCCTCTAAATCACAGAGGAGGATTTGGAAGAGAAAACTACTTTTAATACAAATATCTCTACCAGTCCTATTAAAAATAGTGCAAAAGCAGCTTTGAACACATAGGCCACTTTTCAATGGTCAACTAGTTTCAGCCTCATGGGCCAATCGCCCAGGCTTTCGTCAGGACCCAAACAACGTATTGTGATGCTACTGCCTTACCGAAATAACCATGTGACTTTTATATATATAAAATTGTCATAAAGTACGACCTTCTATATAGTCAATCCTCATGACAAGCGGAGTATTCTTTGCACCTGTCTTGTATGAGGTCAATACCTCACCTCACCTGGTAACAACTCAGGTATGGGAGACCCCGCCCTCTCCGTCGGTGCCTCGGGCTCTCCTGAGTCAGTGGGAGTAGTTTTCTCTTCCAAATCCTTTTTATTTTTTACTCACTTGCACTGCACTCTAATTCCATCACCCTGTAGTAATCAAAATCTATTGGGGAGACCGGTTACAAGGTGAATATAGAGTCCCCCTTTCTTTGGTTCCATTTCCTTCTGTTGTGATCTTTGTGACCTGGTCAAAATCCGATCCACGTGATCCTCCTCTGTAATTTAGAGGAGTAGTGGTAGGAAGGAAGGATATCCAAATGATGACACTGACCTCTCTTGGTAGTTGATGGAAATCCGATTAGTTTGTAAAGGTTACTTCACACTTGTTGGTAATTTTGGGTGTTGGCACTGATCAAGATATTTGATAACTCAGTTGAAGCTCCCTGTTATAGACCACCAGACTTTTTAGTTGTTATTATAAGTATCAAACTGCACACAGACACTTCAGTGGCAGTCTGAGAACCTTTTGCAAGGCTGCTTGTGTGGGTGACAATTAGTGCTGCGGGCCCACTAGCAACATTTGACTTACAGGCCCTGGGCACACACAGTGCACTGTACTAGGGACTTAGTAGTAAGTCAAATATGCCAATCATGGAAACACCAATCCATACTCACAATTTACAGAGGGAGAACTTGCACTTTGGCACTGATCAGCAGTGGCAAAGTGCCCAAAGCATCTGTACCAGCAAAAACAAAGTCAAGCACACAGCAAAAACACAGGAGGCAGAGGCAAAAAATTTAGGGAGAAACCACACCAAGGATGCCAGGTCTAACACTTGTTCAATCATTTTCTCTTCACTAGAGTAATTGTCTGCTCCTGGAAAACAACTTTGGTAAGACTTCTTCAGAAGAAGCACTGTTTGGATACAAAAGACCGTAATAGTTTTGCTGTTGCCTTACCAGGCCAAACTGCTAAAGGAAGTGGTAATGGACCTTACTTAACACTTTGCTTAAAAGAACAATTTTTTGGACCCTCATCACGCAGGTTCCAGGCCAGGTAAGAATACTAAACTGTCCATTCTATCGGTCTTTGCCAGGCTGAGGAGGGAGGTCAATGGTCATTGTGTCAATCTGACTTTACTTGATCATTGCCTGCTTCACCACCATTGACAAGGGCTTCCTGCTGGAGAGTTTGGATTCTACAAGATTCTAGGGCTGTGTCAAAATGGTTTTGCTGCTTTCCTTCTGGAAGAAGTCAACAGTAAATTTTACCTGCTTATTGGCCTGAGTCTCCAAAGTTAGGCTAGGGTCTACCAGAGAGGTCAATTTTATCTCCGTCTATTTTACCTCTATGTGTAGCCTCTATTGAAGGTAGTGTCCTCAGCAGGCGTTTTCCAGTACGTATGCAGTTGATCCCCCAGGACTTATTTAAACTTACTGAACATCTGCAGATACAGTCGACAGCAGTGAGCTGGGCCAGCCTCCCTTATCAAAGATGTATAGCATCAATCTTCCCAGTCACATGCCCAACTAAGACGACAGTGCTTTAAGGCTTACAAATAATTTATCAGTGCTCTTCTTGCACAACTGTGACTGAGACTGAATGCTAGTTTATAGTGCCACAAGACCGATTCAAGACACTTGCATATAACAACAACATTCATACACTCAACATCGATTTTACACCGATCCAACTAGGGTGTGAAACACGGACAATGCTATATTTTATTAGAAAAAAGTAGTGTTCTAAATTGTATATTCGTGCATTAGTCCAATCTTTACCCTTACATGGATTTGAGCCAAGGAAAAATCTTCCAAAAGATTGCATACAATAGTGTTGCACTAAATTAATTACTATCCTACATAAACGTGAAATATTTTAGCCCACATGCTTTTCTAGAAATTTCTTTTCCGAAAACTAATAATAATAATACAGCCATTTGTAGAGCGTGAACAGCTACCTCCAATAGAGGTGTCCCGGCGCTATAGCAACAGGTGACACGCAAGAGTCACGCAACAGCCGAGGCTCAAAGAAGGTTAGTCTAGGCTGATAAGCCATGTTTTGGCTGCTTTCCTGAATTGTGGTTCAGAGACGATCTGGCGCAGAACATTAGGCTGAGAGTTCCATAACATGGACACCCGAGCGTAAAAGCTCTGCCACCCTAAGAGGTGGAATTATATATTTTAAATAACTATTCTCAGGAAAAACAAATTGTTGGATGGCACATCCCAGGACAATAATAAGGCATTGCTATCATGAGCCAGAGCATTAGAGGGAAGGGCTGGACAGGGCATCTTTAAAGAAGAATGGGCTGCCTCCTTATGTCGCCTTTATCTATGACATTCAGTTGCGGATTATACATTGCCCTTTGCCATTACGGACTTCACACATTTCCTAAAGGAGAGGGTGGGAAGACATGGTTGATTTCTGGAGATAGAGCAGCATAAATTGCACTTACCGGGCATTGTTGGAATAGTTATTGGGGTAACCAGGCGACTGGATAATGCCATTATTTTTTGTGAAGACAACATCGGCACATGAGTCCTGCAATTCTGGTGAGGACAAGTACTGAACTGAGTCTGGAAACCTTGACACTGAACAAAAGGAGAAATATTGGTAAGTTGCTTTCAAGGTGGACAAAATATTCAAGCAGTGGATAATCCCATATTGCATTTCATTCCCACTACTCTTCAAAATGTCTCTCCAGCGTATGCTTACTTTTGCCTGTGCCTGTGTGTAACCCGCTCCCTCCAACCTGCAACTCTGACTTTTGTCTCTGCTCACACATTCTCTTGTCTAACTCGGACACTCTGGGCCTTGGAATTTAATTTGGTGCAGCAGTCCTGTACATTATCGGACCTCTGCAATCTCATGGTACGTCCATCAACATTCAGCACAAAACACAACATGACCTCCTCACCAGGTCTCCTCCGCAATATTCCAGCAAAATGCATCACCAAGCTGAGGACAGATGTATATACAGAGTCTACTGTGGGTGGGACGCGGAACATCTATGGATACTGTTGTTGTGCAGCACACTACTAATTGTAATACTACTGTGCATTGTTGTGTTTTATCTTGCAAGTGCGCCGACCTCGGAGTTTAAACCAATAGTTCACTGCACATGCATTACTGCTATAGAGAAGTTCCTTTAAAGGAACTATTAATGTTTTTATTTGTGAAGATGAGGGCCAACTGTCTTCTCTACAGGTTCAAAACTCAAATCCTGCTCCACTCTGTCCAATTGCCCTTTCTTAGTTTCCTCCATCACACTGATTAGAAATTTCTCCCAACACCACAAGTTTTAGGATAGGATTCGTGCATCTAAGCTCCATGGACATTTAGGATCGGTATCAGTGTAGCCCCGATCATGTCCATCTCAGAGATCAAACTGAAAAGAGACTTTCTCCACCTGATGAGGTTCTGTGGAATTAGGTGCCCTCTCTGGAAAGGAATGGTAAATACATTTCAGTCTTAGGGCACCCTACTGATTTAAGCCCTAATATGCCACTATTAAAAAATCTCTGACGATGAAAGATACATGTGCTGAAACGACTTTAAGACTGGACATGGTTCTGTGAAAAAGGCATATTTCCAAACCTGAGGAGCTCTGTGTCCCCAAGCATCACGGCTTTGAAAGCAGGTTTACATACATATCGCATCTTAGAGTTCGCGTAACAAAATACCTAGCTGTGGGCTTTAAAACAGAGTGATTACAATCCACCCTTTAAAGGTTTATGACTAACTACTGCTTTTTACAGTGAGTATGTCAGGCCTATTGCCTTAATCGTAACTTTGGATTGTAAACAAACAGGCCAATTACCTTTACCATTGGCTTAATTAGTACAATAACCAACAGAGATCTGCCGTTTCAGTTATGAGCTTTCCTACAGGCATGCATCAGGTACACCAGGATACAATTACAAATATGTACAATAAGTTGCCAAAACAGCGTCAAATCCCTTCTAATTTAGCCTATTAAGAATTACCAGACTGCAAATCTTCGACACCCAGATTTTTTTCTGGTGGATCACCAAAACCTTGTCTACTACAGCAATCTGCTAGATTCTGATCAACAGAAAACTAGAACTTGGCGAAAGTTAAATTACGCTAGTGTTATGCGAAATTCCTCAAGTTACACCATGCGCTGTAATTATGTTACTTTTAAATTGTAGAGCAGGAACAATGCAAACAATCATGAGAGTGAGAGTTCGCTGCACTGTTTTTTTTTTTAGTGAACTGCATACTTAAGCCAGATCCTAATTTTCATTGCGCGTAATTAAACAGGTTTCAGAAATTTTGTATAATTATGCAAAGGGAAATTGTGAATTTTGCACACCTCTATAAAATACTTGCCTGCAGATGTTGCATTTTAAACATGCTTTTTTACAATACGTCAGACCTACTTGTTTTGTCATAAATGTTTCACTATAAACAGATCACCCTTAAAAAGTCTGTCATAACGTTTCCCAATGAACCAATACAGTCTATAAGCTTTACCATTGGCTTGGCACTACTTAAGTGTGTAAAAGCAGGCAACTATCATGCAAACAAGTTATAAAATTACACTTGTACAGCATTATTGACAACACAGCATGCAACCCCTTTCAATAGGGCCTAACAAGAATCACAGTGAAAATCTCCTACTCTCAGGGTTTGCCAGAGTGAGTGACTAAAACCAAAACATTTGCCTACTATGGTAATCTGTGAGATTACATGTAACCAACTACCGTTCTACAGCTTGTAAAATAGGGTGATAAAAATCCACTGTTAGAGGCTATTGGCTTTAACAAATGCTTTTCGTAATATGTAAGCCAGCCCAATGCATTTGTCATAACATTTCATAATAAATAGACAAGACGGCTGGAATTCGGCTTACCTTTTCCCTGTGTACCGATCAGGTCTCTAGTTGTTAATGTTGGCTTATCAACATAACCAACCCTAGTGCACCAAGCGTAAGCTTTCCCACAAGGCAGCTATACGATCAATTACCAATGTCTATAAAATGACAGTTGGCAAAACGAAATACTGTTTATCCTGCAAGGGCTTATCAGGGATTCTCACAGTGCAAAACTTTTATACCCATGGTTTCTCAGCCAACACCGAAACCCTTGCCTTATATGGAAATCTGTGGATTCCTTGTAACAAAATACCCATGTGTAGGCTTTAATACAGAGTAACACCAATCCACTCTTAAATGCCTATTGGCTTTAACAAATGTTTTTCATAATAAAAAAGACAGGTCTACTGCCTTTGACACAACTTTTCATAATAGACAAGCCCTATTACATTTGGCATGATCAGGCCTATAGGTGTTATCATTCGCTTGTCTTCATAACCAAATTAGGCTTACTGTACTAAGCGCAAGATTCCCGACAAGGCAACCAGCAGTCAAAATTACAAATGCATCAAAATTACAGTTGACAAAGCAAAATACCATCTACCCTAAGAGCGCCTAATAAGGATCATAGTGCATATCCTCTTTCCCAGTGGTTTGGGTGGATCACCAACACCAAAACCTCTGCCTACTTTGATAATCAATGAGACTACATGAAACACAGTATCTGCCTACAGGCTTTAGCACAGTGTAACAATCCATCCTTAAAAGCCTATTGTCTTTAACGCATGCTGTTCACAGTAAGCAGGGAAGGCTTACTGGCTTTTTCATAACGTTTCATAATAAAACTATGAAATCTGGTGCTACCTTACCCCGGTTACCCAGTAAGGCCCATAGCCTTTACATCTTAACCAACAAATGCCTAGTCATGTGCACATAAACTGGTGACAATCATGCATAGAAATATAAAATTAACAGTATGTATAAAAATAGAGCTTTCAAAAAAATACTAATCTTCTCAATAGGGCCTAACAACTATCATCACAGTGAAACCCGCGAGGATTTGTCAGAGTAGTTGGCCAGTGCCAAACACTTGACTACTAAAGCAATCCTTGAGATTACATGTAACAAAATACCCGACTATCATCTGGAACACAATGTGATGATAACCAACTGCTAAAAGCCTACTGGCTTCAACAAATGTTTTTTCGCAATAAATAAGCTAGGCCTATTGCCTTTGTCATAGCTTTTCATAACACGCATATCAGACCTATGGCATGGGACATAACGTTTAAGTGCACCAATCAGGTCTATTGATTTTCAGCATAACCACCCCGACGTACTGTTTTATGCATAAGCTGTTCCGCAGGCAACCCTCAGGCACACAGTCGAAATTTGAAAGGTATACAAAATTACAGTTGGCTAAGCAAAATACTTTTTCTTTTAAGAAGGCCTAACAAGGATTCTTACAGAGAAAATCCATATCCATGGTTTGTCATAAGGGATAGCCCCACCAAATCCTTTGCCAAAAAACGGTGAACTGTAAGATTCTATGTATAACAAATACATATCTGTAGGCCTTAATATAGGGCAATAACAATCCACCTTAAAATACCTATTGCCTGTAACAGTTATCAGAATCAATACATCAGGCCTACTACTGCCTTTTCATAACATTTAATTAAAAAACAAAACAGGCCTATAGCCATGATCATAGGCTTACCATCACAACCAACTCCTGTCTGCTGTACTGAGTATAAGGTTTGCCACAAGTCAAAAAGTGCAATACAAGCACTCTTTGCAGTAGAAGCACACAGCTTGAGCCCAATCCAATCCTCTACTCAGGGAAACCAACATGTGGGTGTAGCATAAGCCCTTCTCTCAGTAGAATGCTGGAAGTTCTAGTTTGTGGATCACATGAGGTGCAGCGACAGTTGCGCTGTCAAGGTAGCCCTAAAACTGCATGTAGATTAGTGTAGCCCATGGCATCCTATACTGCTCTCAAATACACAACTACCCTCTAAAGTCTAACGTTAATGTTAAAGGGATCTCTGCCCCTGCCAGAGAAAAACAACTCTATAAATTATCTACGTATCTAAGACACTTTAATAGCATTACATTGGCATACTATTGACCCAGAAAGTTCAAGCTCCATCCCATTGTAGGCTTGATGCAGTGTGTTAGTGAGCCTTCTCTAGGCAGCCATAGTGCTGCTGGTTCATGAAGCTAGATAAACATTAGAAATAACAGCTGTGTGGAGGGGAAGTACTTTTTCTGGGGAAGTTCTGCCCAATCAAAACATATAATCCTGTCCACCACCATGTGGGCGGAGCCAAAGACCCTCTCTGTAGTACTCCTGAAGTTCTTTTTTAGGTTGATCACAAAGTCAAGGAACAGCTGAGCAGTGAAGCCAGACCTAACATTTATTTTACCAAGTGATGAATGGGGCCAAGCCTCAATTCAAGAAACAGGCTGAGCATATCTGAATTCCGATGCTAACTGGTACTTGAATATGCGTTGAAGGTGATCTCATTAAAATAAAATACACCTTGGGAAATAGATTCAGGCATCCTAAACTTTACATGATTCAGATAGACCAGTGGTAAAATACGGTTAAAGGAAAACTACTGATGGACGTGATCCAAAGGCCCTTCTGAAGGGAAGAAATAAAATATAACTTTAAAAACCAATCTGGTCCTAGCTTTTCTGCAAATTAGAGCTGTAGTCCGATATCCTCAAAAGTCCGGCTATATTACCATGTCAAAAGGGACTTTCCAAATACATCTCGTGCCCAGCTGAAAACAGCTCCTGGGAGGGACTTTATTTTTTTCTGATCCATCAAATACGGAAACATTCCAGAATGGCACATGTTTAGTGCACGATTATCCAACGTAGGGCCAAGAGGCCAGAAATATACAGGATTGTCAGGGCATCCATTGCCTATGTCAAAGAGCTGCGTTTACACTAACTGTATAAGTGTTAAATATTATACCAGATATTACACAACACCTGCTCTCCTGGAAACCAGCTGGACAATCACAGTCGGTGCTATACAGTAATATAATATGCTGTTAATTTGCCTGCAACTGTTCCTATCTGAATTTACTTCATCTGGAAACAAATATCTTTAAATAAACACTGAATATCTTTAAATAAAATCGGTAACATTTACTATTGAGTGGCCAAAAACAGATGCACCCTGCATAAGGCACTTTAGAAAAACCCAAACAGACGTATCTCTAGACACCTTTGTCCCATAGCTGGAGAGTTATCTACAGTGTCCATCAATGCTTGTTTTCTGTATGAGCCTCTTTAAGATTCATTAGGTTTTTTTTTTGGTTTTTTAACTTGAAAGGAGGATATACCTACAAGGAAAATACTTACGCAAGCACCCATATAGCTTATATTGTGCCACGAATCCATGGTTTCCATGTGAACTTGGCATTGTGGACCGGAAGTGTATTTTCACCAGAGAGGCATTGCTCATGTAGGTCTTGTGTTCTTGGGTACCACATAACGTATCTGCAGAAACAGAGAAACAACTACTTTTAGGTGGGTAAAAACCTTCCATCTTTCTTTGACCCACAGCCCAAAAAGGCAGGTTCTGAAGACACCATAGTGCCCCCCGCTCCACATACCTCTCCCCCCAATATAACTCTTTCAGCCGAGGGGTGAGAAGTTGTGGGGGCAGAAATGAAAAAAACAAGGCCGTAATCATCACAGTATGATCAGACTGGACAGTATGGTTTAGGGAATTCCTTTCCTTTACATCCGATTTCACTGTACTGATTACCATTCCATGCCTCACGGTCCGGCTTTTATCTAGAGAGAGGCACTGATACAGTTTTGAAAAATACCCAAGCGAAATTCCTCAGTGCCGTGGAAGCAGACTGATTGGCAACCCTCACTCTCCTGCATACACCCGGCACTTCACTCATCCCCGTGGCGCCCAGTCATGATTTAGCTGCTAAAATAGCCCGGAATGGGCAGCAAAGCCATTTTGGACAAGGCCATTCTACCAATGACAGACAGCAGCGGTGTCTTCCAATACACAACTGACCCACTCATTGCGACCAAGGCTCGTCCAGGGTTACCTTCCATGAGATCAGTTTTAGTGTGATCTAGTTTAACCATCGTGTGTGCCCATCACAGTAGGGGCCTTGTTAATAAACCTGCGGCAATATTAGGCTGAGGGTGGCCCTGGAAAATGTGCAAATGGGTCTCGCGAGGGAGTTCGGGGATACCCTCCTTTGAACATTTATCTCGGGTCACAGCTGCAGTGGTTCTCGGAATGGGTTGCACCATCAGGTACACAGCGGTGCCAGTACCTACTGGATGCGAACTGGCTGTTGACATTAGCAGGAGCACTACGGAGAGAAGTGGCAGAACGCTGCCCCTACTGCTGCCAACAGCCAGGCAATGCCGGTAGCAATGCCGGAAGCAAACGCACACAAGGTGGTGCACGCCCCAGAGTGACGGCAGACCCCGAGCCCCACCCTTCGGGGCCTGGAAGCTTTCTAAAGACCTCCACCGAAACCTAATCAACCTAGACGGACCACAGTGTTGGAACCTTAGCCACTGCCTTTGGCTGAGCCAATATCAAAGTGATGATGTAGCAACCAAAGGATGACTCACCGATGCTTCAATTCATACAGCATTGTGTCTGACAGCACTCCGAAGGAACCCGAAGGCCACAATGCCTGGTACACCTTACCGTTAATAAGTAAGGAGAAAAGGGTAAGTAATGATCACGAAGAGTAAGGACCATTAATCAGAACACAAATTTGCTTTTTTTTTTTTGAGGTAGCAAAAGGGTTTAATATACCCTCTGCAGAGTTCGGTTTGTAATCCGTAAACCACAGCTCTTAATTTGTTAGGTCCACTCAACATTTCACGATTAAGGTCAACTAGCTGGGCTGGTTTACAGTAAAAACTGTTCTAGAGCTGCAAAACCCCAATCTCCGGGAGAAAGCGTTATATGAAAAAGGTTATCATTAAATTTGATGAGGACCGATATACAGCAGAGACAGATAGGCAGGGCTCGAGTCGGGGTACCACGCGGGTGGACGGCATCCCCCCACTTATTTTACCGGGAGCTCGATAACTGGAGCAAATGGAGCCACACATTCACTCTTTGGCCTCTCTGGGGCGAGATCGGAGCTCATTCAGAACGCTGCTCACGCGCTGGCTTCTCGGATGCAATCGCATCTAAGGGGTGAGCGAGGGGAGGCAATGAGTCTGATGGTGCAAGCCACCTTTCGTGACATCACTTCCTGTCGTGACGTCAGCGTCCCCCCACTTCTTTATTTAGGACTTGTGCCCTGCAGCTAGGTGGTGGAATTAAAAGGAATGGCAGAAAGAAAAAAGCAAATAAGGAACGTGGTTAAAAATTATGCTGGAATGGTAAATGACGCAAAAGACACAGATGATGGACAGAATACAGAACACATCAAACATTCACCCCAGTGAAGTGAACTTAAATCCATCGTTCTTTTGCTCACCATGCCACCCCAGTTTACACCCAGCCATATGCAAATCAGTCTTGACCCTGCGCCTCATGGGATCAGTCCAGCCCGAACTGCCAAGCCAGGTCCTCCCTGGAACGTAAACAAGCATCTTGGGACCAGTTTCAGGATAACACCCCTCATCAGCCAGGCTAGCTTGAATCCAGTGGCACAGTGAGCCCGGGACCCACGTCTAGGCATACCTGGCGCTCTTAGGGCAAGAAAGCAAACTACACAGATGATGGACAGAATGCAGAGAACATGAAACATTCACCCCTGTCAAATGGATCTGGGTTGAATCCATGGTTCTTTTGCTCACCGTGCCACCCCAGTTTAGACCAAGCTATATGCAAATTAGTCTTGACCCTGTGCCGCATGGGAACAGTCCAGCCCGAACTGCCAAGCCAAGTCCCCCCGGAACAGAAACAAGCATCCTGGGACGGGTTTCAGGGCATCACCCCTTAAAGCCATGCTAGCTTGAATCCAGTTGCACAGTGAGCCCGGGTCCCACGTCAAGGCATACCCGGCGCACTTAGGGCGAGAAAGCAAAAGACACAGATGACGGACGGAATGCAGAGCACATCAAACATTCACCCCCAGTCAAGAGATCTGGGTTAAATACATCATTCTTTTGCTCACCATGCCACCATGATTGGTAAATGACAGCATGACTACAGGTGGGAAAACAAAACATTTACAGTGCTGTGAAATAGATGCTGAAGAGATGTATCTAGAAACTATTACTATTTCAGAGCTGGAAAAGAAGACTAAAGAAATGTCACACAGGGACTTAGCCAGTGAAACAAGTTTAGTGCAGAGTGAGCACAAAACAGAATGGAATGTGGACCAAAGAGGATACTAAGTGCGGAGACAAATTTAAGCATTTCCTCCATCACTGTTTTGGAGAAAAGGTGGTGGTTGGGCCTGGTCCTCTCTTCAGGGCACCTCAGATTTTAGCAGTTCTTTGCTGAACCTGTTTATTTGGCTTTTTTAGTACCCTGCTAATCAGTTGTAAAGCGCGTCTGCTCTCCCTCAAACATGGTAAAATTGACCTACACCTGATTGGGGGCATTTAATTTACTTAGAAGCCCTTAGTATATGGTACTGCCTGTAAATTAAATGCTACTGGTAGGCAAAACTCATTGTGCCACCCACTGAAGTAGCCCTCTACAACACGTCCCAGGTCTGCCACTGAAGCTTGTAGTGCAGTTTTAAACGGGCATGTTGAACTGGCAACAAACCCTTGCCAGACCTATTCCTTTGTTTTTAATACTTATAAATCACCCCTAAGGTAGGGCCCCAAGGCTTAGAGGGCAGGGTGCATGGTATTTAAAAAAATAGGACATTTGTATTTAAGTCCTGGCTGTGAAAAACTCCTAGTCGCTTTTCACTGCTGTAAGCCGATCTCACCCATAGAATAACACTGGGTAACCTTATTAAACTTAAGTAATAACTTCCATTTGCGACCCAATAGAGAAATCCTGTTTCCATTCAAACAACTGTAATTTAAAATCCTCTTCAATGGTAAAGTCTGATTTCAAGTTACTATTCTGAAAATGCCACTTTTAGAATGTTGGCGTTTTTCTGCCCTAAACCACAAGTTCCTTTGTGCCTGTGTCCAGATTCTCATTACTGGATGGCTTTCCTGTGGTGTTTTGTGCATTGCTTCCAGACAGTGGGGAAAAAGGCCTAGCTGTGGAGGGAGAGGGTCTTACTGTTAGGGTGACTGGAGAATTGGGCCCCTGCTCCAATTACTCTCCAAAAGGCCCTGCCTGCGGCGCACACAGCGACAGGACACCAGGCATTCCCTTGCCTTCCTCACCCTATACAGTTTGGAGCCAAACCCAGGGGAAGGGGTAGAACTGACCAGAACCAGTTTTGGGGTTAGGCCAGGGAATTCCCCCACACAAAGACTGACACTAGGGATAAAAGTGGCACCATCAGACCCTCTCATTAGAACACTCCTGAACCTGTGGAAGATTCAGAAGGACTGCCCTGCTGTCTGAAGAAAGAAGATTGGACCCGTTTAACTTCAACCCAAGCTCCCTAGAAGTGACTCCAAGGCACAGTAGGCAGACCTCCTGTTTGAGCTATAGAGACAACACGCTTCCAAAGGCCTCCCTGCAACTGCCCAGCACCAACCGGACCTACCCGAGCCCTGCTGCTGGCCTCTGATGAAGTGAGTTCTGAACTCAAAGAGGTGCCCCCTAGGTCCTGGACCTTTGGTTGATATCAAAGTGTACTGCTTCTGAATAAAAGATGAAGATACAGAAGTTTTGGGCTCCTCACAACTGCAAAGTGTCTTTTTTTGCACCAAGAATCAACCCTTCGACACCAGTCAACGTGAAGCTCCAGAGAGACCTGCTTTTTGCTCTGACAGTGACCATTTGCAGCGACCGCCAACGCAAGGCTCCAGCAAGACTTGCACTTCGTGCCAACAGCCTATGTCGACCACCAATGCGGCCTACACTTTGCCCCGACAGCAGTAGCCTGTGTCGGCCACCAACACAAATCTCCAGCAACGTCCGGCTTTTCTGTTCTACAGCAGGAACAGTCCACAATGCCCAACCTGCTCCTCACACCAAGAACCACCACCTTTTGGCTCCCACCAACGCAAACCGCTCCTCACGCAGACTTGAGAAGGTAACTTCAGCAGGACAAACCTGCTCCCTGTATTCAGCCCACGGTCCATCATGGTCGCCCTTCAATTGTAACTTTTTCTCAGTCCAGATTTGTGCTTCTTGGTGCTATTTTCCCCTAAAACTGTAAAAACTCATCTCTGGTTTCACTGATTGGATTTTTTGCCGTTTTGAAATCATTTTACTTATTAAAATGTACTCTATTTTTCTACATTAGTTTTGGATTTTATTGGTGTTGTGTTTTCATTTTATTACTGTTTGAGTGCTGCATAAACACTTTACACATTGCTTCAAAGTTAAGCCTAACTGCTTCCAGAGGGTTAAGCACAGTTTTTATTTAGTGGCCTTTGTGGCACACCCTGACAAGATTTGTGGTTATTTGAGTGGGGCATCCATCCCTCTCAACAAATAATCCAATTTCTAACAGAGATGAAGTATTTCTACATGGAAAAAGGAGCATTTTGAATAGGTTTAAAATAAATCATGTAGTAATGAGTCCACACACTGGGTGATGATTTCCAGGCCTTTATAAAGCCTATGACTCTCAGATATGGTGCTCCCTTCTCGAGTCAGCAGGAAACTGCCAGCAAACAGAACACTCAACCAACACAAAGCAAATAGAACATAGAACCCTTGGAGTTTTCTTTTTCTGAAGAGAAAGAAAAGGATTGTTCTAGGTGAAACAAAGGAATATAAAACTAGCATAAAACATTACTTAAACAATACACACTACTGCCAAATGGCAAGTGCTTAAACTGTTAAAGAAGGAAAACAATACATTTCAAAGAGCAGTGCACAATGTTGGCATTTAAATGAAATGTGCAGAAATAGACATTACACATCCTTTAAACCACAAAATGAACTTAATTGAACAAAGTCTTGCAAGTACAAAGATGGTCTCCATGGCATGGGAATCCTACTGAGCCGACTCCAAATCCTGTCAGCACCAGAATAGGCACTTTGCTTGGAACAATCACCACCCCCAAAGCGATAGCCATCTTCCACCCAGGTACCATTCAAGTTCACCATCTCCTCATCCTTCATTTGCATATAGTCACTGCATCCATCACTTTCATCACCATTCCTAACACTTCTATGTGTCCTATATTTGGCCACTCCTCAAGTTCCAGCGCTCACAATTGGTTAACATAACATGCCACCTGAATACATTCTTCACCTCAAAAGGCTGCAAAATTTGCTAACACCTTTCTTTACTCACCCAGATTTAATTCTCACCCAATCACCTGGCAAGATTCTAGGATCACCAACAACATCAGATTGAACACTGCTAGCACTGCACTCTTTACCTCGATCAAATCTCGCATCCATGAAGGGCAGAGTTTTCAAATGGGTTTTCTGCCCCTCATCATACAAAAAGGAACTTCACCGGTTGCAGAGTTTTCTGTTGTGTGATAAGCCCAAACAAGATATGAAATCATAGCCTTCACATCCAATTTGTTAGTTTCTGCCATTTGTAGAACCCCTTTAATCATGCGGTTCGCTCCCTCCACAATTCCATTAGCCCGAGGATTATACAGGGCAGTATGTAAACACCTCACACCACATGACAGTAAATAGTCTTTCACCTCTCCTGATGTTATTGAGTACCATTGTCAGTGATAAGTACCACAGGAAAACCTTCTCTAAGAACTTCACATAGTGCCCCAATGGTTGATCTTGTAGTAAAATCAGACATAAATTCACTACCAAACACCCAGAGTGGACATCCACCATAAACATTGCAAAACTTCTCATGTCCCAGACTTGACATTGAGCCAATGAAGTTCATGCACACACTGTGCCATGTACTCCCAGGATCATAAATACTACCCAAGTCAGATTGTACACCGACCCTCAACCTCTTCTCCCTTTTACATTCAGAACACCTTTCCACCCATTCTACAATGTCACTGTCCATTGCCGGCCACCAAAACTCCATTCTCAACCTTTTTTTAGTGACCGTCTGTCTCAAATGTCCCTCATGAGCTACGTCAAAAAGCCTCTTAAGCACCTCACTGGGAGGGACAATTCTCTCTCCACACATCACCACCATCCCATCAAATTTATAAAGCTCATCTTAAACTTTACCATAAAGGTGTAGAACCAATGGCAGTGTACTCTCTTCTTCCACCTTTCCTTATTTCTATCACGTTTCCCAGGACACAGTCATTTTTCAAAGCAGCATTCAACTTCACTCCCCACTCTACTACACAAATTAATAACATCCTCCACACTTGCTACTGCTCCTTTCCGTTCACTGTGAATCAAGAACTCTTCTCATCCACACTTTTCCAGTCAAGCGACATGCGCGTGAGGCAATCTGCTTGGCTGTTTTTCCAACCAGGTGTATTCTCTATACAATAATCATACTCTTACAAGCATGCGGCCACAGCCTGGCAAGTTTTGCGGACCTTTTTCCCTGTACCTCCCAGTGACAAGATTTTCAAAAGAGGTTTGTGATTGGTACGCAGAGTGATATGGCATCCCCATACATACATTTAAAAATACTCAACACCCCAGGCTGCCACAAGTGCCTCTCACTCAATTACAGCATAATGGCGGTAGAGTCTTGCATTTCGGATAAAACTGCCCCTATACCTGTGGCACTAGCATTAACAGTGACAATTTTCTTTTTCCTTTTTATCGTAATGGACCAATATATTTGCAATGCACACTTAATTCTTGATCTGCTGGTAATACTTTTCCTGCTCCAGACTCAATACTCACCCCCTTTTGCATTAAAGCTTTGAAACACTGTCTTGCTTGCAAAATCTCTAAACAATTTTGAATAGTACTCCATCAGACCTAAGAAAGAACTCAACTGTTCCTTATCTGTGGGCGATGGTGCATCTCTAATAGCACAGAACAAATCACTCTTGGGTTTAACACCATCAGCATATAAAGTGTGACCTAGGTATTCAATCTTTTCCAACAAAAATTCAAATTTTTTACTTCTCAATGTCATCCCTGAATCAGACAGATGATCCAATACCAGTTTCAAAGTCATATTGTAACTTTCAACAGTATCTCCAAACACCAATATATGACCCTGGAAGTAGATGACATTGTCCAAACCCATATAAATCTCACTCATCATCCTCTGGCAGAGGCTCGCCTCAGATGATAAACCAAACAGCATCCTGGTAAATTGGTAGGTGCCTTCTATATTGATGAATGCCGTTAGGGGTTTGGAACTACTGTGTAGACGTATCTGGTGGTTAGCATGTCTGAGATCAAGCTTTGAAAAGAACTTCCCACGTTTGAGTAACAAAATTAGTTCATTGATGTTGGACAGAGGAAAATTAATGATCAGAATATTCTGATTTAGCCCACTCAAATCCACACAAAACCTTAATTTTCCATCTTTCTTCTTTGTAATTACAACAGGAGAGATCCAAAAGGATGTTTCAATGGGTTCAATCATACAGCTCTCAAGCATTTCATCCAACATTTTCTTAACCTCTTCCCTCACAAGAATTGACATTCTCCTGACTTTGTTGCACAGGGACTGCTCCTTGCTTCAACTTGATCTTGTGCGCGTTCCTCTTTAATTTAGGCATCTCCTTCCTGAAAACCTTTTCTGCCCCTTTGAAAATGTCATTAAGTGTGGTATCTTCAACAACCATAACTTGGGTAGGTGCTTGTGGATTTATTATAATATGAAGGTCATACTGGTGGTACCATCCTAGAATAGGAGGTCCCAATTCAATCACATATACCTTGCCTCTTATGCACCTGCCCTTGAACATGTCTGTATTCATATACCCAATGATGTCTATTGGTTCACCCTGATACCCACCTAGGTTGATGTCCTTTGGCAGCAAGCGCACCATTGGGCACTCTTAAATTAGCAATTTCTTGGATATAATGGTACAAAGTGTACCAGAATGTACCATTAGCTCCACGACTTTGTTCTTAATGGTAACTTCAGCCTTGAGTCTTTTCAACCTTCCTGTCATCTCATTCATACCTGGTTCATCATCAACACACAAAACTGTCAGTAGGTGCATTATTAAATGCTCCAGACGTTTCCTCCATCACCATTGCTACCTTCCCCTTTGCTATTATCTTTATCCTTGCACATCCTGGCGAAGTGCCTTTTCCGCCAACACTTCCTGCATGCCTTACCAATGGTATAACAGTTCTTGGCCTCAGAAAGGTGATAGCTACTCCCACACCTGCCGCAATTTTTGTTAAATGCTCTATTGCTACTGGTGGGTTTAACTACGTTCTTGGCTGACCACTTAGACGTTGAGGCACCGTCACTTTCCACCACCAACACATCCCCCATCCCTTTCACATCTTTTTGTTCCCTCTCCGTCATGGAGTATTCCGATTCCTCTACCACCTTTGCTATCTCTATGGTATCCTTCAAGAAGGGGTCCTTCTCAGCTCAAACTCACATACATCTTCCTTCTCCTACATTGGACAATGAGCTGGTCCCTAATCATCTCATCAGTAATGGCCCCAAATGTGCACTTGATCGATAATTCTCTCAACCTCATGATAAACTCAACCACAGTCTCTTGATTTCTGTGGTTGGGTATAAACTCTATGCTTTCTCATGACCACATTAGCACTTTTACCGAACCTTAGCTCTAACCTTTTCCTCGCTTCAACATACACATCTTCAATGGGTCGCCCTGCTAGATTCACTGCTTTGGGTAAATATTTAAACATGTGTTGTTCTTTTCCCAGAGTGCTTAGCAATATGGCTCTTTTCCTACCAGAACTGAACTATAAACTGTCAAGAGCCTCCAGGTAGCTGTTAAAAATATCCACCCACTTCTCCCATTCCACAGATGGGGTACCTGGTTGTGAAAGAAATAACGGTGATGGAGTTATTGCTGATAACTCCATGACAAATTTCAGGTAGCACTTGTTTTAAACACAAGAACCAAAAAGTTAATTGGGAAAGTGAACAAGTAAAATTTCTGAGGGAATAAAATTAAAAAATTTATTTTTGGCAGCAAACTCTAAAGACCAACCAAAGTTCACGCGCTTGCAAATTTCTTCTCCACCTGCAGGCAGCACCAAGTCAATGATGTAAGTACCTTTAGGTTCTTTGTTCTTTTCTTCTTCAAATACGAGGAAAATACAGTGAGCCCATCACTGAGTGTAAGCAAAAGAATACAATCCCCAAATACACTTTTTCAAGTTACTTACGCCCAAACTAAAAAGGCCGCCATTGGAGTGCTGTGTGAAGATATGCCAATTTCAATGGGAAGACTTCAATCTCCTGCTGTTCGTGCACGTGGGTATCCTGCAGCGTTGGACAATGCAGGTACCTGACTTCATGCGCAACACTAGCAACTCAAAACCATAACAGTTGCCAAGCAACCAGCCTCAGTTGTGTACGAGCTCGCAGGAGTGGTCTCAAGTAGGCACGAGATCCACTAAACCTCTGATCCCAACGCTCGCAGGCTGCGCGTTGCTCACAATTCCTCCTTACTAGTGACCAGGTTGACAAAATTTTGTAGGACCTGACCTTTTAAGGCAGCCACTGTAAGATGAGGTTGAGCAGCTCTGCAATGGCTGGTAGATGCTGATGCAAAGGTAAGCCTCAATGTTGTCCGCAAGTCATAAAAGCACTTGCGTCAGCAATACTGATAGTCGTTTGGCAAATATGTCCCCCAACATTGTCAGTGCTTCCCAGGTGACAATGTAATGCAACCGCCTCGTCGAGACTGTCTGTATCTTGTTACACAAACATGGGTTCCGTGCATCCATGCATCATCAAAGTAGTAATAGCCCCTGCTGTCATGCCAAATATTGCCAAACAAAGTAACAAGTCGACGCACTGCGCGAAGATTTTCAGGGCTTTATTTATAAAGCCTATGACTCTCAGACATGGTGCTCCATTCGCCAGTCAGCAGGCAACTGCCAGCGAATGGAACACCCAACCAACACAAAGCAGATGGAACACAGAACCCTAGGAATGACCACAAGACAAGGCCCCCCAGTGAGACATGCAATAACATTACAATACATCACTAGGCATTGATATGTCATGACCCTATACTCACACAAGTCCATTTTCAATACCGCTCATTAAAGTTACCATAACCTTTTACATACCAGACTTTTAAACGGGTTGCTGCTTAAGTGCTTTAAGAAATATATAAATTATATTTACCCAACTCTTTAATTCCATTGTCTCGGATCTCAAATATAGAAAAGGACGCGCTTTTACAATCTTCAGACGTTTCAACAGACATGTGCACCAATTCCAGCTTTAGGACACTGCCGGAGGAGATTGGGATATTCCAGGTACAGTTCAAGCCTCCCGAGTACCCCAGTGGGTAGCCTGGAGACGTCACCGTGCCAATAGAAGAAGTAATCATTTGCATCACACATTCTGTAAACAGAAGAATATTTTATTTACAAGTACTGAGACAGAAGGCAAATTAAAAGTGAAGCACATGAAACACCAGAAAAAAGAAATCCTAGTTTAAAAAAAAACTAAAATATTTCATTCTACCTGAACTCAGAAACTTCATTTTACCCTTATACCCAGGACTCACATGTGTTTCTGAAATGTACATTTTCGTGCCCCAACTTTAACGGCATAGGCTTACAGCACTAATCTGTCCATTTCCAACTCAAAATCATAACCCTAGTCAGGCAGTGAATGTTTTCTAAAGTAAAGAAACAAAGGACCAGTATTTCCTTGGCCAACTTCAGGAGACACTGCATATCAACCAAAGAACATTCAACCGAACGATTAAATATTCTGTGCTCTTGGAAGGGTATGTATTGACTTTGAATATCAAGAATTTATCACCATGCTTCAGCGGATACGATGAAAATAGGTATGCATAAACATATTTAACAGTCTACAGACCCAGAGTGCAAAACAGAGTTCAATAAAACCTTTGTCAAAATGGCCATAGTTGTGGTATGTGTCAAAAATACCCCCGTCCCTATCATCGATGCATGCCGACCTATGCATCCGTATGGGAGTCATAAGCGTGTTCCGTAGAATCTGCCATAAAAGGACATGGGCACTAGGCTATAGTGGTGGCCTGCTATAACCCACAACTGGAGATAGAGGATCATCAACTTTTGCAAATTGTGGATTTGTTTTCTTCTTGATTTCATCTTAGGAGTTTAACTGTCCAGGCAAGCGTTATTTGTTTAAGGAGCCTGGTCCTATTAGGGGAGTTCCTCTACAAACATCCTTATATTTAAAAATAAGGTTATAAGGAGGTGCTGTGTCATATAAAATGCCCTATCGGGTAGGAGTTGCAGAAAGAGAAGTGGAATGTTTGGACTGGAATGAACAACAGTTGGTACAGGCAGTCAATGCCTTCAGTGCTTCCCTCTGCCGCTCTCTTCTATTTGGTGAAGCAATAAAGCTGGAAGTAAATCTCTGGCGTCAGAGCATCTCCCCATAACTGGCGACAAAGACCTAATTTTTTTTTTTTGGGGGGAGTTTTATATAGCGTGAACTAGACCTGAAGATATCGGGTATCAGAGCGCTTTACATAGCACCAGTTTCGCTACATGAGGACACATTCATTTTTGTTAGGCACGGAGAGATTAAGTGATTTGCCCAGAATCACAGGATGTTGAGCGTCGTTGCAGAGACTCGAACCTGATTCCCCAGCTTCGAGGTCGACCGCTCTAGCCGTAAGGCTACATCCTCTCCCCAATTCTAATTGAATAGACTCTAGGCTACTCTATTTTTCTGTGAAGCAAACTTTGGACAGAGGTCACTTGCCCACATACTTGTGGGTCTGGGTGGGCCACGTGGAAGTGATTGCATAATCTTGCAAGAAATAGAGCCATAAGCTGCTAAATGCTGCGATGTGTCAAAAGCAGCATTTTGAGATGAAGCCTTGTACTCCTGTTTGGCTAGCATGAGCCCCGGACTCTGAATTCTTGGATAACTAGTCAGAAGGCAGAGCTCACCACCTGCACAGACCGTTAGGCACATGATCACACCCACCGCAGAATACCCCACTGTGTAGCTCATCACAATTCACACAAGAGTGCATTCTAGAAACTCCTGGAAACACAAGCAGCGATCGCTGTGCATGTCACTGACCTGGTAGAAGGAGTATGTGCCAGTCTTTGGGAATCCATGAGCTTAACTCTTGTTTTGGCAGCAAGAGAGTATTGCCATGGTACTGGTAATTTTAGCATTTTGCTGCATTTCAACTGAGTGAGCGACAAGATATAAGGGATTGCTTGATAACAGTTGGATACTGTAAAAAGTAAAGTTTACCTAACAGGAGACCGACTATACTGGAGTGTACCAGAGTTAAGAAGACATATTTATCTAGGTTAAGTATGTTTATTACAACAGATCATACTTGCCTAAAACTGGTGTGTGTGTGTGGTGGAGGCGTAAGTGGATACGGTTGTATATCTTCCTTCAGATTTATTGCAAGCAATGGGAAGTAAGAAGAGTGGTAACTGTACAATTAAGGTAGGGATTTGCTAAGACTACAGAAATTGGAAATCGTAAAACTAGTGGAAACCACAGAGTGGCAGGCTTCTGTGGTTGTGGTACACGGGAAATTAGACTATGTATTGATTTAAGGGAGCTCACCAAGAATAGTGTAGTGGATAAATACTCCATTCCCACTATCATGCAGCTAGTGACACTGTTGCAGGGAGCCAAGGTCTTCACTTACCCTTAACTTAACAGCCTCATATTAGCAAGTCCTGCTGCATGAAAAAAGTCACATGGTCTGACACCATTTGGCTTTTACAAGTTTATCAGAATGCCATTGCGATTAGCGACATCAGTATTTCAGAGAATAATGGACATGTACTTGGAAGACATAAGAATGGTACACTTTTTCCCCCGACAATGAGCATAGTAGGGGAAGGCAAAAAGCACAATTGAAGTCAGTAGTGCTTGACATTTTAAAAAGAAGTGGGCAAACATGTAAAGTAACAATGTTTCAAGAGAGCTATGCCTCCAAAACAGGACTACTAAATAAAAATCCGGAGTCTAATTAGGATGAAGAGTTTGAGAAGGAATTCAGCAGGATAAGAGACGATTAAAGCCTATACAATACAGTAGAATATTAACAGATACCAGTAATAAAGTAAAAGACCATTCTAGTACAAGGAGACAAACCATTGCATTTGCCTCTAAAGCCCTGGTGGTGTGTCCATAACAAGTATTTTGGCTAAGTACTGTGATCCTCTGGATAGTTGTGATGGGCACAATAAACAAAAGGAACCAATTCCTGAACTTTTTTACTAACTACCTGAATACATTCTTTAAATCGGTTTCAATATGAAATGTCAGCTTCATATTGATTTGAATTATGTACATTGCTATAGAAAACAAGTAGTGAGAACAAATCACATTCTACATTGTCCTACTCAAGCCCATTGTTTTTAAGCCAGTGTTGGCAGACTACCAATACTGTTCATTCTTCAGCAACAAATACAACAGAAAGAAGTCCTCCCCACCACATGTGCTGAGATTCCAGTTAAGCACGGGAAGTCATGGGACTGTGGAACCATGTTACAAGAAATTATAGGAGGGAGAAGGAATAGTGAATTTATGTGGTGTGCATGTGGTGTTTGCCCACACTCCCCCCATATTTCCTCAATGTGGAAACACTTGAACAGCACTGCTTTGTCTTCCAAAATGTATTTATCAAGGTAGCACATCTTCTGTAAAGTTCCCTAATCTTTGGTCTTGACTGAGGTATACAAATGGGTCTGGAGGTATACACATCTGCTAAAACTCATACTGCTATTGAAATGGCATAAACTTTGTTATGTTGCCATCAACCTGGAAAAAGAAGGATGGTCCAACACAGGTGAAAACTAGACTGCTGTTCTTTTAATTGAAAACACACAACAGGGAAATTTTAATCTGTTTCAGCATTATCATTTCTTCCATAGTATTGGGTGATGCCACTGATAAAGGATATGCAGGATGCTTACAGACCAGTCTCAAGTTAATGTTTAAGTGTACCTTCATAAGTTCAATCTGGTGATAAATAACTTGAAGAAATCTTACAACATTCAATGTGAGGTTTGATAAAGATATTTGACAAGAAGTTCTCAAATATTGATTTCAAAGTAGATTATTAATGTTGCTTAAAAACCATGCAAGTGTAGTGTGGATGAAGTTGCGGCTTAGCCTTCCTGACTGGGCTATACAGAGATCATGATTTGGAAATGGGCCTTTTTTGGGGATGTGAAGGGTTTGCTGTTCACTCTGCTGCTCTCCTACGGAAGACAGACCCAGGTGCTTGGTAGTCCAGAGAGAAGCCAGGAAGACCAGAACATTGTAGAGCAATGTTAATATGGAAAATGTGATGCTAATATGAAAAATGATACATTCATGTATGAGAATGAAATTGTCTTTATTAACGAATCCACCCGTTGTGACCTCCACATTAACCCTGACTCGCAAACACAGTCAGGTATGCACTGAGGCCTAGGCCTGAGTTGATTGATAGATCACAGGTGGGATGGCACGTAGCCGGCAGAAAAATGCTTGGGCAGGAAACCTTAGATCAATACCACAGATCGGCACAGCGACACTACAATGGTCAAGGGAGATTGGCCCCAATAAGACACACATGGCCTGAGGGGGTAAGCGCACTCTTAAAACACCATGAAGTCAGATGCCACATAAGTTAGGAACATACAGCCAATCAGGACACACCACATGCAGTGATCACAAGCGCCCCATGCTGGACATCTGGACACGTTACCCACTGAGCACATTGTATCCACGCAAGGTCGAGGCCCACCTGTATTTTCCATTGGACAATTAATTTATGACTCCGAAGGCAGCAACTTAGATTCCTCATCATACAAGGATCACTGGAAACGTTGATTACCTATGATGAGCTGTATAAAAAGAGGCCTCAGACCGTTTGTAAATTGAAACAGTCCTCAGACCCTGTGCAAGTAACTGTTCTTCTGGCCGCTATGTTTAATTAAACAAATTGTTCCTGTTTTGCCAAACGCCTCTTGTTTGATCATGGTATTTCATGTTCAAGTACCATTTTAGAGAGCCAGATAGGAGCCGATAGGTACCTTGAACCTGATTGCAGTTAAAGGAAGGAGATCCCGCCCAGATGGATTCACATTCGCGAATCAAGGAAAGTGAGCAAGCACCGCAATTGATTGGAAGTTCTGCTGAATTTGCCGGGCAGAGGTCCGTCCTCAAGCAGCCATCAAAAAGGGTAAGAAACTACATCAGAAATTAATTTAAAGCATTTGGCATATGGCAAACTAGGGAGAAGCGTAAAAAGATAACCTGAGCCCCTGCAATAGTCCGAATCTGGCATACTACCTATTTTATATGTCATAGTTGAGTAGTCATAAGGCAGCGTCAGAGGCGATCCTGTTCCTTTTTTCGATAGTCAGCATGCTAGGAAAGGTCAATATTTATTGTATAGCCCTTGATAACTCCCAGGACGCTGATTGAGTGCCTGATTGGGAGGTGGCACCTCAATCTCATTTTTTGTCTAGAAGATTTTCTCTGTGCCACTGGTTTATTAACACCGTTGGTATCTGAAAGGAGTGAGAGGTGAAAGTCACTTGGACCGCTGGGCATAACACAGCTGGTGCGCTCCTACCGCTGGTTGTGACAGACAGTATGCTTGGACCGCTGGGTGTGACACAGATGGTACACTTGGCCCCTGGGTGTGATGCAGGGTGTGATACAGGGTGTGATTTGGACTTTAGGGAAACAGATTTGGACCTGGGAAACTAGGTGTAACTGATGTATGGACAAGAGAGGCCTGTAGTTCCCAAGTTATCCCTTTTTCCGCATCTATTAGTAATACCTTGGTCCTGGAGCCGCTACTGGCAGACTTGGTACCATGTATCGTGCAGAGCTTATCCTGTTTACAGGATAGCACACCCTAGGAGCGGGCTAAGAAATGTTCGACAAAGCAATCAGTTTTTGCTGTCAACCTTTGTTGAGTTGGTGTAATGTACATGTGATGTTATAGTGCTGTTATTTACTGCAAACTGTATTTTGTTCAAGAGTTGATCAGAGACTGTCCTAAATATTGCATTTTCTCGGCTGGCTCATTACTGCATTTGAGGGTACTGTTATTTCTTGCAAACTGTATTTGGCACAAAAAGTTGATATAGTTCAGATACTGCTTTTATCTTGCATTTTTTTACCTATGTTGCAACCCTTCATATGCATTGTTATCTGTGTTTGTTGAAATGTTCAAGTCAAATTGTTTGATGCATCTGTGAATAGTGCAGAGCTCATAGTACGTAAAATTGTAAGAGTGCACGACAAAACCACTAAAATTATCATGGATTCGCCATTAAAACACATGGAAACCCGGTTTCACACAGGTAAAGAAATGTAATATGTTTCACATGCACACACGAAGGCACACATTGCCATGGCCTAAGGAGGGCACATTTGACACTAACGTAATGGAACAAAGTAAAACACATAAAAACTAAATAATCAGGTCAAAAGAGACAAGAGAGGCATTACTAGAACTTTGGGCCATCTTTGAAAAGGACCAGAGCAACAGCCCTACAATGAAAAATAGCAAGTAAGGCATCAATGCCTCCTCCATCATATGCAGGTGCTCACGCCAGCTTCCTCCACATTAGGATATTCTAATCCACCAATAGTAGGAGCTGATGCCGCCCCCCCCCCAACCGAAAGATTGACAGTTAAGCTCAAGCACAAGGAACGAAAAGGCAAGCGAGCCCAGACGCTTCTAGCGCAGCCAAGTTCCCTTGGAAAGGTCAACAAAGAAAAAAACTAGACTCCCCAACCCTCTATGTACCATGCCCAACACATAGGACCTCAATCTCAAACCAAACGCACACTCCCTCTGGTTCAGGCGAACATACACCAGTGACAGGGAGGTTTGTGGCAGTTTCATATAGAAATTCAGTGACTAGGGGGTGAGGAAGGAAATTCCACTCCCTCAGGAACTGATGGCAAGGATGGGGCTTCAGGATTTACCCAAGTAGCCGAGGAGACCACAGAGAGCGAGTCTGAAGGTGAAGTCCAGCAAAAAAGAACAGCGAGTAGCTCAGAGAGAAGGAGTCAAACCAGACAGAGCGAGGAAGAAAGGCGTGAGCTAAGGTGAGAGAGAGAAAGAGAATGAGCCCAGGAAGTGCAGCAAGAACACAGGGCAGTGCACTCTTCACAGGAGGGAAGCAAGGGTAGGAACAGGGCACCGCTCTGGGAAGAAATCAGAGGCAGAAATAGATGAGGCTTTTTGCAGGTAACAGAGCCTCACCAATTGGTCGACAAGGAGAGGGGCTGACCAGGGAATAAAAGACCAAGGCAGCCTAGTACGAACTCAACCGAAATGCATGAAAAATAAGATGGTGCCTTTGCGTGCACACGACGTACGCTGCTCCATCTGAGGGCATGATAAAGTTACGTTGACCCCAAGGAAGATAGTAGCAAGAGAGGAAGGCGAGATATTTGCACACCCATTTTGCGACCTGTAAGCAAACTCAACTGAAGAGAGGAACCAATATGACCGGCCCTGGCCTAGGGGAGGAGCATTTGAGCCAGAGGATGTGTCTATAGTGGAGGATTGCATCAGATATGGGAGGAAAATCCCAACTGGAACTTCCCCTACATGCAGCAATGCCTGGCAGGGTGGGGAAAAAAGGCAAGCTAAGGAACGAAGGAAAGAAGGGAAGAAAGAAGCTGGGACAGAATAAAGGCACCACCACAAAAATCACTGAACTGAGAACAGGTGGTCCTGGGTAGAATGGCAACAGCCGCAATGGCTCAGAAGAGATGAAGTATGTAGTTGAAGGACCCAAGGAAGTAGTATGGAATACTCCCAGTGGCGGGATATGGTTGTAATTCCTCCTCAGCTCTCAGAAGTAGATAGGAAACAAGGATCGGTCCTGCATTCGATGGATGGGGGAGACACTCCCTCACATGCCCCATACTATCAGTAACATGTCAATCCAAGGAGGAACCCACCATAACAGTGCTAGTAAACAACATGCCCTACAGCTTCCTGATTGACATGGGGGCAATCAAGTCATGCCTAAAGGATGGGATCGTCCCCCTATCCAAGGACTCCATGGACACGTAGGGGTTTTCAGGTACAATTATGAGGTTACAATTCACAAAACCCCTAGAGTTAGATGTGGGAGGCAGTCGCATAAAGGGACAATTGCTATATCATCCCTCATCCCCAACTAATCTCCTAGGAAGAGACTTCATGGCTAAACTAAACAGGACCATTAATTTCTCTCATGATCGGACGATGACCTGCTCAACCCCTGCGGTCTCACCACCAAGACTCATATCTTTAAACCGCCCCCACCACACAGACGGGCTGATGAGGTAGTAACCCACCTACCTGATAGCCTTCATTTATGCAGTCCTCACAATTGCTGCCAACACATTGTAATTGTTGGGACAGAAGATGCAGCTGCCCAACGAATTTGTATTCTGTTGGGAGGAACCCCATGATAGGGAGCCCCAAGAGGAAGTACAGTTTAGCTTGGAGTCCATTGAAATACGACCCGACTATGGGGTTTTGCTGGCCACCGAACAAGCGAGCGGGTTGTGGGCATGCATCATCTTTGTTACACCCGGCCTCAGCGTAAGGGAGGTAACAGATGCTGTTCGGGGTGTCGTGTAGTTCCTACAAATCTATATAGTATCTGCGCATTTTAGACAACATAAACTAAGGAATTGGTGTCCAGGCTGATTCCAGAAGCCCCCAGAGGATATGTTAGTCTGTAGACCAGCTAGCTCACAGTGCCACTATGAGCCCCTCTTAACAAGGAGCGAATAGTTTCTGGTAACTATCGAACATGCCAACCCTGACCCCTCAGGAATCGTGGAAACAGTACAGTACTTTTCGCTCAGTCACTCGTGCTCACTTTGTCTCGGAGAGATAAACAGAATAAATTATGGGGATGTTTTCAATAAGTATTTATTGAACCAGCGTCATTCTACTATAAAATACATGTTCTGCAACAACCATGAGACAGAAACAGATATATACGGTTATAAGCACCAGCAGAGTAAAGTAAAGGTAGAATTCTACCATAGTGCTAAAACATTGAAGCTATGCAGGCATATGGATACATGACAGTAATAATGCGTACTCCTACGATGCAAACCTTAACTAGATGTACCTAAGTGTACCTAGCATGTATGTAGGTGTAGAGCCAAGAGTCCCCTTAGGATAAACCCAACCCCATTACCTGATGTGAGAAAATGAAGGGTCCCGTTTTGGTTTCGAGATGGACACTCCGCGAGGGATGTCAGACCTCAGCGTGCTGCAGTGTCTGCATTGAGGAACCTCACCGTCTTGCAGCAGCGTGTCAGCGTGGAAGACTTTCTCCTCTGGTTTGCCAGTGAAGATGTAGTGCTTATATACCCGAAAAGTACCCTCAGGGGTTCTACCTAGAAGGGTACTATGGGCATGTCAGGCAAGGATGACTATAGAGGTGACGCTTTTACAGAGTTATTATGCAGAAGATGGTAATCCTGCTGTGATACTGAGAATCCTCATGCATAATACACGAGGCTAGTTTTCGGAGACCACCACACAACAGTCATGTAGCACCTAACTAGGTAAAAGGTCAGCGTCAGACTAGTTATGTAGAACAATGATAGGACAGATGTAGGTAAAGGTTTGTGTAACTACCTAGGCCTATATTGGGGAACATTAGGGTTCATAACTGGGGAGTGCCCAGGGGCTTCAGAAATTATTTTCACGGATTTGATTAAAGTCAGGGTACATCTGCCAAATAGGGTCCATAGAGGTACTGACACGGCAAGAGCAAGACTTGTCAGCAGTGCAGCTACAATCGAGGATGGAGGGGCCGTATGACAGTGGTCTCATTAATAACACCGAGCCCGTGAAGAGAACGTTGTGAGAAGGGGCCACCCTACCCAGAGTGCACCAATACCCACTCTCTAGAGAAGCGGACAAGGGTTTAGTACTCACAATTCAGACACTGATTGATCAGGGAGTGCTCCACATGGGAGTATTTCCCTGTAATACGCCGATCTTCCCTGTCAAAAAGAATAAGGGGGAGGACTCTGAGCCTGGTGTAGGATCTGCACCCCCTCCATGACAGGTTTCTGTGATAGACATCAAAAATGCATTGTTAGGCATCCTGCTGCACCCCGGCAGTCAGTACCCGACCACATTTACATTTCAAGGGGTTCAGCGGTTATTCCTGAGGTTACCACAAGGGTATTTTGAGTCCCCAAGTATCTTCAATCGAATACTGAGGAGGGATCTCGCTAACTTCCAGTCCAGTAGCACCCTGATGCAATACGAGGATTACATTTTGATATGTCTGAAGAGATATGTTGTCAGGACACGACAGCTTTACTCATTGTGCTTGCCGAGAGGGGCTACAATGTAGCGAAGGGGAAGATGCAATACGTGCAGCAGTAGGTTAACTATCTGGGCCAACTGAACTCAGCGATCGGTTGACGGGTCACCCCAGAGCGTGCAAACTCCATTAGGGTATGCCACCACTGCAAACAAAATGAACACAAAAGTTTTTAGAGTTTTGTAATCATGTCCGGCAGTGGGTCTTTGACTACATGATTAACGCCCCACCTACTCGAGGCCATGATAAAGGTGAAAACTGGAAACGAGAAACATGGACGCCCGAAATGCACAATACCTTCAGTACACTTAAAACGGAGATAACGCGCTCCACTGTGCTAGGTGCACCTGACTATATAAAGGATGTTTTCTTTATAGCCACAGCGGCCGGACGAGTCATGTCAGCATTCTTTTTTTATTTTTATTTTCTTTATTAAGTTTCATACAAGTTACAATAGTTCCATTGATAGCAGTAGCATCATGAATTGACAGTTATTGACCAGCGGTAAAAGAAAGCAAGTCACTAGTTCTACATGTAATATACATTTAGTGCACATTGGACACAGTAAGATTTGGTCTTGATTGACCATCCATCCGACCTGTTAAAATAGCACAACAGTCTCGAATTTGGACAAGTGGCATAGACTTTTCTCAACAGATCACAGTTGTTGCAATGGCAGTTAATATTAATAGCATACCCATTTAGCCCACACCCGCCGGGACCAATCCCTGTTCTAGCTGTGAAGCAGATTGTGAATGTTGCGCCGCGGTATATGCCTTCAAAGGGCCCCAGATGTCTTTTGGGCGAGACGACCTGGGCAGCGTGCCGGCATACAAATCGCTATTTATGTTACAGTATGCTAAGCTATGTAACCAGCCTTTTAATGTCGGAGCGGGTTTACATCCCCATTTAATTGCTATTTCTCTTTTAGCCAATAGCAATCCGATGGCAATAAATTTTCGAACCCCCTTTGGAAAGTTAACACAATAACCCAACAGGGCGGTCTCCAGGGTGGGAGCGATTTCCAACTCTACCATCTCCCCTAGTGCTTGGAAAACTGCGGCCCAGAAGGTCTTGATTTTACCACAATTCCTAGAGAGGTGGGTGAAGTCCACGTGCTGAGCTCCGCATTTCGGGCAACAGTGGCGTCTGTCAGGATCTATCCTATGTGTAGCCTCGGGGGTAATGTAAGCTCTCCGCAGAAATTTAAAATGGATCAGTTTAGGACGGCTGTTCAGGGAGATCTCCCCAGTCTGACCACAGCACACCTCCCATTGGTCATCCAAGATGGGATGCCCCAAATCGGCCTCCCAGGAAGCTCGTATCTTAGAGTCCTCAATTGGAATGATGTCCACGCATGCGCTGTACAGCCTGGAAGTCATGTGCTCTCCCCCAGTGCTCTCAACTATTGTGGTGAGTGGGGCAAATTGTGCTGGTTCTAATGGATATCCCGGTGCAATCGCCCTCAACGCTGAACGTACTCTGTTTAAAATAAATTTGTCCATAAAAGATGCCTTGCTAAACCTATCCTCTTCTGAGATCGAAAAGACCTGTCGTCCCCAGTGTATGCGTCCCCTATTTTATTCATGTCGTATTTGGAAAGGGTTCGCTGTACTATCTGTTCGCCCGTAATTGGAATTCAGCGCTTGTTGATGATCGGTAAACTAGAAGAATATAACATTGAGGAACCCATAACTCTAATCAGCTTCTGCCAGGCCCAGCTAGTGGTCGAGACAGTTTGTATGTCCTTCGGGTCACGGGGAATACCGGTAGGCAGCACAGTGTTGAGAGTGCCAGGCAGGACCAAGTCCGCCTCTGGGCTAAGATACGGGATCCTGGCGTCCGGATGGAACCAGGAGTGTGCATAGCTGCATTGTGCCACCAAATAGTATAGTTGAAGATTAGGAACCCCAAAACCCCCTCTGGCGTAGGGAAGAGCCATAATTTCCCAACGAACTCTAGGCCTCTTGCCCCCCCATGTCAGTCTAATGAGATGAGTGCGTAGTGTCCTGAAAAAAAGGTTTGTGAGTGGGATGGGAATATTGTTAAACAAATACACCCGGCCAGGCCTGCGATCGAAAGAGGGAGGCGCAGCCAACGTTCCACTTGTAATTCCAGCTTGTGTACAGCCTGGCCATAGTTCAGTTGGACTATTTGGGCGGTGTCTAAGTGGATATGAATCCCTAGGTACTTAACAGAATCCGTGCACCAGTCAAGTGGAAATTCGCAGTCCCATCTCTTGGTGCTAGTGGTAAGGGGAAATATCACCGACTTGTGCCGGTTAATCCCTAGTCCCGAGAAATGACCGAATCGAATGATCTCCCTGATCAGGGCTTCCATGTTAGCCTGTGGTTCCCGGACATAGAGTATTATGTTGTCCGCGTATAAAGAAACCAGAAGGGGTCCTGTGTTAAACTGGAGCCCTCTATGCAGGTGGCTTTCCTGAAACTGCCTGACAAGGGGGTCCATTGCCAGAATAAATAATAAAGGCGATAAGGGACAGCCTTGCCTGGTGCCACGTGATAAAGTAACTGACCTGGACAGCGTGCCGTTTAAGCGTAGCCTAGCAGTCGGACCGCTGTATAAGAGCCGTGAGGTCGATAAACCCCCTGGGCATGCCCATCCTGCGCATAATTGTTAGGAAAAAGGACCATTCCAGAGAATCAAATGCCTTTTCCGTATCCAGTAGTACTGCTGCGGGCGGGACCTCCGGACTAATTCTGTGTAAAACAGAGAACAATGTTCGCAAATTTAAGGAGGTGGATCTGTGGGGTACGAATCCCGACTGGACAGGGGAAATTATTCTATCCAATAATAGTGCGAGTCTCAAGGCTATCATTTTTGCTAAGATCTTATAATCCAGGTTTAATAAGGATAGCGGTCTGTAAGATCCGCACTGCGACGGGTCCTTCCCAGGCTTGGGTAGTGGTACTATAACTGCCTCTCTGAGGGAGGGGGGTAGTTCTTTACGTTCTAATGCCTCGCTGTAAACCTCAAGCAGTCGGGGAGCGAACAGATCTTTATATGTTTTATAAAAATCGCCAGTGAAGCCATCTAGGCCAGGCGCAGTGGAACGATTTAGTGCTTCAATCGCGCTGATGATCTCCTCTGAAGAAAAGGGCTCAGCGAGGAAGTCTTGCATACATTTTTCCATGTATACTAAAGCAATTTCCGCAAAGTAGTCTTCCAGTTCTGCAGAATTATGCGTAATTTTGGACGTATACAGTTTGTCATAGTATGCTAGGAATTCCGTGCGGATCTCCACTGTGTCAGTGAGAAGCTGTCCTGACGCAGACCTGAGTTCTGTGATGTAAGAATACCCGTAGGGGGGCCTCAGCAGACGTTCCAAGGTACGACCCGGCCTCTCGCCCTCACCATAGCGGCGGGCAGTGGCGTATTTACTCAGGAAATGGGTTTCCCTGCCGGCAGCTTCCCTGAATTCCGTGAGCAGGGTCGGGCGTCGCTTAGAGCAATTAGTGGTTGGGGATTGAAGCAATTCGCGGTCTAGCTCTTCCAACTGTTGTTCAAGTTGAGCTAAAGTCTTTCTGAGATCCTTCAACACTCCGGCGTGTTTGTTAATGCTAACTCCTCTGATGTAGGCCTTAAAGGCCTCCCAGAGCACCGCCCATGTGTCTATTGACCCAGTATTGATTTCAAAGTATTCCTCTATCGCTTCTCTAATCTCTTTGTGGAACAAGTCGTCATTTAGGGCACGTTCTGGGAATCGCCACTGGCGCTCATGTCCTTCGGGTCTGGGGATACTAAATTTAATTATCACTGGGGAGTGATCCGAATATGTTCTAGGGAGTGTTGTAGTGGATTTGTACCATGCCTGCAAACTTGGGGAGCTCAGCCAGTAGTCTTGCCTGGTCCAGGTGTCGTATTGAGCTGAGTAGTGAGTGTAAGATGCGGCTGTTGGGTTGGGTTGCGTCGTATCCAAACATCTGAAAGATTCAGTGCTTCACACATTTCTATCAGTGCCCTACGGGAGTGAGGTTTGGTGTCAACAGATGTGGAGGAGCAATCTAGGGTGAGATTAAAAAGCAAATTGAAATCCCCACCCATTATTTTGCAGTCGGTACCCATGCGCAATACTAGCAAATGTAAATCGTTGAAGAATTCAGGACAGTCCGTATTAGGGCTGTACAAGCAAACCATCGTTACCACATGACCCATCAGCTTTCCTATCACTATAGTGTATCAGCCTTCTTTGTCACAGTGAGATTTGTGTAAGTGAAAGGGAATTCTTTTGTGAATCAGGATCGCTGTGCCCCTAGCGTATGTACTGTAGTTTGAAAAGTAACGGTGTGGACCCCAACTAGTTGCGAAGTGTGTAACGTCTGTTTTAGGCAGGTGGGTTTCCTGTAAAAAGGCCACATCTATTTGGTGTCTTTGTAAATAGTGTAGTACATGCTTCCCTTTCCTAGTATTATTGAGGCCCCTAACGTTCCAAGTTATCGCGGACAGGTTGGAGTGGTCAGGAAGATTAATTAACGTAGAAAGGTAAACCGCCGAGCTGTGAGTACAGTATGAGAAGTGAGGTGAAATGCCTCTGGCTGCTATGGAACGTGATGCTAATCCAGTTGTAAGAAACAAAACTGTTGAACATCCCCTCCTCCACCCCCCCACCCAGCCTCGCATCCCAGTACGCAAGGAACCAACCCAAACAAATTATAACCAGATGTATCCTGTAAACATCCAAGTTGTGAATGCAAAAGTGCAAAAAGATACATTAAGATCAAAAAGGTCAACATTGTGCTATAACACACATGGGTAGGCAACGCCCCGCCCCGGCAGAGTCCAGCTATGTATACCTTAAGCTATAGTATAATACTATTCTGTCTCAACATTTATAAGGCAGCAAGGAATATGCATATCAACACTACTAAACATATTAGGAGGGCTACTCGTTAGAGAAGAGTTCAACACATGCGGCAGAGCCGCTATGGGGAGGTGATGAGCTAGTCCCAGCATCTTTCTGCTGACTGCCAGTGTTTTTGTAGGATCTGCAGAATTCCTGCACGGCTGTAGGGGATTCAAAGATGCGGGATCGTCCGTTTATGTCTACTCGCAAGCGAGCCGGGTATAACATGTCATATCGGAGGCCTAAATTGCGAACAGTAGATTTTACGCCGTTATATTTGCGACGTGCCTCCTGGACCATCACTGTGAAGTCTGTGTATAAGGCCACTGTCGAGCCTTGCCAGGCGAGTTCGCCTCGTTCTCTGGCTAGGCGAAGTGCAGTGTCTCTGTCTCGAAAGTTCATTATTCGTGCAATAATGGGTCTCGAGGGACAGCCAGGATTTGGACGCGGGCCTAAGGAGCGATGGGCGCGCTCTACAACGAAGCCCGGTGTGAAAGATTCTTTCCCAAAAATGTCTGTTCGTAATGCTTCGACAAACAGATCTATCTGGCCAGTGTTGGTCGATTCTGGAACCCCAAGAATGCAGAGGTTATTGCACCTATTGCGCACTTCTAAATCTTCGTTCTTAATAGCTACGTCCTTCAGAATTTTCTCCATGCGTTCCAAACGTTTCGTAGTCTGGGCAGCTCCATCTTCGAGATCAGAAACCCGGCCTTCTACAGTATCTAATCTCCGACCATGTATATCAAGTTTGGCCCCCAGCGTGTCAAGGCGCTTCTCCAGTGAGTTGAACCTGCCATCTAATGCCCTGAATCCTGCTCTCATCTCCATCAATAGGGAGGATTGGATTGCTGAAGAATCTACTGTGGTAGGTGTGTCCTGGCCGCCCTCTGCCATGCTTGCGCCCGTTTCCAGTGCTTTCTCTGCTGGTTTACTAAATGATAATACCCTTTGTTTAGGGTCTTTCCGACCCATGCCGTCGTGCATACGCGAATCGGAGTGTGGTCCCAAGGAGTAGTAATGATGATGATCAGGGCTGCGGGGAGAAGTCTCTCTCAGCTGAAAAAAAAAATGAGCTGTGCTCAATCAAGAGCTAAGGTGAGGCGCAGAGCAGGGTGCACTTTGGTAGTGACAAAAGTTAGCAGGATTGTTGAGCCGGGTACCAAGAGAGTGGTTCCAGTAGCCAACCACTCATCCAGAGCCTTATTTGGTCAGCAGAAACATGAACCGGTGAGGGCAGAGCTTGGGTTCCAATCGGCGGGTTTGTGGACCCAGCGGCCGTGGTGCTATGGTGGATAAGTAACCCTCTGCCGTGGTTAACAATAGTTGCCAGCCCACTAGCCCCAATAAGTGGTATACGGGGATCTGGATGGCCCGTGGGGATTCCCAAGGCCGGAGAGGGAGGGTGCAGGAAGGCAGAAACCAATGCCGCTGGGGCCCCTGTTGGATATCCTATAAGGGAGCCACATCCCCCTCGCAGCGGGCCCACGTGCGGCTGCTTCCCAGGTTCTCCCGAGGTCCCTGTCACCTCAGGGAGCGTCGTTTTCCCACGCGCACCCTAGCAAGATGGTGAAGGAAAGGGCGCGCAGTGACGGCAACCGCAAGCCAGCAAAGAGAGGGGAAAGGCTCACCTAGCATCTCAGTAGGCTTTGAGAAGGGCCGAAAGCGGTCGGTGGGGCCTTTCCAGCGTTGATGAGCCGAGGGGCTGAGCGGAAAGGAAGGTGTAGTAGGAGCCCCCGCCGGGTGGGTCGCAGGGAGCCACGTCCCCAACAAGGCGGCACCGCGAGCACAGCTGGGCGGCTGCCTCCCAGGCTCTCCCAAGGTCCCTGTCACCTCGGGGCCTCCGGGAGCATCGTGATCGATCCGCGCGCGCCCCGGAGCGATCGAAATAAAGGGGGCACGCAGTGATGGCAGTCGCGGGGTCCGCCGAGCGGGGGGAAAGGCTCGACGTTAGCAGCTCTCACCCTTTACGGTCTGCACGCAGGAGCCCCCCTGCTACCCTCGGTTCTGGCTGGATGTTGAAACTGCGCATGGAAAGGCCCGGGTGCGATTGTAGGCCGCGTCTCGTCTCCACCATTAGCTCCGCCCCGTGCAGGTTTCTCAGTCTGATTTCGGGGGTTTTCAGTGGGGTTCAGGAGCTATCAATGAAACTGGGGACCCCTCATGTTGGCAGGAGTCGATGGATCTCCCTTAAGCTGCATGCATCGCAGGAAATCCGGAGACAGACGAATTTTGCCGGAGCTGCCTGGCGGAGCATCAGAGCAGCGCATCCATCTTGGACTGCAGCTTGGCCACGCCCCCAGTCATGTCAGCATTCTTGACGCAGAAGTATCTCTTAGGGCACAAACCCCTTCCGTACTGCAGCAGGCACTTGGACTCAGGCATGCAGGGTCACTTCCCATGCACGCAAGCTTTGACAGCAGCAGATTTTGCCATCCAAAAAAGCACCTCCATCGTAATGGGGAGACCGCTGACCCTGTATGCAGAACATTCAGTGTTTGGTGTCATACAAGAGTACATTGACAAAGCAACAGGTCTCTGGTTACAAACTGGTGCTCTCCCGACCAGCATTAAAAATAGTTCAGTGCCTCCTGGTAAACCCAGCCACCTTCTTAGCCCATAAAGTTTACGAGTGAAAAGTGATCCATGATTGTCAACTCCTGATGGGGTCAGCTAGGCAGAAGAAGATTCCATCCTAGACAGTGAGGCACTGTTCGTTGACGGGTCACACCTCTCAGAATAGGCAGCAGAGTTGACCGCGTTAATTGAAGCCCTCACACGAAGCAGGGTGAAGACAGTAGCAATTTCCTCAGACTCAGCCTATGTCACCAGCACAGTACAATCCAGTATGCGAAAGTGGAAAAGGCACGGCTTCCTGAAGTCAGACGGTATGCCCGTCATTCACAAAGACCTTCTTGAGTTATTAATCGACACATTGGCCCTGCCTAAATGCGTGGCTGTGGTAAAATGCGCCGCTCATACCAGGGGCTCATACCATATCGCAGGGATACACTAGCTGACCAGATCGCAACGAGGGCAGCTTATGGAGCAGTTGGGGAGATGCAAGGGCTTCCCTTACAGCAGGTATCTGAGGCAAAACCCACTCAGGACAAGCCAAATGAGGAAATGGCAGGGTTATATCCGAGGGAGTTGTAAGAAACGGTGCTGACAAAAAAGAGCTATGGTAAGCCAGGGGCTGCACGCAGACCACACACAACTTCATATACCGACACACCCATGGGAAAACCAGTCATGCCTCAGTGCCTAGTCAACATAGCACTGTTTCAAATGCACCTACCAGCACACACCGCAAAAGAAAACATGACAGCAAAACTTCAGACTGACTGGTCCATCTCCAACATTACAGAGATTGTAATAATATACCTAAATGGATGTCCTGTTTGCCAATTGTATTCACCCAAACCCACACTCACGGTCATATCGTCAATCCCTAGACCAACCGGACCCTTTAAGGCATTACACATAGACTTTATTGACACGATTGATCGATGTGCTAATTACAGATGTCTGCCCGTACTCTAGGTGGATCTAAGCCGGCCCTTGCGTGCACTATGATGCCAAGGCAACGTTCCTGGTTAGGGAAGTAATATCCCGGTGGGGGTCCCCAAAGTTATCTGATCAGACAATGGGAAACATTTCGTCAACACCATGTTCAACAACATCTATACCCTGCTAGGAGCAACACAAATTAGCATCATACCACCCCCAAAGCAACGGCAATCGAAGAAAGACTCAATGGCCTGTTAAAAAACAAAATGAGTAAAATTTACACCAGCCTTAAAATGAAGTGGCTCCCCTGTCTGCCCCTAGCCTTATTTGCACTAACAAATACACCTACCAGAGATCACTATCTCACACCACACCCCAACTGGTAGAGTGATGGGGACGCCCATCCCAAAAACTAGGACCAAGTTAAGTTCTGAGGCTAGATCCCAGGCACTGGAAAACAATTTGCTGTCTTTCAGAACTAACCAAAACTGCTAGGTTCTTATCCAAACAGGTCAACCACAGAACCTCCAAGGCGCCACCCCAAAACTACCAAATCAATCACCCTGGAAAAGAAGTGAACATTTGGAACTTTATTTGGAAGTGGAAACCAGCCAAGTTCGAGGGGCCTTACTCGGTGATCTTTACAACAGCAACAGCCCTCAAGGTGGAGTACAAAAGTGCATGGGTCCACCTCTCTGACGTTTGGTTGAAACGTTCCATGACGAATCCCCAATAAACTAACACTACAAACTTTGTTTCAACTGATAAAGAAAACCACAGCCTCCGTAGGACCACAGATGCCTCCTTGGGAACCCATACTGAGATCTGCAATGTCAAATGAGAAGTTATGTACAATTGCCTTGTTATGTATCGTCTGTCTAGTATGGGTGCTACCACACTTATTCACTGCTGAGGAACTTCAGAGTAAAAAGAAGTCCATTCAAAAGTTACTACAGCACTTGCATAGGGATCTCTCCCAAGTTACCTTCAATTACACTAGGCCGAACATCAGCATCCTACATGCACTGCACAGCACCCTTTTGCACAACACATTGTACCAGCATATGACTGCAGTGGGCTACTAAACATCAGCCAGGTCATGTTACATCTGTTCATTGATTTTGCATGCAGTAGAGACAGACTTTGCTTATCCCAAGAGGTAGCCCCCGAAAAAAGCAAAATGCCTTCTTCACATATATCTATGCAGAATAAGGGCCAAGATCCAACACAACAGGTAGAACCCCACAGGTAGTAAATTTGACCCAATATGAAACCAACCCAACTGCTTTAGACCTCTTCACTGAACCTAATGACATCCTGACTGAGCTGGACAGAATGCGTAGAAAGGTCACCATAGGGGAGAATACTGTTTGGCCCAGAGTCTTCCCAGAGAAGAGATTTCTGGAGGTAGCAAAACCCCCAACTCAATTTACAACACATCTGCTCCTGCATTCTTTTGTGGACCAAGGGGGGCCATTAGCGTATTTGGGGCAGTCTTCTTTAACAACAAGTGGTATATTGACATTGAGTTCCTGTGTAGGGCCATCCAGCTCAAGGATAAAAAGGGGAATAAGTCACATGGGAGAGGGTTGAATGAGAGCATGGCCATCCCATGTCAGGAAATCTGGGACACCGAGGTGGGTGGATACCCTTGACTAGAAGGGAAGTGGCAACCCCCATTTGTACGGAAACTTAACACTGTATTCCTTATGTTTCAGAGGGAAAGGAACACTTCAACTGGGCAGGAATGCTAACTGCAGAGCGATTGTGCACATCTCATATGCAATGGGGGGCCTCAGCGCTGATGGATTACTACAGGCAGTGCTGCAAGTTTGCCTATACTCAGCTCGTACCCGAATGGCGCGGACTGTTTCCTGGTAACCAGAGAAGAACTGTTCGATTTGTACCAGCACCTGTTAAGAAGGAAGACAACTTTGCTGCTTCAAGCTTGTGAAAAGAGAGCTGAGGAATATTTTGGCTGTTCACAGACACACAGGTTTCAGCAGGAGGGTCGATACCCTTCTTTACCCTAAAGACAAAAGCTAATGACCGCTGGCTGCAAATAACCTGGTGGGAGATGCTCAAAATGATGAACAGCAATGAGCTCAGCCTTAATTTGATCAAGCAAGAACTGAGAGCAATCCGCCTCATAGTGATGTAGCACCGATGTGTTAGACTTAATGTGAGTGATGGAGGGAGGGGTGTGTGCCAAGATTGATGGGTCCTGCTGCACGTTCATCCCAGGGAATGATATGGACAACAAAACATTGACTCTTGCCTTCCAAACACTGCCCCATTTACAAAGAGACATGCATGAGAAGGGAAGTGCCCTTGAGCAGGAGTGGTTTTTGAATTGGTTCTCCTGGCTCCCCCTGGTGGATCTCTAGTTTGTGCACATAGCTGCTGCCAGTTTTCATTGTGTTCTTGTTTGTATGCGGGTAAGTACAATTGGGGATTACCTGCTGTAAAACGCAGTCCTCAAACTGAGAAGGCAGTGGTTGTCGAAAGTGAGCATAAAGAACAGTCCCCCAATAAAATAACTGTCAAAAAGGATGGATTAGATAGAGTAATTGAAACATCAACTGAGGGGGGAATGTTAATATCGAAAAACTGGACGCTAATATGAAAAATGATACATTCATGAGAACGAAATTCTATCTTTATTAACTAATTCACCCGTTGTGAACTCCACATGAACCCCGACTCACAAATACATAGTCAGGCTAGCACTGAGGCCTACGACCAAGGCTATTCATTGATAGGTCACAGGTGGGATGGCACGTAGCCGATCGATAAACACATGAACAGGAAATCATCTATCGATCCCACAGATAGGCGCAGCGACACTACAATGGTCAAGGGAGATTGGCCCCAATAAAGCACACCCGGCCAGAGGTGATACGTGCGCTCCTAAAACACCTTAAAGTCAAATGCCACAAGAACATATAGCTAATCAGGACACAGTACACTTAGTGATCACACGCTCCCCATGCTGGACATCCGGACACGTCACCCACTGGCTACATTGTGCCCACGAAAGGTCGAGGCTCACCTGTAGTTTCCACAAGACAATTTAGGACTCCAAAGGCAGCACCTTACAGTCCTCATACAAGGATCACCTGAAACCTTTATTTCCTACAATGAACTGTATAAAAAGAGGCCACAGACCGATTGTTAAATTAAACATAGCGGCCAGGAAAACAGTAGCAGGCACAGGGTCCGAGGACGGTCACAATTTACAAACTGTTCCTATTTTGCCAAACGCCTCATCTCTTGTTTTTTTAAAAGTATTTCATGTTCAAGTAACAGGTACACTCCTACAAGCCTTCATCTTGTGCCGATTATGCCCAAGAGGAGTACAAAACAAGTGTGCCATCCAATGGGCTAGTCTGTCAATGGCTTTGTTGCTTGATGGATAATCCGAAAAATCTTAACGCTGTGCAATCTTCAACCACTGACAAACCTACTAAACAAAGAGGACATGCCTCTTTAGAAATCACAAAAATCCCCCATACATCAGCTAAAATATTACCATACACATTTGAAAATCTGCAACATTACCACAGAATTAGCGAGTAGCATCAAAGTAATTGATTTCACACCAGTCTCCCCATCCATGAGAATACTCCAGGAACACGTTGCTCCTTTAATTAATACTCCTGATGCCTTCTGGCACCAACTTGGTGGCGTAGAGATGGCATTCAACTTCACAAGTTACCTACAGATGCTGTGACACCTTGCAGTGAAATAAACAAAAAAACCTAACATACATATCTTGTGTGTATGGGTGAACCATGCTTCATTATTCTTGTATGTGAGCTAAATACCACGGTGCAATTTTTCACTTTACCCAAGGAACAAGACATTCCTGTGTCTAGTTTCAGAGTTGTAAAGTTCCTTCCAAATAAGGATAAAGACTACATTATGGATGGCAGTTTAATGGTATCTTGTAGGCGTTTAATCTACAATAGGCTTAAGCATTAGTGGTCACACCTGCGGGCAATAATATCTAACTACCCACCCCATAGTTATTGGTTTGATGGGCAGGCGAGAAACCATATGAAAGAAGTGTAATTATTAACAGTCATTTCCTTGCAGGTGATGGCAATAAGCCTATTAGCACAACCCCCTACTACATACAGCGGACATAGGGATACTGCAGGAGCAGCCTCTCATCTGAGTAGGCTACATCCTTCCGCGGCGCTTCCTCTGCCTCTTCTCATTGAACTGTCCATACACAGATGCAAGTCTGGGCTCCTCTCTTGCTTTTGGTAAAGGAAAGGCCAATCGGCCAAAGAAAAGTTTAAAAAGACCCCTTGTAGTTTTTTCTTTTTTAGGTCTTGCCTAAGCAGCGCTTGCGCTGCCTCTGCAAGACATTTTGTAGTCTTGATATGGGCTTTAAGCCCCACCCATTTTTAAGGACTTCCCCTGTTACTTGTGTTGTTACTCAGTTTGTGGCACTATTTGTTTCTTTAAGCTAGACCACTGGAGAACAGTGCTCGTGGTTTACAAAGCTCCGTTGTAAACAGGGCTGTAATTCTTGCTCTTATCTTGCCCCGTTTGCTGTGCATGTAAAGACCGGGCCTGTTTTCTTTTGATCAGCAACATTAGTTCACCTGGTCCTGTAACTGTGCTGGTTCAACCATTGCTTAATTGTGTTTGTTACAGTTTACATTTAGTTAATGCTATCAGCATATTTTTTAATGGAGCCTACGCCGAGGCTTGAACCGTTACCCCGAGGACCGAGGTCAGCAGCTGTGTTTATTATACCACATTCCCTCCCGCCCCTGCAATAGAGACACGGAAAGACTTGCTGTGTGCCTTGACGTCTCACTGTTCATTTCATCCTTGTTTAAGAAGGAGGTCTTGGGGGGCAGCCGAACATAGAGAGGTCTGCCCCCCGGGGTTGTTTGGGGAATGGAAGCGGCGCAGGCACCTGCTCCGCCCCCATTGGGCTGGTTGGGCTATTTTATGGCCCAAAGGCGATTTATCCCCCCATTTTGTTCGACCAACCACCATTTTGTGGTATTCACGGTGGCTGGTCATAGGCATCCCGGAACCTTTTTTTCCTGGGGATGGTGAGGGGTTTCCTTCCCTGTTAGGCTCGGCACACACACGTTGTTTGTGCCTGGGGTCATTCCTTCATTGCCGGCCGGGTGGTCCTGGAATTGCCTTGGGGGACGATAGGGCGGGAGACTGACGTATGTGAGGAGAGTCCCAGCAGGGGTCGCGGCAGTGGCCAGCATGGACTCGCACTCTCTAGACCCCTGTAATGGGTACGTTGGCCACAGGTGAGGATCAGGCCGCTCTCGTCTTCGGTGAGCGAAACCGACTGCACAGGGGCGGTGTCATTAAGGATAATGCCATCCGGTTAGCTGATGTCACATCTTCTCCCGATGGGACGGGAAATAGATTAATCTGCCAGTCTGTTGCGTTGAGGCTGATAAATTGAGCCCTTTGTTGTTATGATTACACTGCAAGTTCTTTAGCTAACGAAGGCAGGTCAGGGGAGAATTGCTGCGTGAAGTTTGGCTCGCCTTCCATGCAGGCGATTGCCCGGCACGTGCGTAGGTGTCCCCCTTCGTGTAGGGTGCGCTGCAGTTCAGTTGCTGGCAGATTTATCTCGCGGTGAGCCGGGAGGAGCTTTTCCGCTAATAACTAACAGGGGCAATGTTGCGAACAAATGTGCACTGTGCATGAACTTGCCACTGCGTATTAAAAGCGCCTATAATAATTGACATTAGGGAAGAAATAAAAGGAAATAGGGTTTTTCTGGGCTAAAGCGGCGCTTGCGGTGCGACGGGCACTTGGGGTCCCCCCCTTAGGTATGCAATAATTTAGGAATGCTTATTATCAGCGGGCCGCTCTCTACTTCGGAGAGCGAGACCGATGGGGCAGCTTGATCTGGGAAGGCACAAGGAATAAGATTTAGGCGGGAAATTAGGGTGAGCGCGTAAAGGGTTCAGGTATTTGGAGAGGGGGACACGTTCATCGGAATGGGAGGGGGGGTAAGGGTCAGGCAGGAAATAGGCAGTGACCAGCACACTGGGCCATATGTTTGCAGCGGGACCACCTCGGCAGCGTTCCAGACACGGGAGAGCACCAAGCGGCTCCATGATCCCGTGGGGAAGAGAAGGTCGGGCACAGCGCGGCCGGGCTGGAGCGACAGGGGACCCCAAGATCACCGACCCACGAAGGCCCCAGGCAGTTTCGGCAGTGCAACAAGCCAAAGAGGACAATGCTGCCCCTGGCAGAAATCGACCTCAAGAGCACCGCCCCACGAAGGCCCCGGGCGGCTTCGGCAGTGCAACAAGCCAAGGGGGACAGTGCTGTCCCTGGCGGAAATCGAATCGGAACACAGCTGTTGGACTATGGTTCGGTAGGGAGGATATGGTACGGTTCCCCGATGTAAGCATGAGGGTATACGGAGACGAGTGAAGCTAGGGGAGGGAACTATGGCGCAGATGGTAAGTCAGAGCCCTTTGGGAGCACAGGTGCTCAAAGGTCAAAGGGTTTTGGTTTCCGGTCAATGCTGTAAAGGTGTATTGAGGACGTGATTTTAAGCCAGAGGGGGGGCGGAAAGGGCTGCCACACATGAGGGACACAGGGGAGGTCAGGACACTGATGACGAGGGAATTGTTCAGATGAAGAGGATCAGCAGGAGTGACTAGGGGGGGCGGGCACGAGGTGTGTAGGGGGGTCTCACCATTTGTTCATGACATTTTCGAGGTCAATACGTCAGGCAATCAGCGACAGGCAGGACAGCCGTGGAGGTTTCGACGGGAGAAGAACGAAGGGGGACAGACGGCGGGCTCCAGACTGGACATCGATTCTAGCACAAGGTAAAAGTGCAGCGGCATATGCTAGGTGGGCGGCCGTAAACTAGGAAGGAGTCTCGGCGCTAAAGTTCGAGATGGGGGCTAAGGTACGCAGAAAGGAGAAGGGGGGGTCTAGGCCAAGGAAAGGCACTTCGGGAAGGGTTCGAAGCTGGGGGTACACTTCGTAGGCTGGCATTTGAAGGGAAAAGTAGGAGGGGGTTAAAGGCGATACCGTTGGGGCATGCGGGAGCCTTAATACTGGAAAGAGCACCAGGGTTTTCTGTGGGTAGGCGTGGAGGCGTAAGGGCCCCGGTAAAGCCAATACCGTTGGGGCATGCGGGAGCCTTAATACTGGAAAGTGCACCAGGGTTTTCTGTGGGTAGGCGTGCAGGCGTAAGGGCCCAGATAACAACCCCCCCCCCATCAATTCTTAGGGCAGAAGCCACCGGCTTAGTCATTCAGCGGCAACTGCAGCAAGGGTCTGCAGGGACACAGCAACGCAAGCAGGCGTAGGGGCTAGTAGGGGGGGGAAGGGGTGGACTGGGAGCAACAGTTTATACGCCTAGTAATTTCGACATTTACATAAGTTGGAGTGGGGGACGCATAGGAACAAAGATGACGACAGCGACCGTGGTTAAGGGAACTTACTCGCAGAAAGACGGGGGTTTCCCAAAAAAGGAAGGGTCGGCACTGGTTTCCCTTCAAGGGTATCGAGCAGGGGGTGCTCGCTTAACAGCAGACAGCTGGACCCGTGGGGGGGCTGTCTTGCTAGGACATTGAGAGTGATTCGGGGGCTGGTGAGGCCTGTCTAGCATAATAAAAAGGTGACACGGATGGGGATCATGGGTGGTTTAGGTAGATGGGGCACCAGAGCAGACCGCTGGACCCGTTTTGGGGGCTGTCATTCTAGGATATTGAGATTCCTTCTGGGGGCCATTTGTGGCCGGGTTTCCGGTGATAAACCAAACTCGAAGGAGGATTATTGGGTGTCTTGATGTACATTGGGCACCAGAGCAGACAGCTGGACCCAGGCAGGGGCTGTCAAGACAGGGCAGTAAACACCTGGACCTGTGTTGGGTGCTGTCATTCTAGGACATTGAGATTCATCCTGTGGCCATGGAGGCATTGTTACGGTCGTGCAGACAGCTGGACCCAGGTGGGGGCTGTCAAGACAGGGCAGTAAACAGCTGGACGCATGTTGGGGGCTGTCATTCTAGGACACAGATTCATCCTGTGGCCATGGAGGCATAGTTACGGTCGTGATAATGCAAACACGAAGGGGGATAATGGGTGATCTGGTGTACAGGGGGCACCAGAGCAGACACCTGGACCCTGGTCGGGGGCTGTCGATACAGGGCAGCAAACACGTCTAGTTTCCAAGGGCTGCCAGAGGACGCTAAACATGCATGAGGAGAACAGACTTGACCTTTGGGGTGCCATTGGCAACATAGAAGACACGTGGCCCAGAGCGGCACTGGCACCGGTTCCGAGGACGGCCAGAGGATGCTGGGCATGCTAGCAGTGCTCAGAGTTGACCTTTGGGGCACCATAGGCAACAGAGGATACGTTGCCCTGAGCGGAACTGGCACCGTTTGAGGGCGGCCAGAGGAGGCTAGGTATGCTCGAGGAGCTCAGTTTTGACCTTTGGGGTACCGTTGGCAACATGGAAGACAAGTGGCCCGGAGCGGCACGGGCACCCAGGAGCACCAACATTGATACTGTGGCCATGGAGGCACGGTTTACTACAAGCCAGTTATGCGGACTGCCAGAGGAGGCTGGACAGTTCTGGAAGGTCATGGGTGAACCTGGGGTGCCGTTGACGGCATAGAGGACAGCCTGAGCGGCACGACACGGCCATTCCTAGGGATGACATGGAGTCAGTGACCAGGGAGGTCCTGTTTACGGATAGAGATTAGAGCATACAAGCCCGGTTCCGCGGACTGCCAGAGGAGGCTGGACAGTTCTAGGAGCCCAGGGGCGAACTGAGAGTACCTTTGGCAACAAGAAAAGCAGCTGGACCCAGTGCGGTGCTGCCACTCATGGGCATTAGGATTGATTCTGGGGGACAAGGAGGCACATTTAACAGGGATATAAATCTAACAAGCCTGTTCCATAGACAGCCAGGGGGTGCTGGCAAAAAGTTTGGGGCAACGCAGGCCTGCCATATGTGCCCCATGGCAAAAAAGGGAAGACAGTGAGTCCCTCTGAAGTGCGGTCATTCACGGGCATGGAGTTGGATTATGTGGTTCGGAGGCTCGTTGTTACTGTTGAAAGGAAGGCTAACTAGGCGGCGATATGGGACGCAGGGGGGGAAGCGAGTCGCCAGGCTGGTTACACACGATGCCTTTTTTGAGAATGGCGCCGTTTTGGGGATGGTTTACATGTCACAAGAAAGTTGTGGTGGCACATTATTAACATGACAGGGAACATTCGGGATCCAACAGGAGATAACGGGTGTGCAGGGGCGGGAAGTGTTGCGGGGTTGGTGGGAGCATGTCGAATTTTGAGGGCATGTTAACAGCGCGTCATGCGCCGGGGGATGGGCAAGAATATCGCAGGGTCTCAGTGGGGATTCCATAGAGGCACACAGTTACAAAGGCTTAAGGGGAGGTCCTGCTTAGTAGGGAGCAAAGGGACAAAAGGCCAGAGGGAGATTTGAAGATGGGGTACTGTTTAATGGGCAGCTGTTCGAACAGGGACAGTCTCTAGTACATCGTGCTGGAAAGCAGGAAGGTCCGGCTGCCAAAGGTAGCTTGGGGCAGGGATATTCATGATGGCAGACAAGCGGGGCCTGGCATGGGGGAGTAGATGGGGAATCTAGGAGTGGGATTCCCCCCCCCCCAATTTCGACACTGTAGACGGGTGCCAAATTGCAGAGGTTATTCAAGGAGTTATCCGTGACATGCTCGAGAGAACAATCAAAATGTTGTGTTGTCCCTCGTAATTGGGATGTTTTGGGGGCAAATTTGTAGGATATGAAGTTGTAAGGGTAAAGGGGTAAGTTGAGGGTAGCCGCCCATAGGCAGCAGGCATGCGGAACTAGGTGAGCAGGTCTCGGACAGATCAGAGTTCGTGGCAGATCTACAGTGCGTAGGCATTCAGTTCACTTTGGCTCTGGGAGGGGAGCCCCCCTTGTGATAACATTGGCACTGGGTTAGGGTGGTTTTTTCACATGGGTTCTCTGTACTGCTGGGGGTGGCAACACTCAAGTCTGGGGAGGCATGCCATGGTCCAGAGCATGGTGGACATGAGGAGCTCGGGGTCATGGATAGTAAACGCAGCTAGAGATGTGCACAGGCCGGGAGTTTGCTAAGACATGTCGTTTTCTAAAATTGTTATTGTTGTTTTCCAGGGTCAGTGCTAATTTGGAGGTCATCTGTGTGCCTGTGTCGATATTCGAAGAGTCATTTTAAATGGGGTAGAACAGCCGGTATAATGGTGCAGACTCTGGGCACGTTGGAATCTGCTTCGGATCGTTTTCACACAGGATCGCATAGTGACAAGGGGCCTGCGGGGGTATTGGGGGGGGGGGGCGTTAGCGGCTACCCTCGTAGTACAGGTTATTATTGGGGGGGTAGATGTCAAGAAGTTACATGACAGCAGAGGGTCAACAATAGGGTGGGGTAAAAGGGTGTACTTTACTCAAAGTAGTGTAGGGGGTCTAGCAGGCGAGGACTCCGTTGGTACAGCGGATTGCTAGGTGGATCGAGTTGTGGCCCTGCGGGGAGTGGCAGGGGGCTGTACAGTGTGAGGCAAGAAGAAGGTAAGGAGAAGGTCTAGGGAGTCGGGACGTCTTTTCAAGAAGTCGAGGCGGCTGGCCTCATCTTAGGCACGGAAGGCCCAATAGGGGTTTGACGTTTTCGTTCTCTCATGAGTAGGATTTTGTCAGGTGCAGGTTTCCCTGGCATAGGCCTGCAGTTACCCTAGGTTTTGGGGGGGCAGAAAAAGGGGTAGTCCCCCCCCCTTTTTCTGGGTGGCGGTTGTCAGTCAAGTTGGCATGTTTTAGCCAAGTTTATTCGTTATTGACAGCGGCAATCCAGGCTGAAAGGGAACGGGTAGACAAGTTCACGAGGTAGGATCTTTAAGGTGCATTAGGAAGTTAGGTTAGTTACAGGTTAATAGTCGTAAAGGTTAAAGTTGAAAGGTCAAATGTGAAAGGGGAAAGGTCAAAGGTTAAAGTTCAAAGGTCAAAGGTTAAAAAGTCACAGTAGGGGTACTGAATTGCAGGTTTAAAATGTTCTGTGGGGGAACCTTAGGGGTGGGGGGGGTAGTTTAACATAGGTAACAGTTTTGTATAGTGAGGTTGTAGTTTTGTAAGGCGTCAGGCCAAGGGCATTTTAATTGTGATGTGCACCCGTTTCAATAAAGGCGGCCTTTTTCACACACTATTTCGGTGTCAGTGGCCTGTGCTGCTCCCCATATTCCCCAAAGCTGCTGATCTGGACGTCCCCTCCGGCCCCACCTTAGAGCAAGACCACTGACTAATTGTCAGTGAAATTGCTCTCCCATCCTTCCTCTCGCTCCGCTTTTCACTCATTTTCACTCGTTTTTTTCTACTCTCCTTTTTTCACCCTTCAGCACTTTTCTGCATTTCTGCTATTTTTCTGCCTTATTTCTGCTTTATTCTCCCTTTTTATTCTTTCCCTTTTCCTTCATTTCCTCTCTTTCCCGCCCGCTTTCCCCGCCGCTGCTGCCCCCGCGGCCCCTCCCCCCCAGCACGACCAGTGCGACCAATCCAGCTCCCCTCCCCGCTCCTGCCTCCCAGCTGTCCAGCCCTCCCCGACCCCTACTTAATGGCGGCCGCTGCGGGGACAGGCGAGCAAGACCACTGACTAATTGTCAGAGAAATTGCTCTCCCACCCTCGCAGCTCCACCATTAAGTCAGGCCTGCCCCTGCACTCTCGAGTGTTGATTCGAGGCCCTCCTCCACCCGCAGGTCTCCCTGCGCCTCATCCCTGGTGGTCCAGTGGACCTCTGTCTCCTTCCTCTAGCTTAGCTTTTCACTCATTTTCACTCGTTTTTTTTCTACTCTCCTTTTTTCACCCTTCAGCACTTTTCCGCATTTCTGCTATTTTTCTGCCTTATTTCTGCTTTATTCTCCCTTTTTATTCTTTCCCTTTTCCTTTATTACCTCCCTTTCCCGCCCGCTTTCTCTGCTGCTGCTGCCCCCGCGGCCCCTCCCCCCCAAGCACGACCAATCCAGTCCCCTCCCCGCTCCCGCCTCCCAGCTGTCCAGCCCTCCCCGACCCCTACTTAATGGCGGGCGCTGTGCGGCCGCGCACAGCGGGCACGCCAAAGGCAAGCCCGTCTGCACCCGTCCTCGACCCCACCGTGACCAGCGCCAGGAACCATGGACCTCCGCACCGCCAATGCCTAAGCCCAACAGCACTCCACGAACTCAACCCAGGCCGCAACAACAACTGCAAGCTAGTTTCGCCGGCCGACACCCACGGACCCTTCAGCTGCCACCGCTGCCGTCAAACCTACAGCACCGCCAGGAACACGGACCCAGCACAACCCGACCGCAAGAACACAACCGAACCGAAGACCCTGCAATGCATCCTCCTCAACGTCCGATCCCTCCACAAACACGCCACAGAAATCTGGGACCTCCTCGACAGCACCACCCCGGACGTAGCGTTCTTCACCGAAACCAGGACCAACACCACCTCGGGACCGGACATCGCCATCGCCATTCCCCAAGGGTACAAGATCTCCAGAAAGGACCGCCACACCTGCCCAGGAGGAGGAATCGCCATCGTCCACAAATCCACCCTCCGCCTGAGCACACTCCCCGACGAGCCCACAGACATGATGGAACATCTACACTTCAAGATACAGACCAACCCTACCACCATCCTCCGAGGAACCCTCATCTACCGGCCCCCTGGACCCCGCGGACCGTTCACCAACTCCATCACGGACATCATCTCCCCGCATGCCATCGCATCCACCAACTACACCCTGCTGGGAGACCTCAACTTCCACATCGACAACCAACTGGACCCCAACACTACATCCCTCCTGGATAACCTGCACAACATTGGACTCCGGCAAATCGTGACCGAACCCACGCACTCAGCAGGACACACCCTCGACCCCCTCTTCACAACAGGAAACTCCATCACCTTCAGCCACACCACCGAACTCCCATGGACTGACCACCAGTGCGTCCACTTCACCTTCAGAACACCCATCATCCACAGACACCAGCACCTGCTCCCACGAAGAAACTGGACCAGAATCACTGACAACCAGCTTACCTCTTCACTCAGCAACTCCACCCCAACCATCGCGGAAAACGACGACCCCAACACAGCAGCCCGAACCCTGCACAGATGGATCTCCGACAGCGCCAACACCATAGCCCCCTCAAGAAAAACAACAACACCCACGCCAAGAAAGCCAGATGGTTCACCACCGAACTTCGAGAGTCCAGACGCACCTGCTGCCACCTCAAAAAGGCCTGGAGGAACACCAAATCCACAGAAACTCACAACAACTTCAGAGCCGCTACCAACGCCCACCACCAACTCATCAGAAAAACGAGGAAAAAAGCGATTGAAGACAGAATCTCCACACACGCACACAACAGCAAAGAACTCTTCAACATCATCAAGGAGTTCGCCCAACCCACCAGCGAGTCGACTGACATCCCTCCCTCCCAAGACCTCTTCGACAAACTCAGCACCTTCTTTCACCACAAAATCAAGAGCATCTACAACAACTTCGACGAAGACAACCAACACACGGAACCCCCACCAACTACCCCCGACACCCTGAAGCCAACGATTGACAGCTGGACAGCCCTCACCACCAAAGACACACTGAAGACGATGAAGTCAATCCACTCCGGGCCCCCACAGACCCCTGCCCCCACCACATCTTCAACAGAGCCGCCGACACCATCGCACCCATGCTCCGCCACACCATCAACCGCTCCCTGGCGACCGCCTCGTTCCGACGACTGGAAACAAGCTGAGGTAAACCCCCTTCTGAAGAAACCCTCGGCTGACCCCACCGACCTCAAAAACTACAGACCCATCTCCCTGCTCCCATTCCCTGCGAAAGTTATCGAGAAAGCCATCAACAGCCAACTCGCCACATTCATCGAAGAGCACAACATCCTCACCTCCTACCAATTCGGCTTCAGGAAAAACCACAGTACGGAAACCGCCCTCCTCGCCGCAACAGACGACATCCGCACCCTATTGGACAAAGGAGAAACAGTAGCCCTCATCCTCATCGACCTCTCAGCGGCATTCGACACAGTCTTCCACCGCACCCCAATACGCAGACTTCACGACGCAGGGATCCAGGACAAGGCCCTCAACTGAATCAGCTCCTTCCTCTCTGGCAGAACGCAGCGGGTCAGACTCCCCCCTTTCCTCTCGGACCCTACACCAACCACCTGCGGAGTCCCTCAGGGGTCCTCCCTCAGCCCGACGCTCTTCAACGTCTACATGGCTCCGCTGCCCCCATCGTCAAAACTTACGGACTCAACATTGTGTCATACGCAGACGACACCCAACTCATCCTCTCCCTATCCAACGAACCCAACACCGCCAGACAACTTTTGAGAAGGCATAGAAGCCGTCGCCAAATGGATGAAAAACAGCTGCCTACAACTAAACACGAACAAGACGGAAGTACTCATCATGGGCCCAAACCCAGACGCCTGGAATGACACCTGGTGGCCCCCCGCCCTCGGAAACCCGCCCACCCCCACGGACCACGCACGCAACCTGGGAATCATCCTGGACTCCGAGCTCAAAATGGACCGCCAGATCAACTCAGTCTCGTCGTCCTGCTTCCACACCCTCCGCCTCCTACGTAAGACCTTCAAATGGATCCCCCTTGAACACAGAAAGACCGTCACTCACGCCCTGGTCACCAGCAGACTCGACTACGGCAATGCACTCTACGCCGGAATAAACAAAAACCTCACCTGCAAGCTACAGAACATGCAGAACGCCGCCGCAAGACTGGTCCTCAACCTGCCAAAACACTGCCACATCTCCCAGCACCTGCGCACACTCCACTGGCTCCCCATCGAGGCAAGAGTCACCTTCAAGATGCTCACCCACCCACACAAGGCCCTCCACGACACCGGACCAGCATACCTTAACAGCCGACTGAAATTCCACGCACCCCAAAGGACCCTACGATCAGCCCAGCTCTCCTACGCCGTGGTCCCACGCACCAGAAAAACCAGATCGGGAGGCCGCTCCTTCTCCTTCCTCGCGGACAAGGCCTGAAACGCCCTTCCGCTCCACTTCAGACAGACAACATCGCTTCCCATCTTCATAAGAGACCTCAAGACCTGGCTCTTCGACGGACCCACTCCTTGATGGACTGGAATCTGCACCCCTCCACCCCCAGCACCTTGAGACCCTTACGGGTGAGTAGTCGCGCTTAACAAACGCTTGATTGAGAGCCATTGCATCCCATGCCAGCCAGCCCTTGCTTTGTGTGAGCAGCAGGGACACGAGGGGCCACTTGCCATTACACAAGGTCACATTCATTTCTTTTTAGTCACGGAGAGATTAAGCGATTTGCCCAGCCTCTCAGTATGCTAGTTCACGCCAATACTCGAGCCTGCTTCCCCATTCTGTGGCATATCAATCCAGCCACCTCATTTCCACTCCCTCCTCCATTTATTGTCGCACCTACAACCAGCTTTACTCCCCCTATTTTTTTAAATCAATATTTAAACTTAAATGTCAATTTTATTTTTATTTTTATCGTACTTTGTCATTATGCACGTTATCAGCCATTAGCCGGTGTCAATTCCACACATGGCCTCTAGATGCCGCTGTGCTACACCCAGTATGTATTGTCCTGAAAGCCCATGCTCTGGTGCGGCAGACGAACTACACAGAGTAGACCAGCTGTGAAACACACAATTAGAGATTTTACATAGAATTAGACGTTTGGGGGTTACTGCTCATGCTGTCTCCATATGCCTCATAATGCAATCAGGAGCTGTCACCCCACCTCAATGTTTTGTGCATAATCACAATAAAGTACGAGAAATCTTCCTATTGCAATAATTTTTACTTTTGTATTCCTCTCTGCCGTAAGAAGAGTGAGGAGTGGTCTTAAATGCAACTTTGAAATACGTTTCTGTCTGACCTTAAGGTACCTGTGCGGGCTTGAACAACTAATTTTCCAGTTGTATCGAAAGCACTAACCAATTATGCCACAGAGACGGTCTGTAAACCCGTTCTCCGATCGCATTATGGAATGCAGGACTGTGAGTCGGTGGCATAGTAACATATAGAGTGTATGTGAATTGAAGCAGCGCAGTCAGTACTGACGATTAATTTATCTACACCCCAAATACTATACGGTGCAATGTACATGACCTAGTCTTCTACATCAGCACTGGGGTTCTTCAGTAGAGAGGTTGTAAAGGTGTTTTTCAGTAAATTCTGAAGAGCATTTTTGGGCTTTGAGTGAGTTATTGTCAAACTACGTTACTTGGCAGTAAAGCAGCAGGTTTGGCACAGTTTGGTGGCTTTGTCATTGCAGGTTTCAATTCGAAGGGTAATTGGACTTCAATGAAGGTGGCTCAACTTCTCACAAGTGTGAGTTCTCAGGCCCAAGCCTGTCTCTTTTGTCTCAGAGAAAGCATGCAGTTGGTGCACAATCACTAGAAATGGCCACAGTGGATGAGCCTGGGGTGAAGGGTGCTGTTAGTAGTCTCTTGAATAGTTCTTGCATGAAGAAGTCTGACTATCAACAAAAGATTGGAATGGGATTCTGTTCTAATCATAAATCGAGCATGTTGTGAGGTCAAAGGGGATGTCTGATTTCCTTAAGCACCTTTCCAGGGCTCTTCAACATTTCAGGAGAAGTTTATTCGTGTAGGATTTCTTGTTCACCAATCTAAATTAGTGTGTAGTGAGATGGTCTTTCTGATAGGGCTAGCGGTGATGCACTGCCAGAAGAATATCCGAAGGTGTACAGACCTGCACAGGAGTGCCAGAGCATAGATTATCCAAAACTTAATCAATAAACGAGCCGGTGTCAGTAATTCACAAGCCCATGTGATTTATTTCACTTTTCTTCATCTTATTCAAAAAAGTGTGGGATGTATTTTAATCATGTCATGTCATCATAAAGGGCAACACTTGATTGTGTGACTTATTTTTCCACAATATACATATACAAATTACAAAGACAACACTTATATCTACAAAAAAATCCTATGTGTAAAATTGAACATAAATTATACAGACTTTTTAACATATGTACTTATATGACATGTATGACCAGTCCCCAACTAGAATCTAAAACACTAGGCGGAAAGTTTAATATTCTCCAACTGAATGTCTGTTGTCTCCTGCCAGTGTATGTAGCTCTGGGAACTCTGATTTAAAATGTTATCAACAAGAGAGTACTATTAATGCGAAATCTCTCCTGGAAAACACTGCGGGTATCTTATCCCAGACGCTGGGGTCAACGCGTTTCAAACCCCATGGTGGTTATGGGGTTTTCATCAGGACCTGGACGTGGTCGTGTCTGTTGAAAATAAATAAACGTGTATGTTATGCTCAGATGACTGTAAAACACCTAGACCACTGTTATCTCCTTGTTATTTAAACACTGTACCTTCAATGCCTTGTTCTTGTCCTTAGTGGAAATTTTCGTAAGAAAACGGGTGCGGGGCCCAAACTGCTACCAATTCCTACCGGAAGAAAGTGTGTGATATTTAAAGTGATTGTATGTATTCAACACTACGTGGATCGAATGGTTGGATAGAATGGCAGGGAGACTTGCCTTTGTCTTTTTGTACGATTCTGGTAGTCTGTTTAATGCTCACTTATGAGCCTCCTGGTGTAGTTTCGGCCCGTTGGATGATAAAATAGTTTTAGATGGTTGGCCAAGGAGGATTCAAGGAAGTGAGAAACATCGCCATATTTGAGCGCGTATACGTGTTTTTCCACATGTTGAATGCTTACTGCCTGTTGTCAAACGCTGCGCGTTATCTATTGTGAATGCACCGGTTCTAACTAGCGTGTACTTAAACGCTGCACGTAGTCTGTTGTAAGCGCATCAGTCCTGAGTGACGGGGACTTGCTAAAAACAAGTCTTTCCAGCCCCAGTTCTCTTGTTGGATGTCTTCTCGTCAGTTACATTTTCGAAATGCCTGCTTGTTGAAATGCCTCCGAAGGAGACAATCAAAACCCATACTGGAGTGATCAGGGGTCATGTGTTGCAACAAATGCTTTTGGTGCATTATGGGTTCATAAGTTCGAAAAACAGACGGACATTCGTATGAGTATACGGGCAAGTTGTATTGTTCATAATTTGGCAATTTCGGTCATTTCATTTAATCCTTTCGTGACCGTGTCAAATTTCATTATACGGTACGCTTCCTTTCTCGTTAACAAACCTTCTGGGTCTCTGCCTCTGGGGTTCGGTGTGATGGCACAGAGAACCGTCCACTTGAAATCTTTTTCAGCATGCTTGTGTTCCACAAAATGATTTACCATTGGCACTAAGTATTTTGTTTAAATCTAGAACGATGTTGCACGATCCTCTGCTTCAATTCTTGATTGGTTTTCCCAATATAAACTTTCTGGCACGGGCAAACAATGGCATATACCACGTTTCTGGTTTTACAATTTGTAAATTCGTTGTGTTGCCAATGTGTCTGGCCATCTGAAAAAGTAGTTCCTTCAATGGTAGAGCTGTACACTGAGCAATTGCCACACTTGTGGTGTCCTTGAACTAGCTTAAGGTTGAGCATAGTGCGAAGACTGTCTGGTCCTTTTGTTTGCACTTCCGTGGCACAAATTACTTGTTGTCCAATGCTACGATTCTTTTTAAGGGCAAAAAGTGGTGGCCCTATATTTTGCATCGATCCTTCAATTAAATGCCAATTGTTGTTGACAATCTTTTTGAAGGAGTGGGGTGCGGCCCAAATGTTGTGATGCATACCAGACGTTATGTTGGAGGTTTGCACTTCTTTGTTAATAGATGTTCTCTCGTTGTGCACCACGCTCTCTTCATGGAGTGCTTGAGTAATTTGTGGAGATAGCCTCTTTCTTTCAAATTACCAGCCAGCATTTCGGCATGCAGTTCGAAATCTTCCCTTCTAGTGCAATTTCGTCTAATACGTAAAAATTGGGTGCAAGACCAGTTGTTTTTCAGGTTTCTGGGTTGATAGCGGTTATAGTGTAGGGCGTTGTTTTTGTCAGTTGGTTTGGTATGTAGCGTCGTAATTAGACCAATCGGCGATGTTTTCACTTCGACATCCAGAAATGCAAGGCTTGTTTTTACTGTGTGACAGACTGAATTTGATGTCTGGGTTTTGGTTATTAAGCCACATGTGAAATTCCGTTAAAGATGACTCGTTGCCTTCTCAGATACACCACACATCATCTACATATCGATACCATTGCAGTATACATTCAATGTAGGGATTATTGTTGTAGATGTATCGATGTTCATATCTGGCCATGTACAGTGCTGCCATTTCTGGAGCGAAGGGACAGTCCATGGCGGTCCCCTTCACTTGTAGGAAAAAGTAATTGTCAAATTTGACAATATTTTTACGCAAAGATAGCGAGGCCAACCGGAGAATGAATTCAGTTGGTACTTGATGTGGTCTCGGTCTTTGATCTAAATAAAATTCCATTGACTCCAACGCATCCTCCTTGGGAATTTGTGTGTATAAAGAGGTTATGTCTAATGTTGCCAAAATATGGCGTGTTGGGTCAAAGTCAAAACCTTCAATTTTATTGATGAACTTCATGGTATCCCGTAGGTATGAAGGAACCGCTGACTGGAAAGGATTAAAAAAAAACATCCACGTATTTGGAAAGAGGCTCGAGAATGGAATCACATCCGGAGAAGATCGGCCGTCCGGGAGGGTGCATGGCATTCTTATGCACTTTAGGCAAAAAGTACATTACTGGAGTGCGTGGATGTTTGTTAATCAAGAACTCTGATACTTTGGGGCCCAAAAAGCCCATTTCCACCCCTTCGTTGACAATCTTGGCTATGTCATTTTGGATTTCTTTTGTAGGATCTTGCAGGATACAAAGGTACCACAGAGGATTGAGTACATGGCTTCTGCCCTCCTAAAGGTATGCTTCCTTCGACCATATGACAACAGCTCCGCCTTTATCAGCGGGCTTAATGACTGTTGATTTTTGCTCCTTGAGTAATTGGATTGCCATTCTGTGTTCTCGTGAAATATTGTTTTTTACAAAGACTTTTCTTTTCCAATACATTCAGAGATGATAATACTGCATGTTCGAATGCGACCGCTTCCTTTGGGATGCTATAAATTGGTGGACAAAAATTAGATTTCTTCCGTAGTCCTGAGACCTCAATTCTTGTGTTATCTTCCTTATCTTTGAAAAAAGCTCGTAAGCGTATTTTTCTGAATAGTTCCAAGGCTTCCATCTTTAGTTTTGTGAGATCAAAGTTGACCCTTGGGACAAATGTTAGTCCAAGTTCCAAAACCGCTGTTTGTTCCTTTGTGAGAACAGTGTTAGACAAATTGATGATAGATGATTTATTTATGTTTTGTAATATTGCCGTCGGGTTCTCATTTCCCACGGTTGTGGTTTGTACTTTTCTCGCTTCTTTTGTTGGCCTACTCCTAAAAAAGAAGTCTTTCTTTGTTGGTTTAAATTTGATGGCCCCTCGCCAATATCTGAGTCTCCTGCTGATTCTGAGGATGATGTCTCCGAGAAGGTTAGAAACTTTCGTTTGGAACAACCCTGGTATTCTGACAGAGATCTTCTGGAGTTCGGTTTCGTATAAAAGTCTTCTTTCAATTATGGATATACTGTTTCAATGTTGAAGGATTTTTTATCTTTCTCAAATTTGTTAACTTAAAAGTTAATAGTGTTGTCTCTGAAGGAAGAGATGTCCTTTTTGATTTTTTCCAACAACGCTTTGGCTTCTGCTACCGTATGGCTGTCTTTTATGGCTTGTATTTGTTCTTCAATCTCTTCTGCCTCCTTCTTGCAAATTCTCTGAGCTGTCTCGATGGAATGCACCATTAAGTCGCGGCTACATTTAGTACTGATGAAGCTAAATCCCTTTTTGTATTCCGGATCCTCCGTGAATATTACTGGGACATTCTTGACCTGAAGTCCCCAATGTATTGTACCAGCTTTTAGATGTTCTACCAGAGAGTGACCGTGCAGTTCAGTTCGTACGTGTTTCTTTTGGAGCCTTATCAATTTCTCTTTGTTGTTTGGCTGAAGTGCTAAGGGTGACAGTGGAAAATAGGGTAGGATCTGAAATTAATTTTTGAATGTGGTCTTCAGTGAAGGAAAGTGTGTCCTTTTCTGACATCTGTAAATTCCTAGAGGACCGGTTGGGGCACACTAGGTGAATTTTATTAAGATAGGTGATGTAAATTTTATGTAAGCCTTGCGGACTGCGTCCGCTCTACAAACTTGTAACCCAGGGAAGGCTTGGGTCCCTACGAAAACTAGAAAGGACCACTTTAAATTTATATACAAACTTGATATCTAGTTGCATTAATTATCCAAAACTTAATCAGTAAACGAGCCGGTGTCAGTAATTCACAAGCCCATGTGATTTATTTCACTTTTCTTCATCTTATTCAAAAAAGTATGGGATGCATTTTAGTCATGTCATCATAAAGGGCAACACTTGATTGTGCGACTTATTTTTAGGGGTGGGCGGAATTTGCGTAGTTGCGTTACGCAAAAGTCCGCGAAACGGTAAAAAATATCTGCGAGCTCCGCAGAATTCTGCGAGCACGCGGAATTGCTTGTTCCGCCCATTCGGGATGCATTTTTCCTGTTCGGGGACGCTGTTTGCGTGCTCGGGGGGAAATATCTTGCGAACTTGCCCATGCGGTTGCCAATTGGCGCGGCCATCTTGTTTCACTTGTCCCGCCCGCTCGAGATGCGTTTCCTGTTTGCGAACGCGGATGTCCGATGGCGCGTCTGAATGACGTGTTCGCGATTGCACACTCTCACGGGATCGCGTGGCCGGCTACCAAAATCTCGTGGCGAACGGATAGGAAAACTCATCGGTGAACGCAGGGATCCCGGTAAGTCGCTCCCGCACGCGCGAACACGCATTTTGAAAGCGCGAACAAGGAAAAAAATTCCGCTACGCAGCGGATCGCAGAATTTTCAGAAATTCCACGTTCTCCGCGGAATGGCCAAAATTCCACAAATTCCGCGAGCGGAGCGGAATTTACCGCCCAGGCCTACTTATTTTTCCACAATATACATATACAAATTACAAAGACAACACATATCTACAAAAAAATCATATGTGCAAAATTGAACATAAATTATACAGACTTTTTAACATATGTACTTATATGACATGTATGACCAGTCCCTAACTAGAATCTAAAACACTAGGCGGAAAGTTTAATATTCTTCAACTGAATGTCTGTTGTCTCCTGCCAGTGTATGTAGCTCTGGGAACTCCGATTTAAAGTGTTATCAACAAGAGAGTACTATTAATGTGAAATCTCTCCTGGAAAACACTGCGGGTATCTTATCCCAGACGCTGGGGTCAATGCGTTTCAAACCCCGTGGTGGTTATGGGGTTTGCATCAGGACCTGGACGTGGTTGTGTCTGTTTAAAATAAATAAACGTGTATGTTATGCTCAGATGACTGTAAAACACCTAGACCACTGTTATCTCCTTGTTATTTAAACACTAACTTCAATGCCTTGCTCTTGTCCTTAGTGGAAATTTTCGTAAGAAAATGGGTGCCGGGCCCAAACTGTTATCCAATTCCTACCGGAAGAAAGTGTGTGATATTTAAAGTGATTGTATGTATTCAACACTGCGTGGATCGAATGGTTGGATAGAATGGCAAGGAGACTTGCCTTTGTCTTTTTGTACGATTCTGGTCGTCTGTGCTCACTTATGAGCCTCAATGTGTAGATTTGGCCTGTTGGATGATAAAATAGTTTTAGATGGTTGGCCAAGGAGGATTCAAGGAAGTGAGAAACATCGCCATATTTGAGCACGTATACGAGTTTTTCTACATGTTGAATGCTTACTGCCGGTTGTCAAACGCTGCGTGTTATCTATTGTGAATGCACCGGTTCTAACTAGCGTGTACTTAAACGCTGCACTTAGTCTGTTGTAAGCGCATCAGTCCTGAGTGACGGGGACTTGCTACAAACACTTGCCTGAAAGTCTTTCCAGCCCCAGTTCTCTTGTTGGATGTCTTCTCGTCAGTTACATTTTCGAAATGCCTGTTGTTGAAATGCCTCTGAAGGAGACAATCAAACCCATGCTGAAAAAGATTTCAAGTGGGTGGTTCTCTGTGCCATCACACCGAACCCCAGAGGCGGAGACCCAGAAAGTTTGTTAACAAGAAAGGAAGCGTACCTTAAAATGAAATTTGACACGGTCACGAAAGGATTAAATGAAATGACCAAAATTGCCAAATTATGAACAATACAACTTGCCCTTATACTCCTACGAATAAAGTCCGTCTGTTTTTCGAACTTATGAACCCATAATGCACCAAAAGCATTTGTTGCAACACATGACCCCTGATCACTCCAGTATGGGTTTTGATTGTCTCCTTCGGAGGCATTTCAACAAGCAGGCATTTCGAAAATGTAACTGACGAGAAGACATCCAACAAGAGAACTGGGGCTGGAAAGACTTGTTTTTAGCAAGTCCCCGTCACTCAGGACTGATGCGCTTACAACAGACTACGTGCAGCGTTTAAGTACACGCTAGTTAGAACTGGTGCATTCACAATAGATCACGCGCAGCGTTTGACAACAGGCAGTAAGCATTCAACATGTGGAAAAACACGTATACACGCTCAAATATGGCGATGTTTCTCACTTCCTTGAATCCGCCTTGGCCAACCATCTAAAACTATTTTATCATCCAACAGTCCGAATCTACACATCGAGGCTCATTAGTGTGCATTAAACAGACAACCAGAATTGTACAAAAAGATAAAGGCAAGTCTCCCTGCCATTCTATCCAACCATTCGATCCACGCAGTGTTGAATACATATCACTTTAAATATCACACACTTTCTTCCGGTAGGAATTGGACAACAGTTTTGGCCCGCACCCGTTTTCTTACGAAAATTTCCACTAAGGACAAGAACAAGGCATTGAAGGTACAGTGTTTAAATAACAAGGAGATAACAGTGGTCTACGTGTTTTACAGTCATCTGAACATAACATACACGCTTATTTATTTTCAACAGACACGACCACGTCCAGGTCCTGATGAAAACGCCATAACCACCACGGGGTTTGAAACATGTTGACCCCAGCGTCTGGGATAAGATACCTAGAGTGTTTTCCAGGAGAGACTTCACATCAATAGTACTCTTGTTGATAACACTTTAAATCAGAGTTCCCAGAGCTACATACACTGGCAGGAGACAACAGACATTCAGTTGGAGAATATTAAACTTTCAGCCTAGTGTTTTAGATTCTAGTTAGGGACTGGTCATACATGTCATAAGTACATATGTTAAAATGTCTGTATAATTTATGTTCAATTTTGCACATATGATTTTTTGTAGATATAAGTGTTGTCTTTGTTATTTGTATATGTATATTGTGGAAAAATAAGTCGCACAATCAAGTGTTGCCCTCTATGATGACATGACTAAAATGCATACCACACTTTTTTGAATAAGATGAAGAAAAGTGAAATAAATCACATGAGCTTGTGAATTACTGACACCGGCTCGTTTACTGATTAAGTTTTGGATAATTAATGCAACTAGATATCAAGTTTGTATATAAATTTAAAGTGGTCCTTTCTAGTTTGCGTAGGGACCCAAGCCTTTCCTGGGTTACAAGAGCATAGATGGCAGCACTAATCTTGGACAGGTTTCTGGCCCACATAACTGACTAGTTTCTCAGCTAGTGGATTCAATTCTAGGAGTGTGTGAAATTTGTGTAATTTCCTTTTACAGAAATAATGCAAAATTTAGGAAGAATTATGCAAAACTATGGGCAATAAAAAGCTGACATTTGTAGCAATATTTAAGTACAAAATGCATCCTCACGTCCTTTTGGACACAAGGAAGCATTTCCCGCAAAAAAGTCTCATAACCTATTTTCCATTTTCTGGTTGTCCAGCGTAGCGCCGTCATACGAATGGCAATAGCGCTATGGAAATATCATCATCATAAGTAAAATACATTGTCATTTTCAACGCTAAGAGCTCAAACTTTCACAAATGCGAGACTGATTGCATTGCAAATGCTTGCTTCTTTGGCTGATTGGGCCTTCCTTCACCAAATGTGAAGTGAGGAGCCCAGACTGGAATTGGTGTAAAGTCAGTTCAATTATTGAAATGGAGGAAGTGCTGGAGGATGGGGTCCATTCAAGTGAGGCTGGAGCAGTGAAGGGCTGCTATACTCCAGCAGCGCTCCCCATTTGCCCTCATTGAGGACGCTGGCAGCGGGCCAGCCACACAATGCTCCCTTTGTGTATTAGATTAAATTTGGCCAGCAAAGGGAGCATTCCGATTGGCTCACCAGCTCTGATCGTTCTACTCGGAGTATTATTTCTAGTCTGAGCCTCTCTGAAATAAAGCAACAGACGTCCAAATATCCAGCAGAATGCAAAACACTCCTGCACAAACAGAGCAGTTTCAGGCCCAACCAGCTTAAAACCCAGAGATGGAAGCTCCATGTACAAGGGCACACTGGCTTGGCAGGGTTCATTTTCGAGTGCCTCTAGTGGTTTGAGGACTGATGTTTTGGATGAATAAAACATCCAGTGTCCAGATCTTCGACTTCATGTTGTACCATCTTATTAATGTAGAGATAGAGAGGATCACAGTATAAGTGATTGTTAAACCTATTCTGATTTAAGAGTTCTTAACAGTACAATGTTTGTATTTCTGAAGTTCCATTTTTTTATTTTTAACCTGCTAACAGTATGTTAACAGAAAGTAAAAATGTCAGCATAAAGCACAAGACGTTTGAAGAATAATCTGAAGAATAAATCCCACTTGAGCTCGGCCACGTGTTAAAGAAATAAATGTGACATAAGTAGCTGTAAAAAGAGGAATTACCTTGGTCATTGGAAGTATCTGTCGGGATATTTGATTGGCGCTCAGGGCTGGGCACGCCAGGGCGGTGCTCACCACTTGTAGAAGAACCCTGGTCAGCACCTGCAGGTAGCACAAAGGTCAACATGGCAAGGTTAAATAGGCGGTCTTGATATTGAAGCAAAACCCACAGGAATTAGTTTCTTCATGCTACACAGGTATACACGAAGCTTCTTACCATGTCCTCTTCACAACTGAAATGCACCTCGGGCAATTAAATATTCTGCAAGAATAATGCTGTTTATGGAGTACATTTATTTTTGCAGTTTGTTCAACGAGTTGACAAGCACACCGACTGGCGTTTGTTTTTGATTGCGAACATTTAGGGAATGTGAGTGAAAATACTAGTGAACTGTAATATATCATGCATGCTGCTCTGGGGGACTTGGCACCAACATGCTAGCAGTATGTATACCAAGCCATTGAAAGCTGTTCCTGTCCTGTCTCCGGCTGCAGGAGCTTTTAACCCCTTCCTTGCTCATGACGAGCTCAGCTCGTCATGCTGCGCGGTCGGGCTGTGCGCATGACGAGCTGAGCTCGTCACGACCACGCCCGTGATTGGAATGTCCAGCACCTGGCTGGAATTCCGCTCGCATCGAAGGCATTAATGGTGGGCTCAGCCAGTGGGGCGCTTATGGGCTTTAGTTGTTTACTTTTACAGAAGCTTAGAAGCAGCAATTTAAGAAAAAGCAAAAAAAAAGTCAACTCTTTTCTGATGGTTGCCAAACAGTATTAATCCTATTTGAAGAGATGTCGAGCACTGATGTGCTTGAATTTGATCACAAATGCTTACGAAATGTGAGCAAAACTAATTATGAATTGTGTTCCTTGATGAAAGATTGATTACTGTAGCTAATGGAAGGAGCTAAGAGAGGGTTTGGGGGAAGAAAACAGGTTACTTACCTGTAACTTTGGTTCTCCAGTATTGGTAACTTTCATAGATTCCCATTGCTTGTATCATTCTCCGTCGTCGAGATGGGAGTCCCCGGTATACATAAAATAGCCATAGAAATAAGTACAAAAAAAGAATTCTGCCTAGGCCCCTTCTAGTTTTGTAGCATATCCACCTCTTTTTGTAAAAGAGACCAAACAAAATGAATAGCCAATCAGAATAGCCTCACCCCATAGAACCTTGCTGAGAGAGCCTCAGATTTTCGTAGCTGTTGTGTAACAGTACCACAGAAGATGCTGAAGGCTGAGCTTTCACAGGGGAGGAGGGTGGGAGCATGGAAATCTATGAAAGTTACCAATACTGGAGAACCAAAGTTACAGGTAAGTAACTTGTTTTCTTACTCCAGTATTGGAACTTTCATAGATTCCCATTGCTTGTATCAGAATAGCTAGCAGTGAGAACGCACATTTTGCGAAGCAATACAATATTATAAAACATTGCAAGATGCATCATGTTCAGTACAGACAATCCCCCACAGTCAATGGATAATAGAACAGTAATCAATCATCAGAAAGAAACGTCAAAGCATGTAGATTTGCAAAATGTGTGAAGAGCGTAAGTAATCAAGAGGAAGGAGGGTTAGAAAGGAAAGCTCACCACTTATTGAAAGAGGTTCCTCAGGACTGCCTGTCCACTGCAGCGTCACTCCGCATCGAGGAATCCAAGCAGTAATGCCTTGTGAAGGTATGGGTACTGCTCCAGGTCGCTGCTCTGCAAATGTCCCCGATAGGAACTCCGGCGAAGAGAGCCGCTGAAGCAGACATAGCTCTCGTAGAATGCGCCCGGACCCGCCCTTCCAGGGGCTTGCCCACTGCTTGATGACAATATTGGATAGCGCTGGCAATGCAACGATCAATCCCTTGCTTCGAAAGAGGAAAACCTTTGCGAGGAGCACTGAAGGCCACAAAGAGCTGTGTTGACCTCCTGAAGTCCTTGGTACGCTGTAGATAGAACTTCAAACATCGTTGAATGTCCAGAGAGTGGAGTGCCCTCTCCGCTGGAGTAGCAGGCCGAGGGAAGAAAGACTTGAGAATTACTGGCTCATTCAAATGGAAGTCTGAAGGTACCTTTGGAATACATTTAGGATTAGTTCTCAGTATTAAAGTCTTTCTGAAACTGCAAGAAAGGTTCCTGAATAGTAAGAGCGTGCAGTTCACCCACTCTTCTGGCCGATGTTGAGGCAAGGAGGGCCACCTTCCATGAGAGGAATTTAATGTCTACCCTAAGAATCGGTTCAAAAGGATGCCTCATGAGCTGAGTAAGAACTAAGTTAAGCTGCCACAGAGGCGGTGGAGGCTTAACTGGAGGGAAAACCCTAAAAAGTCCTTTAAGAAATTGCTTGACAATCCTTGCCGACCAGAGGGAAGGTCCAGAGGAAGTTCGTCTGAATCTAGAAATGGCCGCAAGGTGTACTTTGATGGAAGAATGAGCTAAACCTGATTTTGCCAATGTTAGAATGTACAGCAAAATTTGATGAGGTTCAGAAGAGTAGGGATGAATGTTTTCTTGACGGCACCAAAGGCAGAAACGCTTCCACTTCAAGTGATATGTTTTATTTGTACTTGGGGCTCGAACCTGAGCAAGTACCTCTCTACATTCTGACGAGATAGTTAGATCTAGAAATTCTCGGTGCTCAGGAGCCACGCCGACAACTGAAGAGACCTCGGATCCGGGTGTACCACTTGGCCCTGGGACATCGTCAGCAGTGAAGGAATCGGCTGCAGATGAACTGGACGGTCAAGGGAGAGAAGAAGAAGCTCCGTAAACCAAAACTGGCGGGGCCACGCTGGGGCCACCAGAATCATCGTGCAGGGTTCCGCCTTGAGCTTCCGGAGAAGTCTGGGAATTAGTGGGATCGGAGGAAAAGCGTAAACAAAGGCGCCTGACCAGGCCATCGAAAGCGCATTCCCCAACGATCCCGGATGGTGATGCCTGCTTGCGTAGAGTCGGCATTTTTTGTTCTCCGGAGTGGCAAAGAGATCTATGGACAGAGTGCCCCAGAGTCGGAAAATCTCCTCCAGAGTGGCGTGATCTAACTCACACTCGTGGCTTACAGATTTCAGGTGACTGAGCGTGTCCGCTGCCTTGTTGAGGACACCTGGAAGATGTTCCGCAGAGAGCGATATTTCCTGTTGTATCACCCATTTCCAAATCGCCTGCGCCTCTTTCGACAATCAACGCGACCTCCTTACTTGTTTACGTAGTGCACGGCCGTCGTGTTGTCTGTTCGGACCAGGACAGATGACTGTCGAATCCGCGGAAGGAAGGCCTGCAAGGCGAGACGAATCGCCCGGAGCTCTAACAGATTGATGTGAAGTAGACGTTGCTGGGGCAGCCAGCGGCCGCTTACTTGAAGGTCTTGTAAGACCGCTCCCCAGCCTTCCAGTGAGGCGTCTGTTGTAATTATTAGAGGAGCTGGGGAGACCCTGAAGGTGAGACCCTGGGAGATGTTATCCTTGTTTGTCCACCATGCTGCCGCTTCTCTCAAAGGCTGAGTGGCTAGGATTTTGTCCTCGAAAGAGCCGTCCGCCTGACGCCTCTGCAAATCCAGTTGCTCCTGGAGGGGGCGCATTCGTAACCTGCAATGGGGAATCAGAGGAATGCATGACGATATTGACCCGAGGAGGGACTTGTAGAGGCGAACTGAAAGAGAATCTTCGTTGCAATCGACGAGCTGAGGTTATCAGCCTGGTTTGTCTTTCCTTTGAAGGGAACGCTTTGCAGCGAGATGTGTCCAGAATGGCCCCCAAGAACCGGGCTGATCTGGACGGGCACAGGACTGACTTTTCTGTATTGAGCTGAAGCCCCAATTGACTGAAGAGCTGTGTGCATGTCCTGACAGCTTCCTCTGCTGCATGATGAGACGGAGCTTTTAGCAACCAGTCGTCCAGGTAAGGGAAGACCTGGAGCTTCTGCTTCCTGAGAAACGCCGCCACAGGGGCTAATACCTTTGTGAAAATCTGCGGAGCGGATCGGAGTCCGAAAGGCAGGACCTTGAACTGAAAGTGGCTCTTGGCTACTGTGAAGCGTAAGTACTTCCTGGGGGCTCGGTGGATGGGGACATGAAAGTATGCGTCCTCGAGGTCCAGAGTGGCCATGTAATCTACCGGATTGAGGAGCCGCAAAATGTCCTGCAAGGAGACCATCCGAAACGAGAGCTTGATGAGATAGGTGTTTAGCTCCCTCAGATCTAAAATAGGGCGCCATTTTTCTACGGTCTTTTGAACTAGAAAGAACCGGGAGTAGAATTCCTGTCCCCGTTGAGATAGAGGGACCGGTTCTATCGCTCCTTTGAGGAGTAGTTGATCTGTCTCCAGACGTAGAAGTTGAGGATGTCTGGATTCGGTGGCGCGAGGGGGCTTGGATGGTGGTTGATGTTGAAATTCCAGAGTATGGCCAGATTTAACTATATTTAGAACCCAACGATCTGATGTTATCCGTTGCCAGCTTCGGAAGCATTGGGATATCCTGCCCCCCACTGGTGTTACAGGGGACAAAGGAACAGTAGGAAGAGCCAAGAAGCTGCTACTGGCGCTTAGAGGAATCCTTCCACTGGCGCCCTTGTCGTCCTCTAGAATTTGAACGAGAGAAAGAAGACGATTGGCCTTGCCTTTGTGTATATTGCAGCTGGTATGATTGAGAGGGCTGCGAGTAGGAGGAATAACGCTGTTGTTGAAATCTGCCTCTGTAGGAGGAGGTGCCTCTTCCCCTAGCCCCACGGAAGGGGACCTTGCGGTATTGTAAAGTCCCAAGGGATCTTGCTGTTTCCGTATCCTTTTTTTATATCTTGAAGCGCATCATCAATATGCTTCCCAAAGAGCACCTCGCCATCAAAGGGAAGGTCCACGATCTTATTTTGGACTTCAGGCCAGAACCAAGTAGCACGAAGCCAGCCCTGGTGCTGAAGGACCGCTGCCCCCGCTAGGGACCGGAAAGCTGTTGTGGCAATATCCATTGCACAGTCTATTATTTCTGAAGATGTTCTCTCTCCCTCTACGAGGATTTTCTTAGCTTACACTTTAGACTCCTCCGGCAACTGGTCCAGATAAGGGGAAAGATCGCACCACATCTGGCGATCATACCGACCAAGGATTGCTAAGGCGTTGGCTGCCCTGACAAGGATGCTGGACATAGAAGAAAACCGCTTTCCGGCATTATCCAAGCGCCTGCCCTCTTTATCCGGAGGTGTAGTGAGAGGGGCCGCCAGATTTTTAGATTTTCTTTGGGCCGCTTCAGAAATTACCGAATCCGGTTTAGGTTGGCTGACTAAACAAGCAGGGCTGTCCTCGGGGGTCTTATATTTCTTCTCTAGACGAGGAAGAACAGGTATTACAGTGGCAGGAGTCTTCATTACTTCGAGCCCTTCATCCCATACGGGACCCACTATTGGGATTGTTCGGACTGACTTTCTGTAGGGTTCCTTAAAGTCGTATAAGAAACATTCCGACTGCATTGTTGGAATGGGCAGGTCGAATCTTTTAGACGCTCTTTGTTATGTTATAACAATTTGTATAGCGCACTACTACCCATAGGTGTCTAGGCGCATTGCGGACCACATACTGTAAGCGGGAGACTAGTTTTTAAAAAGCCAGATTATGATTAGATTATGGAAACCTCCAATATCCGCCGGGGGGGGGGAATCCGCCGGCTCCGGAATCGGAGAGGCAGGATCCGGAATGATGTAATCATCCCACTCCCTGTCGGGATCCGTAACAGTTGTTGTCCCCTGGTCATCGTCCGATGTATCATCCTGGACAGCAATGACTGGTGGTTCTGGTAACTCCGGCAACGAAGTTTGTGGAGTAAATTGGGGTGTAACCGGATGAGCAAGTGGAGTAGCAGGCACTTGTACTGTATCCTGGGCAGGAGATTGTGTATGAAATCTCCTCCTATAATCGGATAGCATGAATTGCAAGTCCATGATAAGGGAGGATGGCATACAGACCATCTCCTGCTGATAGACTTCCCGAGACCTTAACGGGGGCTCATATTGTTGCTGATCCATGTAATACTCCTCTGAGTCAGAGTCCTGGTATTTGACATTCAGCTCTGATGGACTAACAGCATCTCCGTAAGGACCCTGGTCGTCGTCTGAAACCTCTTCTTCTAGAAGAAGAGCAGGAGGCAGAGGTGTCACCTTTCTAGGAGAAGTCATCTCTGGTGTAATGCGGCGTCTCCGAATTGTAATAGCCACATTTTGTATCGTCGACGAAGCCGTCGTCGACGATGTTTGAGCCGTCGACGGAGCAAGGGACACCGTAGACTGGGTCGTCGTCGAGACCGTCGTCAAAATCATGGTAGAAGCCGCCGTCGTCGACGTGGTAGTCGTCGCCACCATCCCCGTCGTCATCCTCGTCGACGTCGTCAGTGTGGGCATCGACGACAGAGTGAACAGCGCATCCAAACCTGGCGTCGAAGGCGTCGACGGCGATCCTTTAGTCACCGGCGGCGACCAGGAAACTCTCGTCGACGAGCCCGTCGACGGAGCCAAAGAAGACACTGGCAAAGTCTTGGAAGTTGTCGTCGACGGAAAAGATGTTGCCGTCGTCAACAAGCGAACTTTTTTCTCAGCTTTTCCATCAGATGGGACAGAAGCTGGTTTTTTAAAAGTTTTCATCTTTTCAGGTGTAGGGGAAGATGATGAAAAAGAAGGCACATAGCTCGCCTTCTTTTCCAGTGCCACACCTGAGACAAGTCCTTCCCTCTCCTTTACACCTTGGTGAGGAGATTTGATGGGACTCCGCCTGTCAGACCTCTGAGAGGCCTTTTGAAAGGCTTTGGAAGGGGGGTCTGAAGAAGTAGAAGGAGAAGACCTACCCCTTTTTGGAGACCTCCTGGATGAAGTAGCCGAGGAAGCGTCATCACTGTCACTGGAGACAGGATCCTTTTTTGCCTTAAGCCTCTGGAGCCACGTTAACAGACGCCCCTCATGGTCTCGCAAGGTCTTCGTGGAGAAGGTCCAACAAATCTTGCAGTCAGCCGCCTTATGGTCAGGATACAAACAATAAATACAGTCTTTATGTTTGTCATCCACATAAAGTCTTTTCTTGGAGCAGGTGGCACAAGCCTTGCAGAGGGCCTTCTTCTCTTTGTCTGACATGTTGACCACGTAGTGTAGATTCAAAAACAGGTTCAAGAAATGGGTAAATAGGAAAAAACTGAGCAGAGCTCAGTGGAGACTCCCTTGCACAACATGCGGTAGAAAATCTGAAGCTCTGAGGCTCTCTCAGCAAGGTTCTATGGGGTGAGGCTATTCTGATTGGCTATTCATTTTGTTTGGTCTCTTTTACAAAAAGAGGTGGATATGCTACAAAACTAGAAGGGGCCTAGGCCCAATTCTTTTTTTTAAACTTTTTTCTATGGCTATTTTATGTATACCGGGGACTCCCATCTCGACGACGGGGAATGATACAAGCAATGGGAATCTATGAAAGTTCCAATACTGGAGTAAGGGGGTGTTTAATTCAGGGCGGTCCTCCAGATCAAATGGACGAAGGAGAAAGTGGCTACTGTCACCCTGCAATGGTGCGATAGTTGTGCAGGCTGGTAGTGAATCAACGCAGGGACTTTTAAAGGATTTTGGGGGCCCTGGCGAAAAGGATTTTGGGGGCCCCTTCTCGGAACAGCTTTGATGGTATGATCCAGTTTCAGCTCTTTCATGCCCTCTTTGGTAAAAATCTAAACGTGTGTACATCTGGTGTTCAGGGATAGTGATGTGTGTTGTCAGTATTATAACACCGCAGCAGCTTACTAATTACTGCAAATAATCTCTGTGACACCCTCCCATTTCTCATATGCGAGTTCCTGTACGGATGTAAAAAACTTTTTATATGGATGTTGCACGAAACAAACATTTTGTCTGCATTAAAAATAAATGATAGAAAAACATTATTTACAACAATCTGTTAAAAAAATTATTCAAGGTCATCAGGGCAACACTCTGCAGAACATGGTTGGCTCTATCAGGGGCCCCCCTGGGCCAGCGCCCATTTTTGCCTTAAAACGTCCCTGATCAAGGGGGTGAACCCTCAGTCATGGTCGTCTGGCAAGTTGCCAGCATCAGTGGTCAAGAGTTCTACAGGAAGCACAGAGAAAGGAGCTTGCCTTTGATGGGCTAGGGAGCCATTGAGAACTTTCAGTAAGGGAAATACACTTCCCCGCTGCTGGCCACTTCCACAACCAATATAATATTGTAATGTTCTTTAACCATTGGACCAACTCAAATATTTGTTTGAAGTGAAGGAGTAACATTTTTGCACATATTTTCTCTAACATATTTAAAAATTAGGTATTTTTGAATAGCACAACGTATTAAATAATAATATAAAAATGGTTTTACAGTCCTCAGAGGTTTGAACTCCAAGAGAAATGAAATGAAAGACACATTTGTAGAGCGCATGGCTACCCGGGAGCATCCCAGCGCTAGGACTGAATACTGCAGGAGACATGGGGACTGTGCGGGCTAAGGGAACAGAAGGGTCTTAAGTTGTTTGCAGAAGGACCCGTGGTTTTGGACTAGGCGGAGCTTGAGTGGTAGCAAGTTCCACAGCTTAGAGGCGTTATAGGAGAAGAGCCGTCCACCACTCCTGGCCTTCCTAATCTTTGGCACTTCGGCTAGGTGGAGTTCGTCGGATCGAAGATTACGCTTGGCTTTGTAGGGGCGGATCATGGCTGAGTTGATGGAAGGGCCGATTCCCTGCATAGATTTATGTGCTAGGCAAAGTGTCTTAAATCTAATGCGTTCCTGGATGGGGAGCCAATGAAGGGAAGCAAGTGCCGGTTTAGTCGGTTGTTGGTTCCGGTTAAGAGTCTGGCAGCGCTGTTCTGCACAGACTGTAGTTTAGAAACTACAGTGGTGGGGGAGCCCAGGTACAGCGCGTTGCCGTAGTCTAGCCTGGAGAGTATAAGTGATTGCACCAATACTTTTTTTGCTTGGAAGGGGAGCAGAGGTAGCATTTTACGGGCCATTCTGAGTAGGCCATAACAGATGGCTACCGTCTTCCTCGCTTGTGCTCTGAAGCTCAGGTCCTGGTCCAACCAGATACCCAGGCTCTTGATTTCTGGCTTGGGGGTCGGGGGTGGGCCCATGCACGCTGGCCACATGGAGCTGGATTTGAAGCAGAGGGGGTTGCCTAAGAACATGAGCTCGGTCTTCCCACCATTGTGCTTAAGCTGGGATGTGTCCATCCAGTTTGAAATGTCTTCTAGACAGGAACGGAGGGTGTTGGTTTCTTGGTCCATTTGGTTAAGTGCTACCACCAGTTTGGTATCGTCGGCGTAAGTTACCATACGAATTCCGGAGGGGGCAATAATGGATGCCAGTGGAGCCATATATACATTGAAAAGGGTCGGACTGAGCGTAGAGCCCTGAGGCACCCCGTTCTGTAGGGGGGTGGGTTTAGAGGTCGTATTCTCCTTGAATACCTGAAAGGATCTTTCCTCCAGGAAAGAACCCAACCACTTCAGTGCCGAGCCAGTTACTCCTAGATTCCTGAGACGGTGAACCAAGATCCTGTGGTTCACCGTATCAAATGCTGCGCTCAGGTTGAGGAGTATGATGGCAGAAGATCCTCCTGAATCTAGGATTTTTCTGCTTTCCTCCACCACCGCTAACAGGGCTGTCTCAGTGCTCTGGCGCGGGCGGAAGCCTGTTTGCGAAGAGTGCAGTAAGTTATGCGTTTCGAGAAAGCCTGACAAGTGTTGGTTTACATATTTCTCTGTCATCTTTCCTATGTCTGGCAAGAGGGATATCGGGTGGTAGTTAGCTAAGTCTGCCGTATCCAGATTGTTTTTTTTTTAACAAGGCTTTCACCATAGCTGCTTTCCAGACGGGGGGCACTATTCCCGAGGACAGAGATGCGTTAATTAGGTCGGTCAGGTTGGGGGCAATTATAGATCCCACCTGTTTCAGTATGTTGATTGGTGCGGGGTCCTTAGGTGATCCACTTCTCACCATGGTTAGCAGGGTACAGCAAGCTTCGGGCGAGAGGGGGGGGAAAGCCTCTAGTGTAGGTTCCGAGGGGTGTGGGTCAGGGATCAGGTGCTTATCAGTGGTGCCACCTGTGTCTGCCGTGTGCGGCAGTAATTTGAGGATATTCTGGACCTTAGTGGAGAAATATTCTGCCAATTTATTGCAGCGTAGCCCGGAGATGTCTGGTGCTATACGCGGGTCCGGGACTTTGAGTAGTTTTTTAATGACGTTGAAGGTTTCTCTGGGTGAATTAGAGGCTGACAAGATCTTAGATTCGTAAAAGGTTGCCTGGGCTTTTTTTTATCTCTGCTTTGTAGGCGCTGATGGCCGCCTTATACTCCAGCTTCTTACTGGGCAAAAAGTCTTTCCTCCAGAGTCTTTCCTTGACCTTACAGTGCTGTTTTAAAATGCGCAGCTCAGCTGAGAACCAAGGGGAGTTATCGGGACCATTGGTCTTTTTTATCCTCGTCTTTGGGAGGACCACATCCAGAGTATCCGAAATCCAACTAGCAAAGTCGTCATTGGCTTTAACTGGGCATGGATCAGATATGGGGCAAGAACGTTCCAGTTCTTGAGTCCATTTCTCCAAAGGGAGTTTGGACCAAAGACGACCTCGGGTCCATGAAGGTTGTATTAAAGGTTCGGAGACCTTCGGTGACCAGGCGAGGGAAACTAAGAAGTGATCTGTCCATGGGAGGGGTAAGGGCTCTTCCCCTTTGAGATCATCTAAGTTGGAGAACACCGCGTCCAGGAGGTGGCCTTTGATGTGGGTGGGGAGGAGGATTTTTTTGGGGCAGCTGCAGTGACGCGAGATCATGGGCCAGTTCAGATGCATTTGTGGCTTGTGGATCATCGAAATGAAGATTAAAGTCTCCAAGCAGAGCCAAATTGGCCGATGAGCTTGCCAGATTGACCGCTGCCTCTAACAGTGATTTGTTGAAAGCTCCTAACGCCCCCGGAGGGCGGTAGATAAGAATGCCTGTGAGGGAGACCAGGGGTGTAAGTTCGAGTAAAGTGAGTATTCTCACAGTCTAGAAGGGGGTTCCCAAGCAGGCGACAGGTGTATCGTTCCTTATGAATAATAGCGATCCCCCCACCTTTGCCAGATGGTCTGTCCACCCTCTGCATCAGGAAGCCCGGTGGAAGTGTTTGCACAATATCTGGTTCAGAGCCGGTGTTGAGCCAGGTTTCTGTCAGAAACAGCACATCCGAGTCTTTAAGGAGCATCCAGATCTCCGCTGTATGTTTAGGCAGGGATCTGCAGTTTAGTAGGAGGATTTTATACTGGGCCTTTGCAGGGGGGGCTGCTGGGAGGCTAGTAGAAGTTGGGGAATGTTGAAGCAATGACTTATTGTTCAGGATAATAGAACAATGGCCAAACTGTGAATCATGTGATAAATAGGAAAGGAAAAAATGCAGCGGTCCTATATGTACAATATTCATGCAAGAAAATAGCATGCTAGGTTAGTTTGATGTGGCAGAATGTCCAAAATGCATGATTTAAAGATGGAATGCACGCTGGAAGGATTACTAGAAAATAAGTGTATTACGATTCCTCCTCTAGATTTGTAGGCTAGGTAGAACGAAGTATTTTAGTAGAATCAATTATATATTTGTGTTAGAAAACAAAAATCGGGTCTTTTTGAATTGTGAAAGTCACTTAGACTTCTCTTTGACTGTCCTTCATTGCATGCATTAACACAGTCTTCTGCAAGCCAGACTTGATATTATGCCAGACCCTGTACCATTGGACATTATGGGTGAAATTCAGTAGTATTCTTGTGGAGAATATTAAAGCACTGATGGAGCGATTGGGCCGGATAGAAGGTCTTTTGGCTAATGCTTTTAACCATACAAAAACGGATTCCACGGCGGACAAGGGTAGCAGCCCTTCCAGACATGATGCAACACCTACAAAACTGAGTGCGCATGGATTCCCAGTCCGTGGGTAAGAGCCCTTGTGTGAAAACTCTGGATAACCAAGGACTAGTGTTGATTGCAACTGGCGGGGGCTTGGACACTGAAATCTACAGTACCCGCGCCCAATTCACTTCAGACCACCCAACACTCCCCCATTCATCTTCTCAGGCTACTGGCAGCTCTGTTCCCGCTCACTGTCGAGATATTTTGAGCCTCCCCCCAGCACCTTGTCCATATGTCCTAATCCCGACTGGAGTCGTCGTCCCCCCCCCTTCATGGCTGCTCAGCAGGAGTCATGGGATCAGCTTCAGAAGAAGGTTGCTCATTGGGTTTTCAAGCACAAATATTTTAATGCATGGGACCATAATAATGAGATTATAATGGTGAGGAGGGTAGGCTGGCTTGGCCAGTCAAAGAAAAAAACAGCTTGGGACTGTATTGTTGTAATTTCCAGAGACCTGCTTGCCTATGAAATATATTGAGAGTAAAGGAATTAAACAGTTTAACTGAAGATCGCCATGTTACCCCTTGGGTATTTTTACAAGCTTTCCATCTCCTTTCCAGACATCTGTGGTGATTCAGTCCGGACTCTTAGTGTTGCCTGCACAAATATGTTCTCTTCACTTAGGGGTTTTGAGAATATAGATTTGATTTCCTGTCTTCAATTTCCTAGTACTACACAATGCTCTCAATTCCAAGAATTGGAGGTTGTCATACTTGGATGGTGGAAGCCCATTGGCTTCTGGCAGGGACCCACTGGTTCCTGGCCTTGAAGACATTACTAGTGTGGTGTGGTGTATGCACTACCTACTCTAGTGTGGCCTACTAAACTCTCTGGAGTTGTAGAAAGGGTGTGCTATCCCTTAACACACAACTCTAAGTTCAGTAGAACTTACTGTATCCTAAGCTTGATTTATATGTACCTAAGGTACCCTTAGTGGTTTTCAGTTGATCAATTCAATTGAGATTATCTGGTAAAACAATAGCAAGCTGGAATCCCACACGCTGCACACCAATGTGAGAAGTTGGCCTCGTATATGCTGTCCACTAATTATAGTGGGCACCTTGCACCAGTCCAAACAACCCCTTATTGGAGATAGGTTAAAGACAACCTTTATTGAAAGCTATCCTAGTGGTAGCTATGGAGAGCAGCCTTCAGGCTAAGTCTTGAAGGAATGTAAAGCAGCTTGTTTTACCAGTCTATAATCTCTTGAGTGACCAAATGAAAGAGGACCACAACAGGTATATATTTAAAATATATGTATTTAGTCTTAAACACACCCCTCTAGTCTCTTTATGAGGCTAGAGTTCGAAGTACATAAGTTACAAGTCGAATATCAACAGTAATAGCACAAATACACGTTTGAGCCCTAGGGGCGTACCAAACCATATACCAATAAAGTGGTATAAGAACGACGACTGAGCTAGACACAAGGCCCAGAGCCTGTAGAAATGCTTGGACCACAAGGAACCACCCAAGGTAGTGACACAGGGGACCCACGGGGACGCGTGCAGTGTGAGAACACAGCCGCGAGCCGCCGTTGACTTCTATGGGGAATGTCGCGGTTGGAGTTTTAAAGAAAAAGGACACTTAGAGGAGGACTTGGAGCAAACCCCTTTAGAACTAGGCTGTTCTAGAGTCAATACCCACGGGAGCACCGGAGTACTCATGTTACCTCACCCAGGGAAGCCGGGTGCATAGGTGCCTTTCGGGGTCGGGTTTCGTCGTCGTTTTCAATGGCGATCTGCTGCAAAGTGCTGCTGGCGACCAAGTCGAAAGTGTTCGGGTGGATCCAAAGGTGGATCGAAGATCTGAAGAACCTGAAAGCAGAGGGGACAGAGTCTGGGTCACTAGCCAGTGACCAGGAAGGCGATGAGCAGATGCCCACCGATGTCGGGTGCTTCAGGTAGGTTGACGGTTGTCTGGACTCTTCAGCCACGAGGTCCAGGAGGCGTCGACAACAACCAGGAGCTCGATTCGAGCTGATCCACGACGTTTGTCGATTGCTGGGGTGTCGGCGACCGGATTGGACCCAACAAGCCTTGGCAACGGCAAGTCACGTGGAAATAGAAGGACGGTGGTACAGACCAGCAAGGTCTGAGGGACTCACCCAGCAAGGGTAAGTCAGGGCAAGTCTGGAGCAACCAGGGAAGCCCAAGCAAAAGAAGAGTAGCCTTCAGGAGGGCCCACTAGCCAACGGACTAGCAACCGCGAAGGAGCCTCGAGTGGACGCACTTGGAGCTGGCTTGCAGGACACTCGTGGAGTGGAGGCCAGTGATCTTCGGTACAGTCGGTGCTGGAGGTGGGGGCCACTTGGAGCCCAAAGCACAACTTCGTGGGAGACCAGGAAGAGGATGCACTTGCAAATGTGCTCGGTGTCCAGGGGTCACGGTTCCACATTACCCACGACAGCTACGGGCCTCAGCTTTGCTGGGGACTCAGGGCAGCCTCGGGGAAGTCTGGAAATCCACCTCTGGTGATGCAAAGACTTCGGTGTCCGGCGGGAGCTTCGGCGATGCAGACCAGACAATTGCTTCTTTGGTGCCTACCAAGCAGGGGAGTCACTCCTTGACCCCAAGGGAGATTCTTCAGTCCTCTCGTCTTTAGTAGAGCGTCGAAGTTCCAGGATTCAGTTACAGAGTTTCGTCCAGGGATATCTAAAGTCCTAAGGACTGGGGTCCCATACTTCTACTAAGTTAGGGGGTTGGACATACTCTGGGGACCCACCTATGGGAGGGTCAGGGAAGAGGGGTGGTTACACCCATTCCCTTTGTCCAGTTTCGCGCCAGAGCAGGGGCAGGTAGCCCCTGCAACCGGTTTGAACTGGCATATGCACAGGGACACCAAATGTGCCCCCAGTGCAGGACTTCAAAGCACCAGAGGGTGCTCCCGCCCAGCCCCAATACACACTATCCTGTCTGGGGAGGTGGTTACACCTCCCTTCGACAGGAAACCTATTGTCCAGGCCTCCCCTGCCGGAGTTTTAGTCAGCAGCAGGAGGCCAGACCCGTGTCTGTGGCAGTGGCATCCATTTTGTGATGCCAGGGCTCTGGAAAGAAGTTACCGGGTAGCCCGGTGTGTACATGTGTCTCCCTCTAGAAGGGTGGAATGCTACCCCCGCCGCCAGGATTGGCGGGGGGGGGTAGTATTCCAAGATGTTTGACACCAAACACGACATGTTTTGGTGCAGCCAGTCCAAAGTTAGCATTGTACCGCGAGGATATAATGCACTTAAGAGTATATGGTCAGGCTGTACCACAAACAGCATCAGAGGAGGGACTCCGAATGCTGCAGAGGGGCTCTGCTCATGCAAGGGCACCCTCTCACATAAAACCCAAGCACTCTGCCTTCAGGATTGTTAAGGCCTGCCATAGGAGTGACTTATAGGTTTATGTGTGTGCGCAATGGTAGTGATATAGGTAGCCTATATCACAGTAAGGGGTGCTTGCACCACCTTACCCAGGCTGCAGTAGCAGACCTGTGGTGTCATTTTGGCTGGCCTTCCAGGGGTGGCATAATACATGCTTCAGCCCCCGGCAGGCCTCTGGGGTACCTATGCCCTGGGTACATAGTATACCATATACTAGGGACTTATAAGGGCACTCCAGATTCCAATCAAAGATGTACCTAAGGTACATGGAAACCATTTTATAGAGGAAGCAGATAGACTGGGGCCCTGAATAGCAGGATCCCAGTCCAACTAAGTCATAAACCAGCAAAACACCAGGAAAAAAGTGGGGGCAACCATATAGTCAGATTCCACCTTCCTACAACCATGAAGAATAACAATGGCTGAGGGAAATGGAGGGAAGCCGAATGGGACTGTATAATTACGACTGAGTGAATCCGATTGTTCCACCAACTATATTAGGTGTGCGTGCAGTCGTTGGGAATGCTCATTGGTATTCCGTTCGGACACAAAGAAATATAAATGCTTTGCTTTTCCCAGGTCTTTGTACAGAATGTAGATGTCTTGCCATGTCCCTGTGACAATGTATCAGGTCATTCGATGCTTCATTTTACTTTCTTGTAAATTTTATGTAAGGTCTACGAGGCTCTAATTCCGTTTAAAAAAAGAATTGTCTGAATATTGGTCAATGTAGGTTTGCATTTAGAATTTAGATTATTACCCAATGATAAAGCTGTTTTGCACATTGGGACCTTTTTAAAATCTGCTGTTTAAGCTCGTAGGTCTATGTGGTCTTAAAAATCTGTCCTTATTGTATTCTGTTGCTGTTTTTATTATCTTAATTATAGTCCTGATTTTTGTAGTTATGACTTGCACTTGTGACTGTTTACATTATATGATGCTTTTATGGATGTTAAAATGCCTCTGAATAAAGCTTGCCTGACTTTACTGCCCTAACATTTATACATTATAAAAAGCCTACCCAGATGCCCTTATTTTGTATAAACATCATAGGCACACAGCACAAATTATCAAGGGAAGTGCATCTCCAATGTTTGTACAATGTCTGTGCAAACACTGGAGAAAGTGTCTAACCCAGGAATTCCCAGACACCTCGACAGCCAAGGCGATAATGTATGATTAGACATGTTTTACTTTTGAAATAAACTAACTGATAATCTAAATCCCTCAAGTAATTTTTTGATTCTGTTTGTTCTTGCATGCCCCCTTCGATTAGGTTCTTGAATTAAACCTGCAATAGAGTACATACTGAAACCATTACCCTAGTTTAATCAACAGCAGAACAAAACATTTTATCATTTGCAGAGAAACCGTTCCAACAATAATCAATACAAGTGTAGGATTGTATGAGAAAGTACAAAAAAGACCCTGTTTGCATGATCACCGCCATTTTTGGACTGATGCTGCTGCTTTTTTCCACTCTGAGCTTTCACTCTGCTAACCAGGCCACTAACCATGTGCATGTGCTCAGATGATGCTGGAGGAGGGAGCAGACCTGGACTATCCTTAGCAGGCCTTTTCTCCTGGCTAGCAGAGGTTGTGTATACTGTTTTAAATGCACCTTGTTTTCTCTTCTGTTGTATAATACCGGGTTATTAATTAGTAGTAGAGCAGGAGGCATTTTCCATGTTCTTTGTTTCACACTATTTTGACAATATATTTTTTGGGGAAAACTATACAACGAGCCGTTTCTTGGGATGCTTGTGGGAGCATTTCGCCTTTTCTTTGAAGGCAGGCTTCATGTAAACCTTTGTACTGATTTATACTTACGAGAGCGCTTTTACCCAATTTAGAGAAAGGTTTCATGCTAGTGTCTTTACAGATCTATATGCAGAACATTTTAGTCACAGGGAAAAAGCGTTTCCCAAACAAGCGGAGCAAAAAACTTACCCTCTGGGCCCCATCCACTCAATAGCCCTGGCCTTCTTACATCAACTTATCTTCAGTTTGTTCAAAGTAATATAGGTTTTTTTTCTCCAACTTTTATTTAGCAATTTTCAAACATTTAACCAACAGGCTGCATTGCAGTATATTCGCGATATTTGTAGCATGCACATTTACAGCAATAGTATAGTAGTTGCATACAATAAGACAACTTCCAAGCATAATCTTTATGCCCCAAACACCTCAGGAGGGGTATCGTGGAATCGCACTCCCCCTTGTGCAACCGCTCAGTAGTTGAGGGGGTTGCTCTCTGTCTGTCATGTCCCTTCTGCGGTTCAGGGCGTGGGTTGGCAGGCCAGCAGATATCGGCATATATGGCATATATTGGGCATGTATCTGTGGGTCTGCAGGCCCTTGGTAGCAAGGTACCATAAATCCCTGAATGTGTGGAGCAGGCGGTGAGATCCCTCAGCTATTGGGAGTAACTAGGCAGAGAGGGCCTCCTCTAGTGTATTGCCAATCTGCATTTCCCCATCAGGAGGGCTATTGCTACAAGTTGTCTATGGGAGTTGGGGACTTCATTAACATATCCTAGGAGAGTAATCAGCAGGGTGAGTGTAAGGGAAGTTATGCTGTTAATCTCTTGGTTCAATTTAATCCAAAAGGCCCAGATCGGTGTACGCTTCCAAGCCAGGTGGAGAAAATCAACATCTGGGGCCATACATCTCCAACACCTGACATATGTAGAGAAGCCAAGTCTGCCCATGGATTTGGGGGTGAAATATACCCTATGTAAGAACGAGGTGTAGGAGGCGTAATCTGCCATTTAATAAGAAATGTTTGATTTGTTTACAGCAGTATGCCCAGCTTTCAGGCAGAATATTGAATCCCAGCTCAGTCTCCCATTTATGTTTCGCATTGGTGGAGTATAGGGGGTACCACTAAGGCAAGGTTGTTATAGAGCCTGGTGAGGAGTTTATGCAGGCTGTGGTTTGATATCATGGTCAAGTGCCCATTCCGTAGACTCGTCAGGGAAGGAGGGGCAGATGCTGTGTATAATACTACGGAGTCTATTACAAAGTGGTATCTGCATTGTGCAGGGTTTGCTCTCGGACAGGAACTCCCCGAAGGAGAGGAACTTGAAGTTCACATACAAGCCCCCACCCTATGCAACCCCTTGGCCTGCAGCTGCTGAATCACCAACTTCTCTGTCGTCATGGGGACTTTTGGGTTAGTAAGTGGAATGTGTGGAGAGTACATGCCTATGTAGCCATGTAGCAAGCAGCTAAGCGGACCATATCCAGACAGTGGGAAACTGAATTTTGGTAAGAGGTCGCGTAGGTGCAGCATAATTGCAGTCTGGAGCAGGGTTGGGGCAGCCAGCCCCGCTTTTAAGTTGCAATGTGGAGAATGTCACGTGTCGTGCATCCAGTAATGGCAAACTGGGCATGAGCAGAAAGGTAATATCGTCATGATTGGCGGCAGATAACTCTCCCTCTTCATATAGTTGTGTCAACATGGCCCAGGCAATTCTAGGTTTCATTCCGGCCCATGCAAGTTTAGTCAAGAGGGACATTAGCTTTATAAAAAAGGCCCTTGTGAGTGGGATTGGGAGATTCTGGAAAAAATAACTTGAGGAGGACCACCATTTTCATCATCACCACCACCTTTCCCGCTAGAGTAAGAGGAAGTTTGATCCATCTCTCGACCTGCTGTTCCAACCTGGAGAAGCATCTCCCATAGTTTTCTCTAAACAGCATTTCAGTATCAGTGTGGAACCAGACACAGATATCGTATGGGCTCCATCTACCATTGGAGAGGATAGTCTGCCTCTGGTCAGTTAGCAGCGTCCGTCAGTCAGTGGATGGAGGATAGATTTATCCCAATGAATTTGCAAGTCGGATCTAATCCCAAAGGCAACTATTTCCTGAATCACAGGAATTCGGTTTTTGTCTGGGTCTCTCAGTAGAAGCAGAATATTGTCTGCATATAGGGACATGATCAGCCTGCGTGTGTGAAACTGTACACCTCTCAGCGAATGATATCAAATTACGTAATACGAGGGCTTCAATCTCCATTGCAAACCGAATTGGCGATAGGGGGCAGCTCCCCTGGGATTTGGGGGGGGGGGGGAGAAAAACAGTTGACTCTGAAATAGGCCAGAGGATTAGACTATAGAAGTGTCCCAATTGCAGCAGTTGCCTGCTCATCCCCATCCTTTTCACCACAGCCAGGAGGTATCACCACTCCACTGAGTCGAAGCCCTTGGCTGTATCCAGAAAGACAGCCACCACTGCCAACTCTGGGTCGATTTGGTGGGTAAGCGCAAGGAGTGTTTGTAAATTGCCAGATGTGGATCTGTTTGGCACAAACTAGGATTGATCCAGGCGGACTATGCAGGGGAGATTAGGTAGCCGTCGTTTAGCTATCAGCGTAGCCAAGATCTTCATGTCTGTATTTATTAGTGATAGCGGGCAGTAGGACCCACATAGATGCAGAGGTTTCCCCGGTTTGAGTAGCGTGATAACTATGGCCTCTCGTAGGGTGGGAGGAAGATTGTGAAGTTCTAGTGCCTCATTGTATAGGTCCATTGGTATGGGGGCTAACTCTTCGGCGTTTTCTTTGTAGAACTCCACCTGGAGTTCGTTCCCCCTGGTGCTGAGCCGCTGCACAATTCCGCAATGCATGCTTTTATCTTCTGCACGGAGATGAGAGGGTCACAGAGACTTCCGCTAATGCAGTTCTAGCCAGGCCAGTGTAGCTCTGCTGATAATATGCCTGTATTTGAGGTAGGTGGTCATGTTTAGCTGTGTATAGGTCTGTGTGGTATGTTACAATTTTTTTTTTTTTTTTTTGTAAAATGGTCTGTTTATTCTTATTGCTCTCTTTGCTTCTCTTTCAAGTCTTATCTAGACAACTAACACCAATCTGCTCTTTTTTCCATGCAATTTTTATTGTTTTTTAAGAGCCACGTTAAATGAGCATGTTATAAACTTGTCCAGATTAAGTCATCCGTTAGCGTTCTTGATCAGCAACAGTAAATAACCTCTTGGCTATGTCATGACAGCCCTCTCTTTGAACATACCAGCAAAAATAACAGGAAAAAAATCAGCAAATGGTACAACTGTAGATCGAAATAATACATAGAAGATATAATACACAAGGTTTCCCCTACACTTTGAAGTCATTAATTTAGTGAGTGTTGGTGCGGTGTCAGTATTCTTGCACATTGCTGCCTGATCTTAGCCTTCTACTCCTGAAATTAGAACAATAGTCATCATAATCATATTCTCATAAGTGTCAACTGTAATCTAATCTTTTTTTTATAAACTTTATTTTTCACTTTTACATCTTGCAAATACAAAAGCAAATTGGCATCGACAGCGTATAGAGGCATACCATTGATATTATTAATGGTACGTGGCACAGGTGGTAGCATCAGGGGAGGAAGGACACAATGGGGAACAATATTCATTTAGAAGCGTATTACAGTGAAGAAGGCGCATGGGGCATGCCACGAACTCTGTGTGTGTAGATTACCGGGGTTGGTCCTCTCGCTTCTCAGTAAGGTTAAGCCCACCATCTACATCTGACCCACTGCCCCCGCTGTCAGTTGTATCCGGAGAGGAGGGCTCCTCCCTCCGCCAACCCAGAAGTACACATTTCGTGCCAAACCATTAGGTCCGCTTCTAGCTTCTCATCCCTTCGGGCGAGTTTCATATGGGCTTCTTCTGCTAGGGACCACTCTCGAACATCTTTAAGCCAGATGGGCACTTCCGGGCCCTTCTGCCCCATCCAAGTTATAGCTATCCTGCGCCTAGCGAGCACTAGCATTAATTGTAGGAGCTTATATGGGAGTTTCTTTTTCTTGGGCTTCCGGACAGATGCAAGTAAACAACTCAAGGGTTCCAGTTTCACCGGAAGGCCCGTGACCGCAACAATTCTGCCCACCACCTCCACCCAAAACTGCCTGACCATTGGAGAATCCCATGCCAAGTGTAAAAAGCCCGCTTTCTCTGTGGCACATCTTGGGCATCTATCTCCCCTGTCACATGAAACGCGTTTCAGGGATACCGGGGTTAAGTAGGTGCGATGCAAGAAATTAAAATGCGTCCGTTTAAATCTGGCATTACAGGAGACTGTGCGTGTAAGGGAGCCTATGTGTGCCCATTGTTTTTCCTCCAGCTGGACAGCGAGATCTCTCTCCCAGGCATCCCGAGATGGTGGCACCGGGGGGGTAGAATCCCATTTCATAGCTGTATAGAGGAGAGAAATTAATTTGCGACCTATATCACACGTGAGTAAGATATCTAGAGTTTGTGTCGGAGGTGAATGTCCGGGTACTGTGGCCAGGTGAACTTCACCACATCCTGAATTCCCCGATAGTGTAGGAACTGTCCCTGTCCGAGGCCAAAGTACTCTTCCGCCTGTTCGTAAGTGATGAAAGTCTCGTTGGGAAAGAGGTCAGCAAGAACTTCGCATCCACCCTCCCTCCAAGGTTGAAAGGACATGTATCTTCCCATGTCTAGAAAGGGGGCTAATATCCAGATCGGAAGCTGCCTGTGAAAGGGTGCTTTCCGTAAGACACTCTCGACAAATCGCTGCCATATACCGGCTGTATGTCGTACTATGTAGGGAAGAGATGTCTCCGACCCCCTGCCCTGCATCAGTGCCTCTGGGCAGTGTCTGGGTATCCACCCTGCCGGAGAGGAGGCGTTTCTCCCAGTTGTCCGCATCTGTCAGCCAACGTGCCGCAGGCTGTAATTGGGCCGCGTAGTAATATAAATCGAAGCGTGGAGCCTCCAGTCCACCCTCCTCATAGCTGCGGATAACAGTGTTGAGAGCTACCCTACTGCGCCGACCCGCCCAAAGGAGGGACGTGAGTAGCGGTAACGGGCATAGTGAGTTCTGGAGGACATAGTGTGTCCTGGGAAGCATCACCATCTTAGAGATGGCCAGCCTGCCCATCAATGACAGGGGAAGAGTGTTCCAAAATGTCACTGACTGCCGCAGAGACGTAATGATGCGGTCTACATTCCGGGCCAGCACCTGTGCGTCCGTCGGGGCCACCCGTATCCCTAGGTAACGGAAACCCACCAGTTCCCAGCGCAGCCCCAGGTCCGGGAGCCCCCCCCAGAGGCACAGAGGCCAGTCCAGCTAACGGAAAGATCAGGGACTTACCGCGGTTGAGTCGCAATCCAGAGACCTCTCCAAACCTGTCTAACTGGCGCAGCAATACCGGCAGTGCGTCCCGGGGAGAAGCCAAATAAAACAGGGCATCGTCGGCGTATAGGGAGATAACATGACTTTTGTCACCCACTCTAATTCCCCATTGTTCCATTTCAGCCCTGATCCGGACCGGGAAGGGCTCTATAGCCAGGGTGAACAGCAAAGGTGAAAGGGGACACCCCTGGTGAGTGCCCCTTCCCAATTGCCAGTCTTCTGATCGCGCACCCCCAAGTTTTACCCGTGCGTGGGGTGCCGTATACAAAATGCGAATCCAGCGACAAAATTTGGGACCCATCCCCACAGCGCATAGGACCTCGAGAAGGTAACCCCAGTCTACCGTGTCGAACGCCTTAGCGAGGTCAATGGACACCAAGACCAACTGATCCTCCTGATCGCGTACCTCATGTATGACGTGATTGAGCCGGCGCAGATTCATAGCCGTGTTTCGTCCCGGTATGAACCCACATTGGTCCTCATGGACCAAGTGAGGCATGTATGGTGCCAATCGAGTAGCCAAGAGCTTGCATAAGATTTTAACATCTGTGTTAATCATAGTAATCGGTCAATATGATGAGGGCTCATGAACATCCCATCGCGGTTTCGGAATTATACATATTTCCCCCTGTGCCATACTTGGTGGGAGAATTCCGCGTTCAAATGCCTCGAGGTAGACCTGTAACAGGAGGCGGGGAAGTGTACCCGTAAATGCTTGTTAGAACTCAGGAGGGAACCCATCACTACCCGGGGATTTGGCTCGTGGTAGGTGCTGAAGAGCGGATTGTACCTCCCCCAGTGTTAGGGGTTCGTCGAGCTCCTTCCGTACCAACTCAGGGATAGACCGTAGGGTCAGGTCATGAAGGTAAGGGAGATAGGCTGCCTCGCTGATTGCGGGGTCCGCAGCATACACTATCTGCAGATGGGATTTCAGGACTCGCAGTAGCCCCACTTCCGAGTGGACCAGGCCTCCCGCAAAGCCACAATCGCGGCAGGGGCGTGTTCCCGCCGGAGAATCCAGGCCCAAAGACGGCTTGATTTATCCCCTTCCCTATGAAGGCGCTGTCTGTAATGTGCGAGGGTGTATTTGTCGAGCCTGTCCCAAATGTCATGGATGCGTTCCCGGATGCCATGCTCCCTATCCCTCCCCTCTGCGTCAGGGGTCTCGCAAGTCTGTACTTCTAAGAGGCGTCGTTCCTCCTCCTGTAGCTCTCGTTGGAGCTGGCTTCCGAACCCCGCATGTGAGACTCATGCTTGCCCCTCTCACCACCGCTTTCAAGGCTTCCCACTTCGTGGCCAGTGATAAGTCCGGCCCGTCCCAGTTTAGATCAATATAGTCAGTTTCTAGGTGATGCTTCTCTACTGGGTCCTAGAGTACCTCGGCCGGCAGCCTCCAGGTCCGTGGGCGGCATATCGGGCCCCCCCAGTCAACCACACACGCTACAGGGGAGTGATCAGAAAGGAATCGCGCTTGATGAGTCACCTCAAAGGACATAGCCGTATCTGGGTTTGCGATTAAGAACCTGTCTAAGCGACTGTGCGTATTATGAGTGGGTGAAAAACAAGTATACACTTTCTGGGTTGGGTGTCTCTGGCGCCATATATCCTGTGCCCCTATATTTCCCATAACCTCTCGGAGTTTCATTGTCATCCTCGGTTTTGTGCCTGTGCGGGGTGGGAGCCTATCCAGGTCGGGGTCCAGGACACAATTAAAGTCCCCCATCCAGAGCAGTGGGACTTCCAATTCCGATACCAGAACCTCCTGCAGGGATTGAAAAAAGTCCGGGTCGTCTATGTTAGGGGCATAGGTATTCATTATTGCAACATCTCTACCATCTAGCTTAGCCCTAAGGAGCAGATATCTCCATTGGATGTCAGCTTCTACGTACTGGAGGGCAAATGGGGTCCCCGGGGCCACCCATACAAGGACTCCCCTGGCATAGGTAGAGAGTGAAGAGTGGAAAACCTGACCACGCCATTTCTTCGCCAACCTCTGAGCCCCTTCGTCAGTAAGGTGCGTTTCTTGGAGGCATGCTATCGAGACCTGATGTCTGCGGAGAAAGGACAGGACCCTGTACCTCTTGGTGCACGTGCCCAGCCCCCTCACATTCCAGCTTAAAAATTTAAACCCCATGGATGGTAAAGTGACCAAACTTCATGTGGTCCCCACCCTGTGTGGCTACGTAGACCCTGCATCCCGGATGCTGTACATACAATGCCTAAGAAGAAAAAAACACCAAAACAACCCCCTAAGAACACCCACCCCCTCCCACGAGCAATATACTGACAACGGAACATGCAGAGTTGCCCTTCCCATGCTGGTTTAAGGACGTGCACAGCTGCCCCATTAGCCCAACCGGGGCCAAAACTACCTTACAAAGAATAACTAAGGAACCCCCCCCCCCCTCCCCCAAGGTCCAACTCCCGACTCAGACCAGCCGCCTCATGGCATATTTCAATGTCCCGAACTGCCCAGGTTTAAACATGCGGAACAATAGGCCCAGATTGGCGGCGCATACGACATTTACCCATATACACATTCCTGCTCATACTATCACAACAAGCATTTCTCCAGAGTCCCTGTGGGTCAATAATTACTAGGCCCCTAATGTCCGGCCCCCTCTACCACAGCAATGTGTGTAAAGAAAAAAGGATATCGCCTTCAGGAAGGGCCTGTAGTTGGCGTTGGTAGGTCCATGATAGTTTCTGGAACCACATGGGTGGTTGGCGGGAGAGTCTCTGGTACCAGTCCCACTTCGGGAGTATCTGTCACAGTCCGTGGGGGAGAGTCATCGGAGTCTGAGGATTCCGCACGAAGGGCGCCATCGTCCCCCACCGTGATCCGCCGTCGCTCCACCTGGGCGTCGCCCGCAGATCGATTCCTGCACCTGGTCTTGCGATTCCTCGAAGGTCTGGACCCCCAAGTGTTCCGGGATCCCCTTTGTTCATGCTGGGGGAGGGCCTCTCCCCTGATCGAGCCACTCCCACACTTCCTCTGGAGAGTCAAAGAAATGAGCCTTTCCCTGGGATATCACCTTAAGCTTCTCAGGGTACAATAACATGTACTGCAGTGGAGGTCAAGTAGCTTCTGCTTGATGCCAAGAAAAGATTTCCTCTGTTCCTGGACCTGGCGGGTATAGTCCGGATAGATGGATACTTTGGCGTTGTCAAAGGTGAGGTCTTTCGCTTCTCTCGCAGCTTTCAAAATACAGTCTCTGTCCCGATAGTTTAGGATTTTGGCGATGAGGGCCTGAGGTGGAGCCCCCGGCGGCAGGACCAGCGCCCTGTGGGCTCTCTCTACCACAAAGACCTCGGACAGACCCGTGGGGCATAGCTTAGTGCGTATCCAGTCCTCCAGGAATCGCTCCGCAGTACCCTGTTCCGAGCGTTCCGGGATACCCAGGACCCTGATGTTGCTGCAACGGGCCCTGCCTTCCGCTTCCTCCGCTCGACGTTCCAACGCACCAGTAGTGTGGGTGAGCTGAGAGACCTGTTGCTTCAGGGAGGCCACTTCCCCCTGCAGCTGAACGATGTCCACCTCTGCCGTCAAGACCTTATCCGCCACTTTCCGCAAATCCGCCCGCAGTAGGTTCACGTCAATGGAGACTGTCTCTATTTGTTTTTCCAGGGCAGTGCGGGACCCCTGTATCGCCTCTAGGAGCTCAGATCGGGACGGCTCGTTGGAGGTGTCGCCCTCTCCGTCCAAGCCTGACTGACGAGTGATGCGTTGCGTGGGGATGCATTGCGTGGTATACTGCGTGATGGTGTTGGGGTTGGAGGGGCGGGTTATCTTGTCCCTACCCATGATGCAGGCAACAGAGGACCACTCAGGAGTCCACAAGCGCTTCAACGACCGAGCTTAGTCCCACTTTATGGGGCTATAGGCATCAAGTGCACTCCCCTCCCGCAGGTGTCACAGAGAGCGCGGGGGACCAGGCCGGGGTCCAGAGGTCCGCCGTCCCCACCCAGCGTATTAGGAGATCTCAGCCCGTAGTGCACCAGAACAGGGCTGATTAGGTGGTCCAACAGCAATCCCAGGGCCGCTCACCTCAATATGGCCACCAGGCCGGTGGCTGCAGAGTGATTATCCGGGCCCCTCACTCGCCAGGAAGGGCACCTGCAGTTCTCCCGAACGCTGGGATCGCCTCTGCAGCTGTCTCCAGGCAGGCCGACTGCCCGAGGGTCCCCAGAGGGGTTAGGCACCCCCGCGATCACCAGGCAGGTGAGGCAAATACTTCAAGAGGCCGGCCGGGCATCTCCGCACCCACAGCAGGATGAGCCCTCCCACGGCAAGGCAGCCACCTCCCAGCAGGGTATCAGCAAGGCGTCAGGGTCTCAGGTGGCCGCAGGGCACCAGCAGGAAGATCCGCAACAGACCCGCGGGAGGGGGCACACGAGCAGCCAGTCGCGTCATGCCTCGGTCTTGCAGACACTCCGCCACAGCAGGGGGGGGGGGAGAACGCGACCGCCCGATGCTTCTGGGCGGCCACTGCCGATCCCTCTTCCCCCGGCCCCTTCGCTCGGGGACGTCTCGCGGCCCAGCCCGCGCCTCGTGGCTCACCTCAGGGCCGGCATGGTAGCGCAGGAACACCGCTCACTCCGGTAGCCTCCCCACGGCAGCAGGCACCTCTTCCACGATTGCCGGGGTCACAGGAGCAATGGGAGACAGGCCCGGCCCCCCGATGCACCGCAGGCGGACCTCAGACGCCTCGCGGTGCCCCCCGCGGATCGTCGCTCGCTCCGAGGACTAATGACGGCCGGAATCGAAGCACCCCGGGAGTCCCCCGATGACAGGGCACCCCTCAGCAGTCGCCAGGGTCGCGGGGGCGAGCGGAAAGGGAATCGCCGTCTCCGATGTCCACGCACAGCTCAGGCAGGCGTAGGCCGCATCCCCGGCCTCGCGTGAATTCGCCCCGTCAGGTTGGCGGGCACGGAGTCGTTGTGGCCGAGGCCAGGCCGTCGCCCAGTCTCATTCGCTCCCAGGGCGCTCCAGCCGCCTGCAGGGTCCCAGCCACTCAAAGTCTTCGGTCGTGGGCGTCGGGAAACAGGATATTTCAGGATTTAATCGGCTGGTCGGTCGGGAGCCGAAGGAGCTCACGCCCTGTCGGCCATGCTGCTTGGCCACGCCCCCAGTATGTTACAAATTAGTGTAGAATGTCCTCTCACCTATAGCATGGTGTCCTATCAGACACCTCAATCTCAGTTATCCCTGTTGCTGCCCAGGGGGACAAAGCAGTCCAGCCAAGGATCTGCTGGGGTGCGCTCCATATCACCTACCTGCTGCATATTGGCGGAGGAAATTACCTTGCGGTCCACGGCATCATGAAATTCCATCCGCTTGATGCCCAGTTGCGCCAGCACTTGTCGGTCTGAGCTATCTTTTAGCTTATTTGCCAAATGTAGCATCTCTATTTCTAACTGTTAGGTCACCTTGAATAGATTCCAGGACGCCATGCCCTTTAGAAATACACTTGCCTAGGATAACTGCCTTGATTGACTCCTAGAATGTCCCTATAGTGTTTACCGAACCGGTGTTTCAAAGTATGGTGATATGGTATATAATTTTGGTTGTGAAGGCATCGTCTAGAAGCTCATCTGGTCGCAGGCACCAGGGTCTTATTCCACGGTTCACTTCGGGGATACCAATCACGAGGGCCACTGTTGCATGATCAGATAGAGTCCGTGACTTATGCTCCACTTTTAGCCATCCCAGCATGTCACAGGTGCCAAGCCAGTAGTCTAACCTGGAATGAGAGTTGTGTATTGCAGTTTGGAAGGTGTAAGCTCTCATCTCCAGGTAACAGTACTGGGATAGGTCTACCAAACAACATTGTGCCATCAGGATCTTTAGTGACTTTTATGCTCTAGTGTGGCGCACTGTCCTCGACCTGGTAGTATAAACCTCTGGTTGCTTTGAGAGATTAAAATCTTTGCCCCACAGTATTGTGGGATGAGCATTTAGCATTAAGAGTCATGCAAATAACTAATAAAAGTCCAGGTCACATACGTTGGGGCCGCAAACATTAGCCAAAGTGACTCGGGTTTCTCCGATCTGCATTTGCAGTATTATGTATCTGCCCTTGTCATCAATGAGCGACCCCTGAGGTTTCAGTGGGATTCCTTTGTGAATTAGGTTGGCAACATCCTTCGCATATGTAGAGTATGAGGAGAAAAGTGTGAATAAACTCCATTTTGCAATAAATGCAGAGGGTGTAAACCCCACCAAGTGAGTCTCTTGAATGACAGCCACATCTACCTTGTGATGGGTGAGGTAGGATAGAATTTACCGGGCTTTATTAGGATCATTGACCGTCTGCACATTCCAGGTCAAGAGTCTCAGGGTATTATTGGGTGTGGGCGTTGGTTATGTGTGGTTTAAAGTGTAGCTGGGTTCCTCCCATCCAGTGTCCATTACAGGGTGCAATCATAACAGGTATGCAAATGGTAAGTTCATGTATTACAGTCTGCAAAACATACCCCTCCTCCCACATTGAGCAGGAACTTTGATGAAATACCCCAATAGGAACAATAATCAAACTGAGTAATGATGTTCATACTGCGATTGCAGGTTCCTCATAGTGACTCCAGGCCTTCAGGGTGGCCAGAGGAGCTAGTCGTATGGACGATGATATATAACTTAGTGCCGGGTGCCTGCGCAGTTCCCAGGTGAAGCGCAACATGCTATAGTGGCAACTGCTTCATGAATTTGGGCACCTCGTCCAGGGACATTAATATTTAGGGCTTGCCGTTATATAGGACTTGCAGCCTGGTGGTATATAGCATTGCATATTGTAGGTCATGCTTGCAAAGTTTCTTCTTGACTGGAAGAAACTTGCATCTGGCATCTTGAGTGGCCTGGGTGAAGTCTGGGTAGACAGTCAATGTGTTAGCCACATGTTGTAATGTGCCCCTTTTGTGAGCCTTCCCGAGGACAGTGTCCATCCCGATAGTTGAGAAGTTTGACGATTCTAGGTGCGGCAGAGTTCTCAGTGCCGGCCTCAGAGCAAGCAAGTGATGCGCTCTTTCCGCCACGTACACATGCAACAGATGTCCCCATCCAAACATCTCTCATATGGTCCTCAGTCAGACCTGTTGGGATACCCTAGTCCATACGCAAGATTCTGGGACGTTGGCTAATGAAGGTACCTCTACCAAGCCACATGGATATTGGTCTGGTCCAGCAACTGTCATCCAGTTCTGATTCCACGTTTTCTTTAGGAATGATTTTAAATGCAAATATGTCTCGTTATGTACTACTTTAACCTGAGTGGTCGCCTAGAAGACGCAATATGTTTATTTGTAATTTGTAAACTATGAACGAAACTAATTGCTGTTGAGTTGTAAAGCGCTCTGACTCCCAGGATTGGGTCATGTTCGCGCTATAGAAAACACTAAATAAATAAAAATAAATAAATATGTCTGCAAGCATTTTTTCCACATATTCTTCAATTTATTGGCATTTGGGTGGACTTCGTCATGCCCACTATTCGCAGATTACTCCGCCTCATCTGGCCTCCAAGTCCTCGTTCTTGGCCTTGCCACATCAAGCTCTGCTTGTGCTGTAGTTTCACCTGTTGAGTAGTGTCATCCTCTATATCTGATATCCTCCTTTCAGCCATGTCAACGTGGTGTACTGACATTCAAGGCGCTCCGTCATGTCGTCCATGCGCTGTTTCAGACAGTCCATTTTGTTATTTGGTGTAGCCAAACTGTCCCGCATTTCCAGCGGCAATAATTAACATCCATTTCCCCTTGGATGTGTGAGCCATCACTGTCACTGGTTCTCAGGTGCTGCAGCCAGCTGTGCACTGTCTCTGGGTGTCTATGTTTTCACTTCAAATGTAAGGTTCGACTGTTGCCTACTCGACTTGCCCATGTTCAGGATTTTTCCAGCAGCAAGGCGATGATAGGAAGGTGCCACCATCAGGGGCAGCCCTGTCTAAAAACAACTACTCCCCATGTGAGGTCATCAGGTTTGGCACCTCAGGCAGGCTGGTCTCTATCCGCCCCGGGGCCTTAGCCCAAGGGAATCAGTCTCGCTGCAGGCCCCCAACAAAGCCAGGTCTGGTTCGCATACAGGCTCTCGAGCTGTCCAGATAATTCCCAGCCGTTGCTCTTTCGGGCTGTGGAAGGCCCCAGGGTCTGCGGTGGAAGGCCGAGTTCAAGAAGACCAGAACAGGCCTCACCAAAGATTCAATCAGCAGAGAGGTGGGTGAAGAGGGAAGTGACTGCTTTACCAGTTGTTGCAGATTAACGGTGTATCTGCTCTCCGTTTGTAGCTAATTGCATCCGCATGCCGATGCTGCTCCCAGAGCTTGATGGCTGCCGCAAGGATGTGGCCCAATCGAGGTCCTGCTTTGCCGCTTACTTCATCCAGCTGCGCTCTTCCCTCTCCCACTATGGCACCTGGGCACCTAGCGTGCCACTTGCCTGTGGCCTCCAGTTCCTGCTTATTCCAGACTGATTCAGTGACACTGCAGCTGACCGGGTTGGGGTGTTTCTGACCGGGTTTTCCCACTCACCATTCTTCCTGCCAACAGAAGACCCACCCACACAGGATCTACTTAATGCAGGCAGCAGACGTGCGCAGCGGGTACGCCGCTGGCGAGCCGAAGGCACAGCAACCACAAGCCAGACTGTGCCTGTCCGTGCCTCGACCATGCCAAGCACCACAACCACTGGCCCTCACACCCCCAAAGATACACCACCACCGAGCTCCACACCCTCAACCACGGACGGGGCAACAAACGGTCACTGTGCTGACCCACACTCCACGGTTGGACCTTTAACCTGCACCCTCTGTCACTGCACCCAAACCAGCCAACCGACCAGCCCCACCCCGAACACACCACAGACACCACCTGAACAAAATCAACTTGCATGCGCCCTTCTCAAAGCACGCTCGCTATGCAAGTATTCCACTGAATTATTTGACCTCATGGCCCCCTTGAACCTGATATAATCTTCCTCTCTGAGACGTGCCTCAACCTCACATGTGCCCCAGACATTGCCACAGCGATCCCTGACGGATATAAAATCACTCACCAGGACCGTATCAACAAGCCGGGAGGAGGAACAGCCATCATCCACAAAGAGACCATACAGTGTACCACCACCACGGACACCACCACCCCCACATGGAACATCTCAACTTCAAGAGGCACACTCACATACCAACCCCCAGGCCCGCGCTCCAGCTTCTGCAACGCCATCGTAGACTTCATTGCGCCCCTAGCCTTAGACCCCAAGGACTACATCTTCCTCGGCGACCTAAATTTCCACATCGACGACCAATGACAAAAACACTGTACACTTCCTCAACAATATGAGCAGACTCAGATTGACCCATATCGTCAACGACCCTACACACACCACAACACACAGGACTCAATTTTCACCTGCAGCAACAGTGTCAAATACAGCCATGTCACAAAACTCACATGGACCGATCACTCCATCATCCACTTCAGCATCTCCAGCCCCCACACCACCACCCACAAGATGACCAACTCGCTCACCAGAGGAGGAATAAAATCTCAGACCAGCTGGGCAAACGCCCTTAACACCTCCAACTCTCCTACTGCCACCAACCTCGAACGGGGAGTGAAAAACATCAATGCCTGGATCACCAATTGCACAGAGAGCATTGTCCCCATCAAGAGCAACATCCAGAGAACATCCTCCAAAAAGGCCAGATGGTACACCCAAGAACTCAGAACAGCAAAACGAGACAGCAAACAGTTGGAGAGGAGATGGCGCACCAGCAAGGACACCTCCGAATGGGCAGCCTTCAAGACCTCCCTGAACCTCTACCAGCCCCTGCTAAGGGAAACAAAGACAACAGCCATTGCCGCACACATCGAAACCAGTGCCAACACCACCAAGGAACTTTTCAACTTCATTAAGGAATTCTACAACCCGGCTGCCAGAGAAAACATCACACCCTCACAGGAGCTGTGCAACATCCTAACCCACTTCTTCCACGACAAGATCGCAACCATATACAGAAACTTCAAACCCTAGCCCACACATACGGACTTCCTCAACAGATTTGCCGCCACCGTAACCTGCAAAAACCACACACTGACCACCTGGAACATCCTCTACACCCAGACCACCACCTCCACCATGAAATCCATCCACTCAGGAGCTCCCACAGACCCATGCCCGCACCACATCTTCAACCTCTGAAACCAATGGGTCGGCCAGGATCTCACCACCCTACTCAATGCCTCTATCACCACTGCAACATATCCTGATACCTGGAAACATGCTGAAGTCTGACACTACTCAAAAAAAAAAAACGCCGACCACAGCAAACTCAAAAACTACCAGGCAATCTCCCTGCTTCCATTTCCAGCAAAGGTACTGGAAAAGATCATCAGCAATCAATGCATGACACACCTGGAGCAGAACTATTACTTGACGCCTCCCAATCCGGCTTCAACAGCAATCACAGCACCGAACCGTCCTGATCACAGCCACCAACGACATCTGAATCCTCCTTGACCAAGGAGAAACAGCAGCTTTGATCCTCCTTGACCTCTCGGCAGCCTTCGACACCGTATCCCACTACACACTGATTGAAAGATTCCACCACATCGGCATCCAAGGGGACGTGCACAGATGGCAGATAGCTACCACTCTACACTCCCCTACTGCCCCTTTCTCACCGGAGGAACATAGAGGATCCATGTCCCACCTCTGAGCCAAGGAGATTGCCTGCGGTGTACCCCAGGGCTCATCCCTCAGCTCCATATTCTTCAATGCGTATATATGACCCAGCTGGAAAACATGGTCAGATCCCATGGTCTCAACATAATTTCCTATGCAGACGACACCCAACTCATCCTCTCACTCACAGACGACTCCATCACCAACAACGTTCACAGATGCATGACAAACGTCGCAAACTGGATGAAGAACAACTGCCTGCAGCTGAACACAGACAAGACTGAATTACTGATATTTGGCAACAGCAGCAACACATGGAACGACTCCTGGTGGCCATAAGACCTAGGTCCCCACAACCACTCCCCCAGCCACGCCAAAAACCTCAGAATCATCATTGACAAGCTCACCATGAAATCCCACATAAACGCCGTCTCCTCCGCATGCTTCCTGACTCTGCGCATGCTACACAAGAACTTCAAGTGGCTACCCCTACACACAAGATGCACCATGACACAAGCTCTCATCACCAGCAAACTAGACTACGGCAATGCCCTCTACGTAGGAATCGCCACACACCTTTTACAGAGGCTTCAGACCATACAAAACGCCGCAGCCAGACTCTTCAGCCTTACACGACAAACCCACATCATACCCCACCTCAGGAAACTCCACTGGCTTCCAGTTCAGAAATGAAGCCAATACAAGCTGCTGACCCACGAACACAAGGCTCTACAAAACCAAGGACCTGCCAACATTAACAACCGCCTGAACTTCTACCATCCATCGAGAAGACTATGCTCCGCCACCCTTTTACTTGCCCATACTTCCCGCATCTACCAAAGCAGAAGTGGAGGACGCTCCTTCTCCCACATCACAGCAATGACCTGGAACAGCCTCCCCACACACCTCTGGACAATCACCTCACTTCCAGAATTACGAATGACCCTCAAGACCTGGCTGCGTGAATAAGCCTCTGGGGCCTACAAGACCCTGGATACCCTATCGGGTAATTAGCCGCGCTTTATAAATCCTGATTGATTGGCTCTCCGCTCTCCACAGTGGTGGAACATTGCTGCTTTTCTGGTCCGGCAAATAGATCTTGTTTTTTAGGTGGCGTTGTGCCCTTGACGGGGATGAATTGGACAAATTTTTAGTTCTGACCTCAGGAGCCCTCTTGCTATGTGGCCATCTTGTAGTGTGCCCTCTAGCGCCCCTCTCCCCCAAATAAGTAAAATATAGTTGATGTAGGATAAAGCTAGAGTTTTTCAAAACATAATTGGTGTAGTGCTGAAAAGTGCGTAGTCTAGAAGACGACAGTAGTGGATGTAGAAAGAATGTACATTTTGACACCATTTTACGATGCTATTACTATAACAGCAAAGTCAATATTCAGTTCCCAGACAGTGGCTATGCCCTTTTCACCAGAAATATTTGACATTCTAGCATATTGACCAACTACTGCACTGCATTCCCAATTAGAAGCAGAACTCAAAAGAAACAGAAGAGAAGAACATTTGTACCTTGCATTTTGCCTTTTATCCAGTCCATAAAGAATGACACCCAGGTATACACGCCGGGTGTATTTGGCTTTGCACAGCCAATACCCCAGCTGACAATGCCTTCAATAATATATGTCCCATTGCCCTTCTGGCACACCATGGGCCCTCCTGAGTCTCCCTGGGGGAATACAATTGTGCATGTCACATTGCAGTAAAATTACTTTTACATTCAGATTCATTTTCAGTAAATAGAAACATAGCATTCTAAAGGTCTTCAATTCCAGCTTCCTTCACAGTTAATGATTAAACTAACAAACCTAGGTGTCTTGCAGGAATTCTGCAGATATGTTTTGAGCCATGTAGGAAGCTGGATCTTTATATGGTATACCAAAAATAGGTATACCGTGCAAAGAGTCCAGGTATACACTTGCTAGTGGACAGGGGCTTGCTCTAGCAATCCCAAGGTGTTCTTTTTGGGGGGGTAGTGTGGTCAAGCAGCCTTAGGCTTATCAAAGAGGAGTGTTAGACATCTGTTGCACACACAACCAATAAATGATACACATGACTCAATAAGGAGATCCACACCAATTTATAAAAATAACACTTATCTTTATATAATTTTAGGCCCCAAGGTCATCAGAATACGGTAAATACTTTTTAAAATAGCATATTTGAAGAAAACAGGTTTTTGATACTTTAATTTGTAATTGAGGCACTTTGCGGCAATGTTAAACTATGGAGAACATACCCGGACTACAGTAACTTAACGACTTGCGGGACCCTTAACCGAGACTTAAAGTGAGTATGGGGCAAGGTCCAAGGCAGCACCAATAGGTCACCTCGGGAGGCACTGGGGCGTCCGGGAAAGAGGTGTGTTTTTCAGCGTCGGGGGATTTTGATACTTTAAATTGTAATAGGAGCACTTCTGTAATGTTAACCCATGAAGGAAAAACATGTATTGCATTCAGCATTCAACAGCAACTAACAAGGCCAATCGTCCGGACTTAAGGTGAGTATGGGGCAAGGTCCAAGGAACCACCAACAGTTCACTTTGGGCATTACTGGGCGGCTGGGTGCAGAGGTGCCTTACAGCGTCGGGTGCCCCATTCAAGTCTATAGAGATCGGTCCATCGGAAAACAGTCTGCAGGCTCCAACTGCGGGACCAGTCCGGCTGAATCAACAGGGGGGTTCAGGCCTCATGATTCTTGGGTCTGCAAGGACACCTTTGGTCCTCTTTTCCTTGGCCCAAGGTGATGGGTGTTGAGGTGTCTTCAGGCGTAGGGTTTTTCTTACCGGGGGCAGTCGCGGTAGAGGGAACCTGCGAACAGAGGCTGCAGGCGACGTCAGAGTTCACGAGGGACAAAACGAAAGTGGACTGTCTCTTGAGGGCTTGGGGACCATGCTGACACCATTGGCCCACTTCAACATGGGCTGGGGGCTCGGTGCTTGGCAGGATCAGGTTTTGGTGGTTTTTGGAGTTTTTGTGGTTCTGCTTGGGGTACCTACAGGATGCAGGAGAGCAGCTCCCCTGCTCCACGGGAGTCCTTGAGTCTTTATTGAAGGCATGCCATCCTCCCAAGCTTCGGAGGCATGACAGCTTGCAGGACAAGACAACTTTGGTGCAATTAGAAGGGGAATAGCAGACAGGCTGGCAGGGCTTGTGCCAAGTCAGTTGCTCTTCTTCAGTCTATGCTTTTGCGGCTCTTCAGTGTCCTTCTTAGGTTATCAGGATCTTATTCTCTGTTGCCAGGGTTCCCCTAAATACTGAATTTAGGGGTAATAGGGGAGTGTAGAGTGGTAGCTAATGGGCTACCTACCCTTGGGGTCACTACGCCCCCGATATGACTACTTCCTGTGGGCAGTGGGCATAACCCTGCCCCAGAATTCCTAAGTTAGCCATCACCAAGATGGCTAACTTTCAAAAGTCGACTCCACTTCAGGTAGCCCACCTTAGGGGTGGCACTAGTCTGAGGGTGGACATGCCTATCTGACTAGCTAATTTCCCCCCCCCTGTTCAGGTGCCAAAGGACTCTAGACAAAAGGGGTCTGCTTCCTCTTCTATGAGAGAAAACAGATTCGCATGCCAAAGGCGGTGGGCGCTTTGGAGGTCCCATGCCTTGTAATGTTAATCTGCAAGTAATTATGTGGGAGGGGGTGCAAACATCCACGGCCTGAGCAGGCTTGGTTTCTGGTCTCCTGAGAGCAGAGGGCCTCACCCTTGGGGATCAGAAACTCATCTCTGATGGCAAGCTGGCAAAAACCAGTCGGTACGCACAACAGAAGCGGTTAGGTTTTTAGGGGGCACCTCTAAGGTGCCTCTGTGTGCATGCATTACCAAATCCGACACAGGTATCAGTGTGGGTTTATTACTAAGAGATGTTTGATACCAAACATCCCTATTTTCAGTGAAACAGTCATGTCGCTGGGGAACTCGTTTTCACCAGTGTACAGCACATGCTGTTAAAATGGCTTCCCTGAGCACTTGTACTGGCAACAATGGAACTGACCAGCACAGGTTCATATCTGCTCCCGCAGTTATGCCATCACATGTAGTATAGTGCACCCTGCCTTAGGGTGGTAAGGCCTGCTGTAGGGGTGACTTACCTATACTGTATGCAGTGTCTGCAAGCATGGCACACAGGCTGTGTGCCATGTTATATTTTCACTTTTTGTCTGCATCAAGACACGCAGCCTGCAGCAGCAGTTTGTGGTAGCCTAGTGAGGGGTATCTTAGGGTGGCACAATTCATTCTGCAGCCTTCAGGGATCCTCTTTAGTACAATGGCTACAAAAGGTATTTCCGATTGGGGAAAACAATTGCACAGTTTTGTGAAAGAGATATGGCACTGGGGACCTGGTTAGCAGGAACCCAGTGCACTACCAGTTGTATTTGTATTTGTAAAGCGCAACATTCATCCCAAGGGACATCACGGCGCTAGGATAAGCAGAAACCTGTTAGGGGGGATTGTGACCTATGACCTAAGGCATCTGGTCTAGTGCAATAATTCATGGACATCAAAACTTGAGCCCTGGAAAAAACCACGTCTTCAGCTTCTTTCTGAATCTCACATGATCTTTGGTAAAACGAAGCTCTAGCGGGAGTTTGTTCCACTGGGTAGCTGCCAAATAAGAAAAGGAGCAACCTCCCGCTCTAACTTTTTTTTATGCGTATGGTTTTGGCTAGTGCGTGGTTGCCGGACCTAAGGTCGCGCGAAGGGACGTAAAAGTCCAATTTATCCTGCAGAATTCTAGGGCCGAGTTTATGCAACGCTCTGTGTGCATGGCATAGTAGTTTAAACTTGGCGCTCTGTCTCATAGGCAGCCAATGAATTTCTTTCAAACAGACCGAAGCTGAGCTATACTTGGTCTTGTTGCGAACCAGTTTGGGTGCAGCATTCTGAATAACTTGGAGATGGGAAAAAAGGTAGTCAGCCATGCCAACAAAGCGCATTCCCATAGTCCAGATTACTGGTCAGCAGGGCTTGTGTAATAGTTTTCCTCCAATTCAGAGGGATCCACAGAAAAAGTCTCCTGAGTAGTTTTAGTATGGCAAAACATTTCCCACACAGGGATTGGACCTGATCTTGCATGTTTAGCGTATGATCTATCAGGAATCCCAGATTTTTTACAACGCGTTTAGGCACAGGAGCAGTGCCCAATGACTGGGGCCACCAGGTTGAGTCCCAGATTGAATGTGCATTACCAAAAAGCAGTATCTCTGATTTGTCCGCATTTAATTTCAGGCAATGGGCTGACATCCATTCAGCAGTTTCTGAAAGGCAGTTGTTCAAGTTGCTTTTGGTAGTCTCGTGATTCTTCTCAAATGCAATCAGCAACTGTGTATCGTCAGCGTATGACCAGATGTTAAAACCCCATTTCCTCCCAATCATGGCCAGGGGAGAGACATAGGCATTAAATAGGGTTGGGCTGAGAGAAGCTCCCTGCGGAACACCGCATTTAATAGTTTTGGGGTTGGAGGAGAAAGTACAGATTTGTACAGTTTGTATTCTGGTCAGCAGGAAAGAGTTGAACCATTGAAGAGTTTGGAGTACAGTCCATTTTCATGTAGAGTTCTCAGCAACAGCTCATGCGAAATGGTATCGAATGCCGCTGACAGATCCAAAAGGATCAGAGCGGCAGCTTTACCCTGATCTAACAAAAGTCTAATGTTGTCTAGTACGGCTAACAAAGTGGCCTCAGTACTGTTAGAGGCCCGAAAGCCAGTCTGGGAGGGATCCAGAACCTCATTCGTTTCAAAGTAGTCGGTTAGTTGTTGATTGATCAGTCTCTCCAGGACTTTGGACAGATAGGGTAGTTAGGAAATTGGTCTGTAATTTTTTTTAGATTAGTCACCTCCAAGCTGGCTTTTTTTGCCAAAGGCGATACAATTGCTTGTTTCCAGGACTCAGGGAACACGGCTGTATCTAGTGAGTGGTTGAGAATTTGTGTGACATGAGGGCAAAAACTGAAATAAGACGTGAAAAAATAAAATGTGGGCAGGAATCTGGCGGAGATCCCGATTTGACCTCAGACATTGCTTTGGCGACTTGTTAATCTGAGAAGGGAATGAAGTTTCCTAGGTGGGATCGAGCACCAAGATGAGGTTCCAGAGTATCCCAGTCAGTATCCTCTGGAGTGGGCTGTTTGTTAAATGTAAAGTAGATTTGGTTTATCTTGTCAGAAAAAAAGTTACTGACTTTCTCGCAGTTATCTGCAGACGGGGTCAGAGTTTGTGACAAGCCCGCTGGTCTGCACAATTCCTTCACTATCTTATATAACTCTTTGTTTGAGTTACTGTTTGCTTCAATTCATTTTAGGAAGTAAGCCTTCTTAGCGTGTTTGAGGGCTGTATGATAATTCTTTAATTCTGTTCTATAAGATAACTTGTTGTGCATGTCTTTGGTTGTTCTCCATTTGAGTTCTAAAGATTTACATTTTCTTTTTTGGAGCCCAAGGTTGGGTGAATACCACCTTTCAGAAGGTGATTCCCTTGTAGATTTCTTTACTATTTTGGAAGCACATAAGTCCAGTGTAAAAGTTATCGCAGAGTTTAAGGTGTCAACCATTGTCTGGACTGGGGCTGTCCCTAGGAAAGCCTGGTCATTTAATGGAAAGTGTGAGGCAAACAGCTCAGGGGTAATAAGATTCCAGGGTCTCTTTACCCCTGTCAATGAAGTACTCGAACTAGGGTTGTGGGCCGCCAAAGCGAATGAAAAATTTATTAGAGAATGATCTGACCATATGAGGGGTGTAATTTCAGCAACCTTTGCAGACTCAATATTGGAGAATAGAAGGTCGAGGGCATGTCCGGCGGCATGGGTGGGTCCATTAACCCATTGTTTGAGCTGTAGAATCTGCATGTCGTCTTTAAGTTGTTTACCCATGAAGTTCGCCCTGTCTTCGTAGTGGATGTTTAATATGTTTCAGACGGGAGGGAAATAGTTGGGCTAGTAGGTTGGCACTAAATTCGGACATGTAACCCGGGGGTTTATAAATGACTGCCCCTCCAAACATTTTGTATTCCGCCCTGGTGACTTGGAATGCCAGTATTTCATGATCGCTTAGTGTGGTTACTGGTTCAGGAAGACAGGAAAAACAAAATTAAAAATGTTGAAATCGCATCATATACCAGGAAAAAAGTGGGAGTGACCATGTCAAAAAGGGCACTTTCCTAAAAGCCATTGTGCTTCGATGGAACAAATAATTATCGTATGGCAACGAGTACATGATCTTTATGCAATTAGATCATTCAATTTTGCCTTTGTGACAATGACAATGCAACAAGGCAAACCCATAATCTGGAAAGACTATGTGAAATTCCACAGCTAAGATCAGCAGAGCACCCAGAGGTTTACTGTATTTGGTGAAAAGGATGGCCCATTGAAATATGTATTACACATTTGGTGTAAATAAATGTAACTACAAATACTGCTGTAGTAAAACCTGAGCACCAAATTCTGCTTCAGAATCCTACACTAATCTAAATTGGAGCATAGTTTTCTTACATACATTTATATAATGGTTATCAGACATTGCAATGTAAACATTTACATCGAGGTATATTACAATGTGTCAATTACAATGATGACCGTAACATCTTAATATACCTCTATGGAAATTACATTACATTGCAAACATTTAAATAATTTACATTTCATTTTAAACAATGCATTGCAATTCTGTTTATTTTTAGTTTCATGCTTTCACTGTCAGTACTTTAAAAAAAATGTATTCCAATGTATTTATTAAATAGGATTCATTTTTAGAATCAAGTTATAAAAGTGTTAATGGGCAAAAGGTGGAAGTAATTTAAGTATTTCTAATTTAACTGAATTGAATTCTTTTTTTTGGAACTTTTAAATTGACATGGGGCAAAGCGTGGGAAGAAATTTCTTTAGAAATTGCAAGTTTTTTTATTTATAATATTTATTAAATTATTTAAACAGAACACATTCCTCCCTAAATTGAACACAGTTTCAAAACGTATGGACAGTGAATGCATGAAACGAAAACTAAACATGAAATTACAATGCATTGTAAAAAAGCAATGTAAGTAAGTCTATGTAGATGACAACATTGTGAAAAAATTTGTTTTAAATTGATTATGGAAATGACAAGTGTTGTAAAAAATCCGATGTAAATGTAAGTGTATGAAAATGAATCACTGTAAATATACCACAGAAAGCATGAAAAAAAATAAACATGAAATTACAAAGCAATGTAAATGTAAGTCTATGTACATTAATCGTTGCAAGGGTAATGCACCACAGAGAAAGCATGAATCAAAAAATAAACATGAAATTACAATGCAATGTAAAAAATGTGATGTAAATGCAAGTCTACATAAATGAATCATTGTAAAAGTAACATACCCTATTTTAGAAATTGGGGTCTCTAGTTGGCAGTGGTATGCACCCTGTCAAAGTAGGGACCCTTCCTTCTAGTCAGGGTGGGGGTGTTACATACCCAGATAACCCCTGCTCAACACCTTGGTAGCTTGGCGTGAACAGTTAGGCTTATCTCAGAGGCAATGTATTAAGTATTTGTACATAACACACACAGTAACAGTGAAAACACCACAAATGGACATTATACTAGTCTAGAAAAATAAAGTATCTTTATCTAAACTGATTACGCCAACCTTTACTCCTACTTTTCCCTACTAGATTTAATGCAGATGGTCTTACTTGCCTGCTAAACGTGGTAGAGGGGAGGAAAACAATTCAAGATTATACTTTCAATTTAGTCATGCTGTACTGGACCACAGACTCCGTATTTCAAATTTTGGTGGATTTATTATAAGGCCAAAAATAATTGAATATAAACACACCTCAATATCAGAGTATACAGGTACAGGAAAATCAATACAGAGCCTATTCTACGAATACAAGTCATTCGGCACAGAAGGCATAATATGATGAACTCCAAAATCAAAATACAGCAAAGAATAGAAGCGGAGTCCAATTCTCTTTCCATTAAGAAGGAGCAAAATCTTTCTCTACTCTGCTCTCAATGAGGATCCTACCTATCTCCCTTGTATCATATCCCAAAGGTGTCAGCACGTGTTGACTTCCTAAGTACTCACGTCAAATGGGTCTGATAGCTTAAAGCTATGGAGCTCGCTCTAAGATGCTCCTTCGCCTCCGAAAACTGGCAGAAGTCTCTCGAATCTGTCCCAGCGCATCATACAAAAAGGCAATGTTCAACCCACAATACGTCATGTTAAAACTTTTCTATTTGCAACATTTTCCAGTAACTTTCCACAGAAGCTTTAATTAAGTCGACTCTTCTTCCAGTGGCCTTGGTTCCCAGATAGGCCAGGCACGAAAGGAGTCCTCCCTTCTCGCCTTGCAGTCTTCTTTAAAGACATTCCGGGTATCTCCTTAAATCTAAGAATAACGAGGTCGGATTCCTGCACCTGCAGTAGGATGAGAACACACTCTCTTCGAGCACAACAGAACTTATTTAATTAATTCTTGAGCAACCAAGGAGAAACGAAACTCAAAACAACCTACAATTTGGGCCTACAGATCTGGTAACTTAAACTAAACATGATTACATTATATGAGTATACTTTCGTCCTGCACATTACACATACAGGAATTAAGTTTTCTAATAAACGCAAATCCTACTTAAACGTGCTTACTTCATTTTAATACTAATATGACGTGGATAAATGCATCTTAATAATGACAAAACACTGCACACGACAAAAATACATATGAGTGCGTTTATATCAGGAGTATAGTGCACCCCTACAATTTAGAGTGCTGTAAGCGCTCTATCAAAACCAAACAAGACGAAAACGATAAAAATCCAACATGCACAACTGAAAATATGACTTTTAAAAGGTTTTACCAATTCTGATCACAGGAAACCATGGCTGCGGTGATTTTACACAAAGTACCTTCAGATGCGTTGAAATTCACAAGGTAAAACAGTCGCAGAGGAGGGAAGCATTGGAAAACACAGCAATGAGCCAGTTCCGGAGTCTTTGGGGGAGGCGATGCATCAGTTCTGCTACACGCAGGAGAAGTGTTGTGTTGAATCCAGACTTTAGGGAGAAGCGAGGCGTCGAAATCCAATGCTGGTGATGCATCAGAAAATGTTATTGCACAGGTGTGATGTGTGGAAATCTAGACACGCTGGACAACAGGCACTGCATTGATTTCTTCAGTCGTGGTCCCACGATGTGTCAATCTTTTCAGCTGCACAGCAGGGCCTGCGTCTGAGCCAGTGCGGTGGTCTCGGACTTCGGAGACACAGTGCGCTGAACTCGGGCTGCGGACGTTTCTTCTGCCGCAGGCAGGCACTGCATCTATTTCTTTAGCTGTACAGCGGCAGTGGGTAGAATTTATTCTTGCACAGCGGTGCTGCACCAGAAAAACAGGCGCTGGAAGGGCGATGTGCCGATTTTGATGCTTTCTTGATGTTTTTTCCAGCAAGAACAACCTCCAAGGGCCCAGAACTGGAATTGGCATCATAAGGCAGGTCAGAACTCCCAGCAGTGAAGTTCAAGGATGCTGCAGGTGAAGTCATTGTATCCCAAGGCTTAACAGGAGGCAAGCTATACTTAAAGCCCTTGGAGAATCTTCTCAAGCAGGATACAGCAAAGTAAAAGTCCAATCCTTTCCACTGCCCACAGACCGAAGCAGCAACTGCAGGCCAACCCAGCCAAACAATACACAAAGGGGCAGTACTCCTCTTAACAGCTCTTCAACTCTTTTTCTTTGCAGGGTACTCATGATCCAGAAGTGTTCTAAAAGTCTGGGACTTTAGGTCCAATACTTATACCCCTTTTGGCCTTTGAAGTAGGCATACTTCAAAACAAAGTTTTTGTTGTTCACAAGTTCTTGCCTTAGCTCCAGACACTCCAGAGGGGTGGAGACAGCATTGAGAGAGGACAGGCACAGCCCTATTCAGGTGTCAATGTCAACTCCTCCCACCACTCTAGCACAGAAGGACCCATCAGCCTGGTGATGAGCAATCAGTCTATGCAGGACAAACCTCAACTCCCTTTTTGTGACTGTCTAGGTTGCATGCACAAACAGGCCCCTGTCAGTCTAAACCAGATGTTGATTTCACAGGCAGTCAGAGGCACAAGATGGTTAAACAAGAAAATGCCCACTTTCTAAAAGTAGAATTTTCAAACATACAATTTAAAAACCAACTTAACTAAAATACGTATTTTCAAATTCTGAGCTCAGGGAGACCAAACTCCAAATCTCTATCTCTTCCCAATTGAAAGTTACACTTGTAAGATTTTACAAGACAGCTTCAAGGATAACCTATGACAGAGGCAGGCCTTGAAATAGTAAAATAACTATCAGGACATGTAAAACACACCCGCACATGTCCTACCTTTCACATACACTGCACCCTGCCCATTGGGGTACTTTGTGACCATCTTAGCTGTGCCTTACATGTATAAAAAGGGAAGGTTAGGGCCTAGAAAGTGGGTACACTTGCCAGGTCGACATGGCACTTTAAAAATGCACTCACAGGCAATGCAATGGCAGGCCCGAGACAAGTTTATGGGGCTACTCACGTGGGTGCAACAATCCGTGCTGCAGGCCTACTAGTTGCATTTAATTTACAGGCCCTGGGCACACACAGTGCACTTTACTAGGGACTTACCAGTAAGTCAAATATGCCAATCATGAATAACCAATACGAATCACACTTTACACAGGGAGCTCGTGGACTTTAGCACTGATCAGCAGTGGTAAAGTGCCCAGAGTACATAAACTAGCAAAAACGAAGTCCATCTAACAGTCTAAAAAATACAGGAGGTAGAGGCAAAAAGACAGGGGAACCCACACCAAGGCTGTCAGGTCTAATTTTTTTATATACACACACACCTACATTCGTGTATGAAAACACGAGTACATTAGCCGTGAGCAAGGCGTGTGTTTGTCCAGGATGTATGCTGCCTATAAGCATTTGAACGAATTTGTAAAATAAATCTACATTGATTTCAGAACCCTTCACGAGTGCACGTCATTTTCGAAGACTAGGCTGAGCCTAGAAGTGGCGATTTAAAAAAAGGAGCAGGGAAGCCTCCCCTGGACGTGCACCAGTGTCTTAATGGACTTAAGGGATATCGAGGCCTCAAGTGAGAAGGATATATACATTTATACACCAGACTCTAGGCTAATCATAGAATTTACAAGCTTTATACAGTTATGTTAGGGCTCATTGTATAGCATGCTAATCACCTATAAGAGTATCCAGGTGCTTCACAGGTGGGAACGCTGTGGTCCCCTAAGGAGAAAAGTATTTAAAAAGCCATGTTTTTACCTCCTTGCAGAATTCAAGAAGCGATGAGGAGGCTCTGGTGTGCTATGGGAGGTCGTTCCATGTTTTGGGGGAGATGTAGAAGGTGCGGCCTCCTGCTCTTGTTTTGGGCATGAGGGGTATATGTGCTAATAAGTCCAGCTGAGCAGAGGTGCCTGGAAAGTTGGTGGAAGTGCATGTGGCTGTTGAGGTAGGCAGGCCTATATTGTGTAGTGCTTTGTATGTATGTGAGGAGTTTGAACTGAGTGCATTTGTGAAAGGGGATCCTGTGAAGTTATGTGAGTGCAGCGAGGTAGGTTGAGATACAGTCTTGCTGCAGCAATCTGAATGGGTTGGAGCCTATTCAGGAGCTGTTTGGTAATTCCCACGTTGAGTGTGTTGCCATGGTTACGTTAGCTGGCTATGAGAGCCTGTGTGACTGTTTTTCTGGGGTTCTCTGTTAGCCACTTGAAGATTTTTCACAGCATCCGCAGGATATGGAAATAGGTGGGATTACCAGGCTGATCTAGGTTTGTCATCTAGGATGATTCCTCGGTTTCTGGTATAGGGGTTTGGTGTGGAACTGAGGTCGGCTGGCCACCAGGTGGAATCCCAAGCAGAGGTATTTTTTTTAAATAAAAACATTTTATTGATATTTCACAGGTTAACATCAAACCATTTGCCTTGTACAAGAGAAAGGTTAATACACATGGAGTCAGTAAGAGCACATGTATATGAAGCAGGTACAGCATGGTAGCCCCCCCTATAATTATAACAGGTCACTCTGGTGACGTCAGCTTGATAATCCATGGTAGTCTCACCATTATTTCCAGATTTTATCATATTTGGGTGGGAATCACCTGGCTTCATAGATCGTTTGACAGGTTACTGCACCAGTCCATCCCCTTGGTCCAGACCTGGATCAAAGGGGCCACAGAAGAGGTCCAATTGCGGGCCATGTCCCTTTTGGCTAATAGTGTACCCAGGTCAACCAGGGTCCTGTGCCCCCTCGCCCAACCTCCTGCAGCTCCTCCAAGATTCCATGTAAAGCTATTTTTGGATCAGTGTCAAAAGTCATGCCCACCACTGCAGATAAAATGGTCAACACATCGGCTCAGAATAATTGCATCACTGGGCATTGCCACACTACATGGCAAAAGTTCCCCAAGGGATTTACACCGGCGGCATGATGGGGAGTCTATTAAACGCACCTTCCACAAATGGAGAGGGGTCATATAAGCATGGTGGAGCTATTTAAATTGGATAAAGTGAAGCCTGGACAATATTGTCAAAGTGGGATGTGTCATGTCCGCCTCGTCCAGAGCCCCTACCCAACCCTACCATTTTTCTTTTAGGGAAGTCAATGAGGTAGGCGAGTGCATCAAAAGATCTATAAATCTGGGATACCCCGCCCTTTCCCAAATGGCCCATAGAATGTGATTTTCCAGGTGGGTATACTTGGGAAGATCCTGTAGCTCATCGTTATGTGAATGTAGGGCATGCCAGTTGTAGGTATCAATAGAATTGGGAGGGTGCCATTTCCAAGCAGTGGTGTTCCTTCTGAAAATCATGACTTCAGTCAAGTCTGAGTTGAGCTTAAGCAAGTTAGATCTCAACCAGGTGGCTGTCAAGGTCATGCAGGACCTGAAGTTGTTTTTTGTCATTGGAGTCTTGTTCCTCAACCAGAGTATCAGTTGGGTGTCATTGGCTCAGGAAAGAATGGTGATGCTGTACGATCTGATGTCAGCCAGTGGTGTCATGTAGATGTTAAAGTCAGGCTTGGGGATCGATTCTTGGCGGACAACACAGATGAGTTTCCTGGGTTCTGATGTGTAGTGACATGCTGACTTTTTGTGTTTGAGGAAGGAGCAGATCCAGTTGAGGCCATTGAGAGGTCGAGCAGGATGATGAGGACTGCTATTTCTCCTCAGTGGAGGATCATCCCGATGTAGCTGGTTGCTGCGATGAGGGCGGTCTCAGTGTTGTGATTGGGTCGGAAGCCTGATTGAGTGGTTGCCAGGAGTTGGTATATGCCGAGGTGGTGGGCGGGTTGTTGATGGCTTACTCCATGACCTTGGCTGGGTAGGGCAGGAGTTTGCACACTGGGTTGGGTCTGCAGAGGATTTATTTAGTAGTGTGTTGCCCTCTACATGTTTCCACGCCACTCTGAATGTTGTGGTGATGGAGGTGTTCAGGATGCAGGTGTGGTGGGGCAAGGGTTTATCGAGGCGCAGAGTGGATGGTTTCCATGTTGGCTGTCTGTTCCATGGTGACTGTTTTCCATGCAATCAGCGTGTTTGAGGTTTTGTCTGGGTAGACTGGAAAGGAGGCTGCTTGGGTTCGGTTTAGGGTCGGAATTGTTATAAAAATAGTTTCAATTTTGTTGCTGAAGAACTCTGATAGTATGTCACATAGGTCTTGGGAGGGGGTGATGCTACTGGTGGTGAAAGCAGGTGCTGTGAAGTCTGACGATCGTGAAGTTCTCTTTACAGTTATTGGAGCAGTTACCCAAGTGCTCGGCTAGGGCCTGCTTCTTGGTTTCTCTCATCTGTTGGTGACAGCGTCTCAGTGCTGCATTAAAAGTAACCTTGTCTGTTTCTTTGTGATTCATTGTACATCTTCTTTCCAGTTGTTTACAGAATTGTTTGGTTGAATGGAGTTCTTCTGTGTGCCAACTTGCCTGTTTCTTGGTTCTCTTTTGGTTGTTGTGTTTGTGGGGTACCAGGGAGTCGACGCAGTCTGTGATCCACTCTGAGTTGTTTGATGTCACTGTTTAAGTTGCAGGTGGGGTTGAGTTGGGTTGGTTCATGTGCAGGATTTGGGACCAATTTGATTCAAAGATGCTGATTCAGCTGCACCTGGCTAGGCTGGTGGTGGCAGGTTTTGCTGGTGTAGGAATCATGAGCTGTAAGTGTATGGTGGTGTGGTCGGTCCAGGTGAGGTGCATGGTTGCGGTAACGATGGTGGCAAAGACTGGGTTGAGGGTGTATCTGTGAAGTGATTGCCCAGTGACGTGTTGTCTGTCTGAGGTTTCGCAGGCTTTTGTGGAGTGCATTTGAGCTGGGGTCGCTCTGGTCTTCCAGGTGAAAATTGAGGTTTCTTAGGAGGATGTAGACTTGAGTCGATTTTGAGAGGGTTGACAAAATCTGTGATGTTGGTGAAACTTGCTCATGGTCCAGGCGGACAGTAGACTAAGGATCCTTTCAGGGTGAAGGTTGCAGAGATTCGCAGTTTGAAGGGGAGGCGCTCCATGTAGTGGTTTGCCTAGCCTCTGGTGCAGCTCATGGTTTCTTTTAAAATGATCGCTATTCCTTTCTCCTGGTTTGTATTGGCGGTCCTGTTGTGCAATTTTTCATCCTGCCAGGATGGCTGTGGAGATGTCAGGTGCTGACTCGATTGTTTGACAGCCATGTTTCTGTAAGGAAAAGGAGGTCGGAACATCATCCAGAAAGTTCCAGATTTCTGTGGTATGTTTACTGAGCTAACGGGTGTTGAGGAGCATGCATGATAGTTTGACTTCAGGTGCATGTTTGCTAGTGGGAGGTAGTCTGTGTATAGGTTGGGGGTGTGGGTGGTGAGAGTAAGGTGGGTGGGTTGTTGCATGCAAAACAGTGGATGCAATGGAAAGGCTCCTTCTGTATTGTGTGGTGCAGGGGGATAGGTCTCCTGGGTTTGATGATAGCAGGTTTGCAGGGGAGTACAGTTCAAGAGCGACTGGACCACAGTTTGTGGTGCTAGGTGTGGTCCAGGAGCAGACTAGCTTGCTTTTGGTGTGCCTTTGGCCTGCCCGTTTTGTGTCCGCCCTGTGGCTGCCATTAAGAAGGTCTTTAAAGGAGGAAGGAGCGCAGGGTGCGTTGTGTGGGCCCTAACAGGAACATGGGAAGGAAACAGGAAAGGAGCAGGGGGATGAGAGAGGTGGTGCAGAATGTGGGAGGTGGGAAAAGAAGCACAGTATTAAGGCACCAAAGAGATAGCAAAACGGAACAGAGCAAAAGGGAAGCGGGCAAAGAGGCAAAAGTCAGAAAAGGCAAAAATGGTGAGACAGCAAGAGAGGGAAAGGGAAGAGGAAAAAGAAAGAAAATCAGAGATAAAAGGCAAAGAAGTAAGAGGCAAATAGAGCAACAACTAAAAATACACAGAACGGAAAAAGGAAGAGGTGAATAGAGCAAAAGAGCACAGAGTGAAAAGGCACAAAAAGGCACAAAGAGCGAACAGGCAAAAAAAAGGCAGAATGAGCAGGAGATGAAAGGAGCAAAGAGAAAAGGCACAAAAGGCAAAGGATCAAGAGGCAAAAAGACCAGTGGCGGTGCGTCCATTGGGGTGCTGGGGCGTTGCCCCACAAGCCGCCTGCGCCCGCAGCTCCCTCGGTGTCTTTGACCTTAAGTAAACTGACTCAGTTTACTTAAGTTCAAAGACGCCGAGGGAGAACTGACAATCATGTCAGTCAGCATGCCGTCGGACCGCCCACCCCCTTCAGAGTCTGAAGGGGGTGGGCGGTGCGACGTCATGCTGACTGACATGCATTGCCAATGTCAGACCAGCCGGCAGGCAGCAGCACAAGTGCGCATGAGTGGTGAAGGTCGGAGAATTTTTCCGACCAGCCCAGTCATGCGCACTAGTGTCTGCTCTGGCTGCGGCTGCGCATTAGGAGAGCGAGGGTTGAGCAAAGCTCAAACCTCTGTCTCCTAATGGGCAGGCGGGCAGCGAGTAACCCTGCTAAGCCAATCTTGGCGCTGCTGGAGCAGCGCCAGGATTGGATGAGAGGGGTTGCCACTCCAGTGCTGTTCGGACGTGAAGGCGCTAGAATCCTCCACTGCTCTGCCCGGGGGTACATTACAGCGTCAAGGGGGGCCCGCTGCGCCGAGGAAGCTGTCCACAGTAGCTGCGAGTGTCGACAGAAACCAGTCAGACAGCGTGCAGGGGCAAGAAGATACTTGTCTGCCGACGGTGAGAGCTGCCTTTGGGGGAGTTCAAGAATCCTTGAAAAATCATGAAGGAGCTGAGCCGGTCAGATACACCCAGGACGAAGGAGGACTCGACGCCATTGCATTTGCTGCCGCACGGAGACCGTGCTTTATTTGGTAAGTGGTAACCCCTGCATTTCGAAAACGTTTGCCCCCTTGCTCTTAGGTTCTTCCGAAAATGAAACACTGAAGCAACATCTAATCGAGGAGAAAGGTGTGCGCGTTTACTCTAGTTCAAAGATGGTATGCAGCGTGCATTCTGCGCTGCTTGTACGTACTCTGATGTGAACTCAGTCCCTTCCACTGGGGCACACTGCCCAAGCATGCCACACTACCCACAGCTAGGGGAATAAGCATACGGTCCTGCACAATACGAGGCAGTTGTATGTATTGGTCGCGCCATGCGTACAGGGGCACACCACCTGTGTAATCAATAAATGCAAATCAGATGCCAAGGGGGTCTCCTCCCTTAGGCCGGAAAGAACTCTTGCAGCACGTGATAAACATTTTACATTGGCAGTGGGTGGGGAGAGAGAGTGCCAACAATTGCTAGACTGTTATTTCGATTTGTCTACACTGCGACCATGGTGCCTAGTAGTGATGACTTCAAGGTGCTAACAGACAGGTTTATAAGTATGTATGTAAGAGGCTGAAGTCATGGCTATTTGACATCTGAGCTATCTTTTCTATCAGAGCCGTCTGCAAGCGCCATGAGACTTCCGAGTGATGTGAGCGCTATACAAATGTCCCTGATTTGATATGATTTGATTTGTATGTTAACTCTGAGAGGCCTAGAGGCACTCTCCGTTGGGGGCTAGGCTAAGAGCGCGTGTCCTCGAGGTGAACACTGGGGTCCTTCCTGCACAAGGGTACGGATAGTATCCTTTAGGGGTGGGGCGGCAGGAATCTCTTCGGGCGGGGCTACGTTAGGCCGGAGTCGTGCTCCTATGGGAGTTGTTTGACCAAGCCAGCCGGTGCCCCCTCTCCCATGCGGTAAACATGCAGTTCGTTTGTCTCAGACACCAGTCTCTCCCCTGACTTTACGGCAAACATTTCGCTATCCTGAGCAGATGTGCATCTCTGTACAAAATCGCTACAGCACGTGCCCTTTCCTGGTCTATGCCTTTAAAAAGGAATGCGCAGCACCTGCCATCCCAGATCACGACTGCTCTCCCTTCTGATCCCTCCTCTAGAACTGCTCTCCTTCTTGAGAAATGCTCACCCGGTTCTACAGAAAGTAGGTTCTACGCACGTTCAAAAGACACTGTACAGATCACAGCAGAGGAAGTACGTCTGAAACAGACGAGCGTGCACCTTGCCTCGCGCGCCGAGCTCAGCGCTGCCTCTTAAACGATTTACCTGCTGGAAAACCTGACTCACCTGGATGGAATTTACACCTGCGGACCCCTGGTCACAGCAGAAGGCACAGGCGCCTCAAGCATTTGCAGTCCAGCTATTAAAAATGCTTACGGGAAACAGTTGCTAAGCAAAACCACGGTAAGACAGACAGCTTTCCCAGACTCTCTTGTGTTCTTGAGATGTAAATTGCCTTTATGGGTTGGGCTCGGGGATCGAACTGGTAAAATTAAGTGGATTTTGTGTGAGGCAGTAAAAAAGCACTTACTTAAGTCTCAGTACAATGCATTTTAGTAACCAGGAGGGATGTCACCTCTAATAGGAAGCAATGATGAGGAATGAGATAGATTAGGGAATCCACAATGTAACAACTACATACATTTCTAGTGTTTTTTAGGATGAATTTTTGAAGTTTTGTATATCACAGCACTGCAAACTGATTAACTGAATTGGCATTAAGTGTTCTTACAGAGCTTCGGAAAAGAGCAAAAACATTACCCAATCTATACCAGAGTAGGTGTTACATTCAGGAGTATTCTGTACACTCTGATTCCCTCTTATGTGAACAGACAGATTTTTCTGTTGCTATCTGAGAGATAAACTTCCTCATTGTACCATTTCTGAATTTTAATTCCACTTAGTGCAATCAACACTATTCATGCACATAACATCTTTTTGAAAATGTAAGTAATTGGTTTTTTTTCCCGTTTTTTTTACAAAGTTTGATTAGTGCTGATAGTGTGTTTCACAGCAGATCTCTTACTTCTATGAACCAGTGGTCTCCTTTGCAAGGGAAGTACTTTTGTTGTGTTGTATGTTATGGTGTAGCTCAGAATCCTAGGGCCTGTGCCGCTAAATGCATCTACAGAGCACTCAGTTTTAGTAGTGGTGTTATGGACATGCAGCAAGTTGTTGGGCAGGGCATTGAAGCACCTTCATGTCTGGATGCTGTTATTGCCAATGGTGCCTAGAATAAACCGATCAAAGCTGACAAACCTTAAAGTTTGCCATTCTCCACCAATCCATCTGCAGGACAATGATGCTGTTACTAGACACGTTTCCTTCTTAGTTAACATAGTGTAATATTGTTACTTGCCCTGTCCTTACCAGAAGTACGACAGTGGTACTGTGCATGGGTATCTGTCCTTGTTATTGAACAGAGCCTAGGAGTTAGCTTTGCTACATCCTTGCAACTGGACAGCGGACTAGGGTACCAGGACAAATATCTCATTCTTTGTCATGCTGCATCCTTACAAAGCAATGGACGGGGGTACTGTGACTGGATAGCAATCATTGATGTTTAACACCTGTGATATTTACCTTACTCCATCCTTACACTTGAACAATTGACTGTGATAACGTGAGTGGATATCTTTCCTTGTTAATACACCTCACAGTTTGCTGTGGTCCATCCTTACAAGACAATTGACTGTGATAATGTGGCTGGATATCTTTCGTTGTTCGTTAATACAACCTCAGTGTGCATCACTCCATCCTTACTACACAATGGACAATGATACCGTCACTGGATTTCTGACGTTGTCATTTAACAGTTTGGTAGTGTACCTTGCTACATCCTTCCATCTACATATTACAGTAACTGTTGAACAAATTAATGCAAGAAGATACGGGACAGTTTTTAATGTGTTTAATATTTCAAGACTATACACGTACCCACTGCTCAACAAGCCTTGCTTTATCGCTGCATTCATTTGCTTTAAAATGCACAATTTGCCAATCTTTTTTAAATTTCTTTCTCAGGAGAGGGACTCTCCTTAGACCCCAGGTTTGTCCATTGAACTTGTTCACATCGCTAACTAGTGTTTTCTATTGGAAAGGGTAGAGCCAAAGCAGTCTTGCTTAGTACCCTAGCCCTCTTCAGAAGTCAGACTTGCTTGGCAACACAGAAATTCTCTGAAATAATGTATGGGTTTTCTTTTATGAATGCCTAGAACTGAATTTTTAGTCCATTTATCACAGAAATAGTGCTGGAAATCGCACCAAAAAGATGCCAATTTTTTTAAAATTTCTTCACGGGGGGAGAACCCCCTCCGATCCCCCCCTTATTGCCGTCGGGCTCGCTCACGTTAATTCGTTCTGCATACGCACCACCAGTTTCAAATTCCACCAGCCGCCACTGAAAACTGGACAGCGGACTAGGGTACCAGGACAAATATCTCATTCTTTGTCATGCTGCATCCTTACAAGGCAATGGACGGGGGTACTGTGACTGGATAGCAATCATTGATGTTTAACACCTGTGATATTTACCTTACTCCATCCTTACACTTGAACAATTGACTGTGATAACGTGAGTGGATATCTTTCCTTGTTAATACACCTCACAGTTTGCTGTGGTCCATCCTTACAAGACAATTGACTGTGATAATGTGGCTGGATGTCTTTCGTTGTTCGTTAATATAACCTCAGTGTGCATCACTCCATCCTTACTACACAATGGACAATGATACCGTCACTGGATTTCTGACGTTGTCATTTAACAGTTTGGTAGTGTACCTTGCTACATCCTTCCATCTACATATTACAGTAACTGTTGAACAAATTAATGCAAGAAGATACGGGACAGTTTTTAATGTGTTTAATATTTCAAGACTATACGTTCCCACTGCTCAACAAGCCTTGCTTTATCGCTGCATTCATTTGCTTTAAAATGCACCATTTGCCAATCTTTTTAAAATTTCTTTCTCAGGAGAGGGACTCTCCTTAGACCCCAGGTTTGTCCATTGAACTTGTTCACATCGCTAACTAGTGTTTTCTATTGGAAAGGGTAGAGCCAAAGCAGTCTTGCTTAGTACCCTAGCCCTCTTCAGAAGTCAGACTTGCTTGGCAACACAGAAATTCTCTGAAATAATGTATGGGTTTTCTTTTATGAATGCCTAGAACTGAATTTTTAGTCCATTTATCACAGAAATAGTGCTGGAAATCGCACCAAAAAGATGCCAATTTTTTAAAAATTTCTTCACGGGGGGAGAACCCCCTCCAATCCCCCCCTTATTGCCGTCGGGCTCGCTCACGTTAATTCGTTTTGCATACGCCTCACCAGTTTCAAATTCCACCAGCCGCCACTGAAAAAGACTGAGGAAGTGGCAAAAAAAAATAAAATCAAAAGAGCACAGAGTGAAAAGGCACAAAAAGGTGAAAATAGCAAGAGGAAGAAGGGACAGAGGCATATAGGGATGGAGGAGAGAGAGAGAGAGAGAGAGAGAGAGAGAGAGAGAGAGAGAGAGAGAGAGAGAGAGAGAGAGAGAGAGAGAGAGAGAGAGAGAGAGAGAGAGAGAGAGAGAGAGAGAGAGAGAGAGAGAGAGAGAGAGAGAGCATTTGAGAGCGTGAGATGAGGTGGACGTCTCGAGGCGCAGGCGCTGGGTCTGCAAGGGCTAGACCGGTCAGAGGACTGGTCACAGTAAGTCCAGGGAGGGCTGGTTCTGGGGAGGGTCGGAGTAAGAAGGCAAACCAGCCCTGGCAATGAAGTCCAACTGGCCATGGGGGGAAGGGGGACTGCTGCTTTTGTTACAGGGGGCCAATATTGCAGCAGTGCTGCAAAACTGTCCCCCAGTAACACAAGCATTGGCATAGCCAATAGGTCTCGCCTTTGGGACTTTATAAGTGTTTAGCCAGAGCTATTGGCTTTGGCAATGTCATGAAGCTATGTTGCATTAAAAAGCTAGACTACACAATCTGAGGAAAATCCAGAAAGGCAGAATTCGCTTCACTGCCACGCTCCTGTAACACTTAAAAAAAAAAAATCAAGGTTCTCGAAAGTTTGCAAATAAAAAGGCAGAAGGAGCAGCTGTGTGACTGCAGAGCATTGCTATTCTACCTGAGAAACCTCGCAGGGCGTGTGCTTTCTATTTGACCTCTTCCTCCCCTGTGCTTAAGCCTCCTCCCCCTTCATCTGATGAAAAAACTTAGGCACTACATCAATAACCTAGCCTTCGTCTGAAAACGAGAACATGCAAATCCTAATGACTTAACAAATACAGCAAAGTATAACGCAGTGTAAAAGGCAATATTTCATAAAGTGCAAAGCAGTGCTACAGCAACAGCTAAATATAAAGCAGCGCTAAGCGCTGTTCGGCTAATCAAAGTTACAAAAAATAAAAGCACAAGATCTAGCACATAAAAATGGTACAAACGTGAAACATTAACCTGATTTTATTAACCCTTAGCACACTTCTTATACCATTTTCTCCAGGCTGTGTTCACTGGCTTTGATTCGCAGCTCCCCTTTTTCATCACCCACGTGCTAATGACACTGTAAACTAGTTTCCTTGAAGCACTACATAATAAAATAGGCCCGCACACCCGCGTTCTTAATGAACATGACACTGCTGAAGAGGAAACGGACATCTCCAAGTCGAAGATTTACCATCAGCTGTGATGGAGGTGAACAAAACAACAATTCACCCCACCCCCCCCCCCCCGGGAGGGCTGTAATGGGCTCTAGTGTATGGGGCCCTTTCGCGCACTGCTGCAGCCAAATGATGCATGGGAGACATGCGTGTGCTTTCTAACGCGGTCCCGACTACCGCCGCCGGGCCCCGCCTCTTTATTTTATAGTAGTGCATTACGTCATGCGCTTCACGCGAGGCGTATGCCTCTAGCGCGGATACACTGGACCGCTACCCGCGGCCTTAAACATTACATTCCTCTTCACCTTTATTAAACAAAACAAATTAACACAACAAAGATCTGTTACCAAAATACTATTGATCCTGCAGCCGACTATATGTTAAGCACTTCAATCCGAGTGTCCACTAGGTAATCAAGTCCTGTGCCAATCGCCTCAGAGACCTGCTGCAGTTAGGTCCCACTGGAATTCCAGAGACAAACTTTCACAAGAAAAGGTGGAGGCAGCACCAGGGATGAAGTCACAAATCAGCCAGTATGGTCTTTTCAAATTCTTTTATTCTTCTTTGTATAAAAACACAGGACAACAGCCAACGCGTTTCGTTCCCTTTATAGGAACTTCAGCCTGTTTTCCCGTATCGTGGGTTTGGGTGCACACATCACCGTCAATTCAAAGGCCGACTTGAATTCAACAATTGTGGTTTACCATAACCTCTTTTATATTGAAGGATGGGCTTCTTATACGGATGACCAATATTGCTTGGATATTGGATATGCATGGTCCCTATTACCAAATAGAACGGTTCCGGGCAACTTAGAGTGATCCACCGTTGGCAATAGAACTCGGCATTAATCTAGTTCCGTTGTACACATAAGCGGAACTATTTTCGGACCCTTTGAATACTGGATGTACATTGTTCGTATTTACCTATAAGTATCGGGTCGGACAACCCGGAGTGACCTTTTGTAGCAAACGGAATTAAGCTGCAACGCTGTACCGACGTCTTTTAGAAATCGGATTTCATTTTGTCCGTCTAACTTGGTTCACTATTGTCCTGACTCATCGAATGGAACGTGGTCCATCTAATAAACCTTTTGCCCTGATGAAGTTCCTATAAAGGGAACGAAACGCGTTGGCTGTTGTCCTGTGTTTTTATACAAAGAAGAATAAAAGAATTTGAAAAGACCATACTGGCTGATTTGTGACTTCATCCCTGGTGCTGCCTCCACCTTTTCTTGAAAGATCGGTTACCAGTTCAGAAGGAGTCTGGGGTGTCCAGCCAGTTTTCGGGGCGCAACCGCTCAGAGGGTCATCAGCATTCACACCATGTACCCGGCCAGACGGGAGGAAGGTGCTGGGTTGCTCCGCAGATGGTATCGGGAACATCCATCTCTGGATGGAGGCAGAGACGGGGTCACTTCCTCTGGGACTCCCATGTCAAGGGCCCTTTGGGGGATGTTGGGCTGTTCTCCGTCCAGATTCATTGATGGCAATGGAGATCCTCCGCACCCCATTTCAGGCGTCTCGGCCGACGTTGCTCGTTGGTGGATCTCACCGCTTCGTGACACCACAGGGCTTGGACAGGCTCCTCCGCTTTCACCTAGCAGGTTGTCGGAGGTCGTGGTCTTGACTTTCTTAAAGAAGGATATATTTCGTGTGAGTTCTTCCGTCCCTCTCCTGGCTGTGATCATTGTGCCTCTCCTGCGGGTGACAGTCCATGGGGATTGTTCGAACGGGAGGCGATACTTGCTTCCTGGGTGTCTGTCCTTAACGTAGACCAAATATCTCCTTCGCGGATGGCCGAGGCTTGTGCACGCCGCTTGAGGCTGGCCTGATCATTGGTCTTAGTCCTTTTGGCTAGGACTCTGGCTTGGTCGATCGGGGAGGGAGCCCAGTCCGGGTGATGGGGAATGGTGTCTCTTACTACTCGGCCCATGCTCGCTGGTCCTGGTGCTCTCTCCGTTGTGATATGGGGTGTCAGTCGGTACTCTCTTAGGAAACTGTAGATGGCGCGTTCCATGGGTGATTCTTCGGCATGAGCAATACGAATGACCTTGTTGAGTGTGCGCATGAAGCGCTCAACCTCCTCATTGGCCTGAGGCCAGCGTGGAGTGATTTTCCGGTGGTGAATGCCCCAGGATCGGAGGTATTCAGCAAACTCTTGCCCTTGGAAGGGCGGGCCATTGTCCGTCTTGACCACCTCGAAGATGCCGTGGGTGGCGATGACTTTTCCACTTTGGTAATAACTTCTTGGGCGGTCTGGCTTCCGAGGATCTCCACCTCAGGGTACTTGGTGTAGTCATCTAGGATGACAAGGGTGTAGCGTCCGTCCGGTAGGTGCCCGAAATCCATGCTGACACACTCCCATGGCCTTTTCGGGTTGTCTTCCGTAATAACGGGGGCCGGTCGTTCAGGCTGTCCGGAGGCTAGGCACCATTGACAATTTCTGATAGTTTGCTCCACCAGCATGTCCATCACCGGGAACCACACTTTGGCTCTCAATCGGCTTTTTGTTTTTACCACGCCTTGGTGCCCTCGGTGTGCTAGGTCCACTGCTTGCTGGGCTAGGTTTAGTGGGATAACCAGTTGTGGGCCTCTCATCAGGCATCCGCTGATGTCGATGGACAGTTCCTCCTTGACTCTCAGCAACGACTCGAGGGTGATTTTTGCTTGGGTAGTTCGTTGGGTCATGCTGGTTTGGATGGAGCGCCAGTTATTGGTTTTGACTGCACTGATGGCTAGTTGCAGGCACTCATCTCTGTTGGTAGCTTCCACCAGTGTCTCTATCTTCATTGGAAGCGGCCGTGACCATTCGGCCACGCACCGGACGTACTCAGTCTCTTCTTCCTCTTTGGTCGCTGCTCTTGGGTGTCGTGAGAGGTAGTCCGCTGGGTTGGATGATCCTGGCTTATACTCTACCCGGCAGTCATATCCCTGCAGCTGGAGAATCCATTTCTCGATCCTCGGGGGAGGTTTCGAGGCGGACACATGGAAGAGTGGTAGAAGTGGCTTGTGGTCCGTGGATATTGTGAATGGGTGGCCATATACATAAATGTGGAAATGCCTACACGCCCAATGAATGGCGATAGCTTCCCGCTCGATTTGCGAGTAGCGTTGCTCCGTTTCTGTTAGGGAGCGGCTCGCGTAAGCAACCGGAGCCCACTCTTCATTGCGCTGCTGTTGAGTGAGTACTGCTCCGAGACCGTACGGGCTGGCGTCGACTGCAATGTTAGTAGGCTGAGTTGGGTCAAAGTAAGACAACGTGGTTCTTGCAGAGTGCTGCTTTGGTGTCTTTGAAGGCTTGTTCTTGTTCAGGACCCCACTGCCACACGGTGGTGGCTTTTGTTAGATCTCTGAGGGGTTTCATGAGGTTGGTTAGATCGGGGATGAAGCGTCTGCAGAAATTAACCATCCCTAAAAAAACTCCTAATTTCGGAGATGTTGGACAGGGGTGGGGCTGCTTGAATGTCCCGGACTTTCTCGGGATATGGGGCCACTCCTTGGTCCGAGAACATGTATCCAAAGAAGCTTATCCTCTTTTGCAGGAATTGACACTTCTCTTTGTGCAGTGTGAGGCCGGCTTCTCGGATCCTTTGCAGGACATTGCGGAGCCGCTTGTGATGGTCTTCCATGGACTTGGCGTATACCAACAGGTCGTCACTGACGTTGAGGACGCCCGGGAGCCCGCTTAGCACTTCTCGAATGGTGTTCTGGAACACCTCCGCGGCACTCGATATTCCGAAATTGAGGCGCTTATACCGTCTCAAACCTACATGGGTGGAGAACGTAGTGATATATCGTGAGTCCGGGTGCAAGGGAAGTTGGTGATACCCTGATCGTAAGTCCATCTTAGAAAACCATACCGCACCATTCAGTTCTCCTAGGATGTCATCGATGGCGGGGGTCAGATGACGCTCCCTCCTGATGGCCACGTTTGGAAGGCGCATGTCCACACAGATGCGGACTTGTCCTGGCTGCTTTGGTTTTCTGGCCACCACAATAGGGGACACCCACGGAGTGGGCCCACTGACTTTCTCTATGATGCCCCTGTCGCTCCAACGACTCCAGCTCATCTTCGACCTTTTGTCGGAGGTGGAATGCGATGCGTCTGTCTTAGTGCTACCGGTTGAACTGACCGGTCGATGTGGAGGGAGACTTCTTTCCTTTTCAGGCACCCAATCCCTTGGAAGAGGTCTTCGAATTCTTCCATGATAGCGGCTAACTCTTCCTCCTGGATAGCGTGTGCAAAGGATATCAGTCTCAGCTCTTCCGCTGCATGGCCACTGACAAGCATTCCGCTTCCTTCCTCCGTCACATAGACTGTGGTGGGGACACATGTCCTGGTGCTTGAGTTCGGTTTTAAAGCACCCTATGAGTGGGATTGGTGTCTTCTGCCCATACGCGAAGCTTGGCTTTGCGCAACGGAGGACGTGGACTCAGGTTTCGGTAGACGTTGGCAGCCATCAGTTTGATGGAGGCTCCTGTGTCTATGGTGGCTCGTACATCCTGGTGGTGGACCTGGATCTTGCATTTCGGGAGCCTTCGTCGTTTCTGCGGCGGTTTGTCCATTGTCCATACGTAGTGGACGGGATAGTCCCCTGTGTCATCATCCATGTCCTCGCTGTCCTGGGTGTCCTCTACGGTCTGGGCCGTCTCTTTGAGGTTTCGAGGTCCTGCATACCGTTGCGAAATGATTCATTCGGCCGCAAGTCGTGCACTTTTGCCCTCTTGCTCGGCAGTCTTGCATGCGGTGTGGTTTGCCTCCGCAGTAACCACATTCCTTCCATCTGTTTGGTGGACGTTTGCCTGAGGATTGATGCGGTTTTGCCTTCACGACGTTTGCCTGTTCCGTTTTGATGGGGCGGTGGAGCGCAGCCTCCATGTGAGAAGCCCTGGCTTTCGCCAATTCCTTAGACCGTCCCATGGTGAGGATATCGGCTAGAGGCTTGCCGGATTCCTGGAGGATATTCTCTGAGTTTCGAGGAATAGCACCCTTGTATTATCTGGGCTCTGATCTCCTCCTGTTCGTCCAGGAAACCGCACGTGCTGGCAAGCTCTTTTAGGCGTCCGTGAAATGCATCGAGCGCGACTTCCGCTTCCTGTTTGGCCTGCCGGAAGATGAACCTCTCGTAGTCCCTGTTCGCCATCGGTTCGAAGTGCGCATTGAGTAGCGTCACATACGTCTCGGGTGTGGCCTCCACTAGCGTCTTGTAGATGCGGTGATTGTCTTTGCCGCCTAGGTGTAGGAGTAGTGCTCTGCGTCTCTCGTGCGATCCCTGCCCCCTCAAAGTAGAACTGAAGGCGTTCCGTCCAGTCTTTCCATTTCGGGGCCAGTGAGGATGGAGCGCCATCCACCACGAACGGCTCCATGGCCGGAATGGTCGCCATCTGACTGAGCTAGGGGCGCGCCTCGTGGCACGTGCACGGCCTCACACCTCAGGAACGTGGGCCGCCGCCGGACCGAGGGCCGCTTTGGCATGGGGTGCAAAGGGTGTTCAGCACTGACCTCCACAAAGTAGACGTGGCTTGGAGATACCAAGGGTGCTCCGCGCTGTCTGCAGCCTGGCACCACCAGCATGGGATGTCCTCTTGGGGCCCACTCGTGACTGACTTGGCGCTGTGCACCCCACTTGGGGCCTGGGAATGCAGATTCCTCTTCTAACGGGCGGGCGAGCTCCTATCGAGGTGAGCTGATCGCAAAAGTGACAGGCGGCACCGCAGCATGTGTCTGCTACCGACCCTCGTCGCCAGTGTAATGGGCTCTAGTGTATAGGGCCCTTTTGCGCACTGCTGCAGCCAAATGATGCACGGGAGACATGCGTGTGCTTTCTAACGCGGTCCAGACTACCGCCGCCGGGCCCCGCCTCTTTATTTTATAGTAGCGCATTACGTCATGCGCTTCACGCGAGGCGTACACCTCTAGCGCGGATACACTGGACCGCTACCCCGCGGCCTTAAACATCATAGGGGTCTTTCAGTCTTTGGTTGGTGAATAGAAGCAATCCTGACAAGCATGAACAAGTACAACGCACGCCACAGGTCAGGTCGAGGGGGCAATTAGACTGCAGGCTTGGGGGCTGCGGCCGTCTGACAGAGCAGCCTTTGAGACGCCGGCGGGTCTGGGGCAGGGTCACTCACATTTAACGCACCGCCTCTGAAAGGCCGGTAAAGCCGAGGTCTTGAATCAGCTCTGAATGTGGAGGGTAAATTTACAAGCTGGTAGGGCTGGGTAGCAGCAGTCTGTTCACACGTACGTCTCCGAGGGACTGGCGGGCTTTGGAAGGCCAGCGTCGTCTGCTCCGTTCAAAGCAACAGAAGGACGGTGTATAGTGCTGTGAGGAAAATATGTATTGTTACTGAAAAGCACGAATTGACATGCACTTCATTGTCCATCTGAACTGTGAGAAACTGCATATTGATGAAGTGCAAGTAAATTTTTGTTTTCAGTAACAATAATAACCGTTTCCTTCAAGGCGCAAAGATAGCATCTTCCTTGGATTAAATAACTTACACACTATGCTAATGACTCGAACTCACTAACATCGGAAACACGGCGGAGCCAATTGAGTCTATATGACTGCAGGATGTCTTATTTAAAAAAAACTTTAGCAGTTTGTTGTTTTTAATAAAATAATACACTGACCTGGATAAGAACAAAACTGAGTAAAAAATCTGTTTCTCATAGTAATTTAAAATAGGAAAAAAAAACACCACTAAAAGCACAGTACGGCTCAAAGGGAAAGCATGTAAGCTCAAACACTACTTCCATCGGACACAAAATACTACTCCACAGAAATATTAAAATGCCCTGCTATGCACAAACTGATCTAATAATGGCACTTTCCCCGCTTACAGCCAAGTTTAGATGTTGCAACTAAAAGGACCGCTGACCTTGCCAGCGCGAATAAGACATTTGCAAAGTTTGAAAGGCGAACCTTATAACTCCTCAGCCGCTCACAGCCCCAGGGAGCTCACATTTGGATTGGCACTTGGACGGCGCGCACCCTGCTGCTTGGATCTAACTGCCCATTTTAATCTCATCACCTCCAGTTCAGATTCTGTTGCGCACTTTGTGGGAAAGGAAGGATCGCGTTCCCCGTTGCAGGAGTCTCGCCGTGCACAGTAAATCGGGCCTCTATACTTCACTTTCATTTTACCGACAGGGGCAATTTAGCTGCTCACATCTGCTGAGTAAAGTTCTTGTGTGGTCCCGAAAGCTGATACACAGCCCACCACCCCCTAGGGCTTCATCTCATAAAAGTTATCACTCCCTAAAAAGGAATATAGAAATAATTTACTGACTGATACAGCTGCAGGCATTCATTTTGAAAATTGGAGTGCCTTGAACATAACATATGCGATTCAAATTGCTTAGGCCACCTTGTGTAGCGCCTACCCCTAAAGATTTTATTCAATGTGAGGTGTTAGCGGCTCGCTGGAATGCAAAGGATTGGCACTGCACTTCGCAACAGGACTCCTGTACACTGGAACTGTGCCGGCACTTCACAGTAACATTTTAAAACAAGCGCGGCCCCGAAAGTTAAAGCGACGCGCAGCCATGCGCCAACAGTTGTCTATTGCCACTCGTGCACGTTTGGCGTTTACCGTACGGGAGCGAGCAGCGGCAGGCGTGATAATTGCTAACAGATGGCGCCACTGCTCGCTCCCGCAAGGAAAATGCCAAACGTGCACGAGTGGCAATAGAGAGCAGTGCAAAACATGCACGAGTTTGGCAAAAGTCCTGAGCGATGCCAAGAAGTCCCTCCTAAGCAGCGCTTGCGCGCTGCGTAGGCGAGACCTAAACAAGCATTGGCATAGCCAATAGGTCTCGCCTTTGGGACCTTATAAGTATTTAATTATGCAGCACAATATCCTTGGTGCAACATCAACTGTTGCATGGCTAAACACTTATAATGTCCCAAAGGCGAGACCTATTGGCTATGCCAATGCTTGTTTAATGTATATTGAATTAATAAACAACTGTTGTATTGCTCATTTCTAAATTTGACAGACAGCACCACCATATGGCAGACTGTGATAAGTGCCGGTGTTGACCAGTGCCTTGCCGAATACCGGAAACCACCAGCACAAATTAAACACTGGCATGGGGAGGGATTCTGGGCGATTCACTTAATCTCCTTGTGCCATAAAAAAAACTAAAAAGTATGCTTTTAAGAGTACAACTTCTGCTTCTCTTGTAAAATGCCGTGGGGCCAAGTTCGTGCTATATGAAGCTGCAAAAACATACAAAGTACGTGTTGCATGTGGAAGCAGAACTTGGCTGCAGATCACTAAAGAGCTTTAAACGGTATAAAAAAATGCTGACTTAAACGTCTGCCTCACAGCCACGCTAGCACAACAAATGCTATCCGTTATATTATAAATCACGGACAACGCTAGCACAGCAAATCCTATCCGTTATATTATAAGTCACGGACAACGGTCTGTCCGTGTAAACTAACAGATAGATGGTCACCCTAGCCAAGCTACTTAAATCAAAACATGCCGCGATTTCCGGATATAGAACGTAGTGCAAATGCTTCTGCTGCCATTCCTTCGTCAGAACAAGAAACAGACGGGGGCATAGGGTTAAAACAAAAAGCAGCGCCTCACGTATAAGGGAAATGGACTGAAAGACAATGCCTTTAAGCTGTCACGAAGAACCTCAAACAAGCTGGCGCAGCAATGCATGAAAAAGTTTTCTCTTCAAGACAGGGTGGTGAGAGAGGGAGGGGTCGGGTGAGTCTCAGACAAACGCCACAGTTCAGGAAAGAAGACGGATTGGCGGGCGGAGAGACGGGAGGACGAGAGAACAGGGGAGGCAAGAGTAACGGAGGGTATACAAAGAGAGATAGAGAAGGGGCAGAGAGAGTAGAGGCGCATAGAAAAATAAACAGAGGGGCGAAATTTAAAGAGAAAGTAGGGCAGAACGAGAAAAAGAGAAAAGGCGCGGACGCAAAAAGTAAGGCGAGAAAGACGAAAATCACAACATGAAAAAGAAAGTAAGAAGATAGCAGGGGAAGAAAGACTGAACCGAGAGAGGGAAAGACAAGAAGCGCGAGCAAAAAGAAGACGGAGAAGGCGGAGCGAGTGAGTGGCCGGGACGTGTGGGCGAGGAGAGAGGCGCGCGCACTTGGGAGAGCAGTCTGCTCATTTTCAAGCACTGCACTCGTGCTTGTGGCGCGCCCCTGCTCGCTCCCGCAAGGTGGATGCCGCCACAAGCACGAGTGTGTGCTTGAAAATGAGCAGAGCGACGGCTAAAGGCCCTCCTAAGCAGCGCATGCGCGCTGCGTAGGCAAGACCTAAAAACGGCATCCACCGGTCCAAAACCCGTCCCCAACCTCCTGGCCCACCAGGGAATCGTCCGTTGCCCGCTACAGCCAGTAGCTCCACTGTATGTCGCTTTCGGCTTGGTTTTCATAAATCATATTTGCATTCCCTTCTCATTTGTTGCTCCAGTCTCAACAAGGAGCAGTCTTCACGATTTTTATTACGCTTTATTTGAAAGACTAGTAATCTTCTTCTTTACAGATAGTAGCTCACTATTTTACCAGTTATTCTTATTTGATAGAACACTTGGTTACCCTTTAATTTTTAAGATTGGGTTATTACAATAAGCAGGGGGGTGTGGGGGGGCTAAGAACCACTGAAGCAAAGTGCCGATTAAAATACTCGGGTCCAATTCAAAACAATTAACTTCAGTGTACATCATTGTGGTAGAATTGTGATCACCGAACTAACTCTTTAGGCTAGTCTCCATAGAATCGTCCCATTTCATCGTTTTTAGTTTTTCAACTCTAACATATAAACCAGTTTTAATACATGGAGGATTTTCGATTAATGTAAAATTAATTTTGATAGTTTGCGATACGAGCGCACTAGGATTTTAAAATCAGCAATTACACAAACAAGTCCTGGAATATCAGTGTGTATTATTAGAGAATGGTGTTTCTAAACGGTGAATCTCGAGTATACAGAGCAGAGAGAGGGGTTTAAAACCTGCAGAGACCAGCAGTGTTATAGATCCAAGAAAAAAGAACCCTGCATCTGTCCCGTGAATGGGTTTCACTGAAGATGCTGTTCCCTCGAATTGACTGTCCAATATGATAGTTTTCACTTTATTAATCGCACAAGAACAATTTAAGATTAAAGTCACAAAGTTAAGACACAACTAGCTTAAATATGCAGTTTTTTCAACAATTTCAACAAGTTAGTCACAAATGCCAATCTGATTTCAATTTCGAGACCCAAGTCAAAAACTCCTCCTCTTTTTTTGGGAGTAGAGGCTCCAGAAATGTGTACATAAACTTCTTTATTCCGATAACAGGATCGGCCCCAGGTCAGTCTCAGACCCTCAGTCAACTGCTCACAGCACAGCTTCCCGAATCTCCAAGCTAGATTCTGGAAGTGGAAGCACTCAGCCGTCCAGGAACATAATACAATGACAGATCTAACTTGCATATTAGCATTACCACTTTACACTAAAACATAACACACTTAAGGAGATTTTGAGGTAGCATTAGAGAAGAGGGTCACCAGCTTACAGATGCATCTTGATGTTGCCAGCAAGTAAGGATCCGTGGAGTGCCCTATAGAGGCTGACAATGAGAGGCGATAGATCTGTTAGGTACACATCAGGAGACAGGTGACATCCGGAATCTTATTGCTTCTACCTCTGAACTTGTGGCAAGGTAGGAGGACAATGTTCAAGAAGTCCATGCATGTTTCTACGCTGCAAATCAGCATGTGATATCCACCCGATGAAGGCTGCTGGGAGATTGAACAGGATCCGATGCAGGGATCTTCAGCGTTAAGTAGGGCATCAGCAAGTACCGACAGATTAGTCGTCTATTAGTCGTCTATATGATGTAGCATGGTCTGAAGAAGGTGACAGTCTGGCTTTAGACTGGGATGCCAAGCAGATTTCTCTCATTAACATGATATTTAGACACATATCTGATAAAGTGCATCCCGAATTAAGGGACAGAAATGGCTTCTATGCAGATTAGATTCACTCCATTTCCACATTTCATAGGTGGATTTTACACTTAATGGCCCCAGGCATCATAAGATCATGGCTGGAAACCCTGGATCAACTGTGGCGCTCTGGCAATAACCCTAGTATTTAATGTCATGTTTTCAACTATTTTATGCCATAACTGCAGACTGGAAACTAATTGCATGCAAATCAGCCTCGTCCCTCCCAAACAAAGATCCGTCCAGCTTTTAATGCTGGACCATGTTCCCTCAGGATGAAAACGCAAGCAGCCCCATACACGTAGCCCCATACACGAAGCCCCATACACGCAGCCCCATACACGCAGCCCCATACACGCAGCCCCATACACGCAGCCCCATACACGTTCTGATCTTATTGGGAGGAAAAAATCTCAAGCTGTCCCTGTGAAAAATGCATCTGCCAGCTACAAAACTCACTTTCCCCAAATGTCCAGAGGTTAGTGTGGCCAAGAGCAAATACACAAGTAAAACCAGAAAGTCATGCAAGTACCTCTGAGGGGTTAGAGGATGGTCCGGAGAGTGTTGAAAAAATGGTGGGTAAGGGTCAGCCAAGGAGGCAAAGGAGCCAAGGGTTGACATGTTATCCAGTGTCTCTCCATTAGTAAGTATGCATGGTTTCCTATACTAAGTGGCATTTGAGTAATAACTACAATAAGAATTTATGGGAGTCTATTAACCCAAGATGGCAGAACAAAACACTTCCAGGATCAGAGTTAAGCAAGAATGAGTGCCAGCACTGGGGAAGTATAAAATGGGCAAGCACAGGTATAAGCTGATAGTTTAACTGTGGCAGTATTAGAGAGTTCAATTCCCATGAGGCTTCACTGATGTCCAATGTGAGTGCTAGATTAGTGCGCTTTAGGGTTAATCTCATGTTAAGCTATAGTTGCTTCTTTGTCTTAAATTAATGTTAAGGGGAGGGGTATTCGCTGTGAGTGAGTGAGCATTTTTTTTTTCCATGCAGGTCATTTCAGAGTTTTCCCTCCAACACCTTCACTAGTAGCCGGAAATTCCTTGACCGGCTAGGTCATTAAGGCAGTTTCTCCATTCCATCTATAATTCCTTTTGCTATTTCTGGAAATCTGACATATGGGTAGACTGAGATAGCTCAGCTATTTGAATCCTTAACATATAATTTAAGTCTAGGTTAAGGCAAATTCTACACCTGTCTAACAATGTACTCTAAGACTCCAATCATAAAGGTAATTGATTTAGGTGACCGAAGTCTGCCTCTAGTTAGACATAAATTATATGTTCAGGATTCACAAAGCTGAGCTATCTCAGTCTACCCATACATCAGGTGCCAGGCATCTGAGGTATCTCTCCAGTGACAATGCTCCCTCACCAAAGGACAAGAGCCACAGCACATCATTTCTTCTTAATTTCTTCAAAAATTGCCCCGTTCCCCGTGTTTAGTTCCTATGGGCACCCAATAAATCTATTGAACATCTACACATGCAAGATATCAATTGAGCTATTACTTCTCAAATGCAACTAATACCCTAAGGTATCTTGGCACTGAACTATCTTCAGAAAAAATTGAGATAATCAATAAAATAGATTAATTTGAAGAGCATGGTGGTGATCTGTGTGAAGTATTATCTATGTGTGATCTTGATTATGTACTTAGCTACCCACTATGATGTTATCATAGCGCAAAGGCAGAACTGGTGAGTGCATGAAAATGGACAGAATAGATGGGTTCCATCACTCTCTTTGCAGCCCCCCCGCGCACACACATCCACACCCCACTGCCTCCACCAATTATACATCGACCTGAGATTACCTAGATTCTACCAAATTTGGTTCACCCCCTCCCCCGAGGGAGATGTACCATTGGAATCACCCAACTAGAGCACCACCTCATTGACTGAACTCCAGAATAATGACTGGGAGTACACAGCTCTGTTTTGTCCAAACAAAAGTAACATTGTACAAGAGAGTAACCCCCTCACGACAACGGGGATAGAGTATCCTAACCCAATCAATTAACAGACTCTTCTGTCATAAATTTGGACCTTAATTTGTGCATACAAGTTAGTTTTACACATTCCTCATGTTAGGAACATTAGATATTTCTACAGAAATTCCATAACACTATTACAATTAGGGCTCCCGGTTTTATGGTATTTTTTTTTTTTTTTCCAACATTTCCGTCTATTTATCCATATTTATTTTTTGCCCATCATATTGGTATTTATCCATATTTATTTTGTGTTTTGCAAATATATGGAGTCATGAAATGGTATATTTACACATTTATTTAACTGATAAACATGCACTCATTTTGCGGACTGTCGCGTTTAAGAAAATTAAGCAGTCAAATATAGCAAAACACTACACCTTCAGGTAAATATAAGCATTATAATACAAATATATGTGCCCATACACCTGCATTTAGGGAAATCTCAACCTATTTTTACCTTCCTATTCTGCCTATCTGCTCAGTTGTCCGAGAACTCACGAAAAACACCATTGAGAGTCACCCACAAGAAGCACACTTTTCTACATTTTTCCGCTTTTAAATATAAATACTAAGCCCAGGCGGGTAACTACGCTCCGCCAGCGTAGTTTATGTAGTTTTGCCTACTCCGCGTTCCGTTGTGAACGCGGAGCTTAAGCAAACCTACGACTCCGTGGCGGAGCGTAGTTACCAGGCCCCTCCACCCTCCCAAAGTAATTATAAAGTAATTATAAAGTAATAAAAAAGGCACTTATCTGCCGTGGCTGCCTCCTCCTCGCCATGGCCGCTCTCCTTCCTCCTCCTTGCCGTCCTTCTCTGATAACCCCTAAGCTGTACATCTTGCATGTGCGCAAGATGTACAACTCCTTTGCTGCCCCTCTAGCAAAACTCAATATCCATACCTCCCAATCTTTGGCCTCTACCCACAGAAACCCCACTGGGCAACTCAACTGTGGTCTGGAACCTGGGAGTAATCCTAGATGAAAAACTCTATTGAAAAGCATGTGAATGGAGTTGCGCTGACTTGCTTCGCTATGATTTGTGGTCTCAGGAAACTGTACCCAATGCTTAACGTCCCAGCTAGATCCCCGATTTCTAGTGGTGTCATACTAAGTAGGTTGAACTATTGTAATGCCCACCTCTTAGGAGCCCCTAGTTATCTATTAAAGAAACTGGAATACATTCAGATAGTCACAGCGAAATTAACACTAAACAGACCCCGGAACTCTTCTGCCTCTGATGCTCTCAAAGATCTCCATTGGCTGACTATTAAACAGAGGATTATATTTAAATCACTCTGCATTGTCTTTAAGGCACTACAGAATAAAGGACTAACACCTTTACAAGCTAGACCAAGAAAATAGAACCCTGGCAGATCCCTACGGTCTGCTACACTTAACTATGTCCAAGAACATAGATTCAACAAAGTCCGACAAGGAGAATGTGCCTTTACTGTGAAAGCGGCTCAGTTATGGAACAAACTGCCAGTCTCAGATCTCAAACCGACATGTTGAAGTTTAGAAAATCCCTGAAAACCTGGCTCTTCCCTCACTAACAATCGGGCTAAACTTCTGTCTAAGACTAACTTCTGTCTTTCTGATTAGGACTTTCTCCCTTTCTCTATGCCTTTACTGAGAGGTCTAGCTAGCGCCAGGATACCATTCTGGTCACAGTGCGCTCTACAAATAACCAAATACAAATGAAACCACACAGTTCCATTTAGACTTTTGAAAGCAAACCAAGTATCCAGATTCAGTGCTTGCCCCAAACCTCAGATGGACAAACCGAGATTAGGGAAGTCTACGGATATTAGTACCCTTAATTTAACTAAAGGGTATTAGGCAGGTTCCTTGAAGAGCTTTTGATCGGCATAAAACTGCTTTTTAAATAATGCATGGATTCCTCCGGTTCAAGGCATTACTATTTGTTCATAATGGGGCTTTTGTCACCTTCCATCGTTTAATGGGCAAACTGTTGGCACCATATCAAGAATCCACTTTTGCCTACTTAGATGACAGTTACATTCGGTCCAACATTGAGGTCTCGTCTAACACTTCCCGGCAGTTCTAGAGTGTCTTTAAGCAGGTCTGACATATATTCCTGCAAAATTCTATGTAGGACCATCCATTAAAATATTTAGGGTATACTTTTTAGTTAGTCTTTAAACTAGTCTCCCCAAACAGTGTGATGTATGAGTTCCAGCCTTTGAATGTTACATCGTTTAGGACAATCTTGATGTCCATTAAATCTGGATTTCCATTGGATCCCTGTCCCCGAGTGGTGAACTAGACCCTGCATTTGCTGCCCCTCAGCGAATGCATCGAGGAGCTGGGGGGCGGGGGGAGTGCTGACGATTGCAGCCCCGAGACGGCAGGTAAGAGCCGCTACGTCACTGGTCCCCCACATGTATTTGGTAAACTCGCCCACTCTGTCATAGAGCAGATTACTCAATTGTTGAATTCATCTTTGTCAAAAGGGGTGGCCCCAGAAATCTGGAAAACAGCTTTGATCACCCCTCTACTATAAAAATCTAACTTGGACCCCCTCACTTAGTCAAATTATAAACCCATGTCGCTGCTACCGACTTGTACCAAAGTGTTAGAGCAATATGTAAATCTACAACTCACTAGGCACACAGAACTCAATGACTTACTGCATACCTCACAGTCCGGGTTCAGTGCAGGACATAGCACAGAATCTGCGCTTCTTGGTGTTATAGAGTTTTTAAAGCACCAGTTGGATGAAGGTGGAGCTGCTGCACTGATCTTGTTAGATCTCAGTGCAGCATTTGATACGGTTTGCTCATACAAAGGCTAGAGGGTATGGGAATGCAGAATACGGTCTTGTCTTAGTTAAAATCTTTTCTGCATGATCGCACCTTCCAGGTACATACGAACCAACATAGATCAAAAACACATCGTTTAACCTCTGTGTGCCTCAAGGGACCACCCTGAGTCCTCTGCTATTCAACCTGTAGGTTAGGCCATAGGCAGAAATTGTGGAGAAATGTGGCCTTACACTCTTCTTGTATGCAGACGATACGCACATTTTGGTATCTGTCATCAAAGGATAACCAGAACACGATGACTTTGCACTCGTGTCCTACCCAAGTTGCATCTTGGATGAAAGTCAACTTTTTAAAGTTGATTGGAGATAAGACTGCAGTCTTGCAGGTAGGTAACCCCTCCACCTCTTGGTTTTCCTACTTGTGGCCGGCGTTCATGAGCACTCCCCCTAGCCCAGTGCCAGTTGTAAAGAACCTGGGTGTTTTGTAGGCGACAAACTTACCATGAGCCAGCAGATTAGCAGAGTGGCAGCCACCTGCTTTGGCATATTGAAGTGGTTCAGAAAGATCATGTACTGCCATCCCACTTCTGCCCAGAGAATCTTAGTCCAGGCCTTAGTTATCTCTAGGCTGGACTATGGAAATGTCTTGTATCTGGGAATTGCTAAATATCTAATGAAGCGCCTTCAGATCGTCCAAAATGCTGCAGCACGCCTGTTATTACGTCCCCTCATGTTTTTCTCAGCCAGTTTGCTAAAGGCTATTCACTGGCTACCTATAGAGCAGCGCATGCAATTTAAAGCACTGTGCTATATGCCTAGCGAAGAGACCTCAGATCTTAGTTGTCTCAGTGCTCACCCACACGTTCTCTACGCTTCAGTCAATTGAGACTGACCGATGTTCCTAGAATCAGGAAATCCTGCCAAGGAGGCGGAGCTTTTTCTTATCCTGGACCGAGACTTTGGAACAATCTGCCTAAAACATTGAAAGAATGCAATTCTTTCCGGGTGTCCAGGAAACTCTTAAAAACCTGGTTGTTTCCTTTCTTTAACTCCTCTTAAAATGTTGCTGCTTTTAGTGATTACATGCTGGAGTGCAAGCTTAGTGCTGAGAAACCTTTTTTACGTAGTCACGCGCTTTACAAAAAACGCATGACAATAAATCACATTTGGGGGTGGTATGGTGAAACCCAGATAGAAGATTTATAAGGGGATAACAAAAGTAGAATACAAATTCCCTGGCCCGGTACGAAAAAGGTTAGGGTGTTTCTAGCATTTATTGGGTATTACCAAAAGTTTATTCCACAATTTCTCCACGTTTACAGTTCCACTTACTGCCTTTTGGAATAAATATGTACCCAACCAAGTCTCTTCTACAGAACCACATGACCAAGCATTTTGAGCTGCAAGGGAAGCCCTTCAGAGTGATCCGGCCTTTAATTGCTCTGACTTCTTCCTTAAATTTGTGCTCCAAACCTACTTAGGAAACTCCTTAGACGGCTTATCTACCATTGAACAGGAATGGCAAGCTATCAAATGGGACATAGAAGCCCTTTGGAACTATTTGCTGGGCAGGCTCATCCATGTAATTACAGATCATGCTGTACTACAATGATTGCTTTTCCAAAAGTATTGTAATCCTTGTGTGTTAAGGTGGTTCAATGATTTACAACCCTTGTGTTTCAGTGGCTCATCGCCCTGGCTCTCTTCAGTCCAATGGGGACAATCTGTCTCGAGCACCTATACATTCACTGACTGACTGTCAGGGCGCAGGTGAAAGGGCTTTATATGGGATATTGTAGGGGGAGAGGTGAGGGATACACAGGATCTGGTGAACTGGATTCCCAAGACGATTGGTTTCCTCTTCTAAAGAAAGGAACAACTGATTGAGATGTCTCAGAACCCTTAATATCCTTGAGACTGTCAGCCCAAAACTCCAACTTTAGGACAACCAACAAACTGGTGTTAGGGAGAACAACTGGTATCTCCAAAGAACACTTAACCGAGACCCTGGTGACAAGGAGACACAAGCTCCAACAGGTTCCAATGTGCTACCAATGCCTATACTGATGCAATGGAGCAGACACCCAATCCAACAGTTCGAGTTCATGCGACTCGCACAGTAGGTCCAGAAGCAATTCTTAGGATGTGAGGGAGCCAACTCTACAGACTTCCAAAGAGGTATGGAAATTGTTAAAAGAAAAATTGTCAAGAATACAGGCACAAAGGTCCAGTAAAGGCACTTTTTGTAGAATTTTACCATTTTAACAGCTTATTTATGCTATGTGTTATGTTTTATACTTTATTATTGTAATCCTTGATTAATACAATAACTTTCAGTCACTTATTTATGCTATGTGTTATGTTTTATACTTTATTGTAATCCTTGATTAATACAATAACTTTGTCACTACTACTACTACTACTACTACTACAGTAAAAGCACCTCGCAGAATATCAAAAATGGCACAAAGTATGGTAAATGAAAAGCCTTGGGTGTTTTGAAGGTTTAACCCTACTACCCCACAAAAAAGGAGGACAGATCCAGCAGGAGTCCTGATGGGACGCATATGCCGCCCTTCACTTGAACTGGCTCTGCCGGTGCTGCGCAGCAGTGCGGCTGATTCACAATCACAGCCGCTCTGCACACGGTGGACAGTTCGACCTATGGTGAACTAAGCGTGCTCCCAAAACCAGGAGTATGCACCTAGGCAATTTCAAAATGCTTCTTTCACAGCCCCTACGTAATGTACTATTGAAATGGTATTTTACTTCTAGTACATAAAAGCCTGGACACATTATCAGCGACTGACCTGACAGGCATCTTTGCCCCCAGCAAGAAAGCCAGCACAAAACGTCCTCTTTGTCAGCTGCATACCATTATGCTTGGAAAAATACATTTTGTTGCATATGTTCCAGTCCATCACAGGTAACTGTAGCTGCTGAAGCCGACATACTGAGCTGTCACCTAATGGACGAAAGCAAACGTATTATTCATAAGCAAATTCACATTTAGTAGGCCTTAAATCCTTATGCATTCCGGACTAAATAGGTGCAATATGACAGCCTTCAGTTTATAGACCACTCACATCATTGGTCCCAGTCCCCCAACAAGCATATCCAATCTTAAAACAATAGACAAGGACTTCAAATGTTTTATATACTTTAACGTTCGGTCTGATGAAATTGTTGCGTCTCAGTTTACCGGTTACCACCACAGGTGAGCGTTAAGTGTACCAAATTCTGTAGACTATTCTCACATCCAGGCTCCTGGTTATTTAAGGGCTGTCTGGAAATGGGGCAGACCTGACGCTGCATCCTTATCTTGCCCAATCAGATATAATTAAGAGAAAATGCATACAACACATTTCCCACAATCCCATACCTTTTCTGATCTGAATTTTGTCTTTAAATGAGAACTCCATGCATTGCAATGGTAGTACTACATGGCGGACACATGCACCTGATCCAAAGCAACCAATGACTGAAGTGGGCAAAAAGCCCTCAGTATACATTTGTTTGGTTCATAACAAAAGCCCTGTTACAGTGCTAAAGCGGTCTTTAACCAGACAGTGTTACTACGATATGCCATCCGTCGTGAAGTTCTGAATTACATCAATGATATAGGCAATTACCGAAAAGGCGAAGTGTCCAGTAGCGATATGTATATTTACATGCATCATCAAAATAGCTTATTCAGCAACTTAATATCCATAAAACAATTGGTTACACGTAAAACAAATAATGACATTCTTTTGTAACAAGCCCAGAGAAATAGCTACACCCAATGTAGACAAATTTCAGTACGCAACCTATATATTCTACATAATAGAAAATGACACCAAAATGACAAAACCCCAATAAGGGAGAATTGGAGATATTTGTTAAGTAAAAATAGCTCCAAAAAAACAATAAGAGCCAACGATAGTAGACCGACACCTAGGTGTGATTGCAGGCTGACGGCTGCGGAGCGCGAGTTAGATACACCAAGCATGCTCATTCTGGACAAAGAATTTACCTTCTGACTTGAGGCCTGATTACAATCTTGGCCGACAGGGTTACTCCGTCACAAATTTGACTGATATCCCATCAGCCGTATTACAAGTTCCGTAGGATATAATGGAATTGTAATTTGGTGGACGGGACATCCGTCACATTTGTGATGGAGTAAGCCTGTGCACCAAGATCATAATCAAGGCCCTTAGTATTTTTTATGGAGCATGAAGCTGTGTCCTAGGAAGGAGCATTAGAATCAGGCAGTTGCCACAAGGTCCTGCTGACAGATCTGTAGGTCTTGAAAGTCCAAACCTTTCAGCATTTCTGAAACTGCTTCCTCTGGGTCACCGAGGCTCCCAGAATCTCAGGACAGCACTAAGGGGCCAGGACTCACTACAGAGGCAACCATCAAGGTCCAGTCTAGGACCATATCTTTCTGGTCTGCTAATCACTTCAGGATATGTCTCTAGCTTGTTGTGGTCATGGATCCACATAGGTGGTCAGCTAACTAACCCTTGAAGCTCACTTCAATGTCCTGGGAATATGAGGAAGCAAGTCTAGTCCTTCAGGGCTTCTCTCAAGTTACAGCAAGCAGGGTCCAGTCCTCTTCCGATCTTCTACAGGTCCACAAAGTGTTCAGGAGGGTTCCTTGACGTGCACTAGCCACTGTACACCCCATAACCAATGAGGGAAATGTTCCCAGATACAACCTGACGCACTTTGTCAGCAGTTACAGTTTGCACTACTGCCAGAAATCCCACAGTGCCCCTCACTCCTCAAATCCAAGATAGGGAACCTCTTCTCCCTTGTGCAGAGCTCTTGTGGCCACCCAGAAGTGCAACTAGGGAAATGAGCAGCCCTTTCTCCCCTATGTCCACTCCAAAACAGTTCTGGGGTCAGCTTCCCTCCAACTGGGTTTGTTGCCAGCCTCGCTGTTGGGGACAAAGGGTTGACCTCTCCAGGTCTACCCTTACATTTACCTGTGAAAGGGCAGGCACCTTTAAAATTGAATGAAGATCCTTTGTCCAACCGAACTGGTCTTCCTGCAAGGAAAAGAAAAACATCTCCTCACACTCAGGCTATGCTCTGGACATAGTTTTCACACCTCACTAGGTTGATGTACAGGATGGGTAGCTGCTGGAGAGCTAACGCAAATTAGCCTCCAGGAGCTCCAGGCAGGAAAAAGGTAACTTTCTAAAAGTTACTTTTCCTAAATAATAAAAATCTAACTTTCCCAATTAGTTGGACTTTTAATATATGAAAAAAAAGTATTTGAATGACTTTTGTAGCAGTTTCCTGTTAAAACAGGATTAGTTATATTCTACAGATTAAGGTAAGGATTAAAGTTTATAATCTGTACTTTGACTTTTTAGGATTCAACTAGATCCCTGCCGTAGAAAATAGCTTTTGGGGCCTGGTTACTGGAAGAACATGCCCATTTTATTTTTGCTCCTGTTCCACTTTTAAATATCAGGTGCCCTACCTTTTGGGTGACAAGATAGACTTAGGGTTGACTTATTTAAAAGCAGGGGTTCTTGCCTGTTAAAAGGTGTTATCTTGACTGGCCTGTACTGCCTAAAGATTTTAAGTTGCTGGAGTCAAACAATATAGAGTATGCCTAAAACCATGTTTTCCGTCAGTGTAGTGGATAGCACAATCAGTGATGTAGTCTATATGTGACATTTAAGTTACCATGCCATAGGTTCATTTCTGCACCATAAACTAGAGCTTTTATAGCAAAGTTAAATAAAGTTAAATATGCCAATCAGGATTAAGCCAATTTCAACATGTTTAAAGGATGAGCACAAGCACTCCCCTCCTGTTTAGTAGGGGTTAAGTGCAAAAATCCAGAAAAATAGATAGGAACAAATTGGAAGGGGTTGAGATTGGCACTGCACACAAAATAGCCATTTCCTACAGTTCTCCATAGCCAATACTGCTGAAATCCACTCAGTTGTCTTAGCACAATGTTTGTAGTGTGATCTAAATGGACTGATTTTCTAAATTGTGGATTTAGAGTTTGCCAGATGCAGAACATTTACCAAAAGCAGAGTATGTCTTTCTGCCCCCTTTAAAGTGCATAGACACTTTAAATAGCGCAGATGAGACATGAACACATTTTTGCAGATATCCCACAACCACCAAACTAAATCAGACCTCTGAAACCTCAGCTTACATGAAAAACATTCAGATTTATCTCTCATCATTTTAGGGAAGAAAGCATGCAATTAACCAACAGTGGCAAATCCGCCAAAAACAAAGCAAAAAGCCTATTAGAGAGCAACTTTCTTTTTATTTATTTTTTATAGAGTTTAATATAGCGCAAACTTGACCTGAAGGTATCAGGTATCAGAGCGCTTTACATGAGCACCAGTTTCGTTACAGACGGACACAATCATTTTTGTAAGGCGCGGGGAGATTAAGTGATTTGCCCAGAATCACAGGAAGTTGAGCGTCCCTGTTGAGACTCGAACCCGGTTCCCCAGCTTCGAGGTCAACCGCTCTAGCCGTAAGGCTACATTCTCTCCCCAAAGTTTGTACTGACATGCTACCATAATCACTAATTTGAAGCCTCGTTCAGTTTCCCGGCATGTAAGAGATTATTAAGACAACCACAATAAACTTTGTTGAACGCTGGCTGAAAGTCAACCAAGCCAACATAGAAGTTTCCATCAATATAATACATTCGGGTGATGTACTAGCAGTAACAGTAGGGTGAATCTTTGGCTATGAGGCCAGGCCATTTTTATGATACTCCACAATGAGGATTTGATAGGGAATTTTTTCCAATAATTTCTGGTCAGGCAAAAATGTATTTATATGTCCTGATAAATTTGTTGGTGCATGGCTTAGGGATTAGTAAGAAAGCTTATCCATATATTTTCAGCCATCTCTGGAGCCTCCCTGTGGAGTACCAACAACATTCCCTGGCATTACAACAGACCAAAAAGTCAAATTTTCTTACATCAGGGCTATATCTCTCATTGACAAATGATTGCTTATTTTCCTTAGAAGCTCTTAAAACTTTAAACATTTTGAAAACGATCAACATTCAATACTGAGTTAATCAATTTGAGACTCCAGCTCACTCACAAAAAAGTTAGCCTTGCAGGCATATTAGTTTCCCACAATTTAATACTACCAGAGTGTTAGAAATGGGGGTCTCTAGTTGGCAGAGGTAGGTACCTTTGACCAAGTAGGGGCCCTTCCTTCTAGTCAGGTGAAGGGGCTACACTCCTAAAATAACCCCTGCTCACCCCCTTGGTAGCTTGGCACGAGAAGGCAGGCTTATCTCAGAGGCAGTGTGTAAAGCATTTGTGAACACACAGTAATACAGTGAAAACACTAAAAATAAGTAATCTTTATCTAGACTTAACACAAGACCAAACGACAAAAATCCACCGTACAGTATTCAAAAATATGACTTTCAAATGGTAGAAAAAGCTTAGTTCAATGTAGATGGTAAATGCGACACTTTACTCTCAAAGTACCTTGGATGCGTAACGCAACAAACAAAAGGGTCGCAGGGAAGGCGATGCGTCAGTTCCTTGCTTCTGGGGAGGCGGCGCACCTGTTCCTTACTGCAGCGCAGGGGAGGCGATGCGGGTGTTCCTTACCGGAGAGGAGGCGAAGCGTCCGTTTCTTACTGTGATCCGGTGCGATGCGACAAGATGGCGCCGCGATGCGACAAAATGGCGTCTTTGATGCGATGCGACAACTTGGATGCGAGGCGTGCACGCCCGGCGGTCGTGCGGCGAACTCAATGGTTTCTTGAGCCGCGACAGGCCCTGCGATGTGCTTCTCCAGTGATGCGACGGCAACCTCTGCGGCAGCGGCACGCTTCTACGGCGATGCGACGCGCTTCTTCGGTGATGCGACGGCAAACCGCTGCGGCGGCAATACGCTTCTTCCTCGTTGCATCGCGCTTCCAGCTCCCAGCGACATGCAGTCTCTAGAGGGCCCAAAACAACAGCAGGCACCTCTCTGCAGGTAGAATTCCCAGCAAGGAAATTCAGGGGATCTGGGGGTGAAGTCTTTGTGTCCCTGAGACTTCAGAACAGGAGGCAAGCTCAGCTTCAAGCCCTTGGAGATCTTCCTCAAGATGATTAAAGTACACACAAAGTTCCTTTTCTCCTTTCCTTGGCAATAAGTAACCACTGCAGGCCAACCCCAAACAATCACCAGTGCAGGGGCAGTCTCCTCTTTCAGCTTCCTTGGTTTCTCTCCTTGGCAAAGGTTCGTCTTGATTCCCAGAAGTGATCTAAAGGTCTGGGCCCCAATATTTATACTCCAAAATCCTTTGTTCTCTGAAGGCAGAGAGTGTCTGTACCTAGCCCAAACCAGTTCTGTCCTCCCTGGTGCAGCTTCCTGGCAGGAGGTGGAGACAGCATTGATGAAAGCAGACCTGGCCCAGGTAGCTGAAAAGAAATCTCCTCCCCCTACTCTCTATTTTATGTAGGCTCAGGCAAGTGAAAGGAAATCTCCTCCCCCTACTCTCTATTCAACCCAGGTCCTATTCAGCCCAGCCCCGACTCATCAGACTGCTGGAGCCAAAGCACTCTCCAGCCCCCTGTCACTCACAAACCAGACATGGAATACACAAACCTAGCAGAGGCATACTGGATGGTTAGGCAAGAAAATACCTACTTTCTAAAAGTGGTATTTTCAAACACAGAATGTGAAAATCACCCACACTAAAAGATTTATTTTAACATTCTGAGTTCAGGCATACTAAACTTTATTTTCCCATCTTGTTCCTTGGGTCAGTTAGGTTTATAAGAAAAATGAAATTGGCAGTATTTCACTATCAGGACATGCCACACACACCAGGGCATGTCCTACCTTTCACATACAATGCACCCTGCCCACAGGGTTACCATGGGCCTACCTTAGGGGTGACTAACATGCAGAAAAGAGAAGGTTTAGGGACTGGCAAGTGGGTGCACTTGCAAAGTCGACATGGCAGTCCCAGACTGCAAACAGGCTCTGCAATGGAAGGCTTGAGCCATATTTTACAAGCTGCTTCTGTGGGTGGCACAATCAGTGCTGCAAGCCCACCAGCAGCATTTGATTTACAGGCCCTGGGCCCTCATGGTGCACTGTACTAGGGCCTGACAAGTAAATCAAATAAGCCAATCATGGAGTCACTAATACATTACAACAATTTACAATAGGGAGCACTTGCACTTTGGCACTGAACCGCAGTGGCAAAGTGCCCAAAGCATCTAGACCAGCAAAATACAGCAAAAACATAGGAGGCAACAGCGAAAAAATGGAAGGTAGACCCACGCCAATGGTGCCAGGTCTAACAGAGCAATGGCTATCAACCAATTATTCAAAATATTTCCAAATGCACAAGTTTTACCAATACTAAAAAAAAAAACAATCATGGATTTGAAAAAAGTTTCCCTCTGGGACCAGCCCCTATTTTCATCGGGTATATCTAACAACCTTGCTTTAAAGTCTGACCCCAAAAAGAAGTGTGCATTTCAAAATCCTCTTATATCCATGTCTTCAAGTTGTCAATTATGTGACCTTACTGGGATTCAAATGAAGATTAATAACTACTATTTCTCCTTCTGCAGCTCAGAACCCATACAGAAATGTCCACCATAGCAAATCTGACATTCTATGTTAGGACTGAAGTGGATGTTAGGACCGAAAAGGCAGCTCCCCACCCCGGAATCATCCCCTCATGTCTGGGTTGTTTTGCACCATTGTCTGGACATCATTGTCAGCTAGAGTCAAGGTCCACCCGAGTCATAATTAAACCCATCTGTTCCATCCCAGTCATCAGGGCCATCTACTAGGAAGGAGTATCCATACTCTCTAGGGCACGGGCCTTCAAACTGTGGGGCCGGCGGCCACCCTAGGGGATCCTCAAGTGACACTAGGGGGGGCGCCAGGCTCTGGCCAAACAAAGCATTATGCTGATAACAGTGGTTTGTTCTAAGCGGTGGGGAAAGATGAGCAGTGGTAAGCTGCTCTTTAATGCGTTATCACTAGCTTCTTTTGTCATTTATATCCTAGCTGGGAAAAATGGTAACAGAATTTAACTGCAATGTTTAAATATGTCTGGTGTTTAAATAAGTCGAGACATATTTAAACATTGCCAAAATAATGGAATAATTGTGAAAAATCTGAGGCAGGCCCGATTTTCATTTCTTCACCGGGGGGTGGGGGGGGCACAGCATTGAACAATTTGAAGACCACTTCTCTACAGTGACAATGGGGTTGTCTTCTGGGCCATAGGAAACCTACTGGATGAGACCCATTCTGTACAGGAATGCCTTCCTGAGCCCCTCAAAGGTAAACACTAAGGTTGCGCTTCTGGGTTTTTTAAGACAGCCTGCACTAGGACCCCTGAAATTCTGAAGGCCTAATGGAGCCTGGTTCTTTTCCCACCAGAAAGGCAATGCTCTGGAGAAGTAATTTCATTCCTATGTGCATTCGAATGACATTTACAGAGCTTTGAACTGAGACGTTTATGGTCTCTGAAAAGGCCTTCCTGGTTGGGAAGAAACATTGCTTCTCAGGGTCTCTTGACCCTGTCATGGAGTTCAGGACTGACTCGTGTCCTGTGCACCCTGGTACAAATGGCACTGGAGAACTTAAGCACACTTCACCATAATGTTACAGAAAGGGCACTCGCCCACTTGGTTCCAGGCTCAAGCCCTGCTGGGCTGTTGGGAAAAACATTAGGCCAACAAGCACAAAGGGGGGTGAGTTTCCCTGGGGGCACACTCCGATAAGTCTCCTTCTAGGCTCCTTAGTAATGAAGTGCTGAATGGACGAGACTCCATTATAAACCAAATTTAAAAAAAAGAATGCTTCCAAATAGCAAAACAACCACTGAACAATTAGTAGAATCCCAAAGACAAAAATCCTTAGGAGAAAGTACTTCAATTGCTGTTGGGCAGCAAAGAAAGAAGTGCTGCTCCGGAGGGTTTATATCTTTAGAACACATTGGTTGTTGTCATTATGGTTTCCTTTCTTGGACTCTTGGGGCTTGTGGTTCAGAAGAGTTTGACAATGTTTTTCCGGCCTGTGAAGTAAAGAAAAGAAGAAAAAAAAGAGCTAGGAAATATGCATTCATCTGGATTAATGTGCCTGCAATGTTGATAATTGTATTAAATACATTTAGGCCCCCAAACCAGTGGCCCATAATCTACAAATCAATAGCAAATACACAAGAAAAACTAAAATCACCAAAAGACGGAGAAACTCAACTACTTTTCATAGACCATAAAATCAACCACTTCACACTACTTATACATATCAAAAATATTCCACGAGACAACGCAAGCTAGTCTCTGGTCCAAATACCATTAGAAACTAATGTTGGTGTCAGACCTTCATAGCTATAGAAGATTTTCTTAACAGCAACTGAAATGGATGACTGAAAGTGGAAAAAGTATTCTAAACATTTGCTGCATATAGTGTACTCCACTACTAACTGTAACCTGCAAGGGAACCTTCTTATAGCATGAGGTGCCATTGCTTTGCTCATTGCAATATGCATATAGTCCAGCTGTTATTTGTTCAGTGGTTAATTCTTCCTCTATGCTATACTTAGACTTGAAGGGGCATCCTTAACTGCCAGTAAGCACACTCCCAAAGGGCTCTATTGTTACAACTTTTATAAGTTCAAGAATATCTAATCAAAATGAATCTATTTCCCCAAAATATTTGTTTTCTTTTTGGAAAAAATTACAACATATACGTCAGAAGACTTGTTGAACTTTACATTCTCAGATATTTTTCGCCAGAATTTCTTCTTCTAAGTCCGAAGGTTAGCTGAGACCGGGCACTATTCACCTCATGTGTCCAAACTGCACTCTCTCAGTCAGCCATATTTTTTATTTTGTCCCGGTCTCGTGCAACTAGATGTCCAAAGTTGGCGCATTTATCTGTTAGGTCCTATTTTCTACTAAAAACTTGTTGTTTTGATGTCAAATAATTTATTAACAATTTCTCGATTTTTCTAAATTGGTGTGACTTTTTGTGATTTTGAAAAAACGTTATAATGGTTTATGTGCTGCATAAATTCTTAATAGGGTACAATGGTTCTGTCGGGGAGAACCCAATTGCTTTGAAAAAATAAAATTAGAGAGAACCAGGAAGAGTTGCTTGATACATATTAAATAAGTATGACAAGTATAGCATTTACATTGGTTAAATCATGAAACGCATATCAAATGACGTTGGAACACAGATTCAAGCAAAACACCTACTAGTATATGCTTGAAAAAGACTTTTATATCAATTTAAGCTTAAGTCAATATTTACAAGTAATCAGAAGGCTGTCAATACAAAAATACTGACAAAGGTGACATGTGGTACGGTGACATTAAGTGCTCAGTGATAGTGGTGCAGTGCATATATACAAGGTGATATTATGTACAATTTATTTACACAAAGATTTGGAATGCGGTCAGAACGAGGGTAGGCAATAACTCTGGTAAACAGCAGGTTTGCTTATTGATTTGACACCCAGAGATTTGGTTGATCTGAACCATGTATATTCATCGACGTTTCGACCCTGACAGAGCGTTATTGGAATGTCATGGCGGGTCTTCTTCAGGACAAGTGGGAGTGTTGACAGCCTAAAAAAGCGGAAGAGAATTCAAAATGGTGTTCCAACCAATGGGGCAGGGCAGCTGATTAGCTAAATGGATGTCCTACTACTCACCCAAAAGGTGGGGTGACTCGCTGAGGCGTCCCTTGCTCGGTGAAAGCAGTCAGGTGATCTAAAATTAGATCAGACAAATTAAGCCCTGGCAATGCTCCACGGGGCGAGGATAGACCATGTGCAAATGAAGAGGCTTACCTGCACGTGTCAGATAAGCTCAAGGAGTGAATATTGCTTCATAAAGTGAAACCCCTGAGAAAAAATGCACTGCGTAAGAACCGGGGAAGAAAACGTAAAAATGAGGTAGCCAAATGAAAGTATTATGAACCTGGAGGAGGCTTACCTAGCACGATGTGGTAGTTAATTCCAGAATGCGGAGGACACAGAGTAAATGAGGTCCTTCAGGGGGGCCAGGCAACATTCCTGTTGAAAAGCGCAATGAGATTATAACCCACTCTGTGTTAATGCGCATAGAGGAAACAGTGTATTTGAAAAGGCCAACACTTGCAAAAGCGCATGGGAGTGGAGGCTCTCTGTGTTTATAAATATAGTGTTGGCCTTTTCAAATACACTGTTTCCTCTATGCGCATCCCACAGAATTAATGTTTGTCTGATCTAATTTTAGATCATCTGACGGCTTTCACCGAGCAAGGGACGCCTCAGCGAGTCACCCCACCTTTTGGGTGAGTAATAGGACACCCCTTTAGCTAATCAGCTGCCCTGCCCCATTGGTTGGAACACACTTTTGAATTCTCTTCCGCTTTTTTAGGCTGTCAACACTCCCACTTGTCCTGAAGAAGACCCGCCATGACATTCCAATAACGCTCTGTCCGGGTCGAAACGTCGACGAATATACATGGTTCAGATCAACCAAATCTCTGGGTGTCAAATCAATAAGCAAACCTGCTGTTTACCAGAGTTATTGCCTACCCTCGTTCTGACTGCATTCTAATTCTTTGTGTAAATAAATTGTACATAATATCACCTTGTATATATGCACTGCACCACTATCACTGAGCACTTAATGTCACCGTACCCCATGTCACCTTTGTCAGTATTTTTTGAATTGACAGCCTTCTGATTACTTGTAAATATTGACTTAAGCTTAAATTGATATACAAGAAGAGTCTTTTGCAAGCATATACTAGTAGGTGTTTTGCTTGAATCTGTGTTTCAACGTCATTTGATATGCGTTCCAACCTGATTTGATATGCGTTTCATGATTTAACCAATGTAAATGCTATACTTGTCATACTTATTTAATATATATCAAGCAACTCTTCCTGGTTCTAATTTTATTTTTCAAAGCAATTGGGTTCTCCCGACAGAACCATTGTAGCCTACTATATACATACCCAGGTTCTGAGGGACACAGGGTCGCCCCATTGTTGCTATATTGCATAAATACTGAACACAGTGCCTCCAAGTAAACCGTGACCACTTCTGTGTCAAGTTATCAGAGGGTTAAGCACAGGTTAATTTGGTGACGTTTGTGGTTTACCTCGACAAGGATTGCGGTTGTTGCTTGAGACCTCCTTAATCAAAAATCCAATTTCTAACAATATGAGACGCAATATATGGAACAGAAGTTAGATAATTTATTCTGATACTAATGTAAGGTCACAAGATGACTAGTATAAAAATACTTTACAAACAAGGTACAATGTAACTGGTGAAAACGCTTTGCATATTTTAAGAGCATAACATGCATAGGTATTAATCTCAGCAGGGGAGAGACATTTGTTATGAACTGTACGGGAGAAGAAAGGAGGATAAATTCAAACAAGCAAAATGGTTCCAGGTTTGTAGTGTGATATCAGCTGGATGAAGACTGAAATAGTTGCAAATTCAAGCTCAATATTTACCCTATTTCCTACGAAGATATAGTAAGACATTTAAAGAAGGATTGCAGGACGTTTACTTTCCACAAATGTTAATACCGATGGAAACAGTTATTAAATTGCAAATATAGTTGGTCACAGTTCAGAATTAGATTTTGAAGCTAGGAATGCTATGGGTAAAGTTAATGTGAATAAAGTGCAGTTGGGGCTACGGTAGAAAGACTATGGCAGGTTAATGGTCATACTGAATCCTGAGAGACAGTAATAGTGAGTAATATGATTCAGGAAGAAATTTCAGGAGGTACAATTGGGAACTTGGATGTATTCATTGGATTATTCATCACATTCTTTTAAAAACACAAGTTACAAATGTTCCTTTGCTGGGAGACAGGAAGCTGAGGAACAGCAATTGATGGGAGGTTGCAAGTGTAACAGAAGGATTAACAACCCATTGGTGGTTGCCCAACAGGCACTGGAAGAAGTTCCCTTTAACCAGATCAGAGGTGATTGTTGGTCAGGTTGAGGGGCGGGGGGGGGTTTAAGGGCTACAGTGATATAGCCTGTTCTGCATACCATCCAATATTGCTACACAGAATATAGGCTTTTTCCAGCGTTTATTATTCCTTTTACATACTTTCAGTTTAAATTGATCCCTCTGGCTTGGCCTCAGCAGTATTCCAAAGACCAACAAGTTCTACTGCTAGGTGGTGTAAAGCATTTCCAGGATAATATCTTATTAACCGGAGTAAACTGCAATGATTATGAAGCATTTTATATACAACCAAAGAAAAGGAACGAATTGTAAAATATAATTAACTGCAATATCACTTTAGATTTAATAATATTTGAGGCATTGTTGGAGGCCTGCTTCCAAAAACAATATCTAGAGTGCAACATCTCAACGCCCACGATATTTTCTAGGTAAATGTAGATTTATAATTCTTGGTTATAAATCTGGGCAAGTTGAATAAATATATATCAAGGTGCATGGAAGTGGAGCAAGAGTAGGAAATCTGTCCTTAGCTATATGCCCTTACTTTGGTAATATAGTAGTAGTCGATATCCTACACTCAACTATTCTACTCATGCACATCAGCACAAACTCTGTAGTCATCCACGCTTCTAACATTACTGACACCCTCACAGAACACAACCTAAATACATTCTTCATCTCAAACATGGATCGCAATCATATCTTCACATGCTAAATGTTCAAACATCTGCAGGGTACACCGTCCAACACAAGCTACACACAAGGCAGGTAGAGGGACTAGCCATCATTTACATGTCCTGCCAGACTTTCACCATCAGCAACCAAAGGCCACTCGAGAGATTTGAGCTTCTCACCTACCACTTTTCACTTTCAGCACATAGAACAGCTTCTTTCACCCTGATCCACAGATTTCCACGGATTCAACAAGAACTTTGCAGAAGAATTCTTAGACCTCATCAGCTCTTCCTCCATTCAGCACACCGATGCCACATTCCTCAGAGTTTACCTTCCTGCCGATACCAGCACAAAGACAATGGAGGAATCCCTAGACCTACTTCTCGATGTCTTCTAGACATCGAGTAGCACATCACCTAAGGCACCAGTTACATCCTTTACCTCATCCTGATGGCATCTCCTCAAACTATGCAAGAATTTTGTTGTGTGGAAAATGCTCAAAGGACAAGTTACGTTATGGCAGATTTTTTCACCTATGTCCATGTAGAACGGTAGGAATGAAGGATGAATGGATCAATGAACTGTAGCAATTATTCAGATGGTTGTGTAGAAGATGAAACATTGGAAAAGGGTGGTCATGGGTTATCGAAGGGCTACCTAATAGGAAGTTGCTACTTAAGTTTGAGACTGTCTAAGAGGTGTGCAATGAACAGTCAAATGAGAATGATTTTGTGTTGAGGCAGGAGAATGCGGTTTCCTCATCTTCTTTGAGAACTAGCTTAATAATGTATGTGGACCTTTTGGGATTTTGCATGACTAAGAGTAATTGATGTTTGTTTGTTGGGTGTCACCATGTGTGTTGAAAACCTGGAGAGGTAATGTGTGCTGTGTCTAAGTAAGAGGTCTTAGAGGACAATCTATTGTTTCCATTAGCATAACCCAACTTGCTCCAGTGAAAGTTGGATTGATATAATGGCATAAATAACACTATGGATTTGCTAGTGTTAACTGACTGTTTTAATAAGAGGCCAAAGGTAGTATTGGGATTACATTAACACTTGTATATTTCTTGGCAAATCATTTTTGGGAAGTGAGTGGATGGTAAAAGGACGAGTGAGTGACAACAGCATTCAACCGACTGTCAGAATAAAGATTGTAATGGCCTGCTAGACTGATTTAATAGATTTCATAAGGAATGATTAATTTAGTCCGGATAAAGAGGAGTAGGAAGGGTGAAGTCAGGCATACTGAATGTATCATGCAATGAATAGTCAGACTGCCCCCAATAAGGGGGATGGGAGGATAAAAGAGTCATGGGAAAGGCAGTGGCTACTGGGCCTTAACCATGAGGGTTGAAGTAGTTTGTCACTGATGTCCTGACGCCTGTCCTACTGTGGCTCTGCAAACTGAGCCAAGTACAACATCTTCCAAACTTGACTTATGATAGTGAGGGTGAGCAGTCACAGCTTTTAACGGAAGTAGGGTACTAAATAATACACATTTCAATGAACATATACAGGTCAGTGACAGTGGATGCTATTTCATGTAGGTATTCTACCCACCCCACCTCCTCTGCTACCGCTTAGGCAATCTCTCCAGGTTTTGGGGTCCCTTCTATCCAACTTTAAGGTCAAGCAGGAGCAGTCTGAAATCTGGTTCTAGTGCAGTTTTGGTTACCTACATTTAACAAATGCACTCAATCTTCAGCTTACCCCTTCTCAAGTTATGCAAGTTCATGGGTCCTTTCCACTGCCACCAGACACCCAGAACACTGTCCTGAGCATTCAAAAGAGCTGTAGAGAAATGGAGAGTCCTAGCTAGAGTTTGCCAGAGTCAGGTACAAGCCAAATTTAGCAACATGTCTGCCTAGCCTATCATATAGAGGTTGTGGTGCTGGGGTCTGTATGAATGCGGCATCAGTAATCTTAATGGTGCGGCTGCACCATAGCAGGTGCAGCCTGTTTATCAACAGTCCTGAAGGGTTGTAGTACTGACCAACCTAAAAGGAAGGTGCAGTCCCAGGGGGTCCTCAGCAATAGACCGATGAAGCCCTGACTGTGCCTTCTGTGGTCAGCTTTAACCAAGGTCTTAGGTACTCAGTGTTGTGGTTCCCCACCAGGAACTGAAGTGAGCTGAGGCTGGTGCCACAGGCAGAAGTGTCCTTTCAAATTGCTCTTCTGCAGTCTGCTGCTTCCTGGGTGCCCCACTGCCACCAGGGGACACACTGGCCTTCACTCTTTCCTGGACAGTTGCACCTCCTGCTGGGTTAGGCAGGCTCCTTCCCTCTTAGCAGACGGAAATGGTTCCCATTCATGCTTTTTTGCTGCCAAATCCTAGAAACCCTTCACCTCTTCAGCCCACGCATAGAACTAGAATGCATTTGCTAAAAATCAGAGCATGCAAAGTGAATAAAAAGACTGGACTGTTACAATTTGACCTCCGAGCGATAGAAGACGCTGTCTGATGCTGGCAAGTAGTCAGAGTGGATCTGTGGGCATAGTGACAAAAACTTGGCAGAGGAGTTTAAAAGTGGATAGGTGAAAATGAGTGTAGTCTGTGAGGGATGACAGAAAGGGTTTGATAATCTCTGGTAGCTGAAGTCAGGAAAATGGTTAATGGCTATGAAAGGTGTCAAAGGGCTAGGCAACCAGCAAAGTGGAGCTCAGGATCATAGGAAGGCGCTGTTGAGTGGGTGATGGAGGTTCCAGATAGCACAAAGAGGGATTCTGTGTGACCCCCTCAGATCTTTGCGCTGACATTCCGTATATGTACAGTGGGTATGCAGCAAGTGCGTAGTAGTAAGACTCCTTGTGTGGTGAAAGTCTAAGTGCATGGACCAGTGGGATGCATTTTGCACGATGGGACGGTGAGCAGATACAGCTTCCCTACAGAGTGGGCGTGTATTGACTGCATCCCTGTGGATCGAGGGTGGAGACCCAGAACTGAAGTAAGGGAGAATGGAGAAAAAGATACCCAAAGAAATTCTGTGACTTCTTTTTAGTAAAGGGCTACTCATTAGTTCTGTAGGTCACAAGAATAGAGGTAACAAAATGTAGAAGAAACAAACAAAGTTCTTGTCTGATACATAGACCAATCTTAAACAGCAACTTTTTTTTTTTCTAAGTCTCCTCTATTTTTTTAGGATGAAGCCCCTGATGAAGGGCAATGCCCGAAATGCATTGGGTGTATTTATGTTCTATGACAAACTTGAAGAAATGAACGAAGAAAGCAAATTATGAAAAGTAAATTGGAAAAAAAAAGAATTTTTGAAAAGAACGTCACACGTTTGGAATAATTGTTTAAAGTGATTTCAGAGTGCGATTTGGGGACGCCCCCCATATCCTGGGGACAGTGCATCATAGTCAAGTTTATTATCCTCATACTCAGGAGGATTCACCAATCAGCACCATTAAACGGTTAACTAATTTGTACAAACAAGTATACCAGTGAGTGCGTCAGTCTAACCCCTTAGGTGAATTTTTCATTATAAGCATACAGCATCCATGCCTAGGCACCAACATGTCTTTTCCCTTTCGATTTTTGAGAAACATGTTTGCAATAAGAAAAATAAAAAGTAACCATTGCACCAACATGACAAGGTCATACCTATTGGCTTTGCCAATGCTCGTTTTTATTAGCCATTACTTTGTCATTTTTCAAAGCACGGATGGCTAAGGACAAGTCTAATAAATTGTTTCCAAAAGCTGCTAAACTACTATGGGGTTAACTCATTGGAGTTCCTGCTGTAATCCTTGTAAATTTCTTTTTTACTTTCTGGCTCCTTGAGGACCACATCAGATCTGTACCCCATCTACAGTAGTCAGCAGTGCAATGCATTTGGAAAATTAGGAGCATCGAGTTTCAGTATTCAAACAATATTCTCCACTCACCTTCGGCTTGGCTCCCCCATCCAGTCACTACACACATCGTTGAGGGTGCTACAACCATGTTTTTGTTGGGCAGACAGATCTCTCGAACATAGTCATTGTACACCAAAGACTCATTTAATTGTATCAGCGCAATGTCATAATCAAAGTTTTTCCCATCAAATTCTTCATGAAGGAAATATGCCAGCGCATGCCTCACCTGCAGAAAGAAAGTTCACAATGACATATTAGAAGGTGTTCATAATGCACCTTGGTTTCCCATCCAAGTTTTGCTCAAAGAAAGGCACTCTGAAACCTAAGTGGTGAGGGACATTCATCTGTGGTAAGAGTCATGACTTTGTGAACAAGGATTTACTCATCAGAGCTGGATTGGCTGTGTCACTGAGCATTTCCACAGGAGGCTGGTTTTGGTCTTAGTGCGGCCGCCGGACCTTGGGATTCATCATGTGATGCCTACCGTGCCGCACACATGGCCGGGTGTGGTCCTGCTGCTGAGCCATCAAACACTCCTTACCATTGGTAGCGCACCTTGTCCAGGCCACTGCCTCTGCATATGCCTTGTGCTTGTAGGTCTGCCGCAGCTGTCCTATACAGGTCATGGTCATTCTCAGCACCAGACTGCAGGGATGAAGAATGAGTCTGCAGTGATGTGATCACAGAAGGTCAGTGCTCCAAAACTACCTACAAATATATTGTTTTAAAGTACAGTGACCATCACAGTGTCAGTGGCTAACAACAGCTCCTCTTCCAGCACTTGGGGCCGGGCCAACAAAGGTCACAGCATTTTGCCAGCTAGATCCATATGAACTGGGCTTCAACCATCATGTCTCACTCGATCAGCCCCTGCAAGCATCTTTTCTTCAAGCGCCACTCGTCCCCTCTGAATTGCCATGCCCTTCAGGGCTGCAGTACTTATTGCGCCGTCGGCACAATTTTAAAAGCATTTGGCATTGGCAAAGCTCATAGTGGCTGGAGAGGTGTGGAAAGGAAAAGTGAGGAAGTAGAGAGGAATTAAACAGGAGATAGTTTGACACCGAGGTGCGGGAGACAAAGAAAAGCAGCATGCCTGGTGGTAGGAAAACAGAGGGAAGCAAGTTAAAGAACACTCAAACTGCATTAAAAACAAAAAGGGAAAGCAGGGGGCAGGGGACAGGGGTTGGGACGACCGAAGAAAAGGGATAGTGAAACAAAGGAAAGTAGAGTGCTAACTAAGTAAAAGCAAAAGGAATAAAGAAAATAAAAATAGTTCAGAAGTTGAATGATACAACCATGTGAGACTGAAGACAGGTACGGGACAAAACAAAACAAGAATTGGTAATGCATTGGTTTCGCCTATGTTATGAATAAAGAGCTGTTTTCATCAATCATCATCGGGGAGAAGGAAAGAGCTCCCTGACAGAGAACACGGGAATGGAGAGGATGTGGCGCAGCGGGCAGAGATGCTGACTCGAGAGCTGGGGATCCCGGTTGGAGTCTCGGTGGTGCCCCCGCAACATCCTGTGATTCTATGCAAATCACTTAATCTCTCCAGGTGATAGATTGTTATATAAATATGCTGCAATAGTTAAAGGCGAAACTTTATGAAAGTATAGTTCCAAAGCGGATGTTAACAGTACTTTGGAGGAGGGAAACTGATATGAGAGCACTGGTAAGTGCAGGAAAATATGCTACAGCCAATAGAAATGGAGGAAATGTAAGTGGCACGCACAAGAACCAATGAGAAGCCAGGAAAGAGATGAGGCGGGATGCAAGTCCCTTTTAAGTTTATATTAAAAACAATAGATTTCTCAAGCAGGTGAAACCTAAAAAGGAGGCAAGACATCTAATTATGAGCAACTGACCCAAAGCCCACTTATGTAGTATTGCATGCAGTGCTGGCTGCGACCCACAGCTGAGGCTTTCTGCAGTAGGTGGCATAGTTTATTAAAGTCAAAGCAAAAAATTGGTACTGTATATTTTACTTCACAAGAAGGTGTTCTTCATACTTTTATACAACATGGTTCAGCATGCAAATTAGTTTCAAACAGCAAAAGGTTTATTGAACATCAGTAAGTATAAAAGTATATTTGCATTATAGAAGAAAATAACAACAAAGCATTCTACTGTGATGCATCGTGTTTTCTATTTTATTTTGAACATTTCTGGTATCCTGGCATTTCCTGTTTGTAGCACAGAGATTTCGATAAGACCATTGTTAAAATGAGGTTGTTGAATATAGCATTGGCATGGTTTGATTCAGGGATTGTAAAACAGAAGGAATAAAAGGATCTACTAATTAGGGGGAGGGCTAAGAATGTCAGACAACGAGATAATTATTTGGAATACACGTACTGGTGATTGGGCAACTGATTTCGGAGTTTTACATTCATTCTCTAAACAATGGGGTCATGGACCGCTTTCATCTGTAATGGACATATGGAGCATAGAAAAGGGCATACATCTGTATACACACAATGTGGAAAGCATAACTTCCAAGTGGTCATAATCCGACAAATAATTTCCCAGATTTCTTAATAATCCATCCTATTCATGGCTATGATGGGGAATAGAACAGGCAGTTTTCAAACCATACATGTAGCTACTGTCCCCGTTTCTCACAGCGAATCAAACACCACTTTCATTTTAATTTTTTTTTAGGAAATCCAAACACCATCTGGCACCTTTCTGAGCACAGACCCACAGCTCCTTCTCAAAGCTTCAATCATTGCAAGAAGGCGCTGTGTGTCTGCTCTCGCAAAAGCATGGCCAGAGGAAGGAGCTGTGCATCTGTGCCATGGAAAGAGCTAGACACAGTATAGAGTTTTTCTGATCTCGGACTGTGCCCTAGCACGGAATAATACAAATATCTGAATCATTGCTCAAAGGGACAGACACAAAGAAGAATGCCTAGCAGCCATTGGCTCCTTGCCAGGGCACAGACACAGCTCTTACCTCTCACAATATGAAGTGAGAGGAAGGCGCTGTGTGTCTGTGCCCTGGCAAGGAACCAGAGTCCAATTGGACTTTTTGGCTTTATACATAGGATTTTATGAGTGAGAAACCAATGTGAAACCCATGGGAGCTCACATAATGCTACAGTTGCTCAACAGTATACAACATTCCTAATTCCAAGGGGGGGGTGGGGGGGGGAGGGTGCTTGTGTAGCTTGCCCAAGAAATTTCCAAAGAAACAAATTGATTAAACCGAAATATATTTGTAACAAGTGGAACAAGCATTGGTAAATGCAATAAGTTTTGCCTAGGTGATTATTAATATATTTGTTTTGTTATAACTTGTAGTTTTGTGAGTAGTTGCGCAATACAAGTTACTGAAACTCCATTAAAGTGCTACAAGTTGTTTATAGTGAAAAATCAATATATTGTGCTTTTCCTGGTGTTGTTATTAAGTGGAGATATTAGGTAAAGGGGGGATATGACATTTAATTTTTTTTTTACCTTATAAGTAGGGTTGAAAGGGGTGCAGCTATGGGCAGATTAAGTAAAGGGGGCATGAAAAACAAAACGAGCATAAGGTAAGCGTTGTGTTGGCATAACGTAATAAATTAGTTTAGCAAAAGTGGTTGAAAATGTGTTCTTGGGTTATTGACTAGTAATATGAACAAATGAACAGTTCTTTTTTGCAAGGAGCATCTGGGCAATAGTGCCATATAAGTGAAAAACACTGAAAGTGTGTTCATTTTTATATTGATAAAGGCAAGATATATATTTTTTGTTTTTCAAGTTACTTTGTGAAGTAGTTGTTTCATTGTTTCTATTTTGCATTGCACACATTTAGTTGAACTTTTTATTTTTGCGGGTGAAGGGGGTTGAGACGAGGTGTCGGGGTGAAGGCACCGGAGGCAGAAATACGGAGGCATCAAAAGCAGAAATAGTGATCAATTTCAATAAAAACCGCTGTTCATGCTTTTGTCTGCCTCCTGTGTGCATGCGGGTGCTGGCATTGGGGGGTGGGGTGGAGGGGGAGGTTGAGACGGGTTGTCGGGGTGAATGCATTGGAGGCAGAATTAGTGAGGTACAGGAGGCAGAAATAGTGAATACATTTTTCTTAAAATGATTTGGTCATTAGAGCCATAAATAGTAAATAAAAACAAATGCTGTAGTCTGCTTCTTGCATGCATGAGGGGGGCGTTAGGGTTTGAGATGGGTTGTGGGGATGAAGGCCGTGAAGGCCAAAATGATAAAATTACGCATAAAAATATGTTATTTTATTCCCTGTTGCATTAATTGTGTAGTAAAAGTTTTACATTGCTAGAATTGGGTAAAAGAAAGATCGCATGATTATATGAAATGTTTGTTTATAAAGAATACGGCTCATGTGAACCTTTCGTCTATTGGAAATGTGCTCTTGATGCAGTTGTAGCATATCCTGTGATAAGTATTTATTTTGCGGTTTTGCACATTTATTTAGTGAAGTAGAGAAGAAAAATGTGTACAAACCATTGGAAAAACAACTGAAATAGTTATTGACTAGTTAAACTAAAGAATTGGAATTACTTGTCAGTAAGTATTTGCATTTGATAATGTGAGTGATATAGGGGTTGTAGGGGTTATTTTAAAGGAGGACCTCATGTGTGGAATAGGCAGTCCTAATGGTGCGCAAGCAAAATTGAGCATTGACTAAATTTGCAACTGTATTAAGTGTCATTTAAAACCGAAAAGGGGGTATGACAATATGAATTCATTATGACAACACAATTTATGTGAGAAACGGAATGGCTATTAAATGAGTACAAAGTTTTCTTTTTTTCTCAGGGTAAATACTTAGTCTACAAATATTTTGTGTTTGGTTAAAGTAATGCATGTGTAATGGAATGAACGAAACTAACTTTTAGCACGTGCATAAAATAAGTTGGTTATCGGAGCCACAAATAGTAAATACACGCTGTTCACGCTCTTGGCGGCCTCCTGTGTGCATGCGGTTGGGACATGTTGTCAGGGTGAAGGTATCTGAAGCAGAAATACTGAGGCATCGAAAGCATAAATAGGGATGAATTTCTGCATAAAATAAGTGTCATTGGAAGCAGAAATAGTAAATAATAAAGCAAAATGCTGTTCATGCTCTTGTCTGCCTCCTGTGTGCATGCGGGTGGGGGCACGAGAGGGGGAGCGGATAGTTTGAGATGGGTTGTCGGGGTGAAGGCAGCAGAGTTAAAATTAACAAATTGTGCATAAAAAGAGTTCGTCATCGGAGACACAACTAAGTGTGTAGTAAAAAACAAACGAAACAATCTCTACATGCAGGCAGGGAACGTAGCAAGCTTTAAATGCATGCACACAGTCAGGCAAAGTAAATGGTATGGAGCATTACCAAAAATAAAACAAAGTTTAAACCTCCAAAACGGATGGGGATGAGTAGTTCAGCAACGGGAAACTGATGAGACAGAAAAAAAGAACAGGCTACAACCAATAGGAACTGAGAAAAGCAAACTGGCAAGCACAAGGACCAATAAGAACTAAAGGAGGGATGCAAGTCCCTTTTAGGATATATAAAAACAATAGATTTCACAAGCACAGTGCAAGCGCTGTGCAGGCGAAACAAAAAAGGAATGGGCATTTAGGTTTTCAAGTGCAGCTTTTTGCACACCAGGGTGATCTACAAAAACTATACACCATTAGACTCTTCCAGTCACAGACCTGGATACGGTTTGTAGTTTGTTCAAAAGCACAAGATGCCCGGGCCAAGAATGGGGATGTGGTTTACAATGTTTTTTCCACTGTATACTGACCATATATTACTTAGTTTGCGCATAAAGGCAATTCAACCACTATGAATTTTGGACTACCCATAATGCCAATTAGTTAGGATTGTTTCCTGAAAAAGTGTTTTTGTGCATACGGATTCTCAATAGAATGCCAAAAATATAGGAGATTTGGTAGATAACGAATTGTTCCACCATCCCGCACTTTTAAAGTGGTTGCCGAAGCGTATGCGGGTCCAGCACCTAGAAGAGAAAGACTAAAGAAATCCAACGTGTAAAGCAAAAGATAAACGCTTGGAATTCGGTTCATTTATGGGATGAGAATAGCTGCATATTAGGGCAGAGGATCAGCTGACACCTAGCGAAACCTACCAGACATTTCAGAAAACTAGACAAGGCGATGTGGCTTGCATGGATGCCACAGCTTTGTTACCCAGAATGCTCTTCAACCCTTGTTTCTCAAAAATAATTTCCTCACATTTCTGTGAAGGAATCGATCATAATTTGTGGGGAACTGCAAAGGTGCCAATGCCCAGTGTTCTCATTCTTCTACCAATAAAAGCAGTACCTCACATGTGTGCATGGGTTCATTGTAATGGACTGGAACAGTTCAAAACAGGTCATGTAAAGACCATCTTGACATCACCTTAACTTCACACGGGCACAAAGTAATAGCTTATTCCTATCTTGTGCAATAGGCCCACACTTAAGCATGTGGGTAGCCGTTTTTGTAATGAGAAGTGTGGAAATTTGGAGGGCTGGACATTTGTGTTTTTTTAAGCTCCGGAGATTTCAGTTGCAGACAATGGAAGTCAATTTTTTACCTATAATTTTACATTTGCATTGCATCTGGGTAATCAAACATGCTAAAATTCATGTTAGTCGCATCGTCCATACTTTCCATTGTATAGTTTTCAGAAATGGTTGATAATGGTAGGTTTCCAGGGTGCCAGCCGATCCCAGGCTCTATTATTTTAGTCCCCCTCTTTGAAGCTCCCCTATCAAATATGTGCCTCATAATTATGTGTAAGAAATTAGATTTGTTGAAGGGGGTGAGAACCCACTTCAAAGAATTATCATAATGTTTGTCAGGGTGAACCACAAAATTCACCAAATAAACCTGTTCATAACCCTGTATTAGCTTGGTACAAAAGCAGTCATGCTTAATTTAGAGGCAATGTGTAAAGCATTTATGCAGCACACAAACAGTAATACAGTGAAAACCCAACACAAGAAAAATCCCAAACCAATTCAGTAAAAGGATATTTTATTAAATAAAATGGCACACAAATTACGACAATCCAATAAGTAGCTAGACTGGGTGAAATTCAAAAGTTCAGGGCACAGCTCGAACAAAAGGAACAAGTTCACCCCTTAGGAAAGTTAACCCTCCGACTTTCAAACTTTTCAGGAGAAAAAGTGGTCATCAACAAGTCATCGGCAGGGCAAGCTGGATCTGAAGTAGGGCTGGATGCGAAGTAGGGCTCGATCACAGCAAGTTACAGAAGTTTGGTGTCCCAGCATGATTGTAGATGAAGGCAGGAAAGCTCCAAGCGGGTGAAGTTCGAAGGCTGTGTCTAGGAAGGCCTTAACGTAGACTGGCTGCTGCTTAGGATCAGTCCTGATGCAGCTTTCTACGTTCAGACCTAGAAACTTTTCTGGCAGTCAGATCTCCTTCAGCAGGGAAAACCAGTAAGTTGAATCCAACCGGCAATTCGACGGCAGTCCTGGGTTCCCTATTTATTGAAAACATTTATAAAGCTGGTATACTGGTGCTGAGGGCCTCAACCTGGACAAAACCACTGCAGCTAAGCAAAACAGCGTATTACAATATGAGTTACTTGAGGAAAAGCAAAGGCTAGTAGCTTACTCCAGAGCTGGACAGCTCTGACCATAAAAGCTCGCCCGGCCTTATCTTCCAGAATTTAGCAACGCAGATGAGACTTGCCACTGCGGAGCGGAGACATCTTCCTGGGGTATGTCTTTTTAATCTGTCTTGCAGGGGCACTGGAGACTATGCACAATGATTTAAAGGCTACCCTCCATTTCAGCGGTAGCCAGTAGAGTTCCTTCATCGCATTCAATGCAGACAATCTCCTAGGTCTGTTCAGTGCCAGTTTCATAGCTGAGGCTTGGACTCTGTATAATCGGTTTATCAGATAGCTTACTCAATCAGGGTTTTAGCAGTGGCAGGCCGCATTAGAAGGATCATCCGAAGGCCACGGAGGAGCGAGAAGCAAGTGCCTGCAACTTTGTTAACGTGGCACTCCATGGACAGCTTGTTGTTAAATGTGACCTCTAAATTGCGGACCGTGTCTGATTGTATCAGCTATTCACTGATCAACAACCGTCAGAAATTAGAAGAGGGTATCAGGGGGGGGGGGGGTGAGGGGGGAGGGTGTTATTTGCTGAACAGCACAAAACATGGTTTAACTGCAATGAGTTTAATGGAGTTTGAGTCCAGCCAATTGACTATGTCATTCATACAATTATGGAAAGCATTCATGGCATGCTGCTGGTTGCTTTCAAAAGACTAAATCAACTGTGCATCGTCAGCATAGTTGACCAGCCTGATATTATGGACTTTAATGAGTGTTAACGGTCTCATATAAATGTTGAAGAGAACTGGGCTAAGTGCCGAACCCTGAGACACTCCATGTTTAATGGTCTTACAGTCAGAGCGATAGGGAAGAAGGGCAATTGCCTGACATCGCTTCCACAGATAGGAGCACACCCAACTTAATACGGTACCACAGACTCCATTTTTGAAGGATTTTTGAGTCCTATAAGCCTGACAGCATAGATGGTTGGCCTAATAACTTGTGCTATGTAACCCAGTCTCTCCCTCTTCATTAGGGAATGAATGTTTATTTCTTTCTGAAAACATAGTGCATACACTATAAGGAAAAACCATTAACTTGGACCGTCATATTCATGGCCTTATAGCTAGATCTTGCAACCCCGATTTAATCTCTTGTTGAGTGACTGAACCAGTGACTGTAGTTCAGTTTTTTGTTCTTACAATCCTCAAGACATCCATCACTGGAATTGTTTTTATGTACAGATTGCTTGTTAAAGGAACCTCTTCTAGATACAATCTGGGTTAACGCTTTGAGCAATTTGTCAAACAGAAATAATTTGTCATTCTCCGTTGGGCCTTCCAGGATGGATGTTTGAAGGACGACCACAGTGGTTTCAGCTTTCCATTCTGTTACATTGGACTTAAGGTCAGGGTTACAGCTCATTCTCACTTGCCTTCCAAGGTCCCAGGTGGTGTTCAGATGTTTGACTTCTCTTGGCTCCATCTGTCTCTTATGTTTCATTTCTAGGGTCAGAGGATTATTGTCTCTTTCCAGCTTCCACTGTATATGCAAATTTTCAAAACTGTCCCTAATAGGTTAACTTCAGTAAGATGTAATCGATTACTGATTGGGCCCATCGAGCGTTGTACGTCAGTACATTGTGGTTGTCGTATGAATTCATGATAAGAGTCCCTCATTCCTGCAGAATTGGGCGTGACACAGTCAGAACAACATGGGATGATTTACATTTGACTACTACTTCATCTTTGACCCCTCATTCGCCCATCTTGCAGTTAAAGTCACCACATATTTCAACATGTACATCAGGTCGGGATATGTTCCTGGTTATACGAGACTGGAGGGAATTCCATGTTTAAGAGGCAAAGAACAGTAAAAATATGACAAACATGAGCAGCGACTTATCCCGACCAGCCAATCACTACAGTCCTTCCTTAGGTTTTACAGAATTAGACAATACCTCGTTTTTAACCTTTCCATATAGTCTGGAGTTTGATATTTCTCATCAAATGTACAGTGCCCCATAACCAGTAATTCTGCCACAATTTAAGGATCTGCACTAATTTGACATAATTCATTGTGCAGACTATTTCCTAGGAAAAAAAACACATTCGGTATTGCCAGAGCAAGACATTCAGGGTAATATTTCAATGATTAACATTCTGGAATTTAGGTTGGCTCATTTTTTAAAGCGCAACAAACAATGAAATTCTTTACATTATAAATTATATCTTCCGGTTGGAATGAGGTATTGAGTCAGCGTTTGCACCATAATATCCTTTTGAATGTACCAAAAAAAACAGTTTGCGTGGGTTCACAGAGACTAAGAATACAGGTGTTGAACAAACTAATGCAAAAGTTTCAGCACAGAGGTGTGGACAAACCCCTGTAATGGAAGGGTTAATGAGCGAACAAATACAAACCCAATTTGTGTCTGCCTCTATTTACATAGTTCAGCTCATGAAAGCATTAATGGCGATAGAGGTGGAGGAAACTATAATGGTAGTTGTAGCGTTCTGGAGCCAGCAAGGTAAAGGGGGAGGGTCGGCCTATCTATTGGGGGCATGCACATTAAATAAATGGATGCGACACTGTGTACTACAGTTGGGGAGACTGACCTCACGTGCGAGGTCACCCCTTTTATTATCAACCCCGCAGGCCACGCCTGGCCTGCGGATGACGTGGAGGTGGTTCCGGTGGGCACACTAGAGCGCCACCGCCTAAGCTGGTACATCCCTCTCCAAATTGGTTCTTGAACAAAACTTCTCAACGTCAACAACTGGATACAGCTCGGAGGTGAAGGAACGTTGAAACAACGGGATACAGTGCAGGGATAAAAGTCTTTAACATGCAAAGTCCTGCAGACATCGGTTAGGGCGAGGATTAGGTTGTAGACTATCGTTGGGGTTGGCTCCGCAAAGGTGGTTCATCAGGCGAGACCCCCCTGGCCGACGGACCCGGAGGTGGAGAAATTGGCCGGGTAGGCTCCGATACACTGCTTCCGTCATCCTCTTGGATCTGTACTTCTCTACTTGGGTTCATCGGAACTTGGAGGCTGGACCTTGAAGGATCAACCGGGATCTCCTTAAACCATGAGATGTTGCGGGATGTTTCCTCGCTTCCTTTCCGAGCAGTTACCATGGTCCCGTCGGTGGAGGTGACTGTCCAGGTGCCTGGTTCATGGTTAGTCCGGAACTTGCTGCCAGGCCACCGGTCTTGGAGTATAACGGTGGCCCCTGGCTGGAGTGATCGAGATATTGCATGGCGCCGAACACTCGCTTTGTAGTTTTGTCGTGCTCGTCTTGCTTGGGTTGCCTCGGCATCCAAAGGCGGGAGTGTCCACCCAGGACATGTAGGGATCAAGTCTCTCCGTGGACCTCGGAACATGAGCGACCACGGGCTCCGTTGGGTGGTACAGTGTGGGGTGCTCAGATATTCCCTTAGAAACTCATGAGGCGTCTTTCCGGGTCTGCCTGTTCCACACTGCAATGCGTAGCATTTTATTTAATGTCCTCATGAAACGTTCTACGTCTCCATTCGCTTAGGGCCATTGAGGGCATAACCCTGCGGTGATGAATGCCTCGCTGACGGAGAAATGCAGCAAACTCACTCCCGTGGAACGGGGCCCATTATCGCTCCGGAGCTCCTGTGGAAAACTAAATGTGGCGAAGACCTTTTCAAGTAGAGGAGCCACATGGGTGAAGGCAGTCGACGTGACTGGTTCTACTATGGGATACTTTGAGAAGGCATCCACGAGGACGAGCGTGTGTTTCCCCCCCGGGAAGCTCCCAAAGTCCATGCTCACTTTCGATCAGGCAATAGTGCAGGCTTCTTCTGTGATCACCGGAGTCGGTCTCTCCGGAGCACTGGTGAGCTGGCAGGCCCTGGCAACGGCGCACTAGATCCTCAACCATTGCTTCGAGTTCCGGAAACCAAACTTTTTCTCTCATCCTCGCCTTCATTTTGGTTACCCCTTGGTGCCCTCCATGGGCCAGTTGGGTAGCTCGGTGTGTCAAAGTTTTTGGTATTACTAGCCTGGATCCTCTCAGGAGTATTCCATCCGCTGTGGCACTTCGCTTGTTCCTACCATCCAGATTGTGGTCAGCTCATCTCGGTCTTCCGGTGCCCAGGCGTTGGTTTGCTGGAGGTAGTTTCTCCACAACCCTTCTTGGACTGCTTGGAGAGTCCGGGTGTATGCCGTGTCTTGTGCCGCGGCTTCATTAATTTCGTCTAGCGTCATCGCCTGGGGGCACGCCGCTGCTGAGATCATATTGATGTACTGTTCGGACCCCTCGGAACTTTCCGACTTTTCGTCTGGCGTCGGGTGACGAGATAGGAAATCAGCGGGGTTCTTTGCCCCTGGTCTGTACACGATGTCCATCTGATATGGCTGGAGTTGCACCGCCCATCGCTCGATCCGGGGAGGTGGATGAGGGGCGGATTCCTTGAAGAGGGGGACTAACGGTTGGTGATCGGTCACAACAGTAAACGGCTGACCTGTCAAGTATAGATGGAAATGATTGCAGGCCCATTGTATGGCGAGTGCCTCCCGCTCAATCTGATCGTACCTTGCTTCGGTAGGGGTCAATGATTTGCTGGCAAATGATGGGGCCGCCCATCGGCCAGGCTCCTGTTCTTGGGCAAGTACCGCACCCAGCCCCACCGGGCTGGCGTCCACCAGGAGCTCAGTTCGCTTTGTCGGGTCAAAGTAGGCGAGAGTTGCTTCTCCTAGTAGGGCATCCTTTATGCTCTGAAAGGCTTCCTCTTCCCTTGGTCCCCACTGCCACTTGGTGTCGGTCTTAGTTAAAGTTCTCAGCGGCTCAGCGAGTGTTGCCAGATCGGGGATAAATCGCCCGCAATATGTGGCCATGCCAAGGAAACTCCGTACTTCGGTGGGTGTAGTTG